>LR738712.1:190596185-190755147 GCA_902687465.1 Secale cereale | reverse complement strand
TTGTCAGGCTCATTTCTGGGAAATAAATCACAGAATAGCCTTAAGTCACACTGGCTCCCAAGAACAACCAGTGGACAACCTTGATATAGATAACCAGTACAATATAATATTACACAGGGTTGAGTCAGGGTGACTCAACAATTTATTACAACAACTCAACGCACTAAGGTGGCGGAATGTGACAGTGGATGGTGGAACTCAACACTGATATACTAGCATAGAGTCAAGCGTCAGTGTGAGGCTTGACTAATTTATTGGTGTGGCGGAAGCTTGACGGATGATACAAGTGATAGACTCCATGACACAGGTGTGCTGACTGGGAACCTTCTAAGCGTCGGCCTCGCTAGCGCAATTCTCCTCCAAAAGCTCGTCCTCCTCCAAGTCTGGCCAAGTAAATAGCCAGGGACAAGCCAGTGAGTACTTTTGAATGTACTCGCAAACATTATGAACATAAAATACACTGAATGCGAATGTCATGTTAGAATAACTACATGCATGCAACAATTATCAAAACTTGGCATGGTGAAACGGGGTTATTATAAAATAAATATTAGTTTCAATGATATAAATAAATAAAAGGAATGCCGGTCGGATGTCAAGTGACATCACGGTAGGACTTGAAGAGAAATGCCAGTCGGGTATCCGCAAGAGTAGTGGCGTGATAAACCGCCTGACACTCGAGGGACGCCACAAAAGGACTTTAAAAGAAATGCCAGTCGGGTGTCCACAAGAGTAGTGGCGTGATAAACCGCCTGACACTCGAGGGACGCCACAAAAAGGACTTAAAAAAAATGCCAGTCGGGTGTCCACAAGAGTAGTGGCGTGATAAACCGCCTGACACTCGAGGGACGCCACAAAAAGGACTTTAAAAATAAATGCGAGTGTCCGGGGTAGTCTAGCCAGCCCCTGAGACACTCTGGAAGGTAACAATAAAATCATCGGGTTAGTCCATAAGCATAATTTTCATCATCAATAAATTAATGATAATACTGACTGCGACAAGAATTTCATGCAAACATGAACCTGCTCAAGTATATTATTTATTTTTCCTCCAGAGACTGACACCGGGACCGATACTTGACCCACCCAACTAAGTCCTTGACCGTGGACGCGGCTATTCGAATAGATATAACTCTGCAGAGGGTGTACTCTTTACCCATGCGTATGGGATTTCCTTAGTCAGCACCGTACACTGACTAATACCCAATACGGACTTTGGATTGAAAACACGCCTGACGCATACGCACCGACCGGATGCCAGGACTCACCCAGAGCATCGCTCCAGAAACCTTAAGTCAGGGAGGCTACAACCTCCGAAAAGCATGGGATCACTATTAAACGCGCGGATTACAAGGGGTGCCCCCCTCTCGGCTACAACCGGAAACACCCATGCCCCTGACCCGATGACAGGCTACAACCTTCATCGTAGTATCTGTGTGGCGTGTACCCGTACAGGGGTTATCAACTTACTAGGCCGTACCCTCCTTTCGGAAGGACCCGTGGCAGCACGGTATACAGCTAGGTGTATAGAGCAAGACTCGATCTAGGCAGACTCAGGAGGTATTATTAACATATCACCAGTATTCTCTATCACTATCACACGACACCACTGTGTCAACAAAGAACCGTGCCCACCAGCACGTCCAAACCAGCAGCAATATTTCTGCCCTCAAGCAACCATATACATGTCAGAGAGCTGCTAGTGTAATATGCAAGCAAGGAAAAAGTTGACATGACCATGCCCACACATGTGATGTAACATGCAACATATGCATTGCAAAACCAAACTATGTATCCATGCAAAAATGCAGCCACCATAACCCAGGTTCAATAATGCTTGCCTTGTCCAAAATAATCAGGAGAAAACCCCTCTGAATTTCCAGCAAAAGATCCTTCTTCTTTTTCTGAAAAATTCAAATTTGAATTCGAATGAGAGTTCCAACACAGAACAGAAAAAGTTCTCAAAATATTTTTAATTAAATCTTAAAATAAACTAGAGAAGAAAAGAAAATTTTAGCAAAAAGAATCAACTCATTTGGACTAATAGTTTAAAAGCTATTAACTTTTTAAAACCAGGGGTTTTTCTGCAAAACAGAAGCCCCTGGGCTGTTTTAAAAGAAAACGGTTCGGCAGCGAATACGCCTTTCAGTGCAGAAGGCGTAAAGCGTAGAATGCGCCTTCGCCGAACACAGGAAACAGAGAGAGAGAGCTGACGGGTGGGGGCCACCCGTCAGGTTTGAATTTGAACGCGCTCGCGCGCGTGTACAGAGAAGAGGCGGCGATCGCCGGCGACGATCGCCGGGGTTTCAGGGCCCGGCGCTGGTTGCAGTGTGTCCAGCGTGGACTTCCGCATCCATGGGTGGTGGTGGTGGCCACCGGCGATCACCTGAACGGCGGTGAGCTCGACGCCGGCGGACGGTGGTTCGGGTGAAGTTGTGGCTCGTCGGAGAGGGCTCGGGAGATGGAATTGGTTTAGGGGTTCGGCATAGTGGTGGAAAAGAGGTGGATCGGCGAAGTTTGGGAGGCTCTGGTGGAGTAGGGACGAGGTTTGGCTCGTGGACAGAGGCGGCGGAGCGGTGGCCGGAGAGGGAGAAGATGACCCCCTCGTGGCCGGGTGGGTGGCTGGGAGGAAGAGTGGGAGGTGGTGGAGGCGAATGGTGGAGCTGGAGGGGCTCGGGGACCCCTTTTATAGGCGAGTCGAGGATGGCCGAAACGGGCGGAGGTCGCCGGAGTAAATTAGGTCGCCGGGGTAGGTTTTGGCCGGTGGTCTGGGGCGACGGGGAAGTTAAGAGGCCGGTGGAGTTCGCCCGAAGCCTCCGCTTGGACGGGCTCGTGCTCGCTTGCCACGTTCGTGATGCGCTGTCCGCACGGGTGCGGCGGCGTGGCCAACTCCGGTGACTGCCATTCGGGCCCCGGGGCGGCGTGGTCGGCGCGTCCGTTGTGCGGAGGAGCGAGGGAGAGTGACGCGTGGGCGGGGAGGTAGGTAGGGGAGTTGCGGTGCAGTGAATGGCGGCCGATGGCCGAGGCGATCCGCTCGGCCTCGCCGTGGGTGAGCTCGGGGTGGTTGCACCGGCCAGCTGCCAGCTCACCGGCGTGGGGAGACTGGGCGATGGGCCAGGGAAGCGATCGGCAATGAAGGCGGGCATCGACGCCGTGCGGGAGGGGAAGGCGAGGAGTGCACGACATCGCCGGCCCCTGTCGGCTGAAAAAGTTCAGTTAACTGAATTTTATTCAGTTATGAACAGTGTGCACATCAAGTGTTTGATGAAATGCTATGAGGTGTTAAACAGCTTAGTTGATCAAGGGATTTGCTGTGGTGGTGTGTGGTTACTCAAAAGTGAGTTTGCCAGAAGGCCAAGATTTTTGGTGGAGTTTGGAAATGATTTGGAGCAGAAAAATGATTTCTGGACCAAATTTGAATTGAGTAGAATTTGAAATTTTTGGACTGTGGGACCAAATGTTTTTGAAGAAATGGGTTAAGGGTACCATGTATATGCAGGGATAATTTTGGTGTGGCTAGAAGGTTCTGGAAAAATATAGTTCCTTTGTAAAGTCAAGAAACTATGATTATTTCAAATTCCATCTTTGGAATTAAAAATATATAGAAAGAATATTTTTGTGGAGTGGAAAGGAGTTGGATAATGTCATAGAAGATGTGTATGACTTGTGAGGACAGTCTTGGGGTGGCAGAAAATATTTGGAGTGGTTTAGGGTGCTAGAGGAGGTGGAAAAAGGCTTTTGCCTTTGAAAATCAAATAACCAGAACCAAAAATTCTTTAGAAAAAAAAAATAGTTTTGAAAACCTCCAAAATAATTACATCAAATAAATCCACCCTTCAAACAGAGCCCTCCAAGAAAAATTTTTAAATCCCAGCTAAAATTTTGAAAAAGTTTTTAAAACTCCAAATGAATATTTTTGGGGTGTTACAACACCTACCCCCTTAAGAAAAATCTCGTCCCCGAGATTTCAGCTGTCCCTCAAACAGGTACGGATACTCAGTCTTTAAGTGATCTTCCCTTTCCCATGTTGCTTCTTCCTCGGTGTGATTGCTCCATTGGACTTTGTAAAATTTTATTACGTTTTGTCGGGTCCTCCGTTCAGACTCCTCCAAAATCTTTATGGGACGTTCCCGATAGGTAAGATCTGGTTGAAGATCCAACTCTTGGTGCTGGATTTACTTTTCCGGGTTGCTAACACATTTCCTCAGCTGAGATACATGGAACACATCGTGGACATCTGATAATTCTGCCGGCAATTCTAGTTGATAGGCAACCTTGCCCCTTCTTGCGGTTACTTTAAACGGTCCAATAAATCTTGGTGCTAATTTCCCCTTGACCTTAAATCTCTGTAGCCCCCTTGTCGGAGATACTCTAAGATATACGTAGTCATTGGGCTCAAAGTGGACCTGGCGGTGTTTTTGATCATAATAACTCTTCTGTCGGCTTTGAGCTGCCCTTAGTCGGTCCTGAATAAGCTTGACTTTGGTTTCTGCCTCTATTAGTAATTCTGGTCCAAAAATTCGGCTGTCTCCGGTTTCAGACCAATTTAGTGGGGTCCGGCATCGTCGTCCGTATAATGCTTCGAAAGGTGACATTTGTAGGCTAGCTTGATAACTGTTGTTGTAGGAGAATTCTGCATAAGGCAAACTATCCTCCCAACTGACTCCGTAGGTAAGCACACATGCTCTCAGCATGTCTTCTAATATTTGATTTACCCGCTCTGTCTGTCCTCCGGTCTGCGGGTGGTATGCTGTGCTGAAAGCCAGTTGCGTGCCTAAGGCTTGCTGTAGATGTTCCCAAAATCTAGAGACAAATTGGGTGCCTCTGTCAGAGACAATTATTTTGGGTACCCCGTGTAGACAAACAATCCTGGTTAGGTACAGCCTGGCTAGCCTCTGTGTTGAGTAGGTGGTTTTTACCGGAATGAAATGAGCTACCTTGGTTAGCGAATCTGTTATTACCCAGATAGCATCATTCCCATGGCGTGACCTTGGCAAACCAACAACAAAGTCCATTCCAATTCTATCCCATTTCCATTCAGGCACCTTAATTGGTTGCAACAACCCTGCTGGTCTCTGGTGTTCCGCCTTCACACGTTGGCAGGTATCACAGCATGCCACATATATGGCTATATCCCTCTTCATCCCGTGCCACCAGAATCTCTCCTGTAGATCCTTATACATTTTGGTCCCTCCGGGGTGAATGGAATATGGAGTGGTATGCGCCTCTGCCATTATTTGCTGTTTTAAATCTTCAATGTTTGGTACGCATAATCTCTGTCCAAACCAAATAACTCCTTGGCTGTCTTCAATAAATTCGGGCGCCCTGCCCAGTTTCATCTTTTTCCTAATCCCTTCAATACTTGGGTGTCCCTTCTGGGCTTCTCTGATCTGGTCCTCTAATGTTGGTTTTATTTCCAACTGGGAAATGGTCCCCTCCGGGACTAGTGCCATGTTGAGCTTGGCAAATTCCTGGCTGAACACATGTTGCGAGAGTTGTACACTGCCATTACCGGCGTATGGATTCCTGCTGAGGGCATCTGCCACAACATTGGCTTTACCTGGGTGATAGTGAATTCCTACGTCATAATCCTTAATTAGCTCAAGCCAACGTCGTTGTCTCAAATTTAATTCTGGCTGCGTGAAAATATATTTAAGACTTTTATGATCCGTGTATATTTCACATTGGTTCCCCAGAAGATAGTGTCGCCACTCTTTGAGTGCGTGTATTACTGCAGCGAGTTCTAGATCATGAACGGGGTAATTTTCTTCATGTCGCCGTAGCTGTCTTGAGGTGTAAGCCACTACTTTTCCTTCCTGCATTAACACACCTCCAAGGCCTTTCCCGGATGCGTCACAATATATATCAAAATTTTTGTGCACATCGGGCACAACCAGAACTGGTGATGTTGTTAACCTCTTTTTCAACTCCTGAAAACTCTTTTCACAAGCTTCAGTCCATTCAAACTTCTTGTCTTTCTTGAGTAACTGGGTCATGGGTCTGGCTATAGTGGAGAACCCTTCAATAAACCTTCGATAATAGCCCGCTAGGCCAAGAAAACTTCTGACTTCCGTTACGTTTGTGGGTTGCTTCCATCCCAACACATCCTTTACTTTTCCCGGGTCTACAGCGATTCTGTCTTGGGTCAATACGTGCCCAAGGAAACCAACTTCTCTCAACCAAAATTCACATTTACTGAATTTGGCGTATAGCTGATGTTTTCTTAACTCTTCCAGTACTATCCGAAGATGCTGCTCATGTTCTTCAGGCGTCTTAGAGTAAATAAGTATGTCATCGATAAATACCACCACAAATTTATCCAAATATTTCATAAAACCCTTGTTCATGAGATGCACAAAATATGCCGGGGCATTGGTTAAACCAAACGGCATCACTGTGAATTCATATAATCCGTATCTGGTAGTAAACGCCGTCTTAGGTATGTCCGTCGTCCGAATTTTTAACTGATGATAACCTGATCTCAGGTCTATCTTCGAGAAGACTTTAGCTTCTGCTAGCTGCTCAAACAAATCGTTGATTCTGGGCGGTGGATATTTATTCTTGATAGTGACCATATTAAGTGCCCTGTAATCAATACATAGCCGTAGGGCACCATCCCTCTTTTTGGCAAATAAAACTGGCGACCCCCATGGTGACGAGCTGGGTCGAACGTAACCTTTTTCCATCAACTCCTTAATTTGTTTCTTCAATTGTGCCAATTCCGTTGGGGCCATACGGTACGGCTTCTTGTATATGGGTGTCGTTCCGGGTGCTAGTTCAATAACGAACTCAATTTCGCGGTCCGGAGGCATTCCTGGTAACTCTTCAGGGAATACATCAGGATATTCACAGACTACAGGAACCTTACCTAATTCCACCGTATCCACTTGATTTAATTTCCCTTGGGATGTGGCAATTTTCCTTGTACCCACTCTTATTGTCTTACCTTGACAATTGGTAAGAGTCACCGTGCGGTTATAGCAGTCTATGAAACCTTTGTTTGTGGTTAACCAATCCATTCCCAGAATAATGTCCAAATCAACTGCGTCCAATACGATGAGATTGGCTAAGAATCCCATTCCTTCAATTTCGATGTTTACATCCTTGCAGTACCATTGAGTATTTTGCTTTGATCCCGGGGACTGAATAACCATGGAATTTTGTAACGGCAAAAAGGGAAACTGATTCTTCGAGGCAAATCTTTTAGAAATGCAAGAGTGGGAAGCTCCGGAATCAAATAAAATTGTAGCATCTACTGAGTTGGCGGGGAACGTACCAAACACGATATCCGGTGCGTTCTGAGCTTCCTCAAAAGTCACGTGGTTGATATGTCCTTGCTTGTGGTTGTTATTGGGGTTGAAGTTATTGCGTCGCGGAGCGTTGGTCGCACCACGGCCATTGTTTTTGTTGTTGGCTTTGGGAGGGTTGTTTCCTTGTTTTGGGCACTGTTTAGCATAATGCCCCGCTTCTCCACAGGAGTAACAGGTGACTCCAGGATAAAAAGCTGTATCCTTGGTCCTATTGTGGAATGCACTGCGGTTCTGTGGTGGAGCTGTAGTTGTTGGTCGGGTTATTACTGGTTTTTGAACATCATTCCTGGGCCTGTTGTTGCGAACCTGTACTGACTGGTTCATGCGACGTTTGCGACCCTCATCCATATAGCGGTGTTCATTTTCCAGAATAATAGCCTTATCCACAAGTGTCTTAAAGTCTGGAAAGGTATGAACCATCAGTTGGCACTTTAGAGATGAAATAAGTCCGTCGAGAAACTTTTCCATCTTTTTGTTTTCTGTCATATATTCGTCGTTGGCGTACCGGGCCAACTGAGTAAACTGATCCAGATATTGGGATACTGTGGAACCCCGCTGTTTGAGATCCTCAAATTCCCTCTTCTTCAATTTCATAATGCTATTAGGGATATGCGCTCCTCGGAAATTCTCCTTGAATTGCTCCCATGTCATATTTGCTCCGTCAGGGTGGGTGTGACATAAGTTTTCCCACCACGAAGCAGCCGTCCCAGAAAAATAGTGTGGTGTGTACAGCACCTTTTCTTGGTCAGTACACTGGGCAATGACCAATTTTCTTTCCATGTCTCGAAGCCAGTCGTCTGCCTCTAGTGGCTTGTCAGTGTGAGTAAAGACCGTTGGGCGGGTCTTTTGTAACTCAGACAGTTTGGACCTGGGTTGCTGTTGTTCATGGTGATTTCCCATGTTAATCAAATGCTGCATCATTTCCTAATGCTGTTGCTGACTCTGCTCATACAGGCGACACACTTGCGAGAAAGCTGAATCACTGCTTTGCTGACTTGTCTGCCCTTGAGTAAAATTATTTCCCATCTGTCCAGAGTTGTTCTCAGGTGGAGTTGGCATAGAACGGGTCCAGGGACGATGCATTTTCTTTCTGGGGTATTTGCATAACACCAAAGAAAATAATCAAACAGCAGAAAATAAATTTCCAAATAAGTTTTTCCCCCCAGGACAAGGTAAGACAAGGCAGCCAGTTATATTACACACGTAGTTTAATTATACAAGCAGGATTTAATTATACAAGATATAATTATACAGAATGCATGCGGAAACTGTATCATACAAGATCATTTATTTCTACTAGCGCACTCTCCGCGCTCTCATCGACCTGCGGTACTAACCTCGCTATCTTACAAAGGATAGGCAGAACAGGAAATAAATAAATTACATCCATGTTCCCAAGCAGTCATTTGGTGAGAATAACTGCGCTTGCCCACACAGCTCGTCCTAGGTCCTGCTGAGAGTGAGAGTCAGACACGGCACCCAGGATGCGATCTCGCCCTCCTCCTCTTCCTCGGGAATCGCCTCTAGTCGGGTAGTCGTTGATGCCGTGCCTGCTGGAGGTGGCACCGTGCTCGTCAATGGAGCAGCTCGGGTCGGAGTGGGTGCAACCAGACGGCTAGCATCGCCAGTTGAGGTCGAGCGCTGAGCCGCGGGACTAGCCAGAGAAGTATTTGGTGGAGTGGAAGTGCGTGGAGCGCGAGGCGAAGGAGAGCGGTACTCGCTCCTGCGAATAATTCTCGCACGAGACAAGTCCATCCGCGCAGTGAGGTAGTCATCTACCAGGGAGGTGAAAGCTGACTCCAAGGCCATGATGTACTGGACAAGTGGCTCGATAGCCAGATCCCTTTCCCCTATGGTGCAGGAGAAGGCATAGTGGCTAGTATATGGAACGTGGCATGGTAGATAGTAATAGGGACGGTTCTGCATAACAGGCAGGATGTCCCTGAGACGTGCGATAGCCTCACGTGCGGCCATCTGGATAGCATGCCTCTTAGTGGGCATGGCTCTCCCCATGAAGCGATAGTTGCGGAAAGACACGGAAACACCACCCCGAATATATACCGAAGCCTGGTACATAGTCAGGGTCTCTGAGATTTTGTCCGGGTAAATGACGTACTCCGGACGCCCGAGAGATCCCATTGCGTCCCTCGCGATGCTCGCGAGAAGACGGGAAAATCCCGCAGGCTCGTTGGCGAACACTTGCGATGGGCAGCTGCCACCAGCCATCTACAACAGTAGACAAAAATCCAAGTAGCCATGTCATAAGTGTATGATGACTAAGGAAAATTTGCTACGATGCATGAGATGCATGCTGAAATAAAAAAAATGTCAGCACTGACTTGGTGACTAGCGATCGCGCCTAAAGCTCCTACAGTCAGCCTGGCTCTAATACCAAGGTTTGTCAGGCTCATTTCTGGGAAATAAATCACAGAATAGCCTTAAGTCACACTGGCTCCCAAGAACAACCAGTGGACAACCTTGATATAGATAACCAGTACAATATAATATTACACAGGGTTGAGTCAGGGTGACTCAACAATTTATTACAACAACTCAACGCACTAAGGTGGCGGAATGTGACAGTGGATGGTGGAACTCAACACTGATATACTAGCATAGAGTCAAGCGTCAGTGTGAGGCTTGACTAATTTATTGGTGTGGCGGAAGCTTGACGGATGATACAAGTGATAGACTCCATGACACAGGTGTGCTGACTGGGAACCTTCTAAGCGTCGGCCTCGCTAGCGCAATTCTCCTCCAAAAGCTCGTCCTCCTCCAAGTCTGGCCAAGTAAATAGCCAGGGACAAGCCAGTGAGTACTTTTGAATGTACTCGCAAACATTATGAACATAAAATACACTGAATGCGAATGTCATGTTAGAATAACTACATGCATGCAACAATTATCAAAACTTGGCATGGTGAAACGGGGTTATTATAAAATAAATATTAGTTTCAATGATATAAATAAATAAAAGGAATGCCGGTCGGATGTCAAGTGACATCACGGTAGGACTTGAAGAGAAATGCCAGTCGGGTATCCGCAAGAGTAGTGGCGTGATAAACCGCCTGACACTCGAGGGACGCCACAAAAGGACTTTAAAAGAAATGCCAGTCGGGTGTCCACAAGAGTAGTGGCGTGATAAACCGCCTGACACTCGAGGGACGCCACAAAAAGGACTTAAAAAAAAATGCCAGTCGGGTGTCCACAAGAGTAGTGGCGTGATAAACCGCCTGACACTCGAGGGACGCCACAAAAAGGACTTTAAAAATAAATGCGAGTGTCCGGGGTAGTCTAGCCAGCCCCTGAGACACTCTGGAAGGTAACAATAAAATCATCGGGTTAGTCCATAAGCATAATTTTCATCATCAATAAATTCATGATAATACTGACTGCGACAAGAATTTCATGCAAACATGAACCTGCTCAAGTATATTATTTATTTTTCCTCCAGAGACTGACACCGGGACCGATACTTGACCCACCCAACTAAGTCCTTGACCGTGGACGCGGCTATTCGAATAGATATAACTCTGCAGAGGGTGTACTCTTTACCCATGCGTATGGGATTTCCTTAGTCAGCACCGTACACTGACTAATACCCAATACGGACTTTGGATTGAAAACACGCCTGACGCATACGCACCGACCGGATGCCAGGACTCACCCAGAGCATCGCTCCAGAAACCTTAAGTCAGGGAGGCTACAACCTCCGAAAAGCATGGGATCACTATTAAACGCGCGGATTACAAGGGGTGCCCCCCTCTCGGCTACAACCGGAAACACCCATGCCCCTGACCCGATGACAGGCTACAACCTTCATCGTAGTATCTGTGTGGCGTGTACCCGTACAGGGGTTATCAACTTACTAGGCCGTACCCTCCTTTCGGAAGGACCCGTGGCAGCACGGTATACAGCTAGGTGTATAGAGCAAGACTCGATCTAGGCAGACTCAGGAGGTATTATTAACATATCACCAGTATTCTCTATCACTATCACACGACACCACTGTGTCAACAAAGAACCGTGCCCACCAGCACGTCCAAACCAGCAGCAATATTTCTGCCCTCAAGCAACCATATACATGTCAGAGAGCTGCTAGTGTAATATGCAAGCAAGGAAAAAGTTGACATGACCATGCCCACACATGTGATGTAACATGCAACATATGCATTGCAAAACCAAACTATGTATCCATGCAAAAATGCAGCCACCATAACCCAGGTTCAATAATGCTTGCCTTGTCCAAAATAATCAGGAGAAAACCCCTCTGAATTTCCAGCAAAAGATCCTTCTTCTTTTTTTGAAAAATTCAAATTTGAATTCGAATGAGAGTTCCAACACAGAACAGAAAAAGTTCTCAAAATATTTTTAATTAAATCTTAAAATAAACTAGAGAAGAAAAGAAAATTTTAGCAAAAAGAATCAACTCATTTGGACTAATAGTTTAAAAGCTATTAACTTTTTAAAACCAGGGGTTTTTCTGCAAAACAGAAGCCCCTGGGCTGTTTTAAAAGAAAACGGTTCGGCAGCGAATACGCCTTTCAGTGCAGAAGGCGTAAAGCGTAGAATGCGCCTTCGCCGAACACAGGAAACAGAGAGAGAGAGCTGACGGGTGGGGGCCACCCGTCAGGTTTGAATTTGAACGCGCTCGCGCGCGTGTACAGAGAAGAGGCGGCGATCGCCGGCGACGATCGCCGGGGTTTCAGGGCCCGGCGCTGGTTGCAGTGTGTCCAGCGTGGACTTCCGCATCCATGGGTGGTGGTGGTGGCCACCGGCGATCACCTGAACGGCGGTGAGCTCGACGCCCGCGGACGGTGGTTCGGGTGAAGTTGTGGCTCGTCGGAGAGGGCTCGGGAGATGGAATTGGTTTAGGGGTTCGGCATAGTGGTGGAAAAGAGGTGGATCGGCGAAGTTTGGGAGGCTCTGGTGGAGTAGGGACGAGGTTTGGCTCGTGGACAGAGGCGGCGGAGCGGTGGCCGGAGAGGGAGAAGATGACCCCCTCGTGGCCGGGTGGGTGGCTGGGAGGAAGAGTGGGAGGTGGTGGAGGCGAATGGTGGAGCTGGAGGGGCTCGGGGACCCCTTTTATAGGCGAGTCGAGGATGGCCGAAACGGGCGGAGGTCGCCGGAGTAAATTAGGTCGCCGGGGTAGGTTTTGGCCGGTGGTCTGGGGCGACGGGGAAGTTAAGAGGCCGGTGGAGTTCGCCCGAAGCCTCCACTTGGACGGGCTCGTGCTCGCTTGCCACGTTCGCGATGCGCTGTCCGCACGGGTGCGGCGGCGTGGCCAACTCCGGCGACTGCCATTCGGGCCCCGGGGCGGCGTGGTCGGCGCGTCCGTTGTGCGGAGGAGCGAGGGAGAGTGACGCGTGGGCGGGGAGGTAGGTAGGGGAGTTGCGGTGCAGTGAATGGCGGCCGATGGCCGAGGCGATCCGCTCGGCCTCGCCGTGGGTGAGCTCGGGGTGGTTGCACCGGCCAGCTGCCAGCTCACCGGCGTGGGGAGACTGGGCGATGGGCCAGGGAAGCGGTCGGCAATGAAGGCGGGCGTCGACGCCGTGCGGGAGGGGAAGGCGAGGAGTGCACGGCATCGCCGGCCCCTGTCGGCTGAAGAAGTTCAGTTAACTGAATTTTATTCAGTTATGAACAGTGTGCACATCAAGTGTTTGATGAAATGCTATGAGGTGTTAAACAGCTTAGTTGATCAAGGGATTTGCTGTGGTGGTGTGTGGTTACTCAAAAGTGAGTTTGCCAGAAGGCCAAGATTTTTGGTGGAGTTTGGAAATGATTTGGAGCAGAAAAATGATTTCTGGACCAAATTTGAATTGAGTAGAATTTGAAATTTTTGAACTGTGGGACCAAATGTTTTTGAAGAAATGGGTTAAGGGTACCATGTATATGCAGGGATAATTTTGGTGTGGCTAGAAGGTTCTGGAAAAATATAGTTCCTTTGTAAAGTCAAGAAACTATGATTATTTCAAATTCCATCTTTGGAATTAAAAATATATAGAAAGAATATTTTTGTGGAGTGGAAAGGAGTTGGATAATGTCATAGAAGATGTGTATGACTTGTGAGGACAGTCTTGGGGTGGCAGAAAATATTTGGAGTGGTTTAGGGTGCTAGAGGAGGTGGAAAAAGGCTTTTGCCTTTGAAAATCAAATAACCAGAACCAAAAATTCTTTAGAAAAAAAAAATAGTTTTGAAAACCTCCAAAATAATTACATCAAATAAATCCACCCTTCAAACAGAGCCCTCCAAGAAAATTTTTTAAATCCCAGCTAAAATTTTGAAAAAGTTTTTAAAACTCCAAATGAATATTTTTGGGGTGTTACAGCGATGCCCCGCCGCTGGATTCAGGCCCCACCGGTCCACCCCCTCCCACCAGCACCGGCCAGCGCCACTACCTCCTCCCCATCCATGGATGTCGCCCTGCCACAACGACCTCTCCTCGTGCTGGATCCGGTGGGATCCTCCTCCATCGCGTCCCGCCTGGAGTCGCGCCGCCGCGGCTAGGTCAGCTCCCCCATCCCTCTTCCTCCCATCCTGGACATGATGACTGATGGGTCCAGCTCGCTCCTGCCTCCGGAGGTCCTGGGCGAGGGGGCTCTCTGCAGTTCGGTGGCGCTCGTGGTGCAGCTCGGTGGCGGTGCAGCACAAGGACAGCGCCGTCGTGCATTTCGAGCGACCGAGTGCGTGCAGTGCGTTCGGTGAGTGCATGCAGTTCGAGGTGGCATCATTTGCATTATCGTTGTGTCGATTCACGTCGGCCAAAGATGCAGACGACGACTCGGGTGTGGAGTGCAGGTTCTCTGGTTCTGCAGTTGGGTGGTGCCCCTCTGGACAATGCCATTCAACATGGCTAGGAGCAGCACCGTGTGGTTTCTGCAGTTCTCTTAAGCAACCTGGCTAGCAGCAGCAGCGGACGACATCGGCCAAATAATTTTTTTGTCAAGTGATGATGTTATTCGCTGTGTATGTTGGAGAGGTTCGCTCCTCCGTGCGGGTCCTTTTTCTTATGCAGTTCGCTTCTTTCACAAGTGAAATCTTTTTTGTTTTCATTTAAGTTTTGTGCATTGCAGTTCGATTGGTATGTTGGAGAGGTTCATTAAATGAAAAATAGGGTTGATGCAGCCCACTACACCCATGTTTTTCATTTGTTGGGAAAATAATTTGTTGTACACTCAATAACGAAGGACAAGAGAGCATCGCTTGTCCTGTAAAAAAAGTTCATCTTGTTGTTTGAGAAAATGCAGAGATGAAATGATAGTAAAAGATGGATGTGGATGAATGCTTGTGTGTAATGTGTAGCGTCTTGCCTCGTCACCGTAGTGCATATTTCATTAACCAAAAAAATATTATGCAGTGCACAATGGCAAAACCCAAAAAAAAGAAAGAGGAAAATATAGTACACTCCAGTCTTAAATAAAGTCCACTCCGAAGGACTTCGAAGTACACTTCCGCCCACTTCTCGATAGTGTTGTAGTTCTCGATAGAGTTGCGATACACTTTCGTCCGATGTGAAGTGCGGTCCACTTCCTCGTTTAAGAAAACTTTCGTGAGACAAAAGAAACCATGAAGTTCACTTGCTCGACTCATGCAGTGCAGTTTTCAGTTTCAAGCAGTGCGTTTCATTGCCTGATGCAGTTTTTTCGTCGATTTTGGTGTCGCAAAAAACAGAGTGTCCGCATTTCAGTTAAATCAAAATTGCTCTTAAACCGTAACGAAATAGAGAAAGTGTTCTACATGAAAAAGTTGCGTCTCGACGATATCTTTCCAACGACATATCATTCGAATCATTTCGACGAGCGATTTGAGAAAAATTCGTGAAAAACGCCCGCTGTCTCTCGTCGTCAGCCGCACGATTTTCAAAAATAACTAAAAACTGTCAGGATTCTTAAAAACATTTCAACATATGAAAGTTGCGCCTCGTCCGTAGCTTTTCAACGGCGTATTACACGCCTCGTTTTGATAAACGGTTCAAAAACTGAAGCCAAAACAGTACGAAAATTGCAACAAAAAAAAGAAAAAACAGAATTCCGCGATTTAGTAAATTTAAAAATGATCTTAAACCGTAATGAATTAGAGAGAATAATAGATATGTAAAAGATGCGTCTCAAAGATATCTTTCCAACGGTATATCATTTGATTTATTCCGGCGAGCGGTTTAGAAAAAATGCGAAAAAACGCTTGCTGTCGCTATTCATGGGTCGCACCGTTTTCAAAACTTCTATTAAACCGCGAGGAATCTCGAAAAGTGTTCAACATGGCGAAGTAGCGCCTAATCCATAGATTTTCAACGGTATATTACACGCCTCGTTCCGACATACGGTTTAAAAACTGGAGCAAAAACAGTACCAAAAATACCGCTGACACTTTCTTTGCGATGAGAAGTTCACTCGCGTGAGTGCTGCAGCACACTTGGTTCAAACAATGACGTGCACTTACGTTGAGTGTGCAGTTCAGAAGTGTTATCAGAATAGTTATTCTGCTAATATTAGCAGAATAGACCGGCTATATATATTGCGCTTCTGTATCATAAGCGACCTTTTCCTCCTGTGCGGCTGTTTATTTAAATTTGAAGTTTCCAGTCGTTGGCTTTAGCACCCATGTAAATATTACAGGGGTGTTCAGTAATACGCATGAACACTCTTTATCCAACGTCTTGGTCCATAGAGGGGGTGTCCGCAGAGCGAACCAGGCAATCAGACTATGCGGCTTTGTTGCTTTCACTTAGCCATAGGAGCTTGACTTGTGGGGCTATGTACAAGCCCCTGGTGCATGTAGGGCTTTTCCGAACTATGGTGCCCGTTGTACGTGGCTGGGCAAAGAAGAGCCCCTCGTATAACACGGAGTAGATCGCTACCGATCGTAGTATAACACTAGGTCACCGAATCGCTTGACCGGCTCTCGCTTCATCATGATAGTCATTTTTCGGCTTTCTCTACTAAGGTACTTGACCGGACAACCCAGAAGTACAATCACAGTAGTTATCCCTTTACTACCTTAGCCGAACAATATGGAACGTAAGGTGGTAAGAACAGGAGCTGGGCAACCCAACTATAGATCCAAGACTTGATTTGGAGTCGATGCATATAACGCAATATCCGGGACGCCGAATAGTTTCCTATAGGTGTTCAGACTTTTGGAGTGTGCCAGGCCGAATACAGCCCCTGGTAAAGTCTAGGTATTAAGGCACTTGTGGCAATCTGATGTGGGAAGAGAACACAGGTGTTAATAAAACAAACTCCAAGCGAATTGGAACCAAACTGCTTCTTTTATATCCCGTTTAATACAGCAAGCCGTGTGGTTACAGATAATGCCAATGACATCCTTGGGAATTTTATATGCCAAAAAGTAAAAATAGAAGAGGGAAAAAAGGTTTACACAGGGCCTCAATTCTGAAAAGAGATCTCAATGCGGGGCCCTGCTGCACGTCTGTGCTGTTTTCTCCTTGGTAATGTGTCCTTGAAAAGGTTAATTATGATGGCCGCCTGCAAAATAGGAAAAATGATTCTGGAAAAGAATGTCATGCACAGCCATAAACAATGTAGGTTCTTTTGAATGTAACGTAAAAAAATGTATTTTAGAGTCCGAATAGGGTCAAGCCGAACTATGGACTATTTATATGCGGTGCGCCCCCAGCGCCGCCCAAGGTATTTTAAGGGCATAATTATGGACGCGAGGTACGTGTGCTACCACCTTATGGGGTAGTCGACAGTGATGCAACTGCTAATTGAGCTCATGTTCCTCTGAGCTGCCGCATTGTAGTGTGGGTCGGACACGTTTAGCCGTGTCTGTGGTCTTGATGATCATTGAACTGCTCGGCTTGAATTAGCCGCTTTGGACCTCGGCTGCTAGGGCCGCAGTGTCTTCCTCCGTACGGAGGGAGCGCTCTATGTTTCCGTTGACCGTGATGACACAACATGATCTGGCATTTTGAGCTTTAAGTAAGCATAATGCGGGACCGCATTAAAGCAGGCGAAGGCCGTTCTTTCGGGTAGTGCGTGATAGCTACTTCGAAAAGGAGCAATGTCGAAGATTAACTCTTCTCTTTGAAAGTTATCAGGAGAGCCGAATACGACCTGCAATGTTAATGAGCCCGTGCAGCTGGGCTTAATTCTTGATGGGTCTATCCCCATCTTGTGGACCGTGTCTTGGTATATCAGATTGAGACTGCTGCCGCCATCCATAACGACTCGAGTAAGATGATATCCGTCGATTATAGGATCGAGCACTAGGGCCGCCGAACCTCCGTGACGGATACTGGTTGGGTGATCCCTGCGATCAAAGGTGATCGGACAAGCCAACCATGAGTCGAACTTGGGGGCAACAGGCTCTACGGCATAAACATCCTTGAGTGCGCGCTTGCATTCCCTCTTGGGGATATGGGTAACGTAGATCATATTCACAGTTTTTACCTCCGGTGGAAATTTCTTCTGTCCCGCAGTGTTTGGCTGGAGAGGTTCATCCTCGTCCTTGCTTTGAGGTCCTTTCCCCTTGTGTTCGGCGTTTAACTTGCCGGCCTGCTTGAAGACTCAACAGTTTCGGTTGGTATGTTTTGTAGGTTTATCAGGGGTGCCATGAATCTGGCAAGGTATGTCTAGTATTTTGTCCAAGCTAGATGGAATGTCTTGGTTGCCTTTGAACAACTTCTTCTGTTGAACGGGCCTAGAGCCACTGAATCCGGCATTTACTGCCATGTCATCTGTGCTTCCAGTATTGTTTCGACTCTTGTTCTTATTGCGTCGTGGCTTGCCATTGCCATCCCTGACTTCGGAGCTGCCAGTGTCGCTGGTGCTATTGCTGCTATGAGCTAGCCAGCTGTCCTCGCCTGCGCAAAAGCGGGTCATGAGTGTAGTTAGGGCTTCCATTGTCCTCGGCTTCTATTGACCGAGGTGTCTAGCAAGCCACTCGTCCCGGACACTGTATTTGAATGCCGCTAAGGCCTCAGCGTCCGGACAGTCAACAATTTGGTTCTTTTTAGTTAAGAACCGATTCCAAAGCTTGCGGGATGACTCCCCGGGTGGCTGGATTATGTGACTTAGATCGTCAGCATCCGGGGGCCGGACATAATTCCCCTAAAAGTTAGCCCGAAAAGCATCCTCAAGTTCTTCCCAGCTTCTAATGGAGTTCTCCGGGAGGCTGTTTAACCAGTGTCGAGCTGGCCCTTTCAGCTTGAGAGGTAAGTATTTAATAGCGTGGAGGTCATCTCCATGAGCCATGTGGTGGTGAAGAATAAAGTCTTCTATCCATACAGCGGGGTCCGCTGTTCCATCATATGCCTTGATGTTTACGGGTTTAAACCCTTCTAGAAATTCATGATCCATCACCTCATCGGTGAAGCACACAGGGTGTGCGGCACCCCTGTATTTTGCGATATCATGGCATAGTTTGGACGGTGTTTTTGTACGGTGTTGGTTCCGAACTTGATTGTGACCAGCGTGTTTGGCTTGATAGCTGTTGTCCCGTGTGTGAGCACGTTCCCTTGATCCGTAAATTGATCTGGCCTGGCCAGCTTTTTTATTCAGGTCTTGACGTAGATCGTACTTATGGCCCAGAGCCGTTGTATCCTTTCCTTTATGGTGAGGAGGTGCAGGCTGGTGTACGACATTGCTGGCCACTTTGTCTCGTCCATGGGGTGGTCGGTCCAGTTGATTGGACTAATCATACTTCAGCGGGATTGGCGCAGGGGCCTCTTCATCGAATTGGGGCAGCAGCTTGCGCTTAGGATAGCTCTTAGTTTGGCGCTTATACCTGTATATTTCTTCAGTGTCTAGCACTTCATTCCATCTCTCTTTGAGCGTATCCTATTCGGCTCTAAGCCATTGCTGCTGCTTCTTCAGGCTCCTTGTTGTGGCAATGAGCTGTTGTTGAAAATGTTTCTGTTCGAGCGGTTCTTCTGGGACGATGAAATCGTCATCTCCCAGGCTGACGTCCTCTTTAGAGACAGGTTGATAACTACTGTCCTCGGCATCACTGTGGTGAACCAGCGGTTCGGGACTATGTTCGCCATCCTCCCGTTCGTCCTGCTCCACTGCTAGCTCTACGGGGTCATCGGCTTGCTCTGGATTGTCATCGTCTTCAGTGACAGTGTTACTCCCTTTCCCTTTACGGGATCGAGATTGATGTTTCTGACATCGGTGCTTAGGAGGTACATTGACAGGCTTGTCCTGCTCTGGATTTGTATTGTCATCGCCTTCCTTCTTGTTGGGTGTGTCCACCATGTATACGTCGTATGTAGAGGTAGCCGTCCATCGCCCGGTTGCAGGTGGGTGATACGTCTCCAACGTATCTATATTTTTTTATTGTTCCATGCTATTATTTATGATGTTTTGGATGTTTCATGGGCTTTGTTATACACTTTCATATTATTTTTGGGACTAACTTATTAACCCAAAGGCCCAGTCCAGATTGCTGTTTTTTGCCTGTTTCACGGTTTTACAGAAAAGGAATATCAAACGGAATCCAAACAGAATGAAACTTTGGGAGAGATATTTTTGGAGCAAAATACGCACGGGAGACTTGAGAACCACGAAATAGGGCTGAGCTGGCATCCACGAGGGTGCCCCCCCCAGGGCGCGCCCCCTGCCTCGTGGGCACCCCGTCTAGCCCCCGGTGCCCTCCTTCCTCCTATATATACCTACGTACCCCAAAACCATCAGAACAACAAAGAAAACCCTAGTTCCACCACCGTAACCTTTGTTCTCGCGAGATCCCATCTTGGGGCCTGTTCCGGAGCTCCGCCGGAGGGGGGATCTTCCACGGAGTGCTTCTACATCATCATCATCGCCTCACCAAGAGTTGTGAGTAGTTTACCACAGACCTTCGGGTCCATAGCTAGTATCTAGATGGCTTCTTCTCTTTCTTTGGATCTCAATACCAAGTTCTCCTCGATCTTCGAGGAGATCTATTCGATGTATTCTCTTTTTGCAGTGTGTTTGTCGAGATCCGATGAATTGCGGGTTTATGATCAAGATTATCTATGAGAAATATTTGGTTCTTTTCTGAACTCTTTATGTATGATTATAATATCCTTGTAAGTCTCTTCAAATTATTGGTTTGGTTTGGCCTACTAGATCTATAGTTCTTGCAATGGGAGAAGTGCTTGGCTTTGGGTTCAATCTTGCGGTGTCCTTTCCCAGTGACAGTAGGGGCAGCAAGGCACGTATTGTATTGTTGCCATCGAGGATAAAAAGATGGGGTTTATATCACTATGTTTGAGTTTATCCCTCTACATCATGTCATCTTGCTTAAGGCGTTACTCTGTTCTTATGAACTTAATACTCTAGATGCATGCTGGATAGCGGTTGATGCGTGGACTAATAGTAGTAGATGCAGAATCGTTTCGGTCTACTTGTCTCGGACGTGATGCCTATATATAATGATCATGCCTAGATAGTCTCATAATTATTCGCTTTTCTATCAATTGCTCGACATTAATTTGTTTACCCGCCGTAGAATACCGCTATCATGAGAGAAGCCACTAGAGAAAACTATGGCCCCCGGGTCTATTCTCAACATATCAATATACAATCTACTTTACTTTTCCGCTTTTACTTTCTGTTCTTATATCCAAAAATACCAAAAATATAAAACTATCATCTCTATCAGATCTCACTTTCGAAGTGACCGTAAAGGGATTGACAACCCCTTATCGCGTTGGCTGCGAATTTCTTATTTTTTTGTGCAGGTGCGAGGGACTCGCGCGTGGTCTCCTACTGGATTGATACCTTGGTTCTCAAAAACTGGGGGAAATACTTACGCTACTGTGCTGCATCACCCTTTCCTCTTCGAGGGAATACAACGCAAGCTCGAGAAGTGGCAGTGGGTTTGCACTTAGATCAGTCTCAATGTCGTGGTCCATCCCATCGATATCTTCGAAAGCGTAGTCTAGCAGATCGGTTAAGTCTTCGACCGTGGCTACCAAGTGGGTGGTGGGTGGGAAGCAAAATTCCCTGCCCTCAGCCCCTAGTTCAAACTGGGCATAGTTCGGCTGGGAATCCTCTTTTAGGAAGAGAGATTTTAATAAGTCCAGCGCTTCGTCTAAAGGCAAGTGCCGGACGTATGTTCGGACATCCGTGGGGCAGAGTTCGGTGACAACCGATCGATCGAGCCCGAGAAGCACGGATCCAGAAAGTTCTGGACTCGTAATCGAAGACGAGTCCAGTGCTCCAGCGCCGAGGAGAATCCTGCCTAAGGCTGGGTCTGTGTGCGGCTCAAGCGCCACTAAGTCTGTGGTTTCTGTGGCGGAGTTGATCCTGCCGTCCTCAGATGAGGCGATCTACTCCGGATCAAGGGCTAGAGATATTACAGGTGTTGACCCCTGGACGGGGTCTCATGACAGATCTAAAGCATCATCATCATGGGGGAGGGAGCAGCTGCCTTAGGTGCGAATACATCGAAGATTAAATCTCCACGGACATCGGCAACGTAGTTCAAGCTTCCAAATCTGATCTGATGACCAGGGGCATGGTTGTCAACCTGCTCGAGGTGGCCTTCCGTTTTGGCACGAAGCATGAAGCCGGCGAACACGAAAAGTTGGCCGGGGAGAAAAATTCCCTCAGCGGTGGCTCCGTCCTTGATGACGAAGCGAGCCATTAATCCTTCTGTCGACGACACAGGGGAACTCTTAATGAAAGCACCATTATGCGTCTGAGGATTGATGGTAGCAGGAGACTGGGGTCATGATGTTTTACCCAGGTTCATGCCCTCTCGATCGAGGTAATACCCTACTTCCTGCTTGACTGATCTTGATGTATTTGGGTTTACAAGAGTTGATCTACCTCGAGATCATAATGGCCTAAACCCTAGGAGTCTAGCCTATGCAATTGTGATTGTTGTCTCTACGGACTAAACCCTCCAGTTTATATATGCACCGGAGGGACCTAGGGTTGTGAATGACCATCTTGTAGAGGAAGGAAAGTATTACACCCAGACTCTAAACTTGCTATTTTACACATATGGGAGTCCTATCCGGATACGGGAGATAGTCTTCAGCAATAATCTTTACGGCCACCAGTCCTGTCAGGCCCAAGATGCGATTCTATCCCGATCACGTAACACTTATGTGATTGGGGCACAACCGCAATTCGGGCGCTTAGCAAGATGGATATCATTACATCGTACCATTACATACATACATAGGGGATACAACAACATACAAGTCACATGAATACAACAACATCAATACAAGGCATCCGACTACGGATGCAAACAACGACATCCATCTGCTATCCCAGGCTGCCGACCCGGAACCTAACCCAAGACTGAAGAAGAAGAACTCCAACAAAAGAACAACGCTCTCACATCAAGACATCGGAAACCTGCACCTGCAACTGTTGTTGTAGTATCTGTGAGCCACGAGGACTCAGCAATCCCATAACCATGGGTAACAAGACTATCAAAGCTTAATAGGTAGGAAGAGGTAAAGTGGTGAGGTTGCAGCAGCGGCTATGCAAATATATGGTGGCTAACTTACGAGTACAAGAATAAGATGAGCATCTACGCAAACGGTCGCAACTAGTAGTGATCGCTAAAGATCCTGAACTACATACGAGTCAAACATAACCCCACCGTGTTCTCTTCTCAAAGTGAAAAGAGACAGTCACGGTTACTCACACAGTTGTGTGTTTTACTTCGGATCCTCTGTCAAGTTTTCTACAACCGGACATTAACAAATTCCAATCTGCCACATAACCGTGGGCACGGCTTTCGAAAGATCATAACCCTGCAGGGGTGTCCCAACTTAGCCCATCACAAGCTCTCACGATTAGCTGAAGTGATAAATATAATATCATCACCCCTTATCTTAGGGAAATCCGATCAGGCTCGGCATCCCGGTGCACAAGACATTTCGACAATGGTAAAACAAGTCCAGCAAGACCTCCCGGTGTGTCGACACCCTGATAGTAGCCGCGCGTATCTCGTCTCAGGCCACGACCGTATGGGCGATCCTACGAGTAAAACCAATCCTCGAGTTTCCCCATGGTGGCCCCGCATAACCCCCGTTTGGGACCAACACCATCAACACTGCCCCCCTGCTATGTAGAAAGAATCCTCGGGTAGCGCTAACTCCCTATGTAATTTTATTAATTAATTAAGTTGTTATTATGAGCAAATTAAAACCAATGTTGGGCCTTGCTGGAGGAGTTTTATTCAAAGACGAACTGTCAAGGGGTCCCCATATACCCATCGTGTAAGGAACGCAAAATCAAGGAACATACTGCCGGTTTATCGGCGCCTAAGGTGGCATGAGTGGAACAAAACACCGAGCAAAAGGCCAAGCCTTCCACCCATGCCCAGTATATAGGTGTGTTAATAATATTAGATATTGTGATATTCCAACAACAAGTTCCCTCCTGGAACGAACTTCATCTTCACCTGCAACTACCAACGCTATAAGAGGGGCTGAGCAAGCGGGTAACATAGCCAAACAATGGTTTTGCTAGGAAGGTTTCAAAGGTTAGAGGTTTCATGGCAACAAGGAGAGGCTGACAATAATGATGGGTAGCGCGACATGTAACGATAGCATCGAGACAACTAAGCAAAGGCCAATGATAGTAAAGGTATCCAAGGGTATGGTCATCTTGCTTGAGATCCCGCAAGGAAGAAGAACGGTTCCGTGAAGAAGACGGAGAAGAAGCCTTGAAGAAGAACCACGGGTAGACGAACGAATCCTCACGAACGCAACGGAACAAGCACTAACGAGAAGAAGCAAGCAACACGGTAAACAAACCACTCAAGAACATGACAATATGCACTACCAAGTATGATGCAAAACAAGTCTACTTATGATGCACAGGAAGTCTACACAGGAAGCAAAACATGGCAAGGTAGGAAGCACAGAAAACATCACAGGAAACATGTCAATGTGCTTAAGCAAGTATGATGCAAACAAGTCTATATAGGAAGCACAACAAGTCTATACAGGAATCATTACATGCAGGGTAGGAAGCATAGAAAACAACACAAGTATATGATGCAATACATGGCAAGGTATGATGCATGACAAATCTATACAGGAAACATAGCAAGTCTATACAGGAAGCATTACATGGCAATGTAGGAAGCACAGAAAAAAACACAAGTTTATATGATGCAATACATGGCAAGGTATGATGCATGACAATCTATACAGGAAGCACAGAAAGTCTATACAGGAAGCATAACAGTTCTATACAGGAAGCATAACATGGCAAGGTAGGAAGCATAACACGGCAACGGTGCAAGATGCACCCCAAACATCAACCAAACTCACTCCAACCATGAAAACAAGATGATATTATGAATCTACATGCAAAATCACACAAGTTTCATATAAGGAACACCCCAAACGGAGCAACGGGCTAAAAGATACACATGAAACAAGATATAACAATAAGCTGAAAATAACAGCCACATAGCAACTTTGGAGCATGATAAATATAAGCTACAGCACTCAAACATGGTGATAAGAAGCATGAACATGGAGTAGACATATCCTACAGCAAACAAGTCCATTGGAGCATCTCCAAAGGAGGCATGGATCAATAGCAACAAGCTATAACATTTTGATCATGACACTAAAAACCTGACAACAACATTTTATAGCAACTTGAGAGCAAGAAGTAATAAGCTACATCAACTCAAATGAGCAAGTGAGGGCATGAATGGATAGCCAACAACATATACAACAAGGAATCATTAATAGTCACCCCAAAACTATCATGGATTTGCCTAGAACAACAAGCAAACATGGCATCTGGATATTACAGATTCCAGACTTAGTGAAATTTCACTAAGTGTTAAAACAACAATAACAACATGGCAAGTTTGCAAGCATGTTTAAGTCAACACAAGGCATATCATGGAAAGTTAAATGCACCACATCAAAGAGCACATCATGGAGATTCTAAAACACCTAGGCATGTGACAAGGGGACAAACACATCAATAGCAACAAGCTCCTCAACTAGGCATCTCGTAACAAGTTACAAAACATAACAGCCAAATGCACTTTTGCAACATAGATAAACATGGCAATATGAAATCTATCATGCAAGCTAAAGCAACCAACATGTAGAGCATCTCATGATGAACATTTTGACATATCATTTGCATCATTTGGATAAACCTGCACCAAGTTATCACATCTCAAACATGGCAACAAAATAACAAGTGGCAGCAGTTTATAACAAGTAGCACCCTTGCAACAGATATTTAAGCATCTAGATGAATTCAAATGAGCATGGCACAATGGAACAAAGTGTAGAGCATATCTCCACGATCATTTTGACATGTCATTCACTCAAAACGGATAAGCACACAAAAAGTTATCATCATGCAAAGATGCAACATTAAAATGCTAAACTGAGGACTTAGCAGAAAAACTACTAATAAAACTGAGCGCAAGATAAGCTACAGCACGCACAGGCGGGATATAGGGGCTGCTCACCAAGGGCTTCGGCCCAGAAGAGGAGAGGAGGCAGCAGGCCGGGTGGAGCAGGCCTTCTGGAGGCCCGAGGGAGGCTGCGGCCTGGGCGCTGGCTGAGGGAGGCCTGGGCCGCGGGCGAGGCCTGGAGGCGGGCCAGCGGGCGGAGCCGGGCCGGCTGGCGGCTGGCGAGGCCCACCTGGCCTGGCAGGAGGCGGCGCTGGGCCAGAGCGCTGGACCACGGGGCGCTGGCTGAGGGAGACCAGCACGCCCACGATGCAGGCCGCTGGGCGGACGGGGCTCGGCCTCCAGCCGAGGAGGCTGTCGGCGGAAGGTCAACGGCGGCGAGGGGAGCTCGTTCTCCGGCGAGGGCGGCAGGTCCGGCGGCCGGGACCGATGGGAATGGATAGATCCGGGCCTCGGGACCCCGGATCTGGTACTGGAGGTGGCCCGCGACCACCGAGCAGGCGGGTCCGGCGAGAAACTCCCGGCGGCGGCGAGCTCCTGGCAGAGAGAGAGCGGTCAGCGGGAGGGAGAGATGAGGAGAAGAAGGAGGCGACGGGCGGCGGTGCTAGCCTGGCGATGGTGGAAGCACGGCGCGGGGACGGTGGAAGCACGGCGCGGCGAGGGTGGAAACATGGCGCGGTGAGGGTGGAAGCACTGCGCGGTGACGGTGGAAGCACTGGGCGGCGGTGGTGGAAGCACTGCGCGGAATTTCAGGAGGGAGGTAGGGGAAGGCCAAAAATGGACTAGGGGCAGTCCATTTATAGTAGGCGGGCTAGGGTTTGGAGTTTGGAGGGGTTTTAGAGCCCTCCGATCGCGATCCGACGGATCCGATCGCGAGGTGAGGTAGGATGGGCCTAGGGGAGGTTAGTGGGCTGTGTAGAAGGCCTTGGGCTTAGGGAAGAGAAGAGAGAGCAAGGCCCGCGGAGGTTTTCGGAGACCGAAAACGTCCGACGATTTAACCGGCGACTAGTGCCGCTATAAATATCCGTTGGGCTATCAAACGAGCTCCGAATGCGATGAAATCTGGCAGGTGGCCTGTCTACACTATAATAAGACCACACGCCAAGTTTCAACCCATTCCGAGAACATTTTTTGGCCACTCACAAAATAAATATTCGGAGGCACCGCGGGCGCGTGCGAGTGTGTCTGGGCTCAGAACGGACAACGGAAAGGACGAGAGGACTCGGGCGGATGCAAGTTTTGAAAACATGCTGATGCAACACACATGGCGACATGGCAAGATGCAACACGCAAGCAGATGACAAGGCAAAGGCAACGAATAACTGGCTGACACCTGGCTCACCGGTCTCGGGGTGTCACAAGTCCGGCCCATAAAGAGCAATACGGCCACCTCAGGACCCCTTAATCCAGGACTCCCTCGGTGGCTACGCCTTCTGTCGGTGTTCTGGGAACGGGGGTACCCATACTTGCCTGCCTGCGGCCCGTGTTGTGGCTCCATCAGCGGCCTGGTAGGGCCCAGCTTCAGCAACCACAGCTCTAGACCCTCGTGAGGGGCCAAGCCTCGTGAGGCGGACGACAGCAAGACCTCCCTGGGGGCAGTCTCTCTAGGCTGGCTCCCGGGGAGTGGAGATATCTACGTAAGGCACACCTCGCGAGGTTCACGTGACGTGAGCCATGATGTCCAAGGCCAGGCGGGCGCCAGCGGGCGCAGTGTACCAGTTTCCCCTTTGGTTCTAAGGGGGCAAGCGCAGGCGCGGGGTCCCGAGGAATCAAATAAAAGTTTCCATATTGGTGCAACAAGACCAAGGACCGTCAGGACAGCAGAATGGAGGTCTTCGTGGATCCCGGCACGGCGTCACCACCAGAGCCTTTGGCAGGCGAAGGCCACTTTTGTCAGGATAGCTTGTACTAGTTGTTCCCCCTCAAATTTGGCCGTTGTGGGATCCCTTCCCGCCGATATTTGCGAACAGTACCAAGGCCACTATAAATAGGACCTAGCCACCACCATAGAGGGGGATCAGATCCATTCCACCCTAAAAACACCACAAGCTCATTCGAGCCCAAGCACACATCTCCTCCGAAGGCTGTTCATTCATTGTACTAGTTCATCCTCAGCCCCACGAGACAATCCACCACACACACTGGAGTAGGGTATTACACCGCAAGGTGGCCCCAACTAGTATAATCCTCTGTGTCCTTTGGTCTTTGAGTTCGTCGAGCTAGGTTGTGGAATCGTAGGGCGAGCGCGTTGGGGAGAGAGTGTTCTTCGTGCGCACCCTAGAGTTCGAACCTCTCAAGGGTTTGCGGAACCCGAAATCCGACATTTGCCGCGCCAGGTAGGGGTGTGCCGAAACCTCTCTTCCATCGGTCGACGCATCACCGCTTCACCGCTTCCATGGTTGACGCTCGCCAGGCTCGTGCTGAGCCACGGGCCACCCTTGTCGTCTGCGTCGCTCAGACAGCTCTCACCGACAGACCTCCCCGCTGTTCTCCGTCGCCCACCGCCAACGCAGCCACCGGCCCGGCGAGGCACAAGCAGCAGGCCTCATCGATGCAACCCTCGGTGCGGCGGGATGGACACACCGCTACCCCATCGCTAACCCTAGCCGGCTCGTCGTCCCACGTTTGTCGCGAGCCCGCGGACGTGTAGGCTGCGCTGCTCATGGCGTGCGAGCTCCTGCACTACCGCCCCGTTGACCACTTGTACGAGGACTGGCTAGACCGCATCGCCGAGCTCATTAGCGCCGCTGGGGGCTCTCCTGCCCCGTCCCTCTCGCTACCTCGCCCGCCTCCCTTTGCGGGCGACGTGGCCCATGAAGCACCTCCGCCACCTTCACGTCAAGACGTCGTCCACGCCCCAAGGAGCGTGGCCCCGCGGCGTACCCATCGTGCGGGGCGCCCGTGCATGAAGAAGGAAGCTTTCAAGAGGTCCAGCGGCCGCAAGGAGGAGCTCCTACACTCCCACCACCACCATGTAAAGAACGTGCGCCCCTCGGGATGTCGGCGCATGGGAACCAAGACCAAGCTCCGCCTCCACGATGGGCTCCAGTGGCCACAGCAGGCTGCCAGGCCTTCACCCCTAAGATACGCAGTGTCATCTGGCCTGGGTAGGTCAAGTCGGATCTGCCTCCATGCTACAAAGGCACCCCCGACCCTACTGAGTTCTTGCAGCTTTACAAGCCGAGCATCGAGGCGGCCAACGACAATGAGAAGATTATGGTGAACTGGTTCCCCTTGGCTCTCAAGGACGGCGTGCACTCGTGGCTCCAGAACCAGCCCGCAGGATCGATCTCCTCCTAGGGTGAGATGCATGAGAATTTCATCACCAATTTCCAGGGCACCCGCGACCTCCCGCCAGCCGCAGGTGACTTGCGGCGCGTCAAGCAGCAACCAAGGGAAACCCTGCAGAAGTACATCCAGCGCTTCAACAGCGTTCGCCTCAAGATCCCCATGACGGGCGAGGCCATCATCTTAGTATTCTCTGATGGCATCCGCGATGTCAAGATGAAGGAGGAGCTCGCCATCCATGAGGACATGTGTACAACTTTGGAGCTGTTCAACCTAGCGACCAAGTGCGCTAGAGCTGAGGAGGGGCGCCTTTCCCTCGTCGAGCTCCCCGCTGCTGACCCAGAATATAAGAAGGCCAAGGCTAAAGATGTGAAGCAGAAGGTGGTGGCCGTGCTCACGGCAGAACCAGAGATGAAGTGTGGTCGCGACCACCCAGAGTCATCCAAGAGCAGCCGTCCATTCTGCGCCTTCCACGACGTGCACAGCCACAGCACCAACGACTGTAGGGAGCTCAGAGCCATTCGCGGCGGGTGCTTCGGCCGACGCCCCGAGCGCAATGACCGAGGCTACGACCGTGGAGGAAGCCGAACTAGGGGGCGCTGGGACGGCCGCGACCCCCGTCAGGAGTGGCGCGATAAGCCTCGTGAGGAACGCTGGCACGACCAGCCTCTCGAGGGCACCTCGAGGGACCAGTCTCGTGAGGACCGGCCTCAGGGCAAGGCCGGCCTCCCTCCACTGCCACCATCGCCAAGGAGGAACGACAACCAACACAAAGGAGCTGGGGGCTTTCAGGAGCCTCGCGCCATCGCTTGCATCTTGGGCGGTGCGCAGGCTCCAGCGTCTCAGCGTATCTTCAAGTAGTTCACCCGAGAGGTGAATGCGGCTCTACCCAGGATAGAGGCCACACGGCAGCTTAAGTGGTCCAAGTGCACCGTCACCTTCAGCTCCGCTGACCAACTCAAGTGTGCGGCAACCGCCAGCGCTCTCCCAATGCTCTGCTCATGCATCATTAGCAACGTCCAAGTCACCAAAACCATCATCAATGGCGGTGTTGGGCTCAATGTTCTCTTCGTCGACATGTTTGACCGTCTCCAAGTGCCATATGACCAGCTGGAACCCACTAAGCCCTTCTCGGGGGTGACCGACGGTTCCACCACCCCAATTCTACAGATCCGGCTCCCCGTCACATTCAGCACCCGCGACAACTACCACACCGAGCTCATCGACTTTGAAGTCACTCACATCTGCCTCCCATACAATGCCATTCATGGGTATCTGGCCCTACCCAAGTTCATGGTAGTGACTCACCATAGCTACAACGTCCTCAAGATGCCAGGAAGCCACGACATCCTTACCATCGCGTGCAAGGAAAAGGACGATGTGTGCTCCCTCGAGCGCACTTACCAGGCTGCGGCAGTCGAGGACCCAGACAACGAAAGCATCATCTACCCCCTGAAGCTATCCCGAAGAAGAAGAAGCAGTTGCTCGCCTTGGAGCCTCATGAGGAAGCAGCACCTGGTGGCCGCGTCTCAGGATCCGCGCCCATGGACGGGGTGCCTCCCTCCCTCGCATAGGAAGGCGCGCCCGGCGCCCCTCTCAGGTTGGGCTCGGGGGCTCTCCTCTGGAGGGCCTTCGACCTAGCCAATGTCACGAGGGAGGCGCTCGGGCACCACGTGGAGGCGTGCTTCACCGCATGTTTCCCTCATGAGAGCACAAGGCGCGAGGCGCCAAGTGAGTTCATCGACCAGACCATCGAAGACTTGCAGGTACCAACGGCAATGCGGGGCGAGCGCTGCCCCGCACCACCAAGTGCAGCTGTCATCCCAGGCTTGGGCGATGGGCTGCACGTCTGCGTCAATGTCCCAGGACTCAACAGAGTCGCGTTTCAAGAGCTCTACTGGCTGTCTCAGGTGGGCCGGTGCGAGGGCCCTCCTCACAACTACGTCTGCATGACCTTCGGCTTGCCGTACCAGGCGGCCCTATACCAGCGCCACATGTAGGATGTCCTGGCGGCTCGCGAGGCCAGGCATCAGTAGATCCTAGCAGAAATGGCGTCAGTTCTTCGCGAGCTCTCGGAACCTCAGGAGCCTCGCGAGGTCCCGGAGTCAGGCGGCTCATGAGGAGCGACAGCTGTGATATGTCTCCAACGTATCTATAATTTTTTATTGTTCCATGCTATTATTTATGAAGTCTTGGATGTTTAATGGGCTTTATCATTCACTTTTATATCATTTTTGGGACTAACCTACAAACCCAAAGGCCCAGTCCAGATTGCTGTTTTTTGCCTGTTTCAGGGTTTTCCAGAAAAAGAATATCAAACAGAGTCCAAACGGAATGAAACCTTCGTGGGAGATATTTTTGGAGAAAATCACGCACGCGGAGCTTGAGAACCACGTCAGGGGATCAAGACGTTGCCCACGAGGGTGGGGGGCGTGCCCCCCTTCCCAGGGCGCGCCCCCTGCCTCGTGGCCCCCTCGAGCGTCCCCCGGTGCCCTCCTTCTTCCTATATAAGTCTACGTACCCCAAAACCTCCGTGAACAGAGAGAAAACCCTAATTCCACCGTCGTACCTTCTGTTCCCGTGAGATCCTGTCTTGGAGCCTGTTCCGGAGCTCCACCGAAGGGGGGTCCATCATGGAGTTCTTCATCATCATCATCATCGCCCTCACCATGAGTTGTGAGTAGTTTACCACAGACCTTTGGGTCTATAGCTAGTATCTAGATGGCTTCTTCTCTCTCACTCTGTATCTCAATACAAAGTTCTCCTCGGTCTTCGAGGAGATCCATTCGATGTAATCTCTTTTTGCGGTGTGTTTATCGAGATCTGATGAATTGTGAGTTTATGATTAAGGTTATCTATGAAAGATATTTGGTTCTTCTCTGAACTTTGTATGTGTGCTCATAATATCCTTGCAAGTCTCTTCGAATTATTGTTTTGGTTTGGCCTACTAGATCTATATTTCTTGCAATGGGAGAAGTGCTTGGCTTTGGGTTCAATCTTGCGGTGTCCTTTCCCAGTGACAGTAGGGGCAGCAAGGCACGTATTGTATTGTTGCCAACGAGGATAAAAAGATGGGTTTTATATCAAATTTCTTGAGTTTATCCCTCTACATTATGTCATCTGCCTCCCATACAATGCCATTCTTGGGTATCTGGCCCTGGCCAAGTTCATGGCAGTGAATCACCATGGCTACAACGTCCTCAAGATGCCAGGAAGCCGCGACATCATTACCATCGCGTGCGAGGAAAAGGACGATGTGTGCTCCCTCGAGCGCACTTACCAGGCTGCGGCAGTCGAGGACCCAGACAATGAAAGCATCATCTACCTCCTGAAGCTATCCCGAAGAAGAAGAAGAAGCTACTCACCCTGGAGCCTCATGAGGAAGCAGCACCTGGCGGCCGCACCTCAGGATCCGCGCCCATGGACGGGGTGCCTCCCTCCCTCGCATAGGAAGGCGCGCCCGGCGCCCCTCTCAGGTTTGGCTCGGGGCTCTCCTCTGGAGGGCCTCCGACATAGCCAATGTCACGAGGGAGGCGCTCGGGCACCACGTGGAGGCGTGCTTCACTGCACGTTTCCCTCACGAGAGCACAAGGTGCGAGGCGCCAAGTGAGTTCATCGACCAGACCATCGAAGACTTGCAGGTACCAAGGGCAATGCGGGACGAGCGCCGCCCCACACCACCAAGTGCAGCTGTCATCCCAGGCTTGGGCGATGGGCTGCACGTCTGCGTCAATGTCCCAGGACTCAACAGAGTCACGTTTCAAGAGCTGTACTGGCTGTCCCAGGTGGGCCGGTGCGAGGGCCTTCCTCACAACTATGTCTGCATGACCTTAGGCTTGGCGAACCAGGCGTCCCTGTACCAGCACCACATGTAGGATGTCATGGTGGCTCATGAGGCCAGGAATCAGTAGATCCTGGCAGAAATGGCGTCAGTTATTCCCGAGCTCTCGGAACCTCAGGAGCCTCGCGAGGTCCTGGAGTCAGGCGGCTCATGAGGAGCAACAGTTGTGATACGTCTCCAACGTATCTATAATTTTTTATTGTTCCATGCTATTATTTATGAAGTCTTGGATGTTTAATGGGCTTTATCATTCACTTTTATATCATTTTTGGGACTAACCTACTAACCCAAAGGCCCAGTCCAGATTGCTGTTTTTGCCTGTTTCAGGGTTTTGCAGAAAAAGAATATCAAACGGAGTCCAAACAGAATGAAACCTTCGCGAGAGATATTTTTGGAGAAAATCACGCACGCGCAGCTTGAGAACCATGTCAGGGGATCAAGAGGTGGACCATGAGGGTGAGGGGGTGCGCCCCCTGCCTCTTGGCCCCCTCGAGCGTCCCCCTGTGCCCTCCTTCTTCCTATATAAGTCTACGTACCCCCAAACCTCCGTGAACAAAGAGAAAACCCTAATTCCACCGCCATACCTTCTGTTCCCGTGAGATCCCATCTTGGAGCCTGTTCCGGAGCTCCACCGGAGGGGGATCCATCACGGAGTTATTCATCATCATCATCATCACCCTCACCATGAGTTGTGAGTAGTTTACCACAGACCTTCGGGTCCATAGCTAGTATCTAGATGGCTTCTTCTCTCTCTCTGGATCTCAATACAAAGTTCTCCTCAGTCTTCGAGGAGATCTATTCGATGCAATCTCTTTTTGTGGTGTATTTGTCGAGATCCGATGAATTGTGAGTTTATGATCAAGGATATCTATGAAAGATATTTGGTTCTTCTCTGAACTTTTTATGTGTGCTCATAATATCCTTGCAAGTCTCTTCGAATTATTGTTTGGTTTGGCCTACTAGATCTATAGTTCTTGCAATGGGAGAAGTGCTTGGCTTTGGGTTCAATCTTGCGGTGTCCTTTCCCAGTGACAGTAGGGCCAGTATGGCACGTATTGTATTGTTGTCATCGAGGATAAAAAGATGGGGTTTATATCATATTGCTTGAGTTTATTCCTCTACATCATGTCATCTTGCTTAAGGCGTTACTCTGTACTTATGAACTCAATACACTAGGTGCATGCTGGATAGTGGTCGATGTGTGGAGTAATAGTAGTTGATGCAGGCAGGAGTCGGTCTACTTTCCTCGGACGTGATGCCTATATACAATGATCATGCCTAGATAGTCTCATAATTATTTGCTTTTCTATCAATTGCTCGACAGTATTTTTTTTACCCGCTGTAGAATATCGCTATCATGAGAGAAGCCACTAGAGAACACTATGGCCCCCAGGTCTATTCTCAACATATCAATCTACATCTATTTTACTTTTACCGCTTTTATTTGCTGTTCTTAGAAACCAAAAATACCAAAAATATAAACTATCATCTCTATCAGATCTCACTTTCGTAAGTGACCGTAAAGGGATTGACAACCCCTTATCGCGTTGGCTGCGAACTTCTTATTTGTTTGTGCAGGTGCAAGGGACTCGCGCGTGGTCTCCTACTGGATTGATACCTTGGTTCTTAAAAACTGAGGGAAATACTTACGCTACTGTGCTGCATCTCCCTTTTCTCTTCGAGGGAATACAACGCAAGCTCGAGAAGTAGCAAGAAGAATTTTTGGCGCCGTTGCCGGGGAGGCTTACGCAAAAGTCTTATACCAAGTACCTATTACAAATCCTTATCCTTCGCATTACATTTTTGCCTCTCGTTTTCCTCCCCCCCCACTTCACCCTTGCCGTTTTATTTGCCCTTCTTCTGTCGTGTGTTTACCGTCTGCTTGCCTCTTGTTTGCTTGTGTGCTATGTGCCCTCAATTAGCTTGCATCTTCGCTTGCTAAAGTATGAATCCTCATCCACTTGCTAATCTCTTTAAGAGATCCAATTATGTTGAACCTATTGCTAGTGAGCTGCGTGTACTTGATTATCTTTATGGGGTTTTGCTTGAAATTTATGAATCTGAAAATTGTGAGGAATTGTTAAATGAGAAAGTGATTCATGTTAGCTCCTTAAATAAAAAGCATGATGGCAATGATGTTACTATAAATTCTATTGATGTCAATTGTGCTAATAATATGCAAAACCCTAAGCTTGGCTATGCTTATTTTGCTATGCCCACTACTTGCTGCAATGATCATGAATGGGGTGATGATTCTTACGATCTTGAAAATTTATTTAAACCCCATCATGAATATGAGATTGATAATAATGTTTGCTACAATATTGAAAGTGGGTTTGGAAGAGTGTCAACTTTAGATCCCACATATTTGGAGAATGTTCAATCTTATGAAATTTTTGATAAAAGTGGGTTTGGAGAGGTCATGACTTTAGTTAATGTTGATCCCACTATTTTGGAAGAGTGTCAACTTCGCATGCATGTGGATCGTGTTGGGAATATGTTATGTGATAGCTATATTGTTGAATTTTCTTATGATCCCACATGCAATTATTATGAGAAAGGAAAATATGATCGTAGAAATCTTCATGTTACTAAACTACCTCTCTTCATGATGAGATTGATCTTGTTTCTTTCTTCTTCCTTGCATATGCTAGATCTTGCTCTCTATGATAATTTGTTTGCTTATAAAATTCTTATGCATAGGAAGTATGTTAGACTTAGATCTGTTTATCACATGTTTTATGATGCTCTTTTTGTGCTTCAATTCTCATCCTTCATGTGAGCATCATTGAAATCTCAAGCCGATCTTAATGGCTATAAAGTAAGAGCTTGTTGGGAGACAACCCAATTTTATATATTTTTTGTTTTTGCTGCTGTTAGGGAATAAATATTGCATCTAGCCTCTTATTAGATGTGGTTTCATGTTTTGTTTAGTGTTTGTGCCAAGTAGAACCTTTGGGAAGACTTGTGTGAAGTTTATGTGATCTTGCTATGAAAAACAGAATCGTTAGCGCTCGCTAAAGTGGTCTTTAGATTTTACTGGAGCATGATTTTTAGTTGATTCTTTTTGCAGATGATTTTTAGAAAAATTCCACAAATTTAACAATTTAGTTTGAATTTTTTGGAGTTCCAGAAATAGGTGAAACCTGCAGATTACTACAGATTGTTCTGTTTTTGAAAGATTCTGTTTTTCGTGTGTTGTTTGCTTATTCCGATGCATCTATAAGTAGTATTGGAGGATATGAACCATAGAGAAGTTGGAATACAGTAGGTTTAACATCAAAATAAACAAATAATGAATTCATTGCTGCACCTTTGAGTAGTGTTTTGCTTTATTATACTAACGGAGCTCACGAGAATTTTTGTCTAAGTTTTGTGTTGTGAAGTTTTCAAGTTTTGAGTATTGCTTTGATGGACTATGGAACAAGGAGTAGCAAAGTCCTAAGCTTGGGTATGCCCATGGAACCCCAAGTAAATTCAAGATAATCAAAAGCCTAAGCTTGGGGATGCCCCAGGAAGGCATCCCCTCTTTCGTCTTCATCCATCGGTAACTATACTTGGAGCTATATTTTTATTCGCAACATGATATGTGTTTTGCTTGGAGCATCTTGTATAATTTGAGTATTTGCTTGTTAGTTTGTCACAATCATCCTTGCTGGACACATCTATTTGAGAGAGTTAAATATGGCCTAGAAATTATTAGAACACTCTATGTGCTTCACTTATATCTTTTGAGTTGAATAGTTTTTGCTCTAGTGATTCACTTATATCTCTTAGAGCACGGTGGTGGTAATATTTTTTAGAAATATTTGAACTCTCATGCTTCACTTATATATATTTGAGAGTCTATTAAAACAGCATGGTAATGTGTTTAGGCTAAAGAAACTAGTCTTCACATGATAGACATCCAATGTTAATGTAGTAAAAAAAATCACACTAAGTGCATTGAATATGATGAGATGTTGGATGCTTGATAATTGTTTTGAGATATGAGGATAGTGATATTAGAGTCATTCTAGTGGAGTTATTATGAAATTGAGAAATACTTGTGTTAAGGTTAGTGATTCTCGTAGCATGCACGTATTGTGAACCGCTATGTGACGAAGTTAGAGCATGAGGTATTTGTAGAGTGCCAACCTTTGTATGGAGGTCGGGGGCGCGCGATGGTTAACTCCTACCAACCTCCCCCTAGGAGCATGCGTTGATTACTTTGTTTTGATGACTCATAGATTTTTGCAATAAGTATATGAGTTTTTATGACTAATGTTGAGTCCATGGATTATACGCACTCTCACCCTTCCACCATTGCTAGCCTCTCTTGTACCGTGCAACTTTCGCCGGTGCCATAAACCCACTATATATCCTTCCTCAAAACAGCCACCATATTATTCCTCAAAACAGCCACCATACCTACCTATCATGGCATTTCTATAGCCATTCCGAGATATATTGCCATGCAACTTTCCACCGTTCCGTTCATATGACACGCATCATATTGTCATATTGCCATTGCATGATCATGTAGTTGACATCGTATTTGTGGCAAGGCCACCATGCATAATTTTTATACATGTCACTCTTGTTTCATTGCACATACCTGTACACCACCAGAGGCATTCATATAGAGTCATACTTTGTTGTTGTAGTATCGAGTTGTAATATCGAGTTGTAATGAAAGTGTGATGACCATCATTAATAGAGCATTGTCCCATGGGAGGAAAGGCTAAATCTATAAAGCCCCTCCACAAAAAAGAAAAAAAAAGAAAGGCCAAAGAAAAAAAGAAAGGCCCAAAAAAAGGAAAAGAAAAAGGGACAATTGCTACTATCTTTTTTCCACACTTGTGCTTCAAAGTAGCACCATGTTCTTCATTGTAGAGAGTCTCATGTTTAGTCACTTTTATATACTAGTGGGAATTTTCATTATAAAACTTGGCTTGTATATTCCAACAATGGGCTTCCTCAAATGCCCTTGGTCTTCGTGAGCAAGCAAGTTGGATGCACACCCACTAGTTTCTTTTGTTGAGCTTTCATTCATATTTAGCTCTAGTGCATCCGTTGCATGGCAATCCCTACTCAATCACATTGATATCTATTGATGGGCATCTCCATAGCCCGTTGATACGCCTAGTTGATGTGAGACTATCTTCCCTCCTTTTTGTCTTCTCCACAACCACCTCTATTCCACCAATAGTGCTATGTCCATGGCTCACGCTCATGTATTGCGTGAAAGTTGAAAGGTTTGAAAAGATAGAGTATGAAAACAAATGCTTGGCTGAAATCGGGGTTGTGCATGATATGAATATTTTGTGTGATGAAGAGGGAGCATAGACAGACTATATGATTTTGTAGGGGTAACTTTCTCTAGCCATAGTATTTTCAGAAGACATGATTGCTATGTTAGTATGCCTGAAGTATTGTTACTTCTTATGTCAACATAGACTTTTATCTTGAATCTTTCAGATCTGAACATTCATGCCACAATTAAGAGAATTACATTGAAAAACTTTATTGGTTAGTATTCCACATCAAAAATTCTTTCTTTATCATTTAACTACTCGAGGATGAGCAAGAATTAAGCTTGGGGATGCTTGATACGTCTCCAACGTGTCTATAATTTTTGATTGTTCCATGCTATTATTTATGAAGTCTTCGATGTTTAATGGGATTTATCATTCACTTTTATATCATTTTTGGGACTAACCTACTAACCCAAAGGCCTATTCCAGATTGCTGTTTTTTGCCTGTTTCTGGGTTTTGCAGAAAAAGAATATCAAACGGGGTCCAAACGGAATGAAACCTTCGCGAGAGATATATTTGGAGAAAATCACGCGCGCGGAGCTTGAGAACCACGTCAGGGGATCAAGAGGTGGCCCACGAGGGTGGGGGTGGGCCCCCCTTCCCAGGGCGCGCCCCCCTGCCTCGTGGCCCCCTCGAGCGTCCCCTGGTGCCCTCCTTCTTCCTATATAAGTCTACGTACCCCAAAACCTCCATGAACAGAGAGAAAACCCTAATTCCACTGTCGTACCTTATGTTCCAGTGAGAACCCGTCTTGGAGCCTGTTCCGGAGCTCCACCGGAGGGGGATCCATCACGAAGTTCTTCATCATCATCATCATCGCCCTCACCATGAGTTGTGAGTAGTTTACCACAGACCTTCGGGTTCATAGCTAGTATCTAGATGGCTTCTTCTCTCTCTCTGGATCTCAATAAAAAGTTCTCCTCGGTCTTCGAGGAGATCTATTCGATGTAATCTCTTTTTGCGGTATGTTTATCGAGATCCGATGAATTGTGAGTATATGATCAAGGTTATCTATGAAAGATATTTGGTTCTTCTCTGAACTTTTTATGTGTGCTCATAATATCCTTGCAAGTCTCTTCGAATTATTGGTTTGGTTTGGCCTACTAGATCTATAGTTCTTGCAATGGGAGAAGTGCTTGGCTTTGGGTTCAATCTTGTGGTGTCCTTTCCTAGTGACAATAGGGGCAGCAAGGCACGTATTGTATTGTTGCCATCGAGGATAAAAAGATGGGGTTTATATCATATTGCTTGAGTTTATCCCTCTACATCATGTCATCTTGCTTAAGGTCTTACTCTGTTCTTATGAACTCAATACACTAGATGCATGGTGGATAGCGGTCGATGTGTGGAGTAATAGTAGTAGATGCAGGCAGGAGTCGGTCTACTTGTCTCGGACGTGATGCCTATATACAATGATCATGCCTAGATAGTCTCATAATTATTCGCTTTTCTATCAATTGCTCGACAGTAATTTGTTTACCCGCCGTAGAATATCTCTATCATGAGAGAAGCCACTAGAGAACACTATGGCCCCCGGGTCTATTCTCAACATATCAATCTACATCTACTTTACTTTTACCGCTTTTATTTGTTGTTCTTATAAACCAAAAATACCAAAAATATAAACTATCATCTCTATCAGATCTCACTTTCGTAAATGACCGTAAAGGGATTGACAACCCCTTATTCCGTTGGCTGCGAAGTTCTTATTTGTGTGTGTAGGTGCGAGGGACTCGCGCGTGGTCTCTTACTGGATTGATACCTTGGTTCTCAAAAATTGAGGGAAATACTTACGCTACTGTGCTGCATCTACCTTTCCTCTTCGAGTGAATACAACGCAAGCTCGAGAAGTAGCAATCTGCAGCGAGCGTCTTCAGCTGCATCAACATCTCTCCAGCAACGGTGCCACGTGACTTTTATTCAGTTTCTTCAGTTGGGGGCGCCCCTCGGGCTGCATCATCCCCAAGTCGCATGGGCCAGTCCCTGCGACATGTATCCTTTTGCATCTTTGGTTTACTCGGTTGGAGGCACCCCTCGGGCTGCATCATCCCCAGGCCGCATGGGTTCGTCCCTATGGCATGTATCTCATTTGCGTTACCTGAATTAGCTCGTTTCCTCCTATGAATTGCCTTATGATCATCACCTGCTCACTCACCACCTCTTTTGGCCTCCCGCGCTGCTGAACGGACTCCTGCTCATCCCGCAACGGGGGCTACACACGTTGGCACGGCGCTTGTTCTCGGGTCCGTCCCTGCAACGCTGACAAATCCGAGAGATCGAGCTCTGACTCGCAGCCCGCCTCGCGCACGTCACCTCACCAGGTACTCAGTGCTTTCGTCTTCATGCAGAAAGATCAGTGGCTTGGCGGCAGACGTGATTCATGTTGTTTCATCAGACTAACCCGCAGGAGCCTCCGGAGCCTAACAACAGGTGGCCCTGCCAGCTATCCCCTTTTCATGTAATTCTCTTGCGCGTTAAAGGGGGGATCCTGAGCACCGCGTCTCAGGAACTCCTACTGACTCTCCAGCCCTCACCACCTGGCCTTGTGTCAGGACCGGTTTTTTAGTAAAATAATTACCGAGAGACCGACCTTTTTATCGAACCAGCATAGAAGAATACTTCTTACTAGTAGACAAATCCTTGATACAGAATTCCAGAGTACTGAATATTATACATGGTTGAGCTGAGGTTGCTCAACAATTTATTACAGGCACGCCGATATAATACATAAGGGCGGATATGACACAATGGTAAGGTCGTAATAAAAAGGTGGTGGATATGTCATAGTGTGGTGGGTGACGTGACTCCAATATCTTACAGTTCATCGAGTGTCGGAGTGAGACCCGATGAATTTATTTGGTGGTTGGCGGAAGCGGTTATATAACAGTGATCAACTCCAGGATCGCAAGAGACTGACTGGGACTCCACTAGACGTCTGACTCGTTATCGAACTCTTCATCCATGAGATCGCCTTCGTCAACATCTGGCCAAATCAACAAGCCAGGTGAGTACTTTGAATGTACTCGCAAGACAGTTCGGACATAAGATATAATAAATGCAAACATGATGCATGTGAGTATTCTGGCAATATGTATCCGAATAATATAATATGCGCTGCAGGTAAGAATGGAAGTCGGGCGGTAGTCCTCCCGAAATCCATAAGATAAAATAAAGAAAACCAAACGAGTGTCTGAGCGACGCCTCGTGAGGTAAAAGAATAAAATCATGCCACAGTCGGACGTCTGAGCGACATCACATAAAGGGCTTATAACAAAAATAAATAACAAGAATGCCACAGCTGGACGTCTGAGCGACATCACATAAAGGGCTTATAACAAAAAAAATATAACAAGAATGCCGCAGTCGGACGTCTGAGCGACATCACATAAAGGGCTTATAACAAAAATAAATAACAAGAATGCTACGGTCGGACGTCTGAGCGACATCACATAAAGGGCTTATAATGAAAGTAAATAACAAGAATGCCACAGTCGGATGTTTGAGCGACATCACATAAAGGGCTTATATGCTCAATGGTATAATGGTAAAATACTTCAAGAGATAAATCAGTGCAGAGATAACTAGTTAGTTCATCTACCAATATGAACCTTGACAAAATCACCACTCTTGTTCCTATCATATATTACCAGAGACGGTCACCGGGGTTGACACGAAGATAGTCACTAGGCCATAAACATGGCTACTGGGAAGGTTTTGACTCTGCAGAGCTTGTACTTTTATATCACAGCCAACGGATTCCACTAGCCACAGGGACTAGTTCCGTCTATGGTGTTTTAGCAGAAACACAACTGACCAGTACACACCCATTTCACATCCTGCTGTCCGGAATCACCCGTGATAACATTCACGAAAAACTTTAAGACGGGGAGGCTACAACCTCGAATAGCATGGGATCAAATTTATATATGCGCGCTCTAAGGGGTGCCCCCCTCTCGGTCCCAACCGGAAACACCCATGCCCCCTGACCGGATGACGGGCTTTAATCAATGGCCATGGAACCCTCATCCCGGCCTCTCTACTTGGTGTGTACACGGAAAGAGGTTTGCAACTGACTAAACCGTAATCTTAGCAGACGGCATATGACAGTACCAAAAAGGAGACGAACGGAATCATGACTTAATCCATGTTGATACTAGAGTTAACCTTTGACTGGCATGCTCCAACAATACCAGTACACAACCCATCATGTCACCACATGATCGGGATGTTTCAGTCATCATCATTTGGTTTCACCCGAAGCTTGCTTGCATGAAATATAATCATCCACAAATGCTTATATGACCATGCTATGAAGAACAACTACTCGAGCAAACATGCAACACACTCATCATATCAAAGGTTCAAACATGCTTGCCTGGTTCGGAGTAGTCGGAGTCTAACTCGGTGAAGTTCGCGGCTCCATCACGTCCTTCAGTATCTACGTATTCAGGCAAAACGAATACTAACATAAATACCGCGCGTGCATAAAAGTTGTCCCAAATATTTTTCAAATAAATATGACAAAAAACTAGACAGAAAACTAAAGAGGACAGAAAAAGAATCAACTCAAAATCATCTTTTGTTTAAAAGTTATTAGAGTTTCTGTCCAGGGACTTGTCTATAATGAAACAGAAAGTTTCCAGGGGCTAGAATATAAAAACAGAAAACGAATCGGTACGCAGTACGTCAGCCGAATAAGGAAAACGTACTTTGCCCGAAGACGTCTTCTAGAAAAACGCTTCGGAATAGACTGAGAGGCTGACGAGGGGGTCCCACTCGTCAGGTTTAAAAACAGAAACAGAGTCGCGCCGGCGCCAGAGAGCTGCGGTGGTCGCCGGCGCCGATCCACGACGAGGTAGAGGGAGGGAGTGGCACCTACGGGTTCCTGGTGTTCTTCCGCTTCGGTGGGTGGTGGAGTTGAGCGTCGGCGAGCACCACGTCGACGGCGACCCTATCTCCGGCGGACGGCGGCTCGGGTGGTCGTGGGCCTCATCGGAGAGAGTCGCTGGGGTCAAACTGGAGTGGGGGTTAGTCTCCTAGAGGTGTCAGGAGGCTACGAACGAGTCCAGGGCGGTGGAGGAGCTCTCACCAGAGAGAACGTAGCTGGAACCCGAGGCGGACGGAGGTGGCCGTAGTTGAGGAAGAAGGGCCCCTCGAGGCTCTTCAAGTGGCTGGGCGTGGTCTAGTGAGGTGGTGGAGATGTGCGGGGTCGAGAGCGAGCTCGGAGGCGCTATAGATAGCCGGCCAGAGGCGGTTGCCGTGAACGGGATAAGTCCGGCGATCGATTACGGCGGCGCTATGGCTGGACGGTTGGTTTAGGAGCTTGAGCATCGACTAGGAGGTGCACTGATCCCATTTCGGTGCCTAACTCAGCAAGGTAGGGGCGGTTACGGCCTGTCCCCAACGGAACGGCCGTGCGGCACGTCGGCGGCAGAGAGCGTGCCCTGTGCGTGGCAGGCCACGGCGACGGTGTTGCAGGCGTGCGCTGGCGATGGAGAAGGCCACGCGGAGCTCCTAGGTGGCTTGGACGGTGCCAAACGGCGTTGTGCCATAGGGTTCCCCCTGTCGGCCGCCACGGGTGGCTCTGCCGCCGCGGAAGACGCCGGCGTGGGCGGGCCAGGGTGCCACCGACGCCAAGAACCAGCCAAGTGCGCGCGCGGCGCTCTGGATAAGAGCGAGGTGCAGTGCAGCAACGATCCAAAGCGGCACTGGTGAGATTGACGAACGCTGACTGACGAAACTGACGAAGCTGCACTGTCGCCTGTTAACTTCAGTTAACTTTTCTGAAACTAACAGAAACGATGCACGCCAGGTGTTTGACGAAATGATTTTGGCATGTGGAAAATCTTTCTGGAGCTGTATTTGGTGGATTGGTCTCTTAATGCATCTAGAGGCTGCCTGAATTTTCACAGATTTTTAGGAAGAAGGAAAATATGAATTTCACCAAAATTTGCAAATCTGGTCCAAACTTGCAGCAAGTGAAATTTGAAAATTTTGAACTGTGGACCAGTGAAACAAGATGGATCTGGGTTATGGGTACTAAGGACTATCCAGGGGAGTTGGTTTGGAATCAAATGTCAAAATGAACATGGTGGTTCCTTTGTAAATCACCATGGTTCGTTTCAAAGGACAGAAATTGTTTTTGGTGCAAAATAATTAGAAGAAAAATTCCAATAAGGTTGAAACTTACTGGAATTGATGAGAGACTTGTCTCAAGGTGAAGAGGAGGTCTTGGAGAGAAATATGTTCATTGGGTGCCATGGCAAGAAAAGATTTGAAAGGGGAAGACAAGTCCAAGATTCTTATATGATGGATATTCATGGAGGGAAAAGAATCAATCAAACCTTAATGAGAAAAACAACTTGTGTTGAGCTAACACAAGAAGAAAACCTTCAAGACCAGAACCAAGCTTGAGAAGAACACACAAACTTTGGTTAGAAAAGTTTTTAGAAAGGGGTTCCAAGAGGAGATCAAGTATCCCCCTTCCAAAAGACCAAAAAGTTTGGAACAAATCAAACCCAAAAATTTGGAGTGTCACAACACCTACCCCCTTAGGAAAAATCTCGTCCCCGAGATTTCAGCTGATCCTCAAATAGGTGTGGGTATTCTGTTCGAAGAAAATCTTCCCTTTCCCATGTTGCCTCATCCTCTGTGTGATTGCTCCACTGAACCCTGAGAAATTTAATTGTCTTCTGACGGGTCCTCCTTTCAGACTCTTCCAATATCTTTATTGGGCGTTCCCGGTTGGTGAGGTCTGGTTGCACATCAAGATTTTCATGCGACACATGCTTTTCTGGGTTGCTTACACATTTCCGTAGCTGCGAAATGTGGAACACGTCATGGACGTCTGATAGTTCTTTGGGAAGGTCCAACTGGTAGGCCACTGTGCCTCTCCGAGCAATTATACGAAAGGGTCCGATAAATCGTGGTGCTAGCTTTCTTTTGACCTTGAACCGTTGTAGTCCCCTCATAGGAGATACACGTAGGTACACGTTTTCACCAGGTTCAAAACTTACTTCCCAATGCTTTTGATCGTAGTAACTCTTCTGTCGACTTTGGGCTGTCTTGAGTTGATCCCGTATTATTTTAACTTTTTCCTCAGCTTCTTTTAACATGTTTGGGCCGAAGATACGACTGTCCCCTGTTTCTAACCAGTTTAATGGAGTACGGCATCTTCGTCCATACAAAGCTTCGAAAGGTGCCATTTTCAGGCTGGCTTGGTAACTATTGTTGTATGCGAACTCGGCATACGGTAAGCTTGCCTCCCAACTGGTCCCATAGGTGAGGACACATGCCCTCAGCATGTCTTCTAGTATTTGATTTACTCGTTCCGTTTGTCCTCCAGTTTGGGGGTGATAGGCTGTACTGAATACTAGTTGCGTTCCCAGGGCTTGCTGTAAATGATCCCAAAATTTGGAGACGAACCGAGTGCCTCTGTCGGATATTATAGTCTTTGGAACTCCATGTAGGCACACTATACGGGCGAGGTAAAGTTTGGCAAGCTTCTGGGTGGTGTGGGTTGTCTTGACTAGAATGAAGTGTGCCACCTTAGTCAGTCTATCTGTGATGACCCATATGGCATCATTTCCGTGCTGTGACCGTGGCAGTCCAACAATAAAATCCATCCCAATATCGTCCCATTTCCACTCAGGTATCTTGTTTGGCTGTAACAGTCCTGTGGGTTTTTGGTGCTCGGCTTTAATGCATTGACATGAATCACAACATGCAATGTATGTGGCTATATCCCTCTTCATACCGTGCCACCAAAATCTTTCCTGAATGTCCTTGTACATTTTGGTCCCTCCAGGGTGAATTGAGTATGGAGCGGTGTGGCTCTCTGCTAGAATTTGTTGTTTGAAGTCTTCGCTATTGGGTACGCAAAGCCTGTCTCCGAACCATAATATTCCCTCACTGTCTATGGTAAATTCTGAGGCCTTGCCCTGACTCACTTTTCTTTTTATGCCTTCAATGCTGGGGTGTCCATGCTGAGCCTTCTTAATTTGTTCTATTAGTGTAGGCCGTATTTCCATATTTGACACTTCGCCTTCAGCGACCATCATTAAGTTGAGCTTGGCGAATTCCTGCTGAAACTCAAGTCTCAAGTTTTGTAGGCTACCGTTGTCCGAGCTGGGGTTACGGCTGAGAGCATCCGCTACTACGTTTGCCTATCCTGGGTGATAGTGGATGCCAACGTCGTAATCTTTCACCAATTCCAACCAGCGTCGTTGTCGTAAGTTGAGCTCTGGTTGTGTGAAAATAAATCTGAGGCTCTTATGGTCCGTATATATTTCACAACGATTCCCAAGCAAAAAGTGCCTCCACTCTTTGAGTGCATGAATGACTGCTGCCAATTCCAAGTCATGGGTAGGATAATTTTCTTCATGTTTCCGTAGTTGCCGGGAAGCGTAGGCGACTACCTTGCCTTCTTTCATCAGTACGCATCCGAGGCCCTTCCGGGATGCGTCGCAATATACTTCAAAACTTTTGTGTATGTCTGGTACAACCAATACTAGGGTTGTTGTTAATTTCTTTTTGATTTCCTGGAAGCTTTTCTCACAAGCTTCAGTCCATACGAATTTCTTATCCTTCTTGAGTAACTGTGTCATTGGTTTGGCTATGGTGGAAAATCCCTCAACAAACCTCCGGTAATATCCAGCCATTCCGAGGAAACTTCGTACATCTGTTACATTGGTCGGTGGCTTCCAACCAATTACAACCTTGACTTTTTCCAGGTCCACAGCAACTCCTTCTTGTGTCAATACGTGGCCTAGAAAACCAACCTGTCTTAACCAAAATTCACATTTGCTGAATTTGGCGTAGAGTTGATGTTTCCTTGATTCTCCCAGTACAATACGGAGATGTTCAGCATGCTCTTCTGGTGTCTTTGAATATACCAAGATATCATCAATAAATACCACCACAAATTTGTCCATAAATTTCATAAACACTTTGTTCATGAGGTGGACAAAATATGCGGGGGTGTTGGTCAATCCAAACGGCATTACTGTAAATTCATATAGTCCGTATCTGGAGGTGAATGCTGTTTTCGGGATATCTTCTGTCCGTACTTTTAATTGATGATAACCCGACCTTAAATCAATTTTTGAGAAAACCTTGGCTTGAGCGAGCTGGTCAAATAAATCATTTATCCGTGGCATCGGATATTTGTTCTTGATAGTGACCATGTTGAGCGCTCGGTAGTCTATACACAATCTCATAGTCCCATCTTTCTTTTTGGCAAATAATATCGGCGAACCCCAAGGTGAGGAGCTGGCCCGTATAAATCCTTTGTCCAGTAATTCCTTTATTTGCTTCTTTAGTTCAACCAATTCGGACGGTGCCATTCTGTATGGTTTCTTGTAAATGGGGGTGGTTCCAGGTGCTAGATCAATGATGAATTCTATTTCTCTGTCTGGTGGCATGCCTGGTAGTTCTTCAGGAAATACGTCCGGAAACTCACATACCACTGCAACTGTGCTTAACTCAGAAGTGTCTACCTTGTTCAATTTTGGTTGCCGCGATACTGGTCTTTCTTGAGCTGCGACTCTTATCGTCTTCCCGTGATGATGAGTAAGAATCATAGTTCGGTTGAAGCAGTCGATAAATCCTTTGTTGGTGGTTAGCCAGTCCATACCCAGGATAACATCCTGTCCCTTGTTTTCCAACACGATGAGGTTTGCGTGAAACTTTAACCCTTCAATTTCAATGGTTATACCTTGGCAGTAATTTTGAGTGATCTGCTTACTTCCGGGGGACTTGATGGTCATCGATTTTCCCAAGGGTAGCATCGAAAAGTCATGTTGCAAAGCAAAACTCTTCGAAATGAACAAATGAGAAGCTCCAGAATCAAACAAAACTGTGGCAGGTATTGTGTTGACAGGGAACGTACCGAGTACGATATCTGGGGCATCCTGTGCTTGCTCCTTGGTTACATGGTTCAGGTGGCCTTTCTTGTGGTTGTTATTGGGGTTGAAGTTGTTACGCTTGGGCGCGGAATTGTTTCCGTTGCTGTTTGGCTTCGGTGCTGAGTTCCTTGGCTTTGGGCACTGTTTGGCATAGTGTCCCTCTTCTCCACAAGCGTAGCAAGTAACACCGGGGTGATATGTGAAATCCTTGTCCCTTGCATGAAATTTTTTGCTCGGGCGTGTGTCATTGGTCAAGGATTTGTTCGCCCCCTTTTTCTGAAAATTTATCTTATTCATGTTGTTGCGAGTGTGGTTGGTCTGATCCATTTTTCGCTTGCGAATGTCTTCCAGACTGCGACGCTCATTTTCCAAAGTAATAGCCTTGTCCACAAGTGTCTTCAAATCAGGAAAAGTGTGTACGACTAACTGGCATTCAAGTGCGGGTGCCAGACCGTCCAGGAATTTTTCCATCTTCTTGTTTTCAGTCATACGCTCTTCGTTGGCATAACGAGATAATTGAGTAAACTGGCTGTTGTACTCAGTTACTGTCATGCCCCTTTGCTTGAGGTCATCAAACTCTCTTTTCTTGATCTTCATAATGCTTCTAGGGATGTGCGCCCCACGAAAGCCTTCTTTAAAATCTTCCCGGGTGATATCATTTTTGTTGGGGTGCATATGCAGAAAATTCTCCCACCATGATGCAGCTGCTCCATTAAGATAATGAGGTGCATAAAGTACCTTTTCACGGTCTGAGCATTGTGCCACAATTAATTTCCTTTCAATATCTCGAAGCCAATCATCGGCCTCAAGAGGTATGTCTATGTGAGAAAATGTTGGCGGACGTGCCTTCTGTAATTCAGATAATTTTGAATGCTGCTCGTATGGCTCACGGTGATTCCCCATATTAATAACATGGTTCATCATTTCCTGATGATGCTGCTGGCTTTGCTCGTAAAGACGGCATACTTGAGAAAATGTTGTTTCGCTGCCCTGCTGACTTGACTGCCCCTGTGTGAAATTGTTACCTGATTGTGTGCCATAATTTTCCTCTGGCGGACATGGCATGGAACGGGTCCAGGGACAAGTCATTTCTCACTCTGGGGTATTATTGCAGAAATCATGAGAAGAACTGAGCGGCAAAAATAAACCAAGATTTGCAAAAGCAGCAAAACACAAGCTCCAAAGATAAAAACTTGATTGCGCACGGAGAAGGACCGCTTAGTACACATCTTACACGCGAGTCGTAATTATACATAAACCACTCAGGATGCGCGTACACATTCCTGACATGTTATTTATGCTAGTGCACTTCTCCAAGCTTCTACATGATGCGCAAACAGACTACTTCCCATCATCCTATTTTACATATAAAACATATCATACAAGCGAACACATCACGTCGCGGACAGGCGCACTAGTCGGAGATGTTGAAGACTTCCCTCGACCTGCCGAGGGTAAGGCCCAGTGGTGATGGAGACTCAACTTCCTCCTTACTAATAGGCTCCAGGCATGGGTACGAGGAGTTGATGCGGGTGCGGCAGGTGGTGCAGCTCTGACTGGGGTAGGAGCAATGACCTGGTCAAACTCCTTAGTGGTAGGTAGGCGGCGAGCGGTGGCTAAGATGGCAGGTGCATAAGATGCGGAGGACGAGACAAATGTCAGTGGTGGTGAAGTATGGAGTAGCTCCCTCTTGTTGGCGGAACAACTCTGAACTAAGTCCATACGAGCAGCCACCAAGTCGTCCACAAGGTTATCAAAGGCTGCCTCAAGGGCCTTAAGGTACTCAACCAATGATTCGATGGCTTCATCACGTTCTCCATTTGTGCAAGCAAACACATAGTGGCACGTGTAAGGCACGTGGCATGGGAGGTAACGGTAGCGACGAGTCTTCATCGAAGGAAGAGCATCCCGGAGACGAGCTATCGCCTCACGGGCAGCCATTTGCATGGCATGCCTCTCCGTAGGCATGGCCCTGCCCACAAATCGGAAGCGGCGTGCTTCAGAACGCCCTCCCTTGAATTGCACCATGGCCTGGTGCATCGACACGCTGCCGCTAATCTTGTGACGGTAGAGTGTGAACTCTGGACGGGTCGATGGCCCGATCGCGGCCTTGGTGATGGCGACGAGGAGCTTGATAAACCCCTTAGGAATGTTGGCGAACACTTGCGAATCGCAGTCGCCGCTGGCCATCTATAAAAGTAGACAAAAAATCCGAATAGTCAAGTCATAAATTTATGATGACTAACAGAAAATTGCTACAAATCCAAAATGCTGAAATAGCACTTAATACGCTAATAACCGATTAGCGATCGCACCTAGTGCCTTCCTACAGTCAGCCTGGCTCTGGTACCAAGGTTGTCAGGACCGGTTTTTTAGTAAAATAATTACCGAGAGACTGACCTTTTTATCGAACCAGCACAGAAGAATAATTCTTACTGGTAGACAAATCCTTAATACAGAATTCTAGAGTACTAAATATTATACATGGTTGAGCTGAGGTTGCTCAACAATTTATTACAAGCACGCCGATATAATACATAAGGGCAGATATGACACAATGGTAGGGTGGCATACTACTAGATCGTAATAAAAAGGTGGTGGATATGTCACAGTGTGGTGGGTGACGTGACTCCAATATCTTACAGTTCATCGAGTGTCGGAGTGAGACCCGATGAATTTATTTGGTGGTTGGCGGAAGCGGTTATATAACAGTGATCAACTCCAGGATCGCAAGAGACTGACTGGGACTCCACTAGACGTCGGACTCGTTATCGAACATTTCATCCATGAGATCGCCTTCATCAACATCTGGCCAAATCAACAAGCCAGGTGAGTACTTTGAATGTACTCGCAAGACAGTTCGGACATAAGATATAATAAATGCAAACATGATGCATGTGAGTATTCTAGCAATATGTATCCGAATAATATAAAATGCGCTGCAGGTAAGAATGGAAATCGGGCGGTAGTCCTCCCGAAATCCATAAGATAAAATAAAGAAAACCAAACGGCTGTCTGAGCGACGCCTCGTGAGGTACAAGAATAAAATCATGCCACAGTCGGACGTCTGAGCGACATCACATAAAGGGCTTATAACAAAAATAAATAACAAGAATGCCACAGTCGGACGTCTGAGCGACATCACATAAAGGGCTTATAACAAAACTAAATAATAAGAATGCCGCAGTCGGACGTCTGAGCGACATCACATAAAGGGCTTATAACAAAAATAAATAACAAGAATGCCATGGTCAGACGTCTGAGCGAGATCACATAAAGGGCTTATAATGAAATTAAATAACAAGAATGCCACAGTCGGACGTCTGAGCGACATCACATAAAGGGCTTATATGCTCACTGGTATAACGGCAAAATACTTCAAGAGATAAATCAGTGCAGAGATAACTGGTTAGTTCATCTACCAATATGAACCTTGACAAAATCACCACTCTTGTTCCTATCATATATTACCAGAGACGGTCACCGAGGTTGACACGAAGATAGTCACTAGGCCATAAACATGGCTACTGGGAAGGTTTTGACTCTGCAGAGCTTGTACTCTTATAGCACAGCCAATGGATTCCACTAGCCACGGGGACTAGTTCCGTCTACAGTGTTTTAGCAGAAACACAACAGACCAGTACACACCCATTTCACATCCTGCTGTCCGGAATCACCCATGACAACATTCACGAAAAACTTTAAGACGGGGAGGCTACAACCTCGAATAGCATGGGATCAAATTTATATATGCGCGCTCTAAGGGGTGCCCCCCTCTCGGTCCCAACCGGAAACACCCATGGCCCCTGACCAGATGACGGGCTTTAATCCAGGGCCATGGAACCCTCATCCCGGCCTCTCTACTTGGTGTGTACACGGAAAGAGGTTTGCAACTGACTAAACCGTAATCTTAGCAGACGGCATATGACAGTACCAAAAAGGAGACGAACGGAATCATGACTTGATCTGTGTTGATACTAGAGTTAACCTTTGACTGGCATGCTCCAACAATACCAGTACACAACCCATCATGTCACCACATGATCGGGATGTTTCAATCATCATCATTCGGTTTCACCCGAAGCTTGCTTGCATGAAATATAATCATCCACGAATGCTTATATGACCATGCTATGAAGAAGATACTCGAGCAAACATGCAACACACTCATCATATCAAAGTTTCAAACATGCTTGCCTGGTTCGGAGTAGTCGGAGTCTAACTCAGTGAAGTTCGCGGCTCCGTCACGTCCTTCGGTATCTACGTATTCAGACAAAACGAATACTAACATAAATACTGCGCGTGCATAAAAGTTGTCCCAAATATTTTTCAAATAAATATGACAAAAAACTAGACAGAAAACTAAAGAGGACAGAAAAAGAATCAACTCAAAATCATCTTTTGTTTAAAAGTTATAAGAGTTTCTGTCCAGGGACTTGTCTATAATGAAACAGAAAGTTTCCAGGGGCTAGAATATAAGCGTACTTTTCCCGAAGGCGCCTTCCAGAAAAACGCTTTGGAATAGACTGAGAGGCTGACGAGGGGGTCCCACTCGTCAGGTTTAAAAACAGAAACAGAGTCGCGCCGACGCCAGAGAGCTGCGGTGGTCGCCGGCGCCGATCCGCAGAGAGGTAGAGGGAGGGAGTGGTAACTACGGGTTCCTGGTGTTCTTCCGCGTCGGTGGGTGGTGGAGTTGCGCATCGGCGAGCACCACGTCGACGGCGACCCTATCTCCGGCGGACGGCGGCTCGGGTGGTCGTGGGCCTCGTCGGAGAGAGTCGCTGGGGTCAAATTGGAGTGGGGGCTTAGTCTCCTAGAGGTGTCAGGAGGCTACGAACAAGTCCAGTGCGGTGGAGGAGCTCTCACCAGAGAGAACGTAGCTGGAACCCGAGGCGGACGGAGGTGGCCGGAGTTGAGGAAGAAGGGCCCCTCGAGGTTCTTCCAGTGGCTGGGCGTGGTCTAGTGAGGTGGTGGAGATGTGCGGGGTCGAGAGCGAGCTCGAAGGCGCTATATATAGACGGCCCGAGGCGGTTGCCGTGAACGGGATAAGTCCGGCGATCGATTACGGCGGCACTGTGGCTGGACGGTTGGTTTAGGAGCTTGAGCATCGACTAGGAGGTGCACTGATCCCATTTCGGTGCCTAACTCAGCAAGGTAGGGGCGGTTACAGACTGTCCCGAACGGAACGGCCGTGCGGCACGTCGGCGGCACAGAGCGCGCCCTGTGCATGCCAGGCCACGGCGACAGTGTTGCAGGCGTGCAGTGGCGATGGATATGGCCACGCGGAGCTCCCAGGTGGCTTGGGCGGTGCCAAACGGCATTGTGCCGTAGGGTGCCCCATGTCGGCCGCCACGGAAGGCTCTGCCGCCGCGGAAGACGTCGGCGTGGGCGGGCCAGGGTGCCACCGACGCCAAGAACCATCCAAGTGCGCGCCCGGCGCTCTGGATAAGAGCAAGGTGCAGTTCAGCAACGATCCAAAGCGGCACTAGTGAGATTGACGAACGCTGACTAACGAAACTGATGAAGTTGCACTGTCGCCTGTTAACTTCAGTTAACTTTTCTGAAACTGACAAAAACGATGCACGCCAGGTGTTTGACGAAATGATTTTGGCATGTGGAAAATCTTTCTAGGGCTGATATTTTGTGGAGTGGTCTCTTGATGCATCTAGAGGCTGCCTGAATTTTCACAGATTTTTAGGAAGAAGGAAAATATGAATTTCACCAAAATTTGCAAATCTCATCCAAACTTGCAGCAAGTGAAATTTGAAATTTTTGAACTGTGGACCAGTGAAACAAGATGGATCTGGGTTATGGGTACTAAGGACTATCCAGGGGAGTTGGTTTGGAATCAAATGTCAAAATGAACATGGTGGTTCCTTTGTAAATCACCATGGTTCATTTCAAAGGACAGAAATTGTTTTTGGTGCAAAATAATTAGAAGAAAAATTCCAATAAGGTTGAAACTTACCGAAATTGATGAGAGACTTGTCTCAAGGTGAAGAGGAGGTCTTGGAGAGAAATATTTTCATTGGGTGCCATGGCAAGAAAAGGTTTGAAAGGGGAAGACAAGTCCAACATTCTTATATGATGGATATTCATGGAGGGAAAAGAATCAATCAAACCTTAATGAGAAAAACAACTTGTGTTGAGCTAACACAAGAAGAAAACCTTCAAGACCAGAACCAAGCTTGAGAAGAACACACAAACTTTGGTCAGAAAAGTTTTTAGAAAGGGGTTCCAAGAGGAGATCAAATATCCCCCTTCCAAAAGACCAAAAAGTTTGGAAGAAATCAAATCCAAAAATTTGGAGTGTTACACCTTGACCACGGCAACGCAACCTGGCATACCAGCGGCGGCTGAGCTCTGCTCGAGGGTTGGGACCTAACGCGCAGAGCATCTAGAAGAGCGGGAGAAGGGGAGGCTGTCGGATTCAGGGCTCTACAAAACCCGTTAAGTTCGAACACAGGGGCGTGAATGAAGATCTCTCCCGCTCTCGTCTACCTAGCACCTCGCCCTCCTCGTGGTGGAAGGATTCAAGCAAACAACAAACAAAACACACAGGAGTTTATCCAGGTTCGGGCCATCGTGTGGTGTAAGACCCTACTTCCTGCTTTGGTGGATTAGCCTCGGGCGAGCTAGGATACGAACTAGTACAATGATTCCTGGGCTCAGGAGGTGAGCTCAGGAGGGTCAGGAGGCTAGTGTTCTTGCTCCTTGTGTGGTGGCCGAGTGTATTGGTCCGTCCATCCCCTTTGTAGTGGGAGTTCTAGCTACTTATATAGGCAACCACGGTCCTCTTCCCCCGAAATGTTTAGGCGGGAAGGGATCCCACAACGGTCATTTTTGAGCGGGAACACAAGGACGTTCCTACCCTAACAAAAGCAGTCTTTGCCTGCAAAAGAATCAGAAGGTGACACGGTGGTGGGCTCGACGGTGACATCCCCCTTGTCGTCCTTGCGGTCTTCGGTCTTGTTGCACCAAAGAGGAAACATTTGCCCCGCTCCTTGGGAACCAACGGCTGCGCTGTCCCCTTTGCACCAAAATGGCAACTACGTCGCTGGCGGATGCTGGCACCCGCTGGCGCGGTGCTTCACTGCTAACATCACTGCCTCCTCCTGAGGCAGGCTCGGCCTTGGATTCTCCGCCCCTCCGGAGCGCCTTGCTGAGGCTGCTCCCGAGGAGGTCTTGACGTCGTTCTCCTCACGAGGCTTGGCCCTTTCACGAGGGTCTCGGACAGCTGGTCGATCAGCTGGGCCATACCAGGCCACTTACAGGAGCGTGTCGCGGCCTGCAGACAGGCAAGTCTGGGTACCCTGGTTCCCAGGACGCCGGCAGTAGCCCCCGGGCCCAAGGTGCGCGCGGAGTTGGCTTCAGTGCGAAGCCTTAGTCGAGGAAGAAGCACCGCGGGCCCCAAGAAGGCTGCGGGCTAGGCTGGCGCGTGACGGTTGGATGGGACGGGGCGACTCCACTTCCCACGCAATCTTGGTAATCGTGCGACTTGACAACTCCTTGGCGCGGGTAGCGGGGTCATTATGGCTGCGCGCGAGTGGCCGCCGGTTGATCTTCTTGGCTTATAAACGGGGGGCAAGGCACTACGCCTCTCGCTTGACTGTCCCAGGCCGATCCCCACATTTCCATTGTTAACAGGGGCTCCATGGCGCCGATTCGCGGGTTCTCGGTCGTGGAGAAGGGGAAGAGCCCGATGGTAGAGCCTGAGCGGCTCCCCCCGAAGAAGAGACGCCGTAATTCTTCGAGTGCGTCCTTGAGGCCGTCGGACGCCCGCACATGGTGCATGTGGGCACCGCCAGGATTTCCGCTTCCCTTGTATGCTCCAGTGGCAGGCAGATGGAGCGGGGGCGGTGATAGGGGTGGCGCCGTTAGTCGCCCGGAGAGACGGGCGTCCCCGCGCACCCTGCTGCTGTCCCATTCTGAGGATGATGCGCGCGAGTTCATCGTGTGGGCGGGGCCCCTCCGGATTCATGGATCCTTATTCCTCCGTTCCTGAGGGAGGTGCTCCCGGCTCGTGGCCGGGTGACGATGGAGCTGAGGCACGAGGGGTGTCACCTTCCTCCTTCGCATGCCGACGTGGAGGTGATTTCTTCTGGCCAGGTCTTCATGACCTGGGGCTGGGCTGTGGTGCGTCGCGCCTGCGCCCCTGCCGGGAGGCACATTCTTCATTTCGCGCTGGATATGACGGGCGCGATGACCTTCAAAGTCTTTGGGGCGGACGGCCTCCGGCTGCCGTGTGGCGCAGGGAATGGGCTCGCCGGTGACCATTTCCCATGCCATCAGGGCAACGAGGCGCTCGCCATTGGCTATGGCTCCGACTCTCCTGGTAGTAGTTACGCTACCCCTGAGACGGCCTCGAGCTCCGACGAGAGCTATGAGCCGCCAAGTCGCCGCCCCTATCGCCGGATGGAAACGATGCCCTCCCGGCGTCGCCGTTGTTGAAGGAGTTCAAGCCGGGTTCCTTGGGAGCGTCTTCCTTAGCTTAGTTCCTGCGGGACATCATGGAGGGCTCCACAAGGACATGTAAATTCTTGTAATACTTTTGTTATTGTCTGGTGTTGTAAACTTATGTCCTGCACGAGCCCCTTGTTAGAGCACGATTTCCCCTTTCTTCCGTTCTCGCGGTAGCCTAAGGCCCTACGCCTGCGATACCCGGTCCCGGGACAAACCTCAGCCTGTGCTGGTATGCCAGGTCACGACGTCGTGGTCAAGGCCAGGAGGCGAGGGGTCCAGGGTCCGGTAAGAGCCCCCGAGGTGCGATGCTCAGGAGGTCCCTCTTGGTGTGCAGGCAGCTGCCCACTTGTCCATCGGGAAGGGTTGTCATGCCTTAGCGGATCTGTAACTATAGTAGGTGGTGGTGTAGGTCTACAAGTAGGTGCGGCGTTGAAAACTTATCTTAGCAATTCCTGTGGTCGGGCGGTACTTGATTTCATATTGCCCTTCCCTTGAGGCAAGGTTTTGCTTCTGGGTGCCTTCTTGAGGAGGCAGCGATGATCGCTCCAGACGACCTGGGGACAAAAGTCACGGGGCAGGTGGAGATGTTCCTTCGGGCCACTACCATCGCAGCCGAAGGGGAGAAGACCAGTACGTCTGCGCTCGGCGATGCCTAGTCTGTTCCAGTTCAGCGAGGGAGGTGCGAGTGCCTCGAGGAGGCATAAGAACTTTGCTTGAATTTGAAAAACTTGGCATTATTGTAATAGCTAGATGATTTCCATGCTTTCTTCCTTTCATGTTTGCTTAGGTGCTCTGCATCGGCAGGACCCAACCCCGCGCATACCTTGACTGCCATTGATCCCTCTGGATGACCGGGGTTACCATAGTAACTAGACTCGCCATTGAGCCCTCCGGATGACCAGGGTTACCGTAGTAACTAGACTCAAGGGATGATGGGCTACGTGGCTAGTGAGGCCCTCGGGTCGCGATGCCCAAGGGTCCCCCTTGACGTTCAAGCGATCCCGTTTTCATTCTACGTCAGCAGGGCCCAACCCCGCGCATACCTCGATCGCCATTGAGCCCTCCGGATGACCGGGGTTATCGTCAGAACTAGACTCAAGGGATGAGGGGCTATGTGGCCAGTTAGGCCCCTGGGTCGCGATGCCCAGGGGTCCCCCTTGACGTACGAACGACTCTCATGAAGGAGAACGAGCACCATACCTTGCCCATGAGCCTTCGCCTAGGATGGGGGCACGAGAAGGCCAGGTGTCTAGGCACCTGGTAGGGTGGCGTCTGCCAGGCGCGTCCTGAGCATAGCCCCCGTGCCTAGCCCCCCTCGCGACACCAATCCAAGGAGAAGCTGTGAGCGTCGTGAGCTGAAAAGCTCCCTGAGGTTGGTGCGACCACTGGGGGCCACCCTCAGTTGTTTTTAACTAGCGCGGAGCATAGAGCTACCACACTTGCGCGGAGTGTGGGCATAACCGCGCCTCAGTCGTAGCGGCCAGCGCGGAGCTTGGTGCTTCCACTGGTTCGTGGGCATAACCGCTCCTCGGTTGGATCTGCCAGCGCGGAGCTTGGTACTTCCACTGGACCGTGGGAGGGAGCCTCCCACCGGGAGAGACTCCGGGGCGTGTACAGCCCCGTCCTGACACGTGGCTTGCACGGTAGGACAGCCAAGGTGTATATGGGCCCTCCTCAGGACGAGCTGAATGACTCTGAGGAAGTTCTCGTGAGCTTACGCATCACTCACAAGACCCTACCCTGAGGCGGGTTGCACCTGAGTCTTCTTCTTCAAAATATGAAAAGAGAGGTGTTGTGTCGACCTGCGCCGAGTGCATCTCTAGGGGATGTCGCATGAGAAGGCCGCAGCACCAGCGACCCCAGGAGGTGACGTCACAGGAATGACTCACGAGACAGAGCTCAGCCACTGGATTTGTCGACGCTGTAGGGACGGAACCGAGCACAGACGTCGTGCCCAGTCTTCTCATGCGATGATCCAAAAAGAAAAACAGTCAGCGCGCGGTTCCCGCATGAGCGAGGCACCTGCCACGGGCCCCTACTTACCCATCCACGATTAGCCCATGCGGGAACAAGGCACCAAGGACCATGGATGGTGTCGTCATGGGAATGGCTCGCTAGACAGAGCTCAACCCTTGGTTTTATCGATGCTGCAGGGACGGACCCGAGCACAGACGTCGTGACAGTCGTTAATCATGGGGCAGTCGCGAGTGGGCTCACAAGGGCTCATGACCTTAGTGGCGGTGAGGACGCCGAGCATATAGATAATGCGAATGGAAAGAAATATCTGGCCTTGATCATGCAAAAAGGGAGATAATCGCGGGGGATCAGCCCCTAGCGGTCCGAGGATGATGCAGCCCGAGAGGCGCCCTCGTTTGGATACCAAAAGTGTCACCTGATACTTATCGAAGGAGAGTTGGGGTAGCTGAAGACGCGAGCTGTGCGGGTTGCTCCCGAGGATCGTCGGGCTCCTGAGGCCCAAGGGCTCCGGAGGCTCTCAGTGGTCGCGCGGGTCCGGCTCTCGCTCCGTCTGGACCACCTGCCACTGAGCCTCCCGAGCCCCCAAGGCCCGCTACGCGAGATGCTGGAACATGGCAGCTGCGTTGCGGAAGCCGAAGAGTACGCGAACGTAGCTACATGGGAGGGCCCCCTCCGACCGACCGTCGTCGGCCAGAAGGGCTCCTGAGAAGCAGCTCGGTTGAGACCCCTGATGTCGACGCAAATGTGAAAGCAGTCGCTTGGGCTGCGAGTAGGTGAACTTGGGGTTGTGCGGTTACGCCCACCGCGGATGAGTCTTGCGTACTGAAGTTCCTCTGTAACTTGGTCGATGAAGTCCTGAGCCCCCAGCGCTGAACGGCTCACGCTGGGCTCACAAAAACGCGCATCAAGATACGCTTGCAGGTGGTGCTCGAACACCTCCCTCGAGGCAAGGGTCAGCTCGGGGACACTCCAGAGGAGAGCCCCAAAGCCCATCAAGGGAGGGGCGTCGAGGCGCCTCCCTATGCGAGGGTGGAGGGCGCCTTGTCAACAGGCGCGAGTCCTGAGGCCAGGCCGTCGGGAGCCCCCGCATCCAGAGGTCCGTTGACGGGTAGGTTCTTCTTCTTCTTGGGGGCGGTCTGTAGGGCGAGGACGGATCCATCCTCATCGGAGCACTTGACCGCCACGGTCTGGTATGCACGCTCCTGGGAACGCACCGCTTCCTTCTCATTGGAGGCGATTGTGATGACTCCACCGCTCCCGAGCATCTTGAGGACGTTGTAGCCGTGATGGGTCACCGCCATGAACTTGGCGAGCGCAGGATACCCAAGGATGGCGTTGTACGGGAGGTGGATGTTGGCGACGTCGAAATCGATGAGCTCTGTGTGGTAGTTGTCGTGGTCGCCAAAGGTGACGGGGAGACGGACATGCCCCATCGGGAGTGTGGATCCGTCCGTGACTCCGTAGAATGGCTTGGTCAGGTGGAGCTGATCGTAGGGAACCTGGAGCGTCTCGAAGGTCTGGACGGAGAGGACGTTGAGCCCTGCTCCACCATCGATGAGGGTCTTGGTCACGAGGACATTGCTGATGGTCGGGGTGCAGAGCATCGGGAGGGCGCATGGGGCCGCAGTGCACTTGAGCTGGTCCTTGGGGTCGTGGGCGATGACTTGCTTGGTCCACCTGAGGTTGCGCGCGGCGTCAGGCCTGGGAAGTGCCGCGTTCACCTCACGGGCGAACTGCTTGAAGATGCGATGGGAAGCCGGGGCATGGGCTCCTCCCAAGATGCATGTAACTGCACGCGGCTCCTGGAAGCCCCCTGCCCCGTTTCCCTGGCGGTCGTTGTCGTTCCTTCTTGGCGGTGGTGGCAGCGGAGGCACGCCTCCGTTGCCCTGAGGGCGACCCTCGCGAGGCTGGTCGCGCCAGAGGGCGTCACGCGGCTGCTCCTGCCAATGGTCTTCACGAGGCTGCTCACGCCACCCTTGGCGCGAGTTCCTGTCGTCCCAACGTCCTCCTCCTCGGCCTCCTCCACGGTCGTAGCCACGGTTGTCTCCCTCAGGGCGCTGCCCACCGCGCCCGCCGCGCATCGCCCTAAGCTCCTGGCAGTCGTTGGTGTTGTGGCTGTGGACGTTGTGGAAGACGCAGTATGGTCGATTGTCTCTGGGGAGGTCATCATAGCCGCAGCCACGCTTCACCTCTGGCTCCGCAGCCAGCACGGCGGGTCCCTTGCGCTTCGACTACTTGGACTTGGTCTTCTTGCCGTCCACCTCCACCTCAGGCAGCGCCTGAAGGGAGAGGCGGCCTTCCTCCGCCCTGGCGCACTTTGCCGCGAGCTTGAACATCTCGAGGGTTGTTCACAGGTCTTCGTGAATGGCGAGCTCTTCCCTCATCCTGACATCGCGGATGCCATCGGAGAACGCGGAGATGATGGCCTCGTCCGAGACCCTGGGGATTTGGAGGCGCATGGTGTTGAAGCATCGGATGTACTTTTGCAGGGTTTTTCCCGGCTGCTGCCTCACGCGGCGCAGATCAGCAGCTACCGGGGCTCGGTCGCGGGTTCCTTGGAAGTTGGTGACGAAACGCTCGCGAAGCTCTTCCCAGGAGGAGATGGATCCCACCGGGAGGTTCAGGAGCCAGGAGCGCACGCCGTCCTTCAGAGCCATGGGTAACCAGTTCGCCATGACCTGCTCGGTGCCATTGGACGCCTCAATGCTCAGCTCGTAGAGTTGGAGGAACTCCGTGGGGTCGGTGGTGCCGTCGTACCGTGGAGGCAGGTCCGGCTTGAACTTGCCGGGCCAGACGAGGCATCGTAGCTCAGGGGCTAGGGCGCGACATCCAGCCACGCTCACAATTGCAGGCGCCCCCTGCGCTTGTGATGCTGATTCTTGAGGTGCTGGCGCCACCACCTCCTGTGGCGCGCGGTCTGGGCGTCGTGGGCCTGGGGGCCCACATGCCCCTGCATGAGGGTGCGGAATCACCTGGCAGCTCTCCTCGTCACGCGCGTGGGCTCTACGGGGTTGCTCATGTCGAGGGGCTTCGTGCCGGGCCTCTTGGCCGGCGTGGTGGCGTGGAGGCGGAGTCGGGACCCCGGAGCCCTCGTTCCCCGCCGGGGGCGACGGAGGACGTGAGGAGTGCGTTGGTGCAGGTGCTTCTCCAGCGGCGTTGACGAACTTGGTGATGCGGTGGAGCCACTCATTGTAGAGGTCATCTGTTGGGCGGTAGCGCAAGAGCTCCCGCGCCATCAGCAGCGCAGGCTGCTGGTAGACTGGCCCGCGGCGGACCAGCGAGGACGGCGTTGCGACCGGCGAGGGTGAAGGTGTTGTCGTGCGGCCATCCCGCCGCACGGACAGCGGCACTGAGGAGTCCTGCGGCTCGTGGACAGCCGGGTCGGTGGCGGCGTTGGCGACCGGCGAGTTGGGGCGGAGCGGTGCGCCGTTGTCCGCGGGCGCTGTGTAAGCGACGTTCGCAGCGCGACGGGCGACGCGAGCTCGGCGTGTGTCCCCCATGGCTGTGGAGCAGGGTTGAGGATGAGAACGCGGCGAGGTCGTCGAAGAGGTGAGATTTCGACATGCCCCCTACCTGGCGCGCCAAATGTCGGATTCAGGGCTCCGCAAAACCCGTTAAGTTCGAACACAGGGGCGTGAACGAAGATCTATCCCGCTCTCGTCTACTTAGTGCCTCGCCCTCATCATGGTGGAAGGATTCAAGCAAACTAACAAACAAAACACACATGAGTTTATCCAGGTTTGGGCCACCGTGTGGTGTAAGACCCTACTTCCTTCTTTGGTGGATTAGCCTCGGGCGAGCTGGGATACGAACTAGTACAATGATTCCTGGGCTCAAGAGGTGAGCTCAGGAGGCTCAGGAGGCTAGTGTTCTTGCTCCTTGTGTGGTGGCCGAGTGTATTGGTCCGTCCATCCCCTTTGCAGTGGGAGTTCTAGCTACTTATATAGGCGGCCACGGTCCTCTTCCCCCGAAATGTTTAGGTAGGAAGGGATCCCACAAAGGCCATTTTTGAGCGGGAACACAAGGACGTTCCTACCCTAACAAAAGCAGTCTTCGCCTAGAAAAGGATCAGGCGGTGACATGGTGGTGGGCTCGACGGTGACACCCCCCTTGTCGTTCTTGCGGTCTTCGGTCTTGTTGCACCAAAGAGGAAACCTTTGCCCCGCTCATTGCGAACCAACGGTTGCGCTGTCCGCTTTGCACCAAAATGGCAACTGCGCCGCTGGCAGACGCTGGCACCCGCTGGCGCGGTGCGTCACTGCTAACATCACTACCTCCTCCTGAGGCAGGCTCGGCCTTAGATTCTCCGCCCCTCCGGAGCGCCTTGCTGAGGCCGCTCCCGAGGAGGTCTTGTCGTCGTTCTCCTCGCGAGGCTTGGCCCCCTCACGAGGGTCTCGGACAGCTGGTTGATCAGCTGGGCCGTACCAGTCCACTTGCAGGAGCGCGTCGCGGCCCGCAGATAGGCAAGTCTGGGTACCCTGGTTCCCGGGACGTCGACAGAGGCCGACGCGGAAAGCTTAGGCCTAGTTTCGCATTTCCTTCACGAGGGTTGTTCATACGTCAAGGGGGAATCCTGAGCATTGCGACTCGGGATCCAAACTAGTCATGTAGCCTGCCGGATTCAGGGCTCTACAAAACCTATTAAGTTCGAACACAGGGGCGTGAACGAAGATCTCCCCCACTCTCATCTACCTAGTGCCTCACTCTCGTCTCGGTGGAAGGATTCAAGCAAACAATGGACAAAACACACAAGAGTTTATCCAGGTTCGGGCCACCGCGTGGTGTAAGACCCTACTTCCTGCTTTGGTGGATTAGCCTCGGGTGAGCTGGGATACAAGCTAGTACAATGGTTCCTAGGCTCAAGAAGTGAGCTCAGGAGGGTCAGGAGGCTAGTGTTCTTGCTCCTTACGTGGTGGCAGAGTGTTTGAGTCGATGATCCCCTTTGCAGTGGGAGTTCTAGATACTTATATAGGAGGCCACGGTCCTCTCCCCCGAAATGCTTAGGCGGGAAGGGATCCTACAACGGCCATTTTTGAGCGGGAACACAAGGATGTTCCAACCCTGACAAAATCAGTCTTCGCCTGCAAAAGGACCAGGCGGTGATGCGGTGGTGGGCTCGACGGTGACATCCGCCTTGTGGTCCTTGCGGTCTTCGTTCTCGTTGCACCAAAGAGGAAACCATTGCCCCGCTCCTTGGGAACCAACGGCTGGGCTGTCCTCTTTGCACCAAAATGGCAACTGCGCTGCTGGCGGATGCTGGCACCCGCTGGCGCGGTGCATCGCTGCTGACATCGCTACCTCCTCCTGAGGCAGGCTTGGCCTTGGATTCTCCGCCCCTCCGGAGCGCCTTGCTGAGGCCGCTCCTGAGGAGGTCTTGACGTCATTCTCCTCGCGAGGCTTGGCCCCCTCGCGAGGGTCTTGGACAGCTGGTCGATCAGCTGGGCCGTACCAGGCCGCTTGTAGGAGCGCATCGCGGCCCGCAGACAGGACCCTGGTTCCCAGGACGCCGACAGTAGCCCCCGGGCCCAAGGCGCGCGCGGAGTTGGCTTCAGGGCGAAGCCTTGGTCGAGGACGGAGCGTCTCGGGCCCCAAAAAGGCTGCGGGCCAGGCTGGCGCGTGACGGTTGGATGGGACGTGGGCGACTCCGCTTCCCACGCAGTCTTGGCAATCGTGCGATTTGACAACTCATTGGCGCGGGCGGCGGGGCCATTATGGTTGCGCGTGAGTGGCCGCCGGTTGGTCTTCGTGGCCTATAAATAGGGGGTGAGGCACCTACGCCTCCCACTTGACTGTCGCAGGCTGATCCATGCTGCTTCCATTACTCCGGCGGCTTCCTTGGCGCCGATTCGTAGGTTCTCGGCCGCGGAGAAGGGGAAGAGCCCGATGGTAGAGCATGAGCGGCTCCCCTCGAAGAAGAGGCACCGTAGTTCTCCGAGTGCGTCTCTGAGATCGTCGGACGCCTGCACATGTTGCACGCGGGAACCACCAGGGTTTCCGCTTCCCTTGCATGCTCCAGCGGCAGGCAGGCGAAGTGGGGGCGGCGACAAGGGTGGCGCCATGAGTCACCCGGAGAGACGGGCGTCTCCTCGCACCCTGCTGCCGTCCCATTCTGAGGATGATGCCCGTGAGTTCATTGTGTGGGCGGGGGCCCCTCCGCATTCATGGATCCTTCTTCCTCCGTTCCTGAGGGAGGTGCTCCTGGCTCGCGGCCGGGTTACGATGGAGTTGAGGCACGAGGGGTGTCGCCTTCCTTCTTCGCACGCCAACGTGGAGGTGATTTCTTCTGGCCAGGTCTTCATGACCTGGGGTTGGGGTGTGGTGAGTCGCGCCTGTGCCCCCGCCGGGAGGCACATTCTTCATTTCGTGTTGGGCACGACGGGCACGATGACCTTCAAAGTCTTCGAGGCGGACGACCGTCGGCTGCCGTGTGGCGCGGGGAATGGGCTCACCGGCGACCATTCCCTATGCCGCCAGGACAGTGAGGCGCTCGCCATTGGCTACGCCTCCGACTCTCCTGGTAGCAGTTACGCTACCCCTGAGACGGCCTCGAGCTCCGATGAGAGCTATTAGCCGCCAAGTCGCCGCCCCTATCGCTGGAGGGAAACGGTGTCCTCCCGGCGTCGTCGTTGTTGAGGGAGTTCAAGCCGCGTTCCTTGGGAGCGTCTTCCTTAGCTTAGTTCCTGCGGGACGTCATGGAGGGATCCACAAGGGCATGTAAATTCTTGTAATACTTTTGCTATTGTTTGGCGTTATAAACTTATGTCCTGCATGGGACCTTTATTTAGAGCATGACTTTCCCTTCCTTCTATCCCAGCGGTAGTTTAGAGCCCTACGCATGTGAGACCTTGTCCCGGGACAAGCCTCAGCCTGCGCTGGTATGCCAGGTCACAGTGCCGTGGTCAAGGCCAGGAGGTGAGGGGTCCAGGGTCCGGTAGGAGCCCCAGAGGCACGATGCTCAGGAGGTCCCTCTTGGCGTGCAGGCAGCCGTCCACTAGTACATCGGGAAGGGTTTTCATGCCTCAGCGGATTCGTGATGATAGTAGATGGCGGTGTAGGTACGCGAGTAGGTGCGGCGTTGAAAACTTATCTTAGCAATTCCTGTGGTCGGGCGGTGCTTGATTTCCTATTTCCCTTCCCTTGAGGCAAGGTTTTGCGTCCGGGTGCCTTCGTGAGGAGGCAGCGATGATCGCTCCAGACGCCCTGGGGACAAAAGTCACGGGGCAGGTGGAGATGTTCCTTCGGGCCACTACCATCGCAGCCGAAAGGGAGAAGACCGGTATGGCTGCGCTCGGCTGTCACAGCCCTAGACCAGCCTTGCCTGCCTTGCTTGGTCTTCATGTGCATCATATTTATTTTCACAAAAAATTGAAATGGGGATGTTCAAACCCTAGCACTAAATGAATTTAACTAGGGTCAAATTAAAATCTTTTTTAATGAACCCAAAATGCCCCTTGAAAAAGTTCATCATTTTTGGATTGATTAAAAACCTCTGCCAAAAATGTTGCGCATATTTCTAGGACCATTCTGGATTTTTGAATTAAATCATATCTTACTTGCATTTGGGCATTTAAATTTTATATATTATCTTAAATGCTCAAATAATCATAAACTAAAATGTTTACTGTTGAATTTATTCTAAACAGTAGCCATGCTTGGTTTCATGATTTTTGAGTGTGCCTAAGTATTTTTAATAAAGCCCAGAACAAAATAACAAAATAGAATAACAGAAACTAAATAGAAAACACAGAAAGAGGAAGCCCACCTAAGCCACTTACCTGTGCAGCCCACCTGGCGGCCCAAGTGGTCAGCCCAGTCCACCAGCCCACCACCGTCATCGTCCTCCTACCGCCAGTCGGCAAGGCGTGTGGCCGGCGCGCGCGCACGGCCGTGCCTCCACGCCACCTGCCTGCCTGGCCCTCCCATCGCCAGCGCGACGCCGCGGATGACCACCCCACTGCCGTCCGGATCGATCTGACCTCTCACTCACCCCCTTCCTCCCTCCCTCGTCTCTCCCGAACGATGGCCGAAGCCGCCATGGCCGTGCCGCCGAGAACACCGCGCCCACCGCCGTCCCCTTGCCCCTTCGCCGTGTCCAGAAGCCCCGCAACTGAGCACCACATCCCCAAGCCGAAGGAATCGAGCTGGAGGGCTCCGCTTCATCGTCTACGTCATCGTCTTCAACCTCGGGTGCCGCCGTTCATCGCCGTCGATTTGTTCCGGTCAAGCCTTCCCCGAGCCCGCTGAACCTCTCTCTGTCCTCCCTGTGAGCTGCTGAGTCCTTCCCCTCTTTTTCCACTTCTGTACGTGCATCCTAGCTAGCTCCACCACTGATGCCCGACCTCACCGCCGCCGACGATGCCGCCGCCGTGGCCATAGTTGCCACAGCCCGTGGATGTGCACCCCAACGTGCTCACCGAGCTCTCAGGAGCCGAACGCACCCACCAGCTCACCTCCCCGCGCCCCGTAGCACCTATCCCGTCGGTGCGCGAACTCCGGCCGCCGCCGGGCTCGACGCCGGCGACGATTCCGGCCACCCCAGCTGCTGCCGCCTAGTGCGTTGGATGCGCAAGAGCCTGCGCATCCTGTAGGTGCCCTCCACCGCTCGAATGGTCGTCGGAGGCGGTTTTCCGACGCCCTCCGCCGCGTTCGACTTCGCCGCCGGCGAGTCGCCGGCAGGTTTGACCTGCGCCGTTGACTAGTTTTGACCCCTGTGAGTCAATGACATGTGGGGCCAGCCCTGACTAATTTTAGTTTAGGGTTTTAATTAAGTTTTAATTGTTGTCATTAATCTAATTATACACTGACATGTGGGCCCCGTGTCTGTTTAGTTTAGATTAAACTTTTAGTTAAGTGCTGAGAGACTAACCAGTGGGACCCACTGGTCAGGTTTGACCTGGACCCGCCTGTTGACTTGCTGACGTCACACAGACGTCATGCTGACGCAGTAAAGCCTTTTCTGGTATTTAATTAAATCTTAAATGATTTATTTATTTCAGAAAAATTTCAAAACTTCTAAAAATCATATAAAATCAACCGTAGCTCAGATGAAAATAAGTTATATATGAAAAATGATCAGAAAAATTCAAGGAATCTGTTTATGGCATTTTCATGCATGTTTGAACAAGTTAAACCTGCTGATCAGGTCAAATCAATTAAATGGCATTTGAATAATCACATATGGAGTTTAAATTTGAATCTTGGATTCAAACTAACTTCATTTAACCTATTGCTAGTTGCATTAGCTCAATCAACAACATATTGCCATGTCATGATCATGCATCATATTGTCGCATTGCATTGATTGTGTTCTTCCTCTGTTTGTCGGTTTTGTCCCCTCTCAGTAGACGACGTTCCGACGATGAGTTCGATGACACCGATGAAGACTCATTGATATCTTCAGAAGTGCCAGGCAAGCAAAACCCCATTGAGCATTCCGATACAATCCCACTCTCTCGCTCTTACTCTCTTTTACTGCATTAGGACAACAACGCGTCAACTGTTACCTGCTGCGGTAGTTGAACCCCTTTCCACTGCATAACCTGTCATTGCCATAGTAAATAGTTGAAACCCACTAGTATGAGTAGGAGTTGTTTTAGCCATGTTGTGCCTACTCATTCATGCTTTCTGGTTATGCCTGCTATTGCTTAGAGTTGTGTCAGGTCTGATTCATCGGGGATGAATTGGAATGGTGATGAACATGTCCTAATGTGTGTGAGCTAAGTGTGTGAACACGATTTGGTAAAGGTAGCGATGAGAGGCCATGTAGGAGTACATGGTGGGTTGTCTCATTGCAGCCATCCTCCGGAACTGGGTTCTGTGTTGGTTGATCCATGACCAGTTACTACCATGCATTGGGCCCGAAACCAATGGACCCTCTCGACTTATTAACTGCCCTTGTTCTCTGTCCAGGAGTTGCAACTAGTTTCTGGTGTTTGTAGTTTACTGGAGGTCGTGCGCAGCGCTGACCCTCGAGGTGGGCTGTGATGCGGCAGGTATGTGGCACGGTGTACCGATTGCCCGTTTGGTGATGCGGGAACCCTGTACACATCGTTTGGGGCCGTGAGCGACACCCCGGCCGGATCTCCCCACGGATGGAACCCAAATAGACGATAAACCTGGACGAGAGACTTGTGTGGTTAGTCAGGTCGTGGCCGACACCCTCGCTGGGCCTCCGCTTGAAGGTTGCCGAGTACATGTCGTGTAAACGGCGGTAAGTGGTGAGAGTGTGTGTGAAGAAGTACACCCCTGCAGGGTTTTATATATAATCTATTCGAATAGCCGTTTCCGCGGAAATGGACTTCTGGGTTGCCTCTACAGTTCATAGACAAGTGAAAGTGGATACTCTAAAACGCGCAAGATAAGCATGAGTGCTATGGATGGCCTTCTCGTAGGGAGACGAGAGCGGATCCATAGTGGTGTATTGATTGGTGAATATGTGGACTCGTGTGCGCCACCTCAAAAGAGTTACTTGCAGTCGTAGTCTAGGATAGCCACCGAGTCAAGCTCGCTTGCTGCAGTCAAACTCCACCACCCCCTTTGTTGATACTGATGCATGTGTAGCTAGTTCTGATGTAAGTCTTGTTGAGTACCTTTGTACTCATGTTTGCTTAATTATGTTTTTGCAGAGAGACTTCAGTCTCGCTAGTGGTTCCCCGTGGACTTCGACGTTTAGCTTGTTACCTCAGCTACGATCTTGTACCCTTGTAGGATCTTGTAGATAGTCAGGCCTTTTCAGACTTCTTCATTTGTAGTTGTCTGTACTCAGACATGTTATGCTTCCGTTGCCTGTATGCTCTGTATGTTGGGTCATGTGACCTCTGCTTGTAATAAATGCTATGATGGCTCTTCTGGGCCTTATCTATATGAGTTGCTGAGTTATGTTGTGATGCCTTGTTGTACATCACATACTTGCATGTTATGCGTACGTGTAATGTGTATTGCTATGTGTGGGATCCGACACCTAGTTGTTTACCTTTGGTAGCCTACCTTACAGGGAAATGTCTCCTACTGCTTCCACTGAGCCTTGGTAGCTCGCTACTGCTCCGGAACACTTAGGCTGGCCGGCATGTGTCCTTCTTTGTTCATGTGTCTGTCCCTTAGGGGAAATGTCACGCGTTGTTCCTTTAAGTCCTTGTAGCTTGCTACGACTTGGGTTCATACGTTGATGACCGACACGTTCGTTGCTGGGTCATGTATGTCTGTCTCTATAATTTAGTGCCACTTTTGGTTTATAACTAGTCATGTCGGACCGGGTTCTCTGTCATACGGATGCTAGCGACACTATCATATACGTGTGCCAAAATGCGCAAACGGTCCTGGGCCAGGTAAGGTGGCACCCGTGGGGATACCGTGCGTGAGGCCGCAAAGTGATATGATGTGGTACAGGCTAGACCTGTGTGACTTAGGATCGGGGTCCCGACAGCTTTGGCATCAGAGCCTGACTGCTTGTAGGATTAGTAAGCCAAACTGGTCGAAGTTGTGTCTAGAAACTCTTTAGTTATATAAGGGAATTGATTGTGGAAGGGAACGTAAGGCTCTTTTTACTCCTTTACCTTATGACCTTCCCATCTGAGTCACCTTCTTCTATTCCACGGGGATTAAGAACTAGGCTTTCTCTTATGTCTATCAGGATCACGTTAATTGTGGATTCAACTCTCAGTTCAGTTTATTCTACTACTGTGTGTTCAATTGTTGATCTCAGAACCTTGATATTATGATGTTGAGTGGTTATGCTATCTTGTGCATGAGTCTCAAAAGTATTTTCGAGCATTTACAGCCGTTATGATGTCCGAGTCATCCCAGGTCTCTAGACAATCTGATGCATTTGCAAATCATTCCTACCTGTTCTTAATGTCCTTTTAGGCCAGATTAACGACACTAGACGGTGAGTTGTGGTACTCTGTTACCTCGACACATATGTTGGAGTTATTATTATGACCCTAAGTATCTTAGAAGATCACCCAGTAATCTAGCTATGCCTTATATTCTCAGTGTGATGATTCTGGCCATTATTCTCGAAAGCATCCCGTGATGCCATTTAGTTAGTAGGCCTTCTATTTCTGGGTTCTTGGACCCGAGATTCACTGTACTTACTTCATGTGGACAGTATTGCTCGTTCCTTTAGGATATTAGTAACCTTGTGATAGTCCTCGTGGTCCGTGGTATATCGTTGTTCCAAATACCATGAACCATCATGGCAGAAGTTCTTCTGAACCAAAACATCACAACCAGAGTGCTCCTGAGTAGTACTCCATTCATATGTGACTCTGCCAATTCTACTTTCTGCATGGGTTATCCGGAAGAAATATGTTGAACTCGTTCGACATGTTAATCTATGCATCCACAACTCAGAAGTTATATGTTCCTTGAGTTGTCTCCTTTTTAGTTGTATCATGACCCCCGTCTATCAGTTGATAGTCAGGAGTAGTTGTGCACTCGTGATCATCGATGCCTTTTACTCTTGTGGTCTGTAAAGCCATTCTATTCTGGAATGACTAGGAGAAACAAACTCCAGTACCTTATCCATATCCGGGATTGGGTCAAAGAAGTTGCGCTTCGCAGGTGAAGAATGCTAATCCAGCTTCTAATCTGTTCTATCCTGGAGTATTACCGTCCTTATGTCAAGAATGTCATGGGAATTGCACAACCTCCTATGAACTCTTGATACAGTAATACATCTCACCATCGTCGTTCATTCCTCGGTCTCCGTGTTATGGTAACCGGAATACCGACAAGTGAATTGTGATGTGTGAAAACAATACTCCTAGCAACCCTGTTGCTTGGTAGTTAAAGGACAACAATCTCATTTTTAGCGTGTTGACTATTGAATCACCATTCTAAGATTGATCGTGTTACCTAGTCCATCTTACTTGGTGCACTCTCCGATCAATGAGTTAGGATTGTGTCAATCCCTCGCTCATTTGATCATATCGCCTTGCTCTGAAAAGCAAGATTGTTCTCGAGCTTAGTAACATATCGGTGGTTCGTAATTTTCTGAATATCTTCTCGGAAGTATTACCAGGTTGTCACCTGACCGCTATGTTGAGTTCGTGATCAAGTTGGTTCCTTATAAACCACCACTTCTCTAAGAATCTGTGTTGGATACCCTGAACTGGTTGGCTAAGCTAAACAACAACTTGGAGAGTTGGAAGATAAAAGCTTGCCAGCTTAGTTCATCTCAAGGGGTATATTTGCATGTGTTGAAGATAGATGATATCTTCATCAATTGGTCCCTGTGATCAGTTGTTGGATCTATTGTCATGCCAAAACTTTGTTTGAGTGTGGGCTATCCTCAAATCAAATCAGAACCAACGATGTTCTTAATGGTGTCTTACTCGTGGGTGTTCCCCGAGCATACCTCATTATATCTCTTGGTCTGACCAATGCTACCACCTTGTTCATATAAATTGTGGAATTCCATTTCCATGGATATCTCGATGACCCGTTGTTGAGCCCATCAACATCGCTTGTTTTGACCATGATTCATGTTTGAAAATTTAAGTTAGTATTGGGAATTTTTCAAGCATGGCCTTCGTGTTCCGTTCGCGAAGTATATGTTTGGATGAAAGAAGTGACTTCCTCCAATTCATGTGCAGTTGGTGCAAGTTGTCACCGTGAATTTGAGAAAGCTTGTTTCACTTCCCTGGAATCATCCCAATTCAGTCATGCATACGTGCGAAGTATCCCATGGTCTGATAGACTAATCATCTTCATTCCATATGTATCCTTATTACACCAAGCCACTTATTGATTTGTTCAAGGAGAAAAGTTCCATCATAAGAGCTAATCATATGACTTATGTAAGGACTTCGATATCCTAGACGATGGTTCCCAACCAGAACTCGGTAGTGTTTTATCATAAGACTGCTATGTGGTCATGCTTGTCTTGGACAATGTGTTCACAGGTTTGTAGCAGAACCAGCTCATGTTTTGGAGCTTGCTATCGTAGTTCACTCCCCGAGAATCTTGCAACGCCATCTCGTTGATTTGTGTTGTAAACTTTCATTTTTCCTTCTAGACTCGATGAGTCTGGAATATCCTGACACCAACCAGAACTGAATCTCAGGCAGTTATGATGGTTGGTGCATTTCCCAAGAGCTATAGTATTGGTCTCTCGATTACCGGTAAAGTGGATGTCGTGGCCAACCCACCCAGCCGGAAGACCTATTGTTGTAGTATCTTGATTGAAGAAGTTGGCCACCTCCCCATAAGGATTTCGTAGGATTTACTCCCTAGTTGTTCCTTATGGACTTTTGTGCTCCTGAAGTCCGACCTTTTACTTGACGTTCTAGGTACCAAACCATAATGGATTGCACTAGCACGTCAAGGAGAACATTAGAAGCGGAGTGCTAAATGTCTCTCGGTCGATCATCCAGATTTTGTCCCTGACACCGCTAAGGTGGAATCTGAGAAAGTGTTATCTTCCTTTGCATCTGCATCGTCCACCATTATTCATCATGGTAGTATGTGGTGTTGCCAGGATCCTTGACTTGGATGTTGGTAAAACCTTGATGAATACGGGAATGCTCAAGTTCTTGAGAGCACGCACAAGCACTAGGTGTTATCCTCGACACCAACCGGGATTGCTCCCAGTGCTCTTGGTTATGCTATAACCTCTCAAAGAGTATATTTACTATCTACTGTTGGGATTTACCCCAGTTACCAGAATCATTCCCAGCATTTGCATTTTGTTCCCAGCTTGCAACGCCAATGTGCCAACTTGCCATGGGTTCCATTCATTTCCGATGATAAGCAAAATCATCCCAGGTGTTGTCTTCTACAAGGTAGTCCACATCATCCATTCTGGCCCGAGAATGTCATTCTTACGGACTCTGTCAAACGATTGATTGTGATTTGCCTTAGGCTGGTATAGGGAATTTCAATGATCTCTATATCAAAAGTAATTCTTTTTGCCACTTAAGGGAATAATTCTACGAGTCACCTTCTCTAAGGTGCCTCGTCTGGTGACCTCGATCACCATTTTCTTAGGTTTGGAATTATTGCCTACCGAGTGAACCTTCATCGTTTATTTCACTCCATCCCCCTGGAGGTGTACTCCGTGTCTCAGCTCAAGAGATGTTTCTACGCCTCACCCATGAGTTGATCTTGAGTTGCCCGATCTTTCACAAGATCAACTATTGCGGAGTTTCTTTCGTCGTCACCGTGTTGGGCAAAGACTCAAAAGCAAGGGTTTCAAGATCAACATGATGCCAGAAATCAACATTCATATGAAGGACACCTAGATCATGAAGATTGTGTTAGTTAGTGTCCCCTCTGATTTCTTACCCTACGCCTGAATCTCGGGACGAGATTCTTGTTTAGTGGGGGTGAGTTGTCACAGCCCTAGACCAGCCTTGCCTGCCTTGCTTGGTCTTCATGTGCATCATATTTATTTTCACAGAAAATTGAAATGGGGATGTTCAAACCCTAGCACTAAATGAATTTAACTAGGGTCAAATTAAAATCTTTTTTAATGAACCCAAAATGCCCCTTGGAAAAGTTCATCATTTTTGGATTGATTAAAAACCTCTGCCAAAAATGTTGCACATATTTCTCGGACCATTCTGGATTTTTGAATTAAATCATATCTTACTTGCATTTGGGCATTTAAATTTTATATATTATTTTAAATGCTCAAATAATCATAAACTAAAATGTTTACTGTTGGATTTATTCTAAACAGTAGCCATGCTTGGTTTCATGATTTTTGAGTGTGCCTAAGTATTATTAATAAAGCCCAGAACAAAATAACAAAATAGAATAACAGAAACTAAATAGAAAACAGAGAAAGAGGAAGCCCACCTAAGCCACTTACCTGTGCAGCCCACCTGGCGGCCCAAGTGGTTAGCCCAGTCCACCAGCCCACCACCGCCGTCGTCCTCCTGGCGCCAGTCGGCCAGGCGTGTGGCCGGCGCGCGCGCACGGCCGTGCCTCCATGCCACCTGCCTGCCTGGCCCTCCCCTCGCCAGCGCGACGCCGCGGATGACCACCCCACTGCCGTTCGGATCGATCTGACCTCTCACTCGCCCCCTTCCTCCCTCCCTCATCTCTCCCAAACGATGGCCGAAGCCGCCATGGCCGTGCCGCCGAGAACACCGCGCCCACCGCCGTCCCCTTGCCCCTTCGCCGTGTCCAGAAGCCCCGCAACTGAGCACCACATCCCCAAGCCGAAGGAATCGAGCCGGAGGGCTCCGCTTCGTCATCTACGTCATCGTCTTCAACCTCGGGTGCCGCCGTTCACCGCCGTCGATTTGTTCCGGTTAAGCCTTCCCCGAGCCCGCTGAACCTCTCTCCGTCCTCCCTGTGAGCTGCTGAGTCCTTCCCCTCTTTTTCCACTGCTATATGTGCATCCTAGCTAGCTCCACCACTGATGCCCGACCTCACCGCCGCCGACGATGTCGCCGCCGTGGCCATAGTTGCCACAGCCCGCGGATGTGCACCCCAACGTGCTCACCGAGCTCTCAGGAGCCGAACGCACCCACCAGCTCACCTCCCCGCGCCCCGTAGCACCTATCCCGTCGGTGCCCGAACTCCGGCCGCCGCTGGGCTCGACGCCGGCGACGATTCCGGCCACCCCAGCTGCTGCCGCCTAGTGCGTTGGATGCGCAAGAGCCTGCGCATCCTGTAGGTGCCCTCCGCCGCTCGAATGGTCGTCGGAGGCGGTTTTCCGACGCCCTCCGCCGCGTTCGACCTCGCCGCCGGCAAGTCGCCGGCAGGTTTGACCTCCGCCGTTGACTAGTTTTGACCCCTGTGAGTCAATGACATGTGGGGCCAGCCCTGACTAATTTTAGTTTAGGGTTTTAATTGCTGTCATTAATCTAATTAGACACTGACATGTGGGCCCCGTGTCTGTTTTGTTTAGATTTAAACTTTTAGTTAAGTGCTGAGAGACTGACCAGTGGGACCCACAGGTCAGGTTTGACCTGGACCCGCCTGTTGACTTGCTGACGTCACACAGACGTCATGCTGACGCAGTAAAGCCTTTTCTGGTATTTAAATAAATCTTAAATGATTTATTTATTTCAGAAAATTTTCAAAACTTCTAAAAATCATATAAAATCAACCGTAGCTCAGATGAAAATAAGTTATATATGAAAAATGATCAGAAAAATTCAAGGAATCTGTTTATGGCATTTTCATGCATGTTTGAACAAGTTAAACCTGCTGATCAGGTCAAATCAATTAAATGGCATTTGAATAATCACATATGGAGTTTAAATTTGAATCTTGGATTCTAACTAACTTCATTTAACCTGTTGCTAGTTGCATTAGCTCAATCAATAGCATATTGCCATGTCATGATCATGCATCATATTGTCACATTGCATTGATTGTGTTCTTCTTCTGTTTGTCGGTTTTGTCCCCTCTTAGTAGGCGATGTTCCGACGATGAGTTCGATGACACCGATGAAGACTCATTGATATCTTCAGAAGTGCCAGGCAAGCAAAACCCCGTTGAGCATTCCGATACAATCCCACTCTCTCGCTCTTACTCTCTTTTACTGCATTAGGACAACAACACGTCAACTGTTACCTGCTGCGGTAGTTGAACCCCTTTCCACTGCATGACCTGTCATTGCCACAGTAAATAGTTGAAACCCACTAGTATGAGTAGGAGTTGTTTGAGCCATGTTGTGCCTACTCATTCATGCTTTCTGGTTATGCCTGCTATTGCTTAGAGTTGTGTCAGGTCTGATTCATCGGGGATGAATTGGAATGGTGATGAACATGTCCTAATGTGTGTGAGCTAAGTGTGTGAACACGATTTGGTAAAGGTAGCGATGAGAGGCCATGTAGGAGTACTTGGTGGGTTGTCTCATTGCAGCCGTCCTCAGGAACTGAGTTCTGTGTTGGTTGATCCATGACAAGTTACTACCATGCATTGGGCCCGAAACCAATGGACCCTCTCGACTTATTTACTGCCCTTGTTCTCTGTCCAAGAGTTGCAACTAGTTTCTGGTGTTTGTAGTTTACTGGAGGTCGTGCGCAGCGCTGACCCTCGGGGTGGGCTGCGATGCGGCAGGTATGTGTCACGGTGTACCGATTGCCCGTTTGGTGATGCGGGAACCCTATACACATCGTTTTGGGCCGTGAGCGACACCCCGGCCGGATCTCCCCACGGATGGAACCCAAATAGGCGATAAACCTGGACGAGAGACTTGTGTGGTTAGTCAGGTCGTGGCGACACCCTCGCTGGGCCTCCGCTTGAAGGTTGCCGAGTACATGTCGTGTAAACGGCGGTAAGTGGTGAGAGCGTGTGTGAAGAAGTACACCCCTGCAAGGTTTTATATATAATCTATTCGAATAGTCGTGTCCGCGGAAATGGACTTCCGGGTTGCCTCTACAGTTCATAGACACGTGAAAGTGGATACCCTAAAACGCGCAAGATAAGCGTGAGTGCTATGGATGGCCTTCTCATAGGGAGACGAGAGCGGATCCATAGTGGTGTATTGATTGGTGAATATGTGGACTCGTGAGCGCCACCTCAAAAGAGTTACTTGCAGTCGTAGTCTAGGATAGCCACCGAGTCAAGCTCGCTTGCTGCAGTCAAACTCCACCACCCCCTTTGTTAATACTGATGCATGTGTAGCTAGTTCTGATGTAAGTCTTGCTGAGTACCTTTGTACTCACGTTTGCTTAATTATGTTTTTGCAGAGAGACTTCAGTCTCGCTAGTGGTTCCGCGTGGACTTCGACGTTTAGCTTGTTACCTCAGCTACGATCTTGTACCCTTGTAGAATCTTGTAGATAGTCAGGCCTTTTCAGCCTTCTTCATTTGTAGTTGTCTCTACTCAGACATGTTATGCTTCCGTTGCCTGTATGCTCTGTATGTTGGGTCATGTGACCTCTGCTTGTAATAAATGCTATGATGGCTCTTCTGGGCCTTATCTATATGAGTTGTTGAGTTATGTTGTGATGCCTTGTTGTACATCACATACTTGCATGTTATGCGTACGTGTAATGTGTATTGCTATGTGTGGGATCCGACACCTAGTTGTTTACCTTTGGTAGCCTACCTTACAGGGAAATGTCTCCTAGTGCTTCCACTGAGCCTTGGTAGCTTGCTACTGCTCCAGAACACTTAGGCTGGCCGGCATGTGTCCTTCTTCGTTCCTGTGTCTGTCCCTTACGGGAAATGTCACGCGTTGTTCCTTTAAGTCCTTGTAGATTGCTACGACTTGGGTTCATACGTTGATGACCGACACGTTCGTTGCTGGGTCATGTATGCTTGTCTTTGTAATTTAGTGCCACTTTTGGTTTATAACTAGTCATGTCGGCCCGTGTTCTCTGTCATACGGATGCTAGCGACACTATCATATACGTGTGCCAAAATGCGCAAACGGTCCCGGGCCAGGTAAGGTGGCACCCGTGGGGATACCGTGCGTGAGGCCGCAAAGTGATATGATGTGGTACAGGCTAGACCTGTGTGACTTAGGATCGGGGTCCCGACATCGGCGATGCCTAGTCCGTTCCAGTTCAGTGAGGGAGGTGCGAGTGCCTCGAGGAGGCATAAGAACTTTGCTTGAATTTGAAAAACTTGGCATTATTGTAATAGCTAGATGATTTCCATGCTTGTTTCCTTTCATGTTTGCTTAGGTGCTCTGTGTCGGCAGGGCCCAACCCCACGCATACCTCGACCGCCTTTGATCCCTCCGGTGACCGGGGTTACCGTAGTAACTAGACTCACCATTGAGCCCTCCGGACGATCGGGGTTGCCGTAGTAACTAGACTCGCCATTGAGCCCTCTGGACGACCGGGGTTACCGTAGTAACTAGACTCGCCATTGAGCCCTCTGGACGACCGGGGTTACCATAGCAACTAGACTCAAGGGATGAGGGGCTACGTGGCTAGTGAGGCCCTTGGGTCGCGATGCCCAAAGGTCCCCCTTGACATTCAAGTGATCCCGTTTTCATTCTGCGTCGGCAGGGCCCAACCCCTTGCATACCTCGATCGCCATTGAGCCCTCCGGATGACCGGGGTTATCGTCGTAACTAGACTCAAGGGATGAGGGGCTACGTGGCCAGTTAGGCCCCTGGGTCGCGATGCCCAGGGGTCCCCCTTGACATACAAATGGCTCTCATGAAGGAGAATGAGCACCATACCTTGCCCACGAGCCTTCGCCTGGGATGGGGGCACGAGAAGGCCAGGAGTCTGGGCACCTGGTAGGGTGGCGTGTGCCAGGCATGACCTGAGCATAGCCCCCGTGCCTAGCCCCCCTCGCGACACCCATCCATGTAGAAGCTGTGAGCGTCGTGAGCTGAAAAGCTCCCTGAGGTTGGTGCTACCACTGGGGGCCACCCTCAGTTGTTTATAACTAGCGCGGAGCATAGAGCTACCACAATTGCGCGGAGTGTGGGCATAACCGCGCCTCGGTCATAGCGGCCAGCGCGGAGCTTGGTGCTTCCACTAGTTCGTGGGCATAACCTCTCCTCGGTTGGATCTGCCAGTGAGGAGCTTGGTACTTCCACTGGACCGTGGGAGGGAGCCTCCCACCGGGAGAGACTCCGGGGCGTGTACGGCCCCGTCCTGACATGTGGCTTGCACGGTAGGACAGCCAAGGTGTATATGGGCCCTCCTCAGGACGAGCTGAACGACTCTGAGGAAGTTCTCGTGAGCTTGCGCATCACTCACGAGACCCTTCCCTCAGGCGGGTTGCGTCTGAGTCTTCTTCTGGAAAATGTGAAAAGAGAGGTGTTGTGTCGACCTGCGCCGAGTGTATCTCTAGAGGGTATCGCATGAGATGGTCGCATCACCGGCGACCCCATGAGGTGATGTCGCGGGAATGGCTCTCGAGACAAAGCTCAGCCACTGGATTTGTCGATGCTGTAGGGACGGACCCGAGCACAGACGTCGTGCCCAGTCTTCTCATGCAACGATCCAAAGAAAAATAGTCGGCGCGCGGTTCCCGCGTGAGCAAGGCACCTGCCACGGGCCCCTACTTACCCATCCACGATTAGCCCATGCGAGAACACGGCACCAAGGACCATGGGAGGTGACGTCACGGGGATGGTCCACGAGACAGAGCTCAGCCCTTGGGTTTATCGACGCTGTAGGGACGGACCCGAGCACAGATGTCGTGCCAGTCCTTAATCATGGGGCGGTCGCGAGTGGGCTCACAAGAGCTCATGACCTTAGTGGCGGTGAGGACGCCGAGCATGTGGATAATGCAAATGGAAAGAAACATCTAGCCTTGATCATGCAAAAAGGGAGATAACCGTGAGGGAACAGCCCCCAGCGGTCCGAGGATGATGCAGTCCGAGAGGTGCCCTCGTTTGGATAACTGAAGTGTCACCCGATACTTGTCGAAGGAGAGTTGGGGTAGGTGAAGACGTGAGCCGCGCGGGTCACTCCCGGGGATCCTCGGGCTCCTCGGGCCCAGGGGCTCTGGAGGCTCTCAGCGGTCGCGCAGGTCCGGTTCTCGCTCCGTCAGGACCGCCTGCCACTGAGCCTCCCGAGCCCCCAAGGCCTGTTGCGCGAGATGCTGGAACGTGGCAGCTGCGTTGCGGAAGCCGAAGAGTGTGCGTACGTAGCTGCAGGGGAGGGCCCTCCTCCAGCCGACCATCGTCAGCCAGAAGGGCTCGTGAGAGCCGGCTCGATTGAGACCCACGATGTCGACACAGACACGGAAGCGGTCTCTCGGGCTGCGAGCGGGTGAACTTGGGGTTGTGCGGTTGCGCCCACTGCGGATGAGTCTTGCGTACTGAAGTTCCTCGGTAACTTGGTCAATGAAGTCTTGTGCCCTCGGTGTTGAACGGCTCGCACTGGGCTCACAAAAATGCGCATCAAGATACGCTTGCAGGTGGTGCTCGAACACCTCCCGCGAGACGAAGGTCAGCCCAGAAACACTCCAGAGGAGAGCCCCCGAGCCCGTCACGAGAGGGGCATCGAGCGCGCCTCCCTATGCGAGGGTGGAGGGCGCCTCGCCAATTGGCGCAGGTCCTGAGGCCAGGCCATCGGGAGCCCCTGCGTCCTGAGGTCCGTCGACGGGTAGGTTCTTCTTCTTCTTGGGGGCGGTCCGCAGGGCGAGGATGGCTCCATCCTCATCGGAGCATTCGACTGTCGCGGTCTGGTAGTCACGCTCCACGGAACACACCGCTTCCTTCTCGTCGAAGGCGATCGTGATGACTCCGCTGCTCACGGGCATCTTGAGGACGTTGTAGCCGTGATGGGTCACGGCCGTGAACTTGGCGAGGGCAGGATACCATAGGATGGCGTTGTATGGGAGGTGGATGTTGGCGACATCGAAGTGGATGAGCTCTGTGTGGTAGTTGTCGCGGTCGCCAAAGGTGACAGGGAGGCGGACCTAACTCGTCGGGAGTGTGGAGCCATCCGTGACTCCGTAGAATGGCTTGGTCGGGTGGAGCTGATCGTAGGGAACCTGGAGCGTCTCAGAGGTCTGGACGGAGAGGACGTTGAGCCCTGCTCCGACATCGATGAGGGTCTTGGTCACGAGGACGTTGCTGATGGTCGGGTGCAGAGCATCGGGAGGGCGCCTGGGGCCGCAGTGCACTTGAGCTGGTCCTTGGGGTCAAAGACGATGACTTGCTTGGTCCACGTGAGGTTGCGCGCGGCGTCAGGCCTGGGAAGCGCCGTGTTCACCTCACGGGCAAACTTCTTGAAGATGCGGTGGGAAGCCGGGGCATGGGCTCCTCCCAAGATGTATGCAACTACACGCGGCTCCTAGAAGCCCCCTGCCCCGTCTCCCTCGTCGTAATTCTTCCTTGGCGGTGGTGGCAGCGGTGGCAGTCCTCCATTGCCCTGAGGGTGACCCTCACGAGGTTGGTCGCGCCAGGGGGCGTCACGAGGCTGCTCCTGCCAGTGGTCTTCACAAGGCTGCTGACGCCACCCTTGGCGCGATTTCCTGCCATCCCAACATCCTCCTCCTCGGCCTCCTCCTTGGCCTCCTACACGGCAGTAGCCGCGGCTGTCACGCTCAGGGCACTGCCCGACGCGCCCGCCGCGCATCGCCCTGAGCTCCTGGCAGTCATTGGTGTTGTGGCTGTGGACGTTGTGGAATACGTAGTATGGTCGGTTGTCTCTAGGGAGGTCATCGTAGCCGCAGCCACGCTTCACTTCTGGCTCCGCAGCTAGCACGGTGGGTCCCTTGCGCTTTGATTCCTTGGCCTTGGTCTTCTTGTCGTCCGCCTCCGCCTCAGGCATCTCCTGAAGGGAGAGGCGGCCTTCCTCCGCCCTGGCGCACTTTGCCGCGAGCTTGAACATCTCGAGGGCTGTGCACAGGTCTTTGTGAATGGCGAGCTCCTCCCTCATCCTGACATCACAGACGCCGTCGGAGAACACGGAGATGATGGCCTCGTCCAAGACCCTGGGGATCCGGAGGCGCATGGTGTTGAAGCGTTCGATGTACTTTTGCCGGGTTTCTCCCGGCTGCTGCCTCACGCGGCGCAGATCAGCAGCTGTCGGGACTCGGTCTCGGGTGCCTTGGAAGTTGGCGAAGCTCCTCCCAGGAGGAGATGGATCCCACGGGGAGGTTCAGGAGCCAGGAGCATGCACGGTCCTTCAGAGCCATGGGGAACCAGTTCACCATGACCTAATCGGTGCCGTTGGACGCCTCGATGCTCAGCTCGTAGAGTTGGAGGAACTCCGTGGGGTCGGTGGTGCCGTCGTAGCATGGAGGCAGGTCTGTCTTGAACTTGCCCGGCTAAACGAGGCGCCGTAGCTCGGGAGCTAGGGCGCGCCACCCAGCCAGGCTCATGATCGCAGGCGCCCCCTACGCCTGTGTTGCTGGTTCTTGAGGTGCTGGCGCCACCACCTCCTGTGGCACGCGGTCTGGGCGTTGTGGGCTAGGGGGCCCGCGAGCCCCTGCATGAGGGTGCGGAATCACCTGGCAGCTCTCCTCGTCGCGCGTGTGGACTCTGCGGGGTTGCTCACGTCGAGGGGCCTCGCGCTGGGCCTCCTGGCCGGCGTGATGGGGTGGAGGTGGAGCCGGGACCCCGTGGCCTTCGTTCCCCGCCGGGTGTGACGGAGGATGTGAGGAGTGCGTTTGTGCAGGTGCTTCTCCAGCGGCGTTGACGAGCTCGCTGATGCGGTGGAGCCACTCGTCGTAGAGGTCATCTGTTGGGCGGTAGCGCAAGAGCTCCCGCGCCATCAGCAGTGCAGGCTGCTGGTAGACCGGCCTGCGACGGACCAGCGAGGACGGCGCTGCGGCCGGCCAGGGTGAAGGTGTTGCCGTGCGGCCATCCCGCCGCACGGACAGTGGCAGCGAGGAGTCCTGCTGCTCGTGGACAGCCGGGTCGGTGGCGGCGTTGGCGACCGGCGAGTTGGGGTAGAGCGGTGCGCCGTTGCCCATGGGCGCCATCTGAGCGACGTTCGCAGCACGGAGGGCGGCGCAAGCTCCGCGTGTGTCCACCATGGTTGTCGATAACGAGAATGCGACGAGGTCGTCGGAGAGTGGCGCGCCAAGTGTCGGATTCAGGGCTCCGCAAAACCCGTTAAGTTCGAACACAGGGGCGTGAACGAAGATCTCGCCCACTCTCGTCTACCTAGCGCCTCGCTCTTGTCTCGGTGGAAGGATTCAATCAAACAACAAACAGAACACAAAAGAGTTTATCCAGGTTCGGGCCACCGTGTGGTGTAAGACCCTACTTCCTGCTTTGGTGGATTAGCCTTGGGCGAGCTAGGATACAAGCTAGTACAATGGTTCCTTGGCTCAGGAAGTGAGGTCAGGAGGGTCAGGAGGCTAGTGTTCTTGCTCCTTCCGTGGTGGCAGAGTGTATGAGTCGATGATCCCCTTTGAAGTGGGAGTTCTAGCTACTTATATAGGCGGCCACGGTCCTCTTCCCCCGAAATGATTAGGCGGGAAGGGATCCCACAACGGCCATTTTTTAGCGGGAATACAAGGACGTTCCTACCCTGACAAAAGCAGTCTTCGCCTGCAAAAGGACCAGGCGGTGACGCGGTGGTGGGCTCGACGGTGACATCCTCCTTGTCGTCCTTGTGGTCTTCGGTCTCGTTGCACCAAAGAGGAAACCTTTGCCCCACTCCTTTGGAACCAACGGTTGCGATGTCCCCTTTTCACCGAAGTGGCAACTGCGCCGCTGGCGGATGCTGGCACCCGCTGGCGCGGTGCATCACTGCTGACATCGCTGCCTCCTCCTGAGGCAGGCTTGGCCTTGGATTCTCCGCCCCTCCGGAGCACCTTGCTGAGGCCGCTCCCGAGGAGGTATTGACATCGTTCTCCTCGCGAGGCTTGGCCCCCTCACGAGGGTCTTGGACAGCTGGTCGATCAGCTAGGCCGTACCAGGCCGCTTGTAGGAGCGCGTCGCGGCCCGTAGACAGGCAAGTCTGGGTACCCTGGTTCCCAGGACGCCGACATAGCCCCTCACCCCCTGGCCTCGTCCTGGCGATCCAGACGAGCCAACGGCGGCTGAGGTATGCACGGGGCCGGGCTCTGCCGATGCAGAACATTAGAGCAAGCGAGAAGGAAATAGTGAAATCTTAGCCATGCTGCCGCTGAAGAATGGACCAGGCGCACCATGCGCGGAATCACCTCAGGCCCGTCAAGATAATTCACACATTCAAATTGGCAGGACGCCACGACTCGACAAGTTGATTTCCACAGTCTTGCTCCGGCAATGCCGCCTTCCTTTTTAGCCTCCGGGAAGTTGCTTGCACGCCAAGGGGGACCTCTTGAGTATCGTGCCTCAGGAGCTCTTACCGGACCTCAGGCCGCTCACCTCCTGGCAGTGACCACGGCATCGCGACCTGGCATACCAACGACGGCTGAAGCTTGCCTTGGGACTGGGACCCGTCGGCGTAGAGTGCAAAGCTAATGTAAGGACGAAAAGGGGGGACAGTGCCGAAGCAAGACGAGCAACCGCGGTTTCACAACAAGAATAATAAACATCGGAGCAAAAGCATTACAGGTTCTTTACACACCGGCACGGGGTTCATTTTGATTCCTCGCAGGGAACAAAAGAAGGAGATCCCAAGGGGCCCTAACTGCAGCGGCTGCCGCTGACGCCATCATCAACAGAGGGCCAGGAGAGGCCGGCACCAACCACCCTCAAGTCACCAATGACGACGAGTTGATGTAGTTGTCGTACTCCGGGCACGGCATGAGCTCGGTGGCACATAGCTGTCGTCGCTCATCTTCGGAGACTCGTCAGGCTCGGGAGAGCTGCTGGAATCCCAGGGGCCGTCGCTGCTGCTGGAGGAGCTGTCAGCAGGGCCGAGGGAAGGCACGGTGTTCGCCGCCGCGCCACCCTGGTGGCTCCCTCCAGGGCAGCACTCCAGGTGGCGGCCTTCCCCGTCGAAGACCTTGATGAACAACATGGGGGCGTCGTCGAACTCGAAGTGGATGATGGAGGCTCCATCACGGCGGCACACGCGGGCGATTTCACCCCATCCTCTTGTCATGAAGACACCGGCTGGGGGGACGACCTCAACCTCCACCTCCGAAGACTGGCTGCAGCATGCGGCGTGCTACAACCACAGCTCAGCAGGACCCCTCGCCGGCATCAGCTCCGCGAAGAACCTCAGGAGCCAGATCCAAGAAGGAGGTGGCACCATTGTCCACACCACGAACTCACGCAAGGAGCCCTCGGCGTGGGTGCGTGGGCCAGCAGCTCGGGCGACCCTAGTTGGGCCACCTTGACCATGACGCGGGCGGCATGGGGAGCAACCCCCTCCTCCGAAGCCTTGCGCTTGGGCGTACATGGGCAACGGGTATCCGGGAGGAGGCTGCTCGCACCAAGGCCTCATTACCTCCAGCCTCTCCTCGGCGCAACGGGGGCGGCTGAACCTTTTCTTCAGCAAAAGTGGTTCCTGCTCCTCACAGGGGGTTTTCCCTTTCTTAGAAGCGGAGAATCTCCTTATCGGCGCCATGGGAGTCACGACAAGCCAGCGCGGCAAGGAGGAAGAAGAAGGGGCAGGCGACAAGAAGAAGGAGATGAGCAGTGGGGGCTTCGCCCCCTCCTCATTTATAGCCAGGAGGAGGCCAACTACCAGCCTCCACGATCGCACGTAATGATGGTTTTTCTATGCATGCAACAAGGTCTCGTCAAGTCGGGCAGTTGCCGAGGTAGCATGATGAAGTGGAGACGCCCACGTCCAATCAAGTCGCCACGCGTCGACCAAGGCCGCAGACGATTGGGGCCCGCGGCGCTCCGCCCTTGCCCCTTGGCTGCGCCTAGAAGCCAAGCTCGAGCGTGCCTTGGGACCGAGGGCTACTGCCAACGTTCTAGGAACGGGGGTACCCAGACTTGCCTGCCTGCGGCCTGTGACGTGGCTCCATCGGCGGCCAGGTACGGCCCAACTTCAGCAACCACAGCTCAAGACCCTCGCGAGGGGCCAAGCCTCGCGAGGAGGATGACAGCAAGACCCCCCCTGGGGGCAGCCTCTCTAGGTTGGATCCCGAGGAGCGGAGATATCTATGCAAGGCACACCTCGCGAGGTTCACGTGATGTGAGCCATGATGTCCAAGGCCAGGCGGCGCTAGCGGGCGCAGTGTGCCAGTTTCCCCTTTGGTGCTAAGGGGGCAAGTGCAGGCGCGGAGTCCCAAGGAATCAAGCAAAGGTTTCCATATCGGTGCAACAAGATCAAGGACCGTCAGGATGGCAGAATGAAGGTCATCGTGGAGCCCGGCGCGGCATCACCACCAGAGCCTTTGGCAGGCGAAGACCACTTTTGTCAGGATAGCTTGTACTAGTTGTTCCCCTTAAAATTTGGCCGTTGTGGGATCCCTTCGTGCCGATATTTGGGAAGAGGACCAATGCCACTATAAATAGGACCTAGCCACCACCATAGAGGGGGATCAGATCCATTCCACCCTACACACACCACAAGCTCATTCGAGCCCAAGAACACCTCTCCTCCGGAGGTTGTTCATCCATTGTACTAGTTCATCCTCAGTCGCACGAGGCAATCCACCACACACACTGGAGTAGGGTATTACACCGCAGGGTGGCCCGAACCAGTATAATCCTCTATGTCGCTTGTTCTTTGAGTTCATCGAGCTAGGTTGTGGAATCGTAGGGCGAGCGCGCTGGGGAGAGAGTGTTCTTCGTGCGCTCCCCAGAGTTCGAACCTCTCAAGGGTTTGCGGAACCCAAAATCCGACATCTTCAATCCACACCGGGCGGCAAGAAGTGAAGCTAGGCAAAGTGTAAGTTGGATTCTCCCTTGATAGTGCGTCGGTGCCGGCATTTTCAGCCCCTTTCTTGTAACGGATACGGTAGCGGAGGCCAAGTAGCTTGGTGAACGACTTTTGTTCCCATGGTGTTGTTAGTCGTTGTTCTTCCAAATGAATTAAGCTTTTCGGATATGTAAGTATGTCAAACTCAACATCATGCAGATAGGGACGACAGTGATGAACAACCACAATGATAACTAGGTACTCTTTTTCATAAGTTGATAGGCCTTGGTAACACGGGCTGAGGGCTTTGCTCATGAATGAAATCAGGTGTCCTTGCTGCTGCAGGATGGCACCAATGTCGCGGTCATTTGTGTCGGTCTCAGCAACGAACCGTTGCTGTCGGATTTCGGGTTCTGCAAACTTTTGAGAGGTTCGAACACTAGGGTGTGCACCAATAACACTCTCCCCCCAGTGCGCTCGCCCTACGGTTCCACAGCCTAGCTCGACGAACTCAAAGAACAAGGGACACAGAGGATTATACTGGTTCGGGCCACACTATGGTGTAATACCCTACACTAGTGTGTGTGGTGGATTGCCTTGTATAGCTGAGGATGAACTAGTACGAGGGATGAATAGCCTTCGGGGGAGAGGTGTTCTTGGGCTCGGATGACCTTGTGGTGTCTCAGATCATATCATACAAAAGTAGTCTTCTCCTGCCAAATGCTCTGGTGGTGACGCAGTGCCGAGCTCCACGATGACCTCCATTATGCAGCCCTGACGGCCATTGGTCTTGTTGCACCGATATGGAAACCTTTGCCTAATCCCTCGGAACTCCGCGCATGCGTTTGCTCCCTTAGCACCAAAAGGGAAACTGGCACACTGCGCCCGCTGGCGCCCGCCTTACCTTGGACGTCATGGCTCACGTCACATGAACCTCACGAGGTGCACCTTGCATAGATATCTCCCCTCCTCAGGAGCCATCCTAGAAAGACTGCCCCCAAGAAGGTCGTGTGGTCGACTGCCTCGCGAGGCTTGGCCCCTCACGAGGGTCTTGAGTGTCATTGCAGAAGATGGGCCGTACGAGGCTTAACGGAGCCACCTCATGGGCCGCAGGCAAGAAAGTCTGGGTACCCTGGTTCCCAGAACGCCGACAGTAGCCCCCGGGCCCAAGGCGCGCTCGGACTTGGTTTTGAGGCGGAACCAAAAGGCAAGGGCGAAGCTCCGCGAAACCTAATCGCCTGTGGTCCTGGTCGACACGTGGCACCTAGATTGAACGTGGGCGTCTCCATTTCCCCATGTTGCCTTGGCAACCGTTCGACTTGACTGGAGCCTGCTGCATGCAAAAAACGGTCATCATTACCTGTGATCGTGGGAGCTGATGGTTTGCCTTCCCCTTGCTATAAATGAGGAGGGGCAGGATCCCCTCCGCTCAACTTCATCTTCTCGCGGCTTGCTTCTCCTTGTTTCTCCTCCTTCACACTATGTTCATGGCTCCGATTCAGAGGTTCTCCCGGCGGAAAAAGGCAAAGTCCCTACGGAGGGGCCCGGGCCACTTCCGCCCAAGAAGAGGCCTGGGCGCTCCAAGGTCGCCGCCGAAGGGCGTGAAGTGACGCGGCCTTGGCTGGAACGGCCGCCGTCGGGCTTCCAGACCCCCTTGTATGCGCAAGGCCAAGGGCGAGAAGGTGATGCCCGCCTTTGCCTTAGTGTCGACCACAGAGGACCAACCGCGGTTGGGCGGCTGGTCCGTGATGGTGCCCATGCTGAAGGCACCTCCCCAGAGTTTGTGGTGTGGACGGATAAGCCACCGCCTTCTTGGATCCGGCTCCTGAGGTTCTTCGCGGAGGTGATGCCGGCGAGGGGTCTTGCTAAGTTGTGGTTGCAGGACGCTGGGTGCTGCAGCCAGGCTTCCGAGGCGGAGGTCGAGGTCGCCCCCCCAGCCGGTGTCTTCATGACCCGAGGATGGGGCTAAATCACCTCGCGTGCCGCCCTAAAGGAGCCTCCGTCATCCACTTCGAGTTCATTGGAGCCTCCACGCTCATCTTCAAGATCTTTGGTGAAGACGGCCAACGCCTGGAGTGCTGCCCTGGGAAGAGCGACCCACGTGACACGGCCGCTGGCACTGAACTTGCCCTCAACCTTGTCAGCGGCCCTTCCTCCAGCAGACAATCGCCTAAGCCTAGTGACGATCCCGAGACCAGCAATGATGACAGCTACGAGCCCCCGAGCTCTCGTCGAGCCCGTAGTGGGGCACGAGCGTCCGTCCGGCGCCGCCGATGAAGTCTCCTGTCGTGCTCTCCTTAGGTTCTGATGCGGAGCATCCTATGGACATCACCATGTGAAGAGTCCGTTTGGCAAGTGACACGTGCGACCTCTACTTCTCATACATAAAGGTGAATCATCTCCTTTACACGTGCTCACTTGACCCCTTCGAGGATGGTATACTACTTGACACTCCACCCGTGTGCATGCATAGGTATTGTCGGAGCTTCACGGACGGCGAGGAGGAGTGCAAGCACCAAGGAACACCTACACCATCCGTGAGGGAAGCTTGGAAGCGAAGACGGAAGAAGACAGAGCGGCTGAAGTTACAGCCGCCGGACATCCGGCGCTAGCCCGGACATCCGGCACCTCAGCAGCCGCCGGACATCCGTCCTTCAGCCCGGAAATCCGGCGCCAGCAACAGAACCGCACCCGAGGCTTGGCCCCGCTAGCCCGGACATCCGAGCATTCCCTCAGACATTCGGCGACCCGTGAAGAGACGGACATCCGGCGCGACCGCTGGACATCCGGCCTTGCCTGCGTGCATGTATCCGGGCCGAGGCCCATGTACCTTTTTCGCACCTCACTTACCCCTTCATGGCCCTAGACTATATATACTCCTCCACCTCCACCATTTTAGGGGAGCAAATGTGATAGCTCATTTTAGACTAGAGCTTTGCTCATCCATTACGGATCTACTCCACGAGAGAGACCGCGGCCCCTCTACGGAGAAGATCCACCTTGGATTCAAGACCCCTAACGGGAAGATCCTTCGCGGATTCAAGACCTCCTCTTGGAGATGAACTCCACCTTTTATCTTTCCCTTTGTTGTTCATGTTCCTTGTGATCTTGTGTGTTTGATTTTCTAGAGGATGTGTGATTGGACTTGTTCTTGAGTGTTTCCCCTTGTGATTTCTCCTTGTTCTTCCCCGTGTTCATCGTGTTCTTCGTGGGATCCCCTCCATTTCGTGAAAGATCGGCCTAGATCGGGTTGACCCCGCATCAGGTTCCCTCTTTTGTTCCCTGTGAGGAGTCATGTCGAGCCCCATGGGGGCGTGTAAAACTAGAAATATTTTTGCTATTATGTATTCACTCCTTTGTTTAATGTCGCGTTCGCTTATTCCGCTTGGGCATCTGTCGGCTTTCTCGAACGGGGGTACCCAGACTTGCCTGCCTACGGCCCAGAGCCTCGTCCAGCGGTCTGGTACGGCCCATCTTCATCAGCAAACAACTCAAGACCCTCGGGAGGGTCCAAGCCTCGCGAAGCAAATGCCGCAATACCTCCCCTGGGGCGGCCACACTAGGTTGGCTCCCAAGGAGCAGAGATATCAAGGCAAGGGACACCTCGCGGGGTTCGCGTGATGTGAGCCATGACGACCAAGGCCAGGCGGGTGCCGGCGGGCACAGGAAGCCAGTCTCCTCTTTGATGCTAAAGGGGCAAGCGCATGCGAGGAGTCCCGAGGCATTAGGCAAAGGTTTCCATATCGGTGCAACGAGACCAAGACCAGCAGAACGGCAGGGCGAAGGTCACCACGGAGCCCACGACAACGTCACCACTAGAGCCTTTGGCAGGCGAAGACCACCTTTTGTCAGGATAGCTTGTACTAGTTGTCCCCCTTCAAACTTGGCCGTTGTGGGATTCCTTCCTACTCAATATTTGGGAAGAGGACCCGTGCCTCTATAAATAGGACTAGCCACCACCATAGGAGGGAGGATGATTCAGACCACCCTTACATCCACCAGCTCACCGAGCCCAAGAACACCTCTCCTCAGGAGGCTGTTCTTCCTGTGTACTTGTTCATCCTCAACCTACAAGGCAATCCACCACACCACACTGGAGTAGGGTATTACACCATAACGGTGGCCCGAACCAGTATAAATCCTCGTGTCTCTTGTTCTTCGGGTTTGACGGGCTAGGCTTAGGAATCGATGCAAGAGCGAACTAGGGCGGGAAGGATAGATCTTCATGCGCACCCCAGTGTTCGAACCTCAAGGGTTTGCTGGAACCCACGATCTGACAGCATCGCCTCCTTTTTCGTTCTCAATGTAGCTTGGTGCTCTACGCTGACAGGACCCAGTCCCCAGGCAGGCTTCAGCCATCGCTGGTATGCCAGGTCGCGATGCCCTGGTCAAGGCCAGGAGGTGAGCGGCCCAAGGTCCGGTAAGGGCCCCCGAGGCGCGATGCTCGAGAGGTCCCCTTTGGCGCACAAGCGGCTCCCTAGAGGCTGAAAAAAGAGGAATATGACGTTGCCCAAGCGGGGCTGAGAGAGGAAAAAGGAGAGGCATCCGTCCATGAGATCTTAGCTAATGCGCTAGGGTGACTTATCTTGTTGTGGATCCTCATGGTGGGGGTTGTCCGCATCCTTTCTATAGCATTCCCAGGCGAGACCCACGCTGGTCTCTCCCCCTTTGGCTCACATGGGTGTCTATGTCCTCGGGTCCCGGCCCTCGAGCCAGGCTCAGCCGCCGCTGGTATGCCAGGTCGCGATGTCGTGGTCAAGGCCATGGGTGAGGGGTCGAGAGCCAGTAGGAGCTCCTAAGATGTGATGCTCAGGTGCACCCCCTTTTTCGGATCATGGGTTCCTGCAGACCCTAGAGGTTCGAACACTAGGGTGCGCACGAACATCTCTCCTTTCCTCTCTAGCTCGTCCTCGCACCGATTCTGAGGCCTAGCTCGTCGAACCCGAAGAACAAGAGACACAAGGGTTTATACTGGTTCGGGCCATCATTGTGGTGTAATACCATAATTCAGTGTGGTGTGGTGGATTGCCTTGTAGGCTGAGGATGAACTAGTACATGGGAAGAACAGCCCCCATGAGGAGAGGTGTTCTTGTGCTCGACGAGCAAGTGGGTGTAAGGGTGGTCTCAATGATCCTACCGTCCTCTGTTGGGTTAGCTCCAGATGAGATGAGATGAGATGCCCCATATGGTGGTGGCTAGTCCTATTTATAGAGGCCCGGGTCCTCTTCCCAAATATTGAGCGGGAACAGATCCCACAACGGCCAAGTTTGAAGGGGGACAGCTAGTACAAGCTATCCTGGCAAAAGGTGGTCTTTGCATGCCAAAGGCTCTGGCGGTGACGCCGCCGTGGGCTCCGTGGTGACCTTTGCTCTACCGTCCTACTGGTCTTGGTCTTATTGCACCGATATGGAAACATTTGCCTGACGCCTCGGGACTCCTCGCATGCTCTTGCCCATTTAGCACCAAAGAGGAAACTGGTGTCCTGCTCCCGCTAGCGCCCACCTGTCCTTGGTCGTCATGGCTCACGTCACGAGAACCTCGTGAGGTGCCCCTTGCCTTGATATCTCCGCTCCTGGAGAGCTGGCCTAGTAAGGCCGCCCTAGGGGAGGTCTTGCGTCGTCCGCCTCGTGAGGCTTGGCCCCTCGCGAGGGTCTTGAGTGCTTGCTGATGAAGTTGGGTCGTACCAGGCCGCTGGATGAGCCACACTCTGGGCCGTAGGCACGCAAGTCTGGGTACCCCCATCCCCAGAACGCTGACAGTAGCCCCCGGGCCTAAGGTGCGCTCGGACTTGGCTTCACGACGAAGCCAAGGGTCAAGTGCGGAGCGCAGCGGGGCCCAAAAGCCTACGGCCTTAATCGACATGTTCCAATTGACGGGACGTGGGCGTCTCCACTTCCCCACGCCGCCTTTGCAACTGCACGACTGACAAAAGGCAAGTGCGCGCTCAAGTGCCTTCATTGCTCGCCTTCGCGTTGCTTCAGATCCCCTTTCTTGCTCCTCTCCCCCAAAGTCTCCAGATTCGCGCCGTCTCCCCTCCGAGCTCATAGCCGATGGCATCTCGTAAGGCGAAGGCCACCGCTCTACCCGCCTGGTACGAGCCGGCCCTGTGCGTGCCCAGCGTCTCGGAGAAGAATCACGCCACCGTTGTCGGCGTTGTAGGGACGAGGGTACCGAGATTGCCTACCTGCGGCCCAGGGTATGGCTCATCAGGCGGCCTGGTACGGCCCAACCTCTTTAGCAACCACTCAAGACCCTCGCAAGGGGCGGAGCCTCGCGAGGCAGACAACGCAAGACATCCCCTGGGGCGCCTCACTAGGCTGGCTCATGAGGATCGGAGATATCAAGACCAGCAGGATGACAGAGCGGAGGTCATCGCGGAGCCCACGGCAGTGTCACCACCAGAGCCTTTGGCAGGCGAAGACCACCTTTTCTCAGGATAGCTTGTACTAGATGTCCCCCTTCAAAGTTGGCCGTTGTGGGATCCCTTCCCGCTCAATATTTGGAAAGAGTACTCGGGCCACTATAAATAGAACTAGCAACCACCATTGGATGAAGAGACCATCTTGAGTTGGGGGAGCTCATCTCAAGTTGATCAGATAGACGGCCACACACCCACAAGCTCACTCGAGCACAAGAACACCTCTCCTCAGGAGGCTGTTCACCCCATGTACTAGTTCTTCCTCAGCCTACAAGGCAATCCACCACACCACACTGGATTAGGGTATTACACCACAATGGTGGCCTGAACCAGTATAAACCTTGTGTCCCTTGTTCTTTGGATCTGACGAGCTAGGCCTAGGGATCGGCGAGTATACGAGCTAGGGCGGAAGGATAGATCGTCGTGCGCACCCCAGAGTTGGAACCTCAAGGGTTTTGCCGGAACCAAAGATCCGACATTTGGCACGCCACGTAGGGGTGTGCCGAAACTTCCCTTTCATCGATCCGTGCTCCATCGCCCCACCAGTTCCATGGTCGACGCTCGCAGAGCCCATGCTGAGCGGCGGGCTGCCCTTGCCGCCCACGTCGCTCAAACAGCTCCTGCCAGCGGACCGCCCCGCCGTTCTCCATTGCCTACCGCCAACGCCGCCACCGGACCGCCGCGGCATGAACAGCAGGCCTCGTCCCTGCCCCCCTCCGTGCGGCGAGACAGACGCACCGCGACCCCGTCACTAACCCCCGCAGTCTCGTCATCCCATGCTCGTCACGGACCAGCGAACGCGCAGGCTGTGTTGCTCATGGCATGCGAGCTCCTGCGCTACCGCCCCGTCGACGACTTCTATGAATAATGGCTCGAACGCATCGCCGAGCTCGTCAGTGCCGCTGGGGGCTCTCCAGCACCGTCCCTCTCGCTACCTCGTTCGCCTCCCCATGCGGACGACATGGCCCATGAAGCTCCTCTGCTACCTCCGCGTCAAGGCGTCGTCCAAAACCCAAGTCGCGTGGCCCCGCGGCGTGATCGCCCATGCGCGGCGCCAGTGCATGAAAAAGGAAGCTGCCATGAGATCCAGCAGCCCCACGAGGGAGCGCCGGCGCTCCCTCCACCGCCACGTCGAGACCGCGCGCCCCACGCCGCGATGGCGCGCAAGGACGAAGACCAAGTTCAACCTCCCCGACAAGCTTCGATGTTGACAGCAGGCTGCAAGGCCCTCGCCCCTGAGCTGCACAATGTCAACTGGCCTGGGAAGTTCAAGCCTGACCTGCCTCCACGCTACGACGGCACCCCCGACCCTGCAGAGTTCTTGCAGTTCTACGAGCTGAGCATCAAAGCGTCCGGCGATAACAAGAAGATCATGGCGAACTGGTTCCCCATGGCCCTCAAAGATGGCGCGCGCTCGTGGCTCCTGAACCTGCCCGCAGGATCGATCTCCACCTGGAGCGAGATGCGCGTGCGATTCATCGTCAACTTCCCGGGCACTCGAGACCGCCCCCCGGCCGCGGGTGACCTACGGCATATCAAGCAACAACCAGGAGAAACCCAACATAAGTTCATCCAACGCTTCAACAGTGTCCGCGTCAAGATCCCCAAGGTCACGGACGATGCCATCATCTCAGCGTTCTCAGATGGTGTCCACGACATCAAGATGAAGGAGGAGCTCGCCATCCACGAAGATCTGTGCATGTCCCTGGAGTTGTTCAACCTCGCGACCAAGTGCGCCAGAGCTGATGAGGGGCGCCTCTCCCTCGTCGAGCTCCCCGTTGCTGAACCTGAAGACAAGAAGGCCAAGAGCAAGGACGTAAAGCGCAAGGGAGCGGCAGTGCTTGTTGCTGAACCGGAGATGAATCGCTACCACGACTACCCAGAGTCATCCAAGAACGGTCGAGCGTTTTGCGCCTTCCACAACATGCACAGCCACAACACCCACGACTGTCAAGAGCTTAGGGCCCTCCGCGAAGGACGCGTCATCCATCGCCCCGAGCGCAGCAACCGTGGCTACGGCTGTGGGGAAAGTCGGACCGGGGGACGCTGGGACGACCGCTGCCCCCGGCAGGAGTGGCGTGATCAACCTCGGGAGGACCATTGGCGCGAACAACCCCGTGAGGGAGCCTGGAGGGACCAGCCTCATGAGGACCGCCCTCAGGGCAAGGCTGACCTTCCACCTCTGCTGCGACCAAGGAGAAACGATGACTAGGACGAGGGGGCTGGGGGCTTCCAGGAGCCTCGCACCATCGCCTGCATCTTGGGCGGAGCACAGGCCCCAGCTTCTCAGCGCCTCTTCAAGCAGTTCGCCTGGGAACTAAACACCGCTCTTCCCAAGCTCGAGGCTACTCGCCCACTCAGGTGGTCCAGGTGCCCCATCACCTTCAGTTTAGCAGACCAGCTCAAGTGCGCGGCTACGATCGGTGCCCTCCCGATGCTTTGTTCGCCCGTCATCAGCAACGTCCAAGTTACCAAGACCCTCATTGATGGTGGCGCTGGGCTCAATGTCCTATCCGTCGAGACATTCGACAACCTCCAAGTACCCTACGATGTGTTGTTGCCTACCAAGCCCTTCTCCAGAGTGACCGACGGCTCCACCACCCCCGTAGGGCAGGTCCGCCTGCCTGTCACCTTGGGCAAGCGCGACAACTACCACACTAAGCTCATCGACTTCAACGTTGCCCACATCAATCTCCCTTACAACGCCATCCTCGGGTACCCAGCCCTGGCCAAGTTCATGGCAGTGACTCACCATGGCTACAACATCCTCAAGATGCCGAGAAGCGGTGGCATCATCATCGTCACCTGTGAAGAGAAGGATGCAGTGTGCTCACTTGAGCGTGCTTACCAGGCGGCAGCAGTCGAGGATCCAGACAATGACCGCATCATCCACCCTCCAGAGGTCGTTCCCAAGAAGAAGAAGCAGTTGCTCGCCCTGCAGCCTCATGGAGATGCAGCACTTGGTGGCAGCACCTCGGGACCTACACCTAGGGAGGGGCCGCCTCCCTCCCTCGCATAGGAAGGCGTGCCCGGCGCCCCCCTCAGGCTGGGCTCGGGGGCTCTCCTCTGGAGGGCCCCTGACTTAGCCAATGTCACGAGGGAGGCGCTCAGGCACCATGCGGAGGAGTGCTTCACCGCACGTTTCCCTCTGGAGGCCTCAAGGCGTGAGGCACCAAGCACTCAGGAGTTCATCAGCCAAACCATCAAAGACCTACAGGTGCCAAGGGCAATGCGGGGCGAGCGCCGCCCGGCGCCTCGAAGTGTAGCTATTGCCCCAGACTCAGGCGACGGGCTGCGTGTCTGCATCAACGTCCTCGCACTCAACAGGATCACATCTCAGGAGCTCTTCTGGACTTCCCACGTGGGCCGGTGCGAGGGTCCCCCTCACAGCTACGTCCGCATGCCTTTCGGCCTGCGGAACCAAGCGACCCTACACAAGCGCCATATGCGGGAGGTCCTGGCAACTCGCGAGACCAGGCATGAGGAGATCCAGGCGGAGTTGGATTCGGTTCTCCACGAGATCTGGGGAACCCCGGAGCCTCGTTGGGTGCCGGAGCCAGGCGGCGCATGAGGAGCAGCGTCTGCATCGAGCGTCTTCAGCTACATCAACACTACTTCAGCAACTATGCCAGGTGACATTTTCTGGTTTTTGATCAACTGGGAGCGCCTCTCGGGATGCAGCATTCCCAGGTCGCACGGGCATGTCCCTGTGGCGTGTATCCTTTTGCATCTTTAGCTTACCTTGTTGGGGGCACCCCTCAGGCTGCATCATCCCCAGGCCAACAGGTCCGTCCTTGTGGCATGCATCTCATTTAGCGTCAATTGATTTAGTTTTTTTCCCTGCAATTTGCCTTACGGACATCACCTACTTACTCATCACCCCTTCCGGTCTCCTTCACTGCCTAATGGACTTCTGCTCATCTCGCAATGGGGGCTGCATACGTTGGCACGATGCTTGTGCTTGGGTCCATCCCTGCAACGCTGACAAACCCGAGGGACAGAGCTCTGACCCGCGGCCCGCCCCGCAAGCATCACCTCACCAGGTCCTCGGTGCCTTCGTCTTCCTGCGGAATTATCGGAAGCCCGGCGGCGGGCGCGGCCCTAAGTTGTTCTGCTACAGGCTAACCCACCAGAGTCTCAGGAGCACGGCGACGGGCAATCCCGCCGGTCTCCCCTCCTCATGTAATTCGCTTGCGCATTAAAGGGGGGGCCCTCTGAGCATCGCGTCTCAGGGGCTCTTACCAACTCTCCAGCCCTCACCCCTTGGCCTTGACCACGGCATCGCGACCTGGCATACCAATGGAGGCCGAGCATTGCTCGAGGGTCGGACCTGAGGACGCAGAACATCAAGAAGGATGGGAGAAGTGGAGGCCGGCTCAGAGAGCTCAGGCCTGTTCGTACGTCAAGGGGGCCCTTGGGCATCGCGACCCAAGGGCTTAACTGGTCCCGTAGCCCCTCACTCATTGGTTTTGTCCCGGTGATCCGGTCAAAGCCAGCGGCAGCTGAGGTACGCGCGGGGCCGGGCCCTGCCGACACAGAACATCGAGGCCTGAGTCCAGGATTCCCTTCCCGAAGGCCATTCGTACGTCAAGGGGGACCCTTGGGCATCGCGACCCAAGGGCCTAACTGGTCCCGTAGCCCCTCACTCCCTGGTTTTGTCCTGGTAATCCGGTCAAAGTCAGCAGCGGCTGAGGTACGTGCGGGGCCGGGCTCTGCCGATGCAGAACTCTAGGGCCAGCGAGGGGAAATCGCAAAATCTCAGCCTTGCAACACCAGAAACAAGCCAGGCGCGCCGCTTAAAGAATCACCTCATGCTCATCAAGATAAGTCGTTAACTCTTTGGTGCCCCATCCTCACTCGCAGAATGGGATTCGGCAGTCACATGTTAGCAACGCCACCTTGCTTTTTAACTCCGGAAGCCGCTTGCACGCTAAGGGGGACCTCTTGAGCATCGCGCTTCAGGAGCTCTTACCGAACCTCGGGCCGCTCACCTCCTGGCCTTGACCACGGCATCGCGACCTGGCATACCGACGATGGCTGCAACTTGCCTTGGGACTAGGGCCTGCCAGCGTAGAGCACTATGCTACCAAGAGGATAAAAAGGGGTGATATTGCCGAAACAGGACTCGCAAATAGGGTGTACTAGCAGGGATAACAAGATAGGAGCAAAAGCATTACAAGTTCCTTACATACCCTCGTGGGGTAGGCTTCGAATCCTTGCAGGGAACGCCATAAAAGGACTTCGGGAGATCCTAACTACGGCCGCCATCATCGACGCCATCATCAACAGTGGGCCATGATGGCCCACCTTCGACCTTGCGTGGATCACAACCAGCGACGTGCTCGCGAGCCCGATGCGTTTTGGGCGCGCCGCGAGCTCGGGACGCGTAGCTATCGTCGCTCGTCTTCGGAGACTCGTCGGACTCAGGAGAGCTGCTGGACCACCGGAGGCCATCGCTGCTGTTGGACGAGCTGGTGGTAGGGTCGACGGCTCGCGTGGCGCCAGCCGCTGTGTCGTCCCGACGGTCCCCTCCAGGGCAGTACTCCAGGCGACGTCCCTCCTCGTCGAACGCCTTGAAGAGCAGCACGGAGGCGCCATCGTACTCAAAGTGGATGGCGAGGGCACCTTCCATGCCGCAGACGCGGGCGACCTCGCCCCATCCGCGGGTCATGAAGACCTTGCCCGGGGAGACGACCTCAACCTCAGCTCTCGTCGCTAGGGCCCGGCACTCGGCGTGTCGCAACCACAGCTCTAGCGGCCCCCTCGGCGGCATCTCCTCGGTGAAGAATGGCGGGAAGCGTATCCAGGATCTAGAAGGCATTGCCGCCCACACCACGAACTCACGCGAGGAGCCTCTAGCATGTGTTCGCGGGACGGCGGCATGCACCACTACAGCACGATCGACGCGGCCATGGCGCAGGCGGTGCTGGGCGCTGCCTTCCCCTCCGTGGCATGGTGCCCTGGCGTATAGGGGCAGCGGGGAGCTAGGGGGAGGCCGCTCATGCCAAGGCCTCGTCACTTCTGGCCTCGTGGCGGCGCCATGAGGGCGGAATGGTCTTTTCTTCGGTGAGAGCACTTTTGGCTCCTCGCGAGGAGTGCTACTTCTCGAGCTTGCGTTGTATTCCCTCGAAGAGGAAAGGGAGATGCAGCACAGTAGCGTAAGTATTTCCCTCAGTTTTTGAGAACCAATGTATCAATCCAGTAGGAGACCACGAGCGAGTCCCTCGCGCCTGCACAAACAAGTAAGAACTTCGCAGCCAACGCGATAAGGGGTTGTCAATGCCTTTACGGTCACTTACGAAAGTGATATGTTGATAATAGACCCGGGGGCCCTAGTGTTCTCTAGTGGCTTCTCTCATGGTAGCGATATTCTACGGCGGGTAAACAAATTACTCTCGAGCAATTGATAGAAAAGCGAATAATTATGAGACTATTTAGGCATGATCATTATATATAGGCATCACGTCCGAGACAAGTAGACCGAAACGATTCTGCATCTACTACTATTACTCCACACATCAACCGCTATCCAGCATGCATCTAGTGTATTAAGCTCATAAGAACGGAGTAACGCCTTAAGCAAGATGACATGATGTACAGGGATAAACTCAAACATAGTGATATAAACCCCATCTTTTTATTCTCGATGGCAACAATACAATACGTGCCTTGCTGCCCCTACTGTCACTGGGAAAGGACACCGCAAGATTGAACCCAAAGCCAAGCACTTCTCCCATTGCAAGAACTATAGATCTAGTAGGCCAAACCAAACCAATAATTCGAAGAGACTTGCAAGGATATTATAATCACACATAAAGAGTTCAGAAAGGAATCAAATATTTCTCATAGATAATCTTGATCATAAACCCACAATTCATCGGATCTCGACAAACACACCGCAAAAAGAGATTACATCGAATAGATATCCTCGAAGACCAAGGAGAACTTCGTATTGAGATCCAAAGAGAGAGATGTCGGGGTTTTTTGGCGACATATGCCAACAAATGGCTTATCATGCATCGGGTCAATAGAACGTCGCCGGGCCCTGGAAGCGGGATGAGGCGAAACTTAGGACGCCTACAGATCTTACCCAGGTTCGGGGCTCTCCGAGGATATAACACCCCTAGTCCTGCTCTGCGGGGACTCCGCGTCATGACTAATTTCACTAGGGTAGCTACAAGGTTGCTCCTCGAGCTGTGTGGTCTAGAGGAGGAAGACGAGCAAGGCTAGCTCGCTACCTTCGCTCTAGGAATCGAGGGTGGTAGCTAGGGTTCCTTTCTCTCTCTCTATCTTCTTCTTCTTCTAAGGGTTCAATCTTCCAAACCCCCAACATGGAGGACACTGGGGGGTTTATATAGGCCTACCCCCCAGGGGTACAATTGTAATCTCAACAGAGTGGCCCCCGGCCGTCAGCGTCTTCTGGTGCCGGCCTTGCCGCCTGTCTGCTGGGGCCCGCCGCCTACGGGACCATGTGATTGTCTTTTACTGTAGACGTGCTTCTGCTGACGACAACCTCGTTAGGGGGGAAGTGGCTAAAGTGCCGCCGTCTCCTGCCGTACACTGCCGCCACGCCTTGTCTCGTCATCTTGATGAGGTTCAGACTTCTAGGGCAAGATTCGCCGTCTGTTACCAGGCGGCCGCCTCCCCAGGCCGCCTGCCAGGGGCGGCTTGCTTATGACTTCCCCACTAGCCGGTGGGGCCAGCCGCCTGCTGGCCCTGCCGTCTGCGGGTAGTGGGATCATGGCTTCCTCTGACCGAAGCGTGATCACGAGCAGTGTGGCTACAGTGATTCGCCGTTTAGGAGATGTCCATAAGGTACACGTTTACTGTAGCCACGCCCTTATAGATTCTCTAAGGACGTATTCTTCTATAGCCATGCCTCAGCTGCGTGGTGGCCCCCCAGCACGCATCCCGAGGGAGGAGCATGGGACCGTCTGCTAGCTGCTGGCTGCGATATTGCCGCCTGTTTGGGTCCCTGCCGGCTCCTAGGGAAAGCTAGCCTAGGAGGCAGACCGATGAGCAGACGGTCGGGGGGTAGCAGGCGGCCACAAATTGTCTTGAAATACCAAGGGTGGTCGCTGAGGACACCCATAGTCAATATCTCCGACAGTAGTCCCCGAAGCTGGTGGAACTCCGCGGTTAGTATTGGAGGGCTGCGGGGTTCCAGCAGCTTCCCTCTCTAAGTAGGATCAGCGTCCTTCGTCCGTCTTCCGTAGAGATCCGTCTACTGGCAGCCGGACCTGTTTTAAGGGGGGCCGGCTTCTGGCAGCCGAACCTCTGTCTTCAAATCTTCAAGGGGAAGGCACCGCCTGGTCGGCAGGCAGTCGCGCAGGCCTGCCGACCGTTGGCGGCTCCCCACGCGTCATTGCCCCGTCGCATCGGCCTGCCAGCCCACACGCGTGATGGGATGCAATAGTGGGTCGGGGCCCGCCACTACAGGGCCTCGGTCCGTGCGCGAATCCAGTGTGGTAGGGATAATCGATTGCCCTCCCTAGGCGCATTTAATGCGCACGGATTAGGCACGCAAAAGGTGGGGGTCGTGCGGAGCGTGGAGCAGTTGATCCCACGCCCGCCCCCTCGGCTTCGCCGCCCCGAGCCTATAAGTAGACCAGGGGAGAGGGGTTTAGCACCGTTCTCGCGCTCGCCCCTCCCCGCTTTCCTTCTTCTTCTTCGCTCCCGTCCGCTTCTCTCGCCTACTCCGCAGCAAGCCGCCGTCTGAGCCATGGCCGCCGCACCGCCGGTCCGCCACCACGGCCAGTGGGATGGCAGCGACATCCTGGAGGAGCACATCGACAACCTCCGCCGGTCGCGGAAGCTGCCTCCCACCGACAAGGTCACCGTGCGCCTAGCACCGGCGGCGGAGATCAGGCCGGCCCCACGGCTGGGCGAGCAGGTCGTCTTCCCCTCGCACTTCCCATGCGGCTTCGGCCTCCCGGCGAGCGGCTTCTTCCGATCTTTCCTGGAATTCTTCAACATCCAACTCCACCACCTCACGCCGAACACGGTGGTGACGCTTTCTTCCTTCGTTGTCCTGTGCGAGGCATACTTCGGTGTCCTCCCCACCATGGAGTTGTGGACCGAGCTTTTCTACATGAAGCTCGGCACCGCAATCCAGAGCATGGCCGCCCAGTGTGGGGGGTGCATTGCGGTGAAGCGTAGTGGATCAAGAAACTTCTTCCCGGCGCTGCAGCTCGTGGCGTCAGTGAAACAGTGGCAGAAGACATACTTCTACGTCTCCAACGTCGACCCCGAACAAAACTTCATCTGCCTGCCAAACTAGGCACCAGGTCCGCCTGCTGAGCCTCGTGACTCCTGGAAGACCCGGCCTACCTCCCTCACGGCAGGCGCTTCCATCGTGATGCGGCGTCTTTGGGAGCTGAGGGATGGCGAGGGTCTGGTCTTCGCAGATCTGCTGCTCATGTTTGGGGAGCGCTGAGTGCTGCCGCTGCAACGCCGCCCTCATCTGATTTGTGACATGAGCGGCCGCCGGGATCTTAGCCGGACATGCACCAAGCCAATGCCATACAGGGAGGTGGCGCACTTGGTGAACCATATTTCTAACTGCAAGGTCTCCGACTCCGGCTGGGCCTTTGGCAAGCTGCCATACAGCCGCAACAACCAGCCGCCTGTAGTAAGTTCTTCTGCCCTCTCTTGTTTTTCTTCATTTTCTGTCCGGCTGTTGTAGCCGTCTGATCCTGGTGCCGTCTTCAGATCTTCCCCAGCCAGCCAGCGCCGGGTTCTGACCAACCAGGCCGCCCCCAGGAACCAGATCGCTCCCAGAGCGACACAAGCGACCCCGATCTTGGGGCCGCAGCCATGGAGGAGGAAGAGGTGACAGGCGGCGGGGGCCAACCATCGGGCGGCCTGCCGGAAGGCGGCGTCGAGAACTGGCCAGACGATGACGAGGAGGAGGAGGAAGCGTCCGTCCGCATCGTGCCTAGGGTACCCAAGGCTAGGCCGGTCGTATCCGGGTAAGTGTCTTGTCTCATGCTTTTGTTTGATGCTTATCCTTCTCAGCCATTCCCCTCTTGGCTGACTCCCCATTTTCTTCGGGGTATCCATGCAGCGCGCCGCTCTCCCTCTCACATGCGCCAGTGGGCTCCATTGTGGGGGGCACAGATGTCCCCCCTGCACCCCGCCGCGTGGACCCAGTCGCCGCGCTCCGGGAGGCGACGGAGAGGAACGCTCGCGAGGCGCGCGAGGAGCGGGAGGCTGCGAACCGCGAGCGAGCGGTGGCTGATGTCGTAGCCAGGGTGGAGGCCGAAACGGCGAAGAAGGCCCAGGCAGACACCGCCCGAACCCAGGAGCAGGAAGTGGGCTTCTAGCAGCCAGTGGGTCGTACCATTCTCCCAGAGGCGGGCCCTCTAGAGCCGTCCGCCCAAGTGACGGCTGCTGACGAGCAGCCAGCTCCAGACAACGAGGGGGCTACTGCGTCATCCTGGAGACGCGGGTGCCGCCCCCCCCCCGTGCCGCCTGCAGGGGCGGAGGTGCCGCCAGCTGAGGGCGTGCTGGTGACAGGCCCGCAGCCGGCCCCCCGAGCCCCAGCTCGCCCGCGCCCTGCGAGGGCGGTCTCCGTGCCGCAGCAGGTGCAGGCCGGCGACGCCAGCTCGTCCGCGCCAGAGAATGAGGCCACAAGCGCGGCGCCATCAGGTTGGAGGCCCGGAGGCGGCGGCGCACTGATTGTCGCGTCACGGGACGTCCTCGACCGCTTCAACTCCCTGGGCAACGTCATGCAGACGGTGATGCAGGAGTTCGTGGCTGCGCGGTCCTCCGTTCGGGTACGTATGCTTCATGTTCTTTTGCTTTTATTTCTTCAATTTCTTCTGTGGGGGCGCGTCAGCGCACCCACTGGGTGTAGTCCCCGAGCTCCGAGCCGGCTGCTGAGCAGGCGGCTTGGAACTCCAAAGTGTGCGTCGTGGGCTGATCTTGTGTCTTATTGCAGGACTACCACAACCTCTGTGTGGCCTCCTACAACGCCCAGCGCCAGGAGCTGGCGCAACTGCAGGCTGCCCTGGCAGACGGCCAAGGTGAGTGCCTTCCTTCTCCTCCTTGCGGGGGCGCGTCAGCGCACCCGCTGGGTGTAGTCCCCGAGTTCCGAGCCGGCTGCTGAGCAGGCGTCTTGGAACTCCAAGGTTATCTTTTTTGCTGCTGCTCACATTATTACTCTTCTTCTTCTCTTGCCAGCAGTCACAGCCAACCTCCGCAACCAGCTGGGCGAAGCCCAGTCGGAGCTAGCTGCCAAGGAGTGGGAGTGCGATCTCGCCGCTCAGGACCGTGACCGCCTGGCCAAGGAGCTGGTAGACCAGGCGGCGGCCCACAAGGTTGAGCTCGAGAAGATGTTGGACGCCGAGACGCTTCTTCGGGCAGAATTCGAGGCCGAGCGCTCGAATTGGGTCGACAAGGAGGCGGCTCTGCAAGATGGCTATGTAGCCATTGCAGACATGGTCGACGGTGAGATGTCTGTCCTTTCTTCTTGTACTTGCCATCTGTTACAGCCGCTTTTCTTTTCTTCTGATTCTTCTTCTAGTTTTGGCAGAGTTCTTCCCGAGCTACTCTGTGGCCGCCACCCAGGCCATCGAGGCCGAGCGTGACGAGAGGCGCAAGGCGGGCTGGGTGATCACACCCAACGCGCCCCGGACCTCAGCCGAGGAGCTTCTTGCTACCAGGGTGCGTCTCCAGCCGGTCCGCCGCCTACTTCGCCACCTGCAATGCGCTGGTGCCCAGGTGCTGGACGCCCTCTAGCCAGGTGTGCTGGCACTCTGCACTCCCAGTCGGACTGCCGACTGGCTGGAGGCAGCCGGCCACTGCTTCGAGGCCTCGAAGGGTTCCGCGGCGAGGGCTGGCACACGGACCGCCCTGGAGTTTTTCAAGAGCTGGTACCCGGACCTGAGCCTCGAACAGCTGGAGACCTTCCGTGCGGAGGCTCAGCCTGAGCTGGCCGTGGTGCAAAAGGACCTCATCCAACGTGCCGCCGCCCTTGCCGAGTACGCCGATACCTCCGTCTTCGTCCCAGAGTTGGACGACAGGGGCCATGTGGTGCCACCCAAAAACTTCGGGCTAGACCTGGCGGCATCAGAGGAGCCGGACGAGGAGATCGCCTCCAGTGATGAGGGCGAGGAGGAGGAAGGCAGCGACGAGGAGGCCAGCTCCCAGGAGGCGGATCCGTCTGCTGGCCACCAGCCTGACCGGTCCTCGACAAGCGGACCAGGTGTGGTGGCTCCGCCTGCTGCAGGAAGCGGCCAGACCGAGACCCTCCAGGCGGCCCCCTCGGAAGCCGGCTCCGTCGTGCTGCCCGCTCCACCTGCTGCGCCTTAGGCTTTTATTCTTGTATATTTTGGTTCATGTTTCTTTGTAAGACTTGGTAGGATTAGTCCGAACAATTCCACCCGCTGGGTGTATAAGTAAGCTGCTACTGCAAGGTTTTTATGTTGTTTGATGTAAATATTATTTTAATGTTGCATGGTTTTTAGGCAATGCACCGAGTCCTGGGATTAGCCCTGCCCGTGGTTCCCTAGGGCCACTCTGTGGTTCTGTGGCTGGGTAAGGTACTTGGCAGTTTTCCGGATGGGCAAGTATCCCGCCCTCTGGAAGGCGGCGTGGCTAAGCCCGAGGCCGGTTGGCCGGCTGCGTAACAGCCGGCTGATTTGTATGAAGGGCCGCCTTGCCCCATGTCTGTTTTCCTTAGCCATTTTTCATGTGGGCACCACTTCTTGCCTTTGGCTCCTGCCAGTCGGACAGCCGCGTTCTGCGAGTCTGTGACTGAAGGCGGGAGAGGGCTTGGATGTCATCACATTACTTGTCCGACTATTTTAAGGAGAAGTTTTAAACATAGGGCTAGGCGGCCAGTCCCCGGGCCGTCTGCTAGGTTCCGGTGCCGGACAAAGGAATGAACAATACTCATTCACAGGCATAATTCTTATCATATAGATAAAGGGTTGGGCAGTCCCCGAGAACTCCTCAGGGGTCCCATTGGTTCTCAAAATAAAATAGATAGTGCGACACATACTGTCTTTCAGCTATAAAAGCGACGAAGTAGGTTTGCGTTCCATGGGCGCTCCGACTCCTTGACTGAGTCATCTCTCTTGCGTGCTCTTGGCTTCTGGGCATCAATGAGGTAGTAGGCCTCGTTGTCTAGTACCTTGCTGATGATGAACGGTCCTTCCCAAGGAGCCGAGAGCTTGTGCTGGCCGGCTGTTCGCTGGATCAGTCGGAGCACAAGGTCCCCCTCGCGGAAGGAGCGTGGCTTGACTCCCTGGCTGTGGTAGCGGCGGAGACCCTCCTGGTAGATGGTGGAGCGGCTGAGTGCTACCAGCCGGGCCTCCTCCAGCAGGTCTACGCCATCTTCGCGTTCTTCTTTTGCTTCGGCTTCCGTATACATGGTGACGCGGGGCGAGTCAAACTCAACGTCTGTTGGGATGACGGCCTCGGCCCCATAAACGAGGAAGAAAGGAGTGAAGCCGGTGGATTTGTTCGGAGTAGTTCTGAGGCTCCAGAGGACAGACGGCAACTCTTCGATCCAGCAGCCGGCTGATCGTTCCAAAGGTTCGACCAGCCGGGGCTTGATGCCAGACAGGATGAGGCCGTTGGCACGCTCAACTTGGTCGTTGGACTGTGGGTGAGCAACAGACGCTAGGTCTAGTCGGATGCCCTGTGTTGCACAGAAACGGGCAAGTGCGCCTTTGGCAAAATTTGTGCTGTTGCCGGTGATGATGCTGTGCGGTATGCCATACCGGACTGTGATGTCTGCGATGAATGTCACAACAGTTGGGCCATTGAGTTTCTTGATCGGTTTTGCTTCGATCCACTTGGTGAATTTGTCCACTGCCACGAGTAAATGTGTCAAGCCGCCTCTGGCTGTCTTAAAAGGGCCCACCATATCCAGCCCCCAGACGGCAAATGGACAAGTGATCGGAATGGTCTTGAGTGCAGAAGCCGGCAAGTGTTGCTTGGAACTGAAGCGCTGGCAGCCGTTGCACTTTTTTACCAAATCTTTGGCGTCGTCCGGAGCAGTCGGCCAGAAGAAACCATGGCGGAAGGCTTTGGCGATGAGGGATCTTGAGGCCGCGTGATGGCCACATTCCCCTTGGTGAATGTCCTTCAGGATAGCGAGACCCTTTTCAACTTCCACACAGCGCTGGAAGACACCCGTTGCACTTCTTCTGACGAGCTCTTTGTTGACTGTGGTGTATGCTGAAGCTCGGCGTTGAATTTGTCATGCCAAGGTTTCATCTGCCGGCAGCTCTCTTCTGAGCAGGAAGGTGAGGATTGACTGTGCCCAAGACGGCGCTGGGACTCCTGTTGCTTCTGCCAGAGAGACCGGGGTGGTTGGGCTGGGAGGCGGAGGGCTGGGCTGAGCCGCCTGTTGTGCTTCCGGAGTCCCCGAGCCGGCTGCGGCGATCCCAGGGCCGGCGCCTCTTGGCCGTCTGCTGGAGCAGTCCCCGGGTCAGGAACCGGCGCAGCGTCTATTGGACGGGCTGCTGGAGTTGGAGTATCAAGGCCGCCTGTTGTGGTAGTCCCCGGGCCGGCTCCTGAAGTTGCCGGACCGTCTGCTCCAGGATCGGCTGGTATGAAGATTGACTCCGACTCTCGTGAAGGCTTGATAGACGGCTTGCGCAGGCATTGAAGAGACACGCCGGCTGGTATCGCTTGGCGGGTGGAGCCGATTCGTGCCAAGGTGTCGGCTTGCATGTTGTCGGCTCGTGGTACGTGGAGGAACTCGCAGCCAACAAAGTGTCCACTGATCTGCTGGACAAGGAAACGATAGCTTGCCACGTTTGCGTCTTTGGCATCCCAGTCCCCAGATGACTGCTGGACAACCAAGTCCGAGTCACCATAGCATAGCACTCGGCGGATACCAATCTCTTTGTCCATCTGGAGCCCGTGGATAAGTGCCTCATACTCGGCCAAGTTGTTAGAGGCGGCGAAGTGGATCTGCAGGGTATACTTGAGCTTGTCGCCCTTGGGGGAAGTGAGGACGACGCCGGCTCCCAAGCCAGTGCGCATCTTTGACCCGTCAAAGTGCATCCGCCAATGGGTTGAGTCTGGAACAGGCGGCAGGTACTGGGTTTCGGCCTAGTCGACGAGGAAGTCGGCCAATGCTGGCGACTTGATGGTGGTGCGTGGCTGGTAGAAGATGGTGAAGGGGGCCAGCTCTATGGTCCACTTGGCCACTCTTCCTGAGGCATCTCTATTGCCCATGATATCAGCAAGTGGGGCCGTGCGGACGACCATGATTGGATGCTCTTGGAAGTACTGCTTCAGTTTCTTGGCGGTGAGGTACACGCCGTAGCACATCTTCTGGTAGTGGGGGTAGTTCTTCTTGGACACTGACAGCACCTCGCTCAAGTAGTAGACCGGCCTCTGGACGAGCAAGGCTCTGCCGTCTTCTGGGCGCTCGACCACCATGACAGTGCTGACCACCCGGCTGGTGGCGGCTATGTAAAGGAACATGGGTTCCTTGTCTGCTTGCGCCGCCAGGACAGGCGGGGTGGACAACAGTCTCTTGAGCTGCTGGAAAGCTTCATCTGCCTAGTCGTTCCACTCGAAGCAAGTAGTCTTCTTCATCAGTTGATACAGGGGGAGTGCCTTTTCTCCCAGCCGGCTGATGAAGTGCCTGAGAGATACCAGGCCCCCGTGAATTTCTGGACATCTCGCACACGAGTCGGCCGCTCCATTCTCTCAATGGCCTTGATTTTTGCTGGGTTGCACTCGATGCCGCGTTCGGATACCAGGAAGCCAAGGAGTTGGCCGGCTGGTACCCCGAAGATGCATTTATCCAGGTTTAGCTTGATCCGAAAGCGGCGCAAGTTCTCAAATGTCTCTTGGAGATCTTCCAAAAGAGTTCCTCTCTTCTCAGTCTTCACCACGATATCATCCACGTAAACGTGGGCGTTTCTGCCAAGTTGCTCGAGGAGACACTTCTGCATGCAACGCTGTAAGGTGGCGCCGGCGTTTCTTAGGCCGAACGTCATGTTCAGGTAGCAGAAGGCCCCAAATGGCGTGAGGAAGGCGGTCTTCAGGTGGTCAGCTGGATCAAGCTTGATCTGGTGGTACCCGGAATAAGCATCAAGGAATGATAGCAGCTCGCATCCGGCTGTGGAGTCAATCACTTGATCTATTCGCGGCAGAGCAAACGGATCCTTAGGGCAAGCTTTGTTGAGGCTGGTGTAATCGATGCACATGCGGCACTTGTTGTTCTTCTTCAGTACTAGGACTGGGTTTGCGAGCCACTCTGGATAAAAAACTTCCATAATGAAGTCTGCTGCTAGCAGGCGGGCAAATTCTTCCCCAACAACTCTTTTCTTCTCTTCTGACAGGCGGCGTAGCAGCTGCCTGACAGGCTTTGCGTCTTCTCTCACATGAAGTTTGTGCTCGGCAAAATCCGTCGGGACACCTGGCATGTCTTTGGGGGACCATGCAAAGATGTCTTGATTCTCACGGAGGAAATCGGCGAGCTCGCTTTCCTATTTGTTGTCTAGGTTTGACCCTATGATAGCAAATCGCTCTGGGTGAGATGGATCCAAGGCAATCTTCTTTGTCTCCTTGGCCGGCTGGAACGAGCCTTGCGGCTCCGCCTCCCTGGGATCGGCTGGTATGGCTGGCTACTCGCCAGCCATTGCCACCAGCCGTTCCGGGCGGCGCTTCTCCTCAGCCACGACAAGGGACTCGGCCAGACGGCTGCTGGCTGTTGCGCATACGATGGACTTCTCGTAGTCCCCAGCTATGGTGATTATTCCCTTGGGGCCCGGCATCTTCATCTTGAGGTAGGCATAATGGGGTACTGCCATGAACTTTGCAAGAGCAGGCCGGCCCAAGATCACGTGATAGGGACTTTCCAGGTTCACCACTTCAAACCAGACCGGCTCCCTCCGGAAATGCATCTTGTCACCAAACAGGACATCGATCTTGGCATTGCCGATTGGTGAGCAAGAGAGGCCTGGCACAATGCCATGGAACACGGTCCTGGTAGGCTGAAGCTGCTTTTCTTTGATGCCCAACTTCTCCATGGTGTCGCGGTACATGATGTTGATACTGCTGCCGCCGTCTACCAGTACTCGGGAGAAACGACAAGCCTACCTGTCGGTGGAGAGAGTAGCATCCAGGACCAAGGCATAGGCCCCTGGTGACGGCATGACAACCTGGTGATCCTCTCGGCTCCAGCTGACAGGCCTCTCAGACCAGTGCATGAATTCTAGGTCTTTGACGGCAACGGTGTTGACTTCTCTGCGCTGCTGGCGCCTGCTGTGCCTATCGTCCGTCTGGCTGGTGAAGACGACATAGGCCCCGTTTTCTTCTGGGAATTCGTCCTGGACCTGGCCGCCAGGACGTGCAGCCGGTGGATTGGGAGGCGGGGCCGGCTGGCCAGCAGGCGGCCGTGGCAGAGCTTCCCCTTTGGCAATCCTCGTGAGCCAATGAATTTTTCGCGTGGTGTGCTTGGAAGGCTTCGCGCTGCTGTGGAACTTGCAGGGGGCGTCCAGAGCTTGGTCGAAGGAGAAAGCTGGCTGCTAGACTGGCTTGCCGCCCTTCTGGCGCTTGGGTCCTGCTTGAGCTTCTGGCTGCTGGCCGTCGACCGCTACCACCAGCCGGTTGTTGGCAGCCGGCGCGTGGGTCTTGCGTTTGTGGTCGTTTGGCTGCTGGCGTCGGCTGGACTCCCCAGCCGGTGTCTTGGGAGTTGGAGGAGTCATCTTGCCAGAAGCATCCACTTGCAGCTCGGTCTTCATGGAGGAGTCGGCGGTGGCGTACTTGTCTGCTATGCTCAACATCTCGTCCAGCGTGGCCGGCTCGTCACAGAGGAGTTTGTGTTTGAGTAAGGTGCCCTCTCTGCACCCGGCTGTGAAATACTCGATGGCTTGTACCTCATGCACTCCTTCACAAGAGTTTTGCAGCTCTGCCCAACATGTCAAATAATCGCGGGCCGACTCATCTGGGCCTTGGACACATAGGGAGAGCTGGCGCGGCTTGGGAGGACGCTTGTAGGTGCTGGTGAAGTTGCGAGTGAAGACATCGGTGAAGTCCAACCAGCCGTTGATGCTATTGGGTTTGAGGCTGTTCAGCCATGTCCGGGTCGTGCCCTCGAGCATAAGTGGCACGTACTTCACCGCAACATGCTTGTTGCCGGTGGCTATGCTGACGGCTGTGGAGTAATCCACCAGCCAGTCCTCTGGTTTCACTGATCCATTGTACTTGGGGGTATCTCTGGGGAGCGAGAAACCCTTGGGGAAAGGCTCATTGCGGATGCAGGGGCCGAAACAAGCCGGACTGAGGCCATCTTCTTCTTCGACCGCCTAGGACCGAGCTAGTCGGTCCAGGCGGTGGGGGGTGTCATTCTCCCCAACCCCCTCACGGCGGCCAAAGCGGCCTGCCAGAGAGGGGTGGTCAACAGGCGGAGGAGACACGCGCCTCTCCCGCCTAGGAGGAGGCGGATGTTCCCCTCGCCGCTCTACAGCCCTTGGGCGGCCGTCTTCGTCATGCTCGATGGTGATACGAGTCTGCCGGCTGCGGCTAGCAACCGGCTCTGAGTCTCGCCGGTTGGGGGCGCCGAATGTTGGAGAGCGAGACGTGGCTCCTTGCTCCTGCCAAAGAGGGCGGTTGTCAGCGTGCGCGCCGGCCTCTGATACCCGGCGACGGGCCTCCTGCTGCATGGCAGCAGCATCGAGGAGCTGGCAGGCGCGCTGAGTCACGCAACGAAGCTCATCTCCCTCCAAGTGGCCCATCTCATCGACTGCTACCTGGGCAGCCCTTAAGTTCTCCGGTGGAGTGAGGTACACAGGCCGCGGAGCCCCTAGCATGTCTGCTAGCAGCCCGTCGCGATCGCGAACAGCGCCAGCTCGGCTAGGCTCGCCAGCAGCCGGCGTGCCGCAGATGGCACGGTCCATCTCGCGGCGGTAGGCTTCTGTGAGGCGTCGAGAGGCGGCCAGCTTGGTGGCACTATCGAGGAGCGAGACGCGGAGCGCCTCCAATGCCGCGCCGTCTGCCCCTGCCGCCACAGGAGTGGCGAGGTGTTGCAGAGCGGCCTCGAGTGGGTCTTGGACCACACCGCCGGACGGTTCATCGTGGTTGGTGACGAGCACCTCCGTGACGGTGCTAATGGCGCTGCTGGCCGTCGAAGCGGGGAGGGGATCGTCGATGACCACCACGTGCTTGGGGAAGGAATCGATGGGCTCTGCGTCGAGGTCGACGATCATGTCTACTGGCGGGTCAGAAGAGCCCACTGACTCCACGTCATAGGCACGCTCGTCGATGATGTGGAGCTTGTCGAGGAGCTCGACGAGGCAGATCTCCGGCGCCGCTGGCTCGGGCGTCGGAGAGGGCTCGTCATGAATGCGGATGCCGCTGAGAAGGTTGGCGAGCCCGCTCGCGGCGCATGCGGCCTCAGCGCCGCAAAGCATCCTGGTTTCCACGCCTATAGGCGTGCCGGACTGGCTGCTCGCGCCAGGGAGGAACAAAGTTCCCGTCCAGAACATGTCTCCGGACGACGGTGCACCTAGCCCCACGGTGGGCGCCAAATGTCGGGGTTTTGGGGTGACATATGCCAACTGATGGCTTATCATGCATGGGGTCAATAGAACATCGCCGGGCCTTGGAAGCGGGATGAGGCGAAACTTAGGACGCCTACGGATCTTACCCAGTTTCACGGCTCTCTGAGGAGATAACACCCCTAGTCCTGCTCTGCGGGGACTCCGCGTTATGACTAATGTCACTAGGGTAGCTACAAGGTTGCTCCTCGAGTTGTGTGGTCTAGAGGAGGAAGACGAGCAAGGCTAGCTTGCTACCTTTGCTCTAGGAATCGGGGGTGGTAGCTAGGGTTCCTTTCTCTTTCTCTATTTTCTTCTTCTTCTAAGGGTACAATCTTCCAACCCCCCCAACATGGAGGACCCTGGGGGTTTATATAGGCCTACCCCCCAGGGGTACAATTGTAATCTCAACAGAGTGGCCCCCGGCCGTCAGCGTCTTCTGGTGCCGGCCTTGCCGCCTGTCTGTTGGGGCCCGCCGCCTGCGGGCCCATGTGATTGTCTTTTACTATAGACGTGCTTCTACTGACGACAGCCTCGTCAGGGGGGAAGTGGCTACAGTGCCGCCGTCTCCTGCCGTGCACTGCCGCCACGCCTTGTCTCGTCGTCTTGATGAGGTTCAGACTTCTAGGGCAAGATTCGCCGTCTGTTACCAGGCGGCCGCCTCCCCTGGCCGCCTGCCAGGGGCGGCTTGTTTATGACTTCCCCACTAGCCGGTGGGGCCAGCCGCCTGCTGGCCCTGTCATCTGCAGGTAGTGGGATCATGGCTTCCTCTGACCGAAGCGTGGTCACGAGCAGTGTGGCTATAGTGATTCGCCGTTGAGGAGATGTCCATAAGGTACACGTTTACTGTAGCCACGCCCTTATAGATTCTCTAAGGACGTATTCTTCTGTAGCCATGCCTCAGCTGCGTGGTGGCCCCCCAGCACGCATCCCGAGGGAGGAGCGTGTGACCGTCTGCTAGCTGTTGGCTGCGATGCTGCCGCCTGTTTGGGTCCCTGCAGCCTGCTGGCAGCCGGCTCCTAGGGCAAGCTAGCCTAGGAGGCGGCCCGATGAGCAGACGGCCGGGGGGTAGTAGGCGGCCACAAATTGTCTTGAAATCCCAAGGGTGGTCGCTGAGGACACCCGTGGTCAATATCTCCGACAAGAGAAGAAGCCATCTAGATACTAGCTATGGACCCGAAGGTCTGTGGGAAACTACTCACAACTCATGGTGAGGCGATGATGATGATGTAGAAGCACTCCGTGGAAGATCCCCCCTCCAGCGGAGCTCCGGAACAGGCCCCGAGATGAGATCTCACGGGAACAGAAGGTTGCGGCAGTGGAACTAGGGTTTTCTCTGTTGTTCTGATAGTTTCGGGGTACGTAGGTATATATAAGAGGAAGGAGGGCACCGGGGGCGAGACGGGGTGCCCACGAGGCAGGGGGCGCGCCCCCCACCCTCGTGGATGCCACGTCAGCCCTACTCCGTGGTTCTCAAGTCTCCCGTGTGTATTTTGCTCCAAAAATATCTCTCCCGAAGGTTTCATTCCGTTTGGACTACGTTTGATATTCCTTTTGTGTAAAGCCCTAAAATAGGCAAAAAAAACAGCAATCTGGACTGGGCCTTTGGGTTAGTAGGTTAGTCCCAAAAATAATATAAAAGTTTATAACAAAGCCCATTAAACATCCAAAACATCAGAAATAATAGCATGGAACAATCAAAATTATAGATACGTTGGAGACGTATCAAGCATCCCCCAGCTTAATTCCTGCTCGTCCTCAAGTAGGTAAATGATAAAAACAGAATTTTTGATGTGGAATAATAAGCAACATAGTTTTTCAATGTAATTCTCTTAATTGTGGCATGAATGTTCAGATCTGAAAGATTCAAGACAAAGGTCTATATTGACATAAGAAATAATAATACTTCAAGCATACTAACAAAGCAATCATGTCTTCTCAAAATACTATGGCTAAAGAAAGTTATCCTTACAAAATCGTATAGTCTGGCTATGCTCCCTCTTCATCACACAAAATATGCATATCATGCACAACCCCGATTTCAGCCAAGCACTTGTTTTCATACTCTATTCAATCAAACCTTTCAACTTTCACGCAATACATGAGCGTGAGCCATGGACATAGCACTATGGGTGGAATAGAAAGGTGGTTGTGGAGAAGACAAAAAGGAGGGTGATAGTCTCACATCAACTAGTCGTATCAATGGGCTACGAAGATGCCCATCAATAGATATCAATGTGAGTGAGTAGGGATTTCCATGCAACGGATGCACTAGAGCTAAAAATGTATGAAAGCTCAACAAAAGAAACTAGTGTGTGTGCATCCAACTTGCTTGCTCATGAAGACCTAGGGCATTTGAGGAAGCCCATCGTTGGAATATACAAGCCAAGTTCTATAATGAAAATTCCCATTAGTATATGGAAGTGACTAAACATGAGACTCTCTATCGTGAAGAACATGGTGCTATTTTGAAGCACAACTGTGGAAAAAGATAGTAGCAATTCTCCCTTTTTTTGGGCCTTTTTTTCTTTGGCCTTTATTTTTGTTTTCCTTTTTTTTCTTTTTGGAGGGGTTTTCTTGATTTAGCCTTTCCTCACATGGGACAATGCTTTAATAATGATGATCATCACACTTTCATTTATTTACAACTCGATATTACAACTCGATACTAGAACAAGATATGACCTATATGAATGCCTCCGGCGGTGTACCGGGATGTGCAATGCATCAAGAGTGACATGTATGAAAAATTATGCATGGTGGCTTTGCCACAAATACGATGTCAACTACATGATCATGCATGGCAATATGACAATATGAAGCGTGTCATATGAACAGAACGGTGGAAAGTTGCATGGCAGTATATCTCGGAATGGCTATGGAAATGCCATGTAAGTAGGTATGGTGGCTGTTTTGAGGAATATATATGGTGGTTGTTTTGAGGAAGGATATATAGTGGGTGTATGGTACCGGCGAAAGTTGCGCGGTACAAGAGAGGCTAGCAATGGTGGAAGGGTGAGAGTGCGTATTATCCATGGACTCAACATTAGTCATAAGAACTCATATACTTATTACAAAAATCTACGAGTCATCAAAACAAAGCAATCAACGCTTGCCCCTAGGGGAGAGGTTGGTAGGAGTTAACCATCGCGCGCCCCCAACCTCCACACAAAGGTTGACACTTTACAAATACCGCATGCTCTAACTTCGTGACATAGCGGTTCACCATACGTGCATGCTACGGTAATCACTAACCTTAACACAAGCATTTCTCAATTTCATAATAACTCCATTAACATGACTCTAATATCACTATCCTCATATCTCAAAACAATTATCAAGCATCCAACTTCTCATCATATTCAATGCACTTAGTGTGAAAGTTTGTACTACATTGATATTGGATGTCTATCATGTGAAGACTAATTTTATAGCCAAAGCACATTACCATGCTATTTTAGTAGACTTTCAAAAGGATATAAGTGAAGCATGAGAGATCAACATTTCTACAAAATATCATCACCACCGTGCTCTAAAAGATATAAGTGAAGCACTAGAGCAAAAACTATTCAACTCAAAAGATATAAGTGAAGCACATAGAGTGTTCTATCAATTCCTGGGCCATATTTAACTCTCTTAAATAGGTGTGTCCAGCAAGGAAAATTGTAGCAAACTAACTGGCAAAGACTCAAATGATACAAGACGCTCCAAGTAAAACACATATCATGTGGTGAATAAAAATATAGCTTCGAGTATAGTTACCGATGGATGAAGACGAAAGAGGGGATGCCTTCCCGGGGCATCCGCAAGCTTAGGCTTTTGGTTGTCCTTGAATTTTACCTTGGGATGCCTTGGGCATCCCCAAGCTTAGGCTCTTGCCACTCTTTGTTCCATAGTCCAACAAAGCAATACTCAAAACTTGAAAACTTCACAACACAAAACTTAGACAAAAATCTCATGAGCTCCGTTAGTATAAGAAAACAAACCACTACTCAAAGGTACTGTAAAGAATTCATTCTTTGTTTATACTGGTGTTAAACCTATTGTATTCCAACTTCTCTATGATTCATACTTCCCAATACTACTCATAGATGCATTGAAATAAGCAAACAACACACGAAAAACAGAATCTGTCAAAAACAGAACAGTCTATAGTAATCTGCAGTTTTCGCATACTTCTGTAACTCCAAAAAAACTAAATTGGTAAACGTGAGGAATTTGTCTATTAATCATCTGAAAAAAGAATCAACTAAATAGCACGCTCCAGTCAAATCTGGTGATCATTCTAGCGAGTGCTGACGATTCTGTTTTTCACAGCACGATCATATACACACAAGTCTTCCCAAAGGTTCTACTTGGCATAAACACTAATTAAAACACAAAACCACATCTAAACAAAAGCTATATGCAATATTTATTCCTAAACAGAGACAAAACCAGAAAATATAAAATTGGGTTGCCTCCCAACAAGCGCTATCGTTTTACGCCCCTAGCTAGGCACGATACATGGATAGATCTAGGTATTGCCATCTTTGGAAGGCAATCCATAAGTGGCTCTCATAATAGATTCATATGGTAATTTGATTTTCTTTCTAGGAAAGTGTTCCATGCCTTTCCTTAGCGGAAATTGGAATCTAATATTTCCTTCCTTCATATCGATAATTGCACCAATCGTTCTAAGGAAAGGTCTACCAAGAATAATGGGACATGATGGATTGCAATCTATATCAAGAACAATGAAATCTACGGGCACATATTTCCTATTGGCAACAATAAGAACATCATTAATCCTTCCCATAGGTTACTCAATAGTGGAATTCGCAAGATGCAAATTTAAAGAACAATCATGAAGCTCATGGAACCCTAGCAAATCACACAAAGTTTTTGGGATAGTGGAGACACTTGCACCCAAATCACACAAAGCAAAGCATTCCTGATCTTTAATTTTTATTTTGATAGTAGGTTCCCACTCATCATAAAGCTTTCTAGGGATAGAAACTTCTAACTCAAGTTTTTCTTCATAAGATTGCATCAAAGCATCAACTATGTGTTTGGTAAAAGCTTTATTTTGACTATAAGCATGCGGGGAGTTTAGCACGGATTGCAACAAGGAAATACAATCAATCAAAGAGAAATTGTCATAATTGAATCCCTTGAAATCCAAAGTAGTGGGTTCATCACTATGCAAAGTTTTAATCTCTTCACTCCCACTTTTAACAATTTTAGCATCAAGATCTAAAAACTCCAAATCATTGGGACACCTTAAAGTAGAATCATCTCCAATCCTATCTTCATCAAGATTTATACTAGAAAACAAGGAGCTAATAGGAGAGACATCAATAACTTTTAGATCTTCATCTTTATTTTCATGATAACTAGAAGAACACGCTTTTATATAATTCTATCTTTTAGCACGCATCCTAGCGGTTCTTTCTTTGCATTCATCAATGGAAATTATCATGGCTTTGAGAGACTCATTGATATCATGCTTAGGTAGGATAGATCTAAGTTTCAAAGAATCAACATCAAGAGTAATTCTATCAACACTTCTAGCCAATTCATCAATCTTAAGCAATTTTTCTTCAAGCATAGCATTGAAATTCTTTTGCGAAATCATAAACTCCTTAACACTAGTTTCAAATTCAGAAGGCATCTTTCCATAAGAGTTGTTGTAGGAATTACCATAATTATTAGAGGAATTACTAGGAAAAGGCCTAGGATTAAAGTTCCCTCTATAAGCATTGTTACCAAAATTATTCCTACCAACAAAATTCACATCCAAAGATCCATTGTTATTTTCAATCAAAGTGGACAGAGGCATATCATTAGGATCAGAAGAAGCACTCTTAGCAGCAAATAATTTCATAAGTTCATCCATCTTTCCACTGAAAACACTAATCTCTTCAATAGCATGCACTTTTTTACTAGTAGATTTTTCGGTGTGCCATTGAGAATAATTAACCATAATATTATCTAGGAGTTTGGTAGCTTCTCCTAAGGTAGTTTCCATGAAAGTGCCTCCTGCGGCCGAATCTAAAAGATTTCTAGAAGCAAAATTCAAGCCAGCATAAAAGTTTTGAATAATCATCCATAAGTTCAAACCATGTGTAGGGCAATTACATATCATTAATTTCATTCTCTCCCAAGCTTGTGCAACATGCTCCTGATCTAGTTGCTTAAAGTTCACAATATCATTTCTAAGAGAGATGATCTTAGCAGGAGGAAAATACTTAAAGATAAAAGCATCTTTGCACTTATTCCACGAATAGATACTATTTCTAGTCAAAGAGGAAAACCAAGTTTTAGCACGATCTCTAAGTGAAAACGGAAATAACTTCAATTTAACAATATCATTATCCGTATCCCTTTTCTTTTGCATATCACACAAATCAACAAAGTTGTTTAGATGGGTAGCGGCATCTTCACCAGGAAGGACGAAAAATTGATCTTTCATAACAAGATTCAACAGAGCAGCATTGATCTCACAAGATTCAGCATCAGTAATAGGAGCAATCGGAGTGCTAATAAAATCATTATTGTTGGTATTGGAGAAGTCACACAATTTGGTATTGTTCTGAGCCATAGTGACAAGCAAGCAATCCAACACTCAAGCAAACAAGAAGCAAGCGAACGATAAACACACGGCAGAAGAAGGGCAAATAAAACGGCAAGGGTGAAGTGGGGGAGAGGAAAACGAGAGGCAAATAAATGTAATGCGAAGGATAAGGGTTTGTGATAGGTACTTGGTATATGACTTTTGCATAAGCCTCCCCGGCAACGGCGCCAGAATTTCTTCTTCCTACTTCTTGAGCTTGTGTTGTATTCCCTCGAAGAGGAAAGGGAGATGCAGCACAGTAGCGTAAGTATTTCCCTTGGTTTTTGAGAACCAAGGTATCAATCCAGTAGGAGACCACGCGCGAGTCCCTCGCACCTGCACAAACAAATAAGATCTTCACAGCCAACGCGATAAGGGGTTGTCAATCCCTTTACGGTCACTTACGAAAGTGAGATCTGATAGAGATGATAGTTTGGTATTTTTGGTATTTTTGGATATAAGAACAGAAAGTAAAAGCGGCAAATTAAAGTAGATTGTAGATTGATATGTTGAGAATAGACCCGGGGGCCATAGTGTTCTCTAGTGGCTTCTCTCATGATAGCGATATTCTACGGCGGGTAAACAAATTACTGTCGAGCAATTGATAGAAAAGCGAATAATTATGAGACTATCTAGGCATGATCATTATATATAGGCATCACGTCCGAGACAAGTAGACCGAAACGATTCTGCATCTACTACTATTACTCTACACATCGACCGCTATCCAGCATGCATCTAGTGTATTAAGCTCATAAGAACAGAGTAACGCCTTAAGCAAGATGACATGATGTAGAGGGATAAACTCAAACATAGTGATATAAACCCCATCTTTTTATCCTCAATGGCAACAATACAATACGTGCCTTGCTGCCCCTACTATCAAGCACTTCTCCCATTGCAAGAATTATAGATCTAGTAGGCCAAACCAAACCAATAATTCGAAGAGACTTGCAAGGATATTATAATCACACATAAAGAGTTCAGAAAATAACCAAATATTTCTCATAGATAATCTTGATCATAAACCCACAATTCATCGGATCTCGACAAACACACCGCAAAAAGAGATTACATCGAATAGATCTCCTCGAAGACCGAGGAGAACTTGGTATTGAGATCCAAAGAGAGAGAAGAAGCCATCTAGATACTAGCTATGGACCCGAAGGTCTGTGGTAAACTACTCACAACTCATGGTGAGGCGATGATGATGATGTAGAAGCACTCCGTGGAAGATCCCCCCTCCGGCGGAGCTCCGGAACAGGCCCCAAGATAGGATCTCACGGGAACAGAAGGTTGCGGCAGTGGAACTAGGGTTTTCTCTGTTGTTCTGATAGTTTCAAGGTACGTAGGTATATATAGGAGGAAGGAGGGCACCGGGGGCCACACGGGGTGCCCACGAGGCAAGGGGAGCGCCCTATACGGGGGGCGCGCCCCCCACCCTCATGGACGCCACGTCAGCCCTATTCCGTGGTTCTCAAGTCTCCCGTGCATATTTTGCTCCAAAAATATCTCTCCCGAAGGTTTCATTCCATTTGGACTCCGTTTGATATTCTTTTTCTGTAAAACCATAAAATAGGCGAAAAACAGCAATCTGGACTGGGCCTTTGGGTTAGAAGGTTAGTCCCAAAAATAATATGAAGTGTATAACAAAGCCCATTAAACATCCAAAACATCATAAATAATAGCATGGAACAATCAAAAATTATAGATACGTTGGAGACGTATCAAGGAGTCTTCCCCTTCTAAGCGGCAGAGAATCGCCGGATCGACGCCATGAGTAGCTCAGCCAAGCGAGAAGCAAGGAAGAAAAAGAAGCGAGAGGAACAAAGGAAGAAGATGGGCAGAGAGGACTCCGCCTGCCACCTTATTTATAGCCAGGAGAAGGACAACCGTCGGCCTCCATAATCGCGGGTAATGATGGTGTTTTGTGCATGCAGGGACTTGTCAAGTGGCGTAGTCGTCGAGGCTGCGTGGGGAAGTGGAGACGCCCACATCCAATCAATCGCCACGCGTCAATCAAGGTAGCAGGCTTTTGGGGCCCGCGGAACTCCGCACTTGACCCTTGGCTTCGCCGCAAAGCCAATCCCGAGCGCACCTTGGGCCCGAGGGCTACTGTCGGCGTTCTGGGAAGGTACCCAGACTTGCCTACCTGTGGCCCAGTGCGTGGCTCATTAGGCGGCCTGGTACGGCCCAACCTCTTCAGCAACCACTCAAGACCCTCGCGAGGCAGACGACGCAAGACATCCCCTGGGGCGGCCTCACTAGGCTGGCTCATGAGGATCAGAGATATCAAGGCAAGGGGCACCTCACGAGGTCCTCGTGACGTGAGCAGTGATGACCATGGCCAGGCGGGCGCCAGCGGGCGCAGAGTGCCAGTTTCCTCTTTGGTGCTAAAGGAGCAGGTGCAGGCGAGGAGTCTCGAGGCGTCAGGCAAAGGTTTCCATATCGGTGCAACGAGACCAAGACCAGCAGGACGGCAGAGCGGAGGTCATCGCGGAGCCCACGGCGGCGTCACCACCAGATCCTTTGGCAGGCGAAGACCACCTTTTGTCAGGATAGCTTGTACTAGTTGCCCCCCTTCAAATTTGGCCATTGTGGGATCCCTTCCCACTCAATATTTGGGAAGAGGACCCGGGCCACTATAAATAGGACTAGCCACCACCATTGGAGGGAGAGACCATCTTGAGTTTGGGGTGCTCATCTAGAGTTGATCAGATAGACGGCCACACACCCACAAGCTCATTCGAGAACAAGAACACCTCTCCTTAGGAGGTTGTTCACCCCATGTACTAGTTCTTCCTCAGCCTACAAGGCAACCCACCACACCACACTGGATTAGGGTATTACACCACAACGGTGGTCCGAACCAATATAAACCTTGTGTCCCTTGTTCTTCGGATCTGACGAGCTAGGCCTAGGGATCGGCGAGTAGACGAGCTAGGGCGGAAGGAGAGATCTTCGTGCGCACCCCAGAGTTCAAACCTCAAGGGTTTTGCCGGAACCCAAGATCCGACAGCCGTGCTCCTAATGACGGCGGAGGACACCAATGAGAAGGGGAAGACCGCGATCCGGGCCGCCTCCACCAAGCCGGATAACTCCAAGAGTACCTTCTATCCCCTTTTCATGAGCAGTGTTGTTGCGGGGCTGGTTCCCCCTTTCTCTGATTTCTTCTATGCCGTCCTTAGCCACTACAAGCTGCATGCTCTTCATCTTCATCCCAATTTTGTCCTCCTCCTGTCAATCTTCACCTTCCCATGGGCTCCATGGTGAAGAGGCCGTGGGGTTACGCCGCCGTGGATCAGTAAGTACCTTGGCCTAGTCATGTCTTCACTCTTGATTCCGTTGCAGATTCCTGATGCCTTCCCTTGTATTGCCAAGCCAGTGCCGTTGGTGAAGAAGAAGAATGAGGGGGCGACCGCATCATAGGCCTAGCAGTCTGGCCTGACTTCACCCCCTCCGACGTAGATCGGCAGTGGAGGTGCCCCTACTTCTCCTGCCCGGTCGTCCTCGCGAGGTCCAGTGGAAAAACCTCAGGAGGGGATGACATCCTCGGTCAAGCCGGCTCCGGAGGCACCCATCTCCAGCTCACATGTGGATGTTGCCAGGGCTCTGGAGGTCTTGAACACGCCACCTCCTCTTCCTCTGGCCACGCCGCTAGCTCGCGGCCCTTCCGCTTCGTCTGACACCCTAGAGGGGGCTTTTTCTGCACTGACGCAGCTACGGGACGACCTCTGAGGCGCTGTCTGGTGGCAGGGTGCTTGGAGCTGATCTCAGGCTGGCTGAACTCCGACACGTCAGTTAGGGCCGTGCTGAGCCAGGTCGTGGCAGCTTCCGAAGAGGACATGCAGGCCGTCGACCAAGCCGCAGCCGCCCGTGAGGTGGCGCTGAAGGACGTGCACACCGCCAAGGAGCGCTGCTGGTCGATGGAGGCCAAGTTGAAGACCATGAGCGACGAGCGCGCGGCGGAGGAGAAGAGGAATAAAGCCCAAGAAGACGTCGTAGCCAGTCACGACGCTGAGATGGAGCAGTTGGCGAAGGCGCAGGCTACAGAGCGCAGACGCCTGGAGGAGCTGGGGCAGGAGGTGGACGCAGAGAAGGCCCAGCTGGAAACCAAGGCGAAGGTTCTGGCCGAGGATCGCGCGGCCTTCAAGTCCCTTGAGGAAAGATCCCGCCAAGCGCTGAGGGCACTCTACGAGAAGGGCTTGGAGAAGCCGCTGGTGACGGACGATGATAGCAGCTACTTCCCTATCTTGTTATGGTGCTCGAGGGTGTCGTCAACAAGATCGGCCCCATGGTGGAGGGGGAAGCCCGCGGGCTTTCCTCCTCAGCCCTGACGCGCGTCTTCAGCCACCTGCATCTTCGCGATCCCGGCGCTAACCTTGGGGCACTGCTCGAGCATGTGGATGAAGAGTGTTGCGAGGCCGCCGCTGAAGCCGTGAAGGGCCGGGTGGAGGCCTTGCTGAAGAAGTTCCTCGCCATCGACCCCTCACCTCCAACCGACGGCGCTGATAACCCACAAGTGTAGGGGATCAGTTGTAGCCTCTTTCGATAAGTAAGAGTGTCGAACCCAATGAGGAGCTAAAGGTAGAACAAATATTCCCTCAAGTTCTATCGACCACCGATACAACTCTACGCACGCTTGACGTTTACTTTACCTAGAACAAGTATGAAACTATAAGTACTTTGTAGTTTTTGTGGGACAGGTTTGCAAGAATATAAAGAGCATGTAAATATAAACTAGGGGCTCTTTAGGTAAAGAAGCAATAAAGTTAATATAGCGAGTGTGGAAAAGTGGTGGTAGGAATTGCGAAATTGTCCCTAAGAAATTCACTACGTTACTAGACCGATAGCAAGTTTTATGTGGGAGAGGCCACTGGTAGCATATCATCCCTGACTTGGAATTCTATGCACTTATGATTGGAACTATTAGCAAGCATCCGCAACTACTAATGTTCACTAAGATAAAACCCAACCATAGAATTAAGATATATTGGTCCCCCTTCAATCCTGTATGCATCAATTTCTACGCTAGGTTGAAGCTTCTGTCACTCTTACCCTCCAACATGTAGTCCTATCAACATACAACTAATCCTATGGTGTGATCCACACACGCGCTCATATGATGGGCACCAAAGGACAGCAACATAACCACAAGCAAATTAAACCAATCATAGCAATTCACCAATTACCTATAGGACAACGAAAATCTACTCAGACATCATAGGATGGCAACACATCAACGGATAATAGTATGAAGCATAAAGCACCATGTTCAAGCAGAGGGTACAGCAGGTTGTGGGAGAGTGGACCACTGTAGATAGATGAGGGAAGGTGATGAAGATGTGCGTGAAGATGACGTAGCTGTTGGTGTAGATCGCCGTCGCACGATGATGGCCCCGGTGGCACTCCGGCGCCACTGGAAGCGAGGGGGAGAGAACCCCCCTCCTTCTCCTTCTTCATTGGCCTTCTCCCTAGATGGGAGAAGGGTTCTCCATCTGGTCCTTAGTCTCCATGGCATGGGAGGGGCGAGAGCCCCTCCGAGATTGGACTATCTCTCTGTCTCTCTCTGTTTCTCTTTGTTTCTGCGTTCTCAGATTCTGTCCTTTCACCGTTTTTTATATTACCGGAGATCCGTAACTCCGATTGGGATGAATTTTTGACACGATTTGTATCCGGATATTATCTTTCTTGCGGCAAAAGAAGGACACCGGCCACCTTACGGGGGGGCACGAGGGTCAGGGGCGCGCCCCCTGCCTCGTGGCCCCCTCGGGCATCGTCTCGTGTTGATTCTTCTTCCCAAAATCCATAAATATTCCAAAAAAAATCTCCGTCCATTTTTATCCCCTTGGACTCCGTTTGATATGGATATTCTGCGAAACAAAAACCTGCAACAAACAGGAACTGGCACTGGGCACTGGATCAATATGTTAGTCCCAAAAATAGTATAAGAAGTTGCCCAAAGTATATGAAGGTTGTATAATATTGGCATGGAACAATTAAAAAGTATAGATACAACGGAGACGTATCAGCATCCCCAAGCTTAATTCCTACTCGTCCTCGAGTAGGTAAATGTTAAAAAAGATAATTTTTATGTGGAGTGCTACCTAGCATAATCTTGATCATGTAATCTAATCATGGCATGAATATTAAGACACGAGTGATTCAAAGCAATAATCTATCATTTGACATAAAAGAATTTAATACTCGGGCATCCCAACAAACAATCAAGTCTTTCAAAATAGCAATGCTAAAGAACGTTATCCCTACAAAATCATATAGTCTTTTATGCTTCCTTTTCTTAACACAAGGTACCCCTCATGCCCATCTCGGTGTCAGCCAAGCAATTGTTTTCATACTTTACTTTTTTGAACCTTTTCAACTCTTCATGCAATACATGAGCGTGAGCCATGGACATAGCACTATGGGTGGAATAGAAGCTGGTAGTAGACAAAAGTAGGGAGAAAGTTTCACATCGACTAGGCAAATCAATGGACTATGGAGATGTCCATCAATTGATATCAATGTGAGTGAGTAGGGATTTCCATGTAACGGATGCACTGGAGCTATAAGTGTATGAAAGCTAAAAGGAAAACTAATGGGTGTGCATCAACTTGCTTGCTCATGAAGATCTAGGGCATTTGAGGAAGCCCGTCGTTGGAATATACAAGCCAAGTTCTATAATGAGAATTCCCACTAGTATATGGAAGTGACAACATAGGACACTCTCTATCATGAAGAACATGGTGCTATGATGAAGCACAAGTATGAAAAAAGATAGTAACATTGTCCCTTCTCTCTTTTTCTCTCATTTTTTTTATTTTCCATTTTTTTGTTTTGGGCTCTTTGGCCTCTTTTTTTGGTGGGCTTCTTTGGCCCCTTTTTTATTTGGCACATGGGACAATGTTCTAATAATGATGATCATCACGCTTTTATTTACTTACAACTCGATACTAGAACAAAAATATGACTCTATATGAATGCCTCCAGCGGTGTACCAGGATGTGCAATGATCTAGCATAGCAATGACATCAAAACAGACAAGCCATGAAAACATCATGCTAGCTGTCTTACAATCATGCAAAGCAATATGACAATGATGGTGCATGTTGATAACCCACAAGTGTAGGGAATCGCAACAGTTTTCGACGGTAAAGTATTCAACCCAAATTTATTGATTCGACACAAGGGGAGCCAAAGAATACTCTTAAGTATTAGCAGCTGAGTTGTCAATTCAACCATACCTGGAAACTTAGTATCTGCAGCAAGATAGTTTAGTAGCAAAGTAATATGATAGTGGCGGTAGCAGCAATAAAAGTAACGGTAGTGTTTTTGTAGTTTTTGTAATAGTAGCGACGGAAAAGTAAATAAGAAACAAGAAATATGGGAAAAGCTCGTAGGCATTGGATCGGTGATGGGAAATTATGTCGGATGCAATTCATCATGTAGAACTTATAACCTAGGGTGACACAGAACTAGCTCCAGTTCATCAATGTAATGTAGACATGTATTTCGAATATAGTCATACGTGCTTATGGAAAAGAACTTGCATGACATCTTTTGTCCTACCCTCCCGTGGCAGCGGGGTCCTATTGGAAACTAAGGGATATTAAAGCCTCCTTTTAATAGAGTACCGGACCAAAGCATTACCACATAGTCAATACATGAACTCCTCAAACTAAGGTCATCATCGGGAGTGGTCCCGATTATTGTCACTTCGGGGTTGCCGGATCATAACACATAGTAGGTGACTATAGACTTGCAATATATGATCAAGAACACACATATATATTCATGAAAACATAATAGGTTTAGATCTGAAATCATGGCACTCGGGCCCTAGTGACAAGCATTAAGCATAGCAAAGTCATAGCAACATCAATCTCAGAACATAGTGGATACTAGGGATCAAACCCTAACAAAACTAACTTGATTACATGATAGATCCCATCCAACCCATCACCATCCAGCAAGCCTACGATGGAATTACTCACGCACGGCGGTGAGCATCATGGAATTGGTGATGGAGGAAGGTTGATGATGACGATGGCGGCGATCTCCACTCTCCGGAGCCCCGAACGGACTCCAGATCAGCCCTCCCGAGAGAGATTAGGGCCTGGCGGCGGCTCCGTATCGTAAAACGGGATAATTCTTTCTCTTCGATTTTTTCTCCTCGAAAGTGAATATATAGGATCTGGGGATACGTCAGTGGAGCACCAGGGGACCCACGAGGCAGGGGGACGCGCCCCCACCCTCATGGACAGGGTGTGGGCCCCTTGGTCTGGATCTTCTTGCAGGTATTTCTTATATTTTCCAAAATAATTCTCCGTGGATTTTCAGGTCATTCCGAGAACTTTTTATTTCTGCACAAAAATAACACCATGGCAATTCTACTGAAAACAACGTCAGTCCGGGTTAGTTCCATTCAAATCATGCAAGTTAGAGTCCAAAACAAGGGCAAAAGTGTTTGGAAAAGTAGATACGTTGGAGACGTATCAACTTCCCCAAGCTTAAACCTTTGCTTGTCCTCAAGCAATTCAGATGATAAACTGAAAGTGATAAATAAAAACTTTGACAAACTCTGTTTGCTCTTGTTGTTGTAAATATGTAAGCCAGCATTCAGGTTTTCAGCAAGATCATCAACTAACCACATTCACAATAACTTTCAGGTCTCAACTCTACTCACATCAATAGCATAATCAACTAGCAAGTAATAATAGTAAACCTCGGATGACAACACTTTCTCAAAACAATCATCATATGATATAACAAGATGGTATCTCGCTAGCCCTTTCTGAGACCGCAAAACATAAATGTAGAGCACCTTTAAAGATCAGGGACTGGCTAAACATTGTAATTCATGGTAAAAGAGATCTAGTCATGATCATACTCAATGCAAATTAATAGTAATACATGCAAATGACAGAGGTGCTCTCCTACTGGTGCTCTTTTATAAGAGGATGATGACTCTGCATAAAAGTAAATAGATAGGCCCTTCACAGACGGAAGCAGGGATTTGTAGAGGTGCCAGAGCTCGATTTTTAAATAGAGATGAATAACATTTTGAGTGGTATACTTTCATTGTCAACATAACAACCAAGAATCTAGATATCTCCCATGCTATGCACATTATAGGCGGTTCCCAAACAGAATGGTAAAGTTTATACTCCCCCAACCCCCAACAAGCACACTCCACGGCTAGCCCGAAACAATGGGTACCGTCCAAACCAGCAACAGCCCTGGGGGAGTTTTGTTTAATTATTATGATTTTGAGCATGGGACTGGGCATCTCGATTACCAACCATCTTCTCATGAATGATGAGCGGGGTCCACTCATCGTGAGAATAACCCACCTAGCATGGAAGATATAGACAGCCCTAGTTGATACATGAGTTGTTCGAGCATATGATACGTCTCCAACGTATCTATAATTTTTGATTGTTCCATGCTATTATTTATGAAGTCTTGGATGTTTAATGGGATTTATCATACGCTTTTATATCATTTTTTGGGACTAACCTACTAACCCAAAGGCCCAGTCCAGATTGCTGTTTTTCGCCAGTTTCAGGGTTTTGCAGAAAAAGAATATCAAACGGAGTCCAAACGAAATGAAACCTTCGCTAGAGATATTTTTGGAGAAAATCACGCACGCGGAGCTTGAGAACCATGTCAGGGGATCAAGAGGTGGCCCACGAGGGTGGGGGGCGCGCCCCCTACCTCGTGCCCCCCCCCCCCCGAGCGTCCCCCGGTGCCCTCCTTCTTCCTATATAAGTCTACGTACCCCAAAACCTCCGTGAACAGAGAGAAAACCCTAATTCCACCGCCGTACCTTCTGTTCCCGTGAGATCCCAACTTGGAGCCTGTTCCGGAGCTCCACCGGAGGGGGATCCATCACGGAGTCCTTCATTATCATCATCATCGCCCACACCATGAGTTGTGAGTAGTTTACCACAGACCTTCGGGTCCATAGCTAGTATCTAGATGGCTTCTTCTCTCTCTCTCTAGATCTCAATACAAAGTTCTCCTCGGTCTTCGAGGAGATCTATTCGATGTAATCTCTTTTCGCGGTGAGTTTGTCGAGATCCGATGAATTGTGAGTTTATGATCAAGGTTATCTATGAAAGATATTTGGTTCTTCTCTGAACTTTTTATGTGTGCTCATAATATCCTTGCAAGTCTCTTCGAATTATTGGTTTGGTTTGGCCTACTAGATCTATAGTTCTTGCAATGGGAGAAGTGCTTGGCTTTGGGTTCAATCTTGCGGTGTCCTTTCCCAGTGACAGTAGGGGCAGCAAGGCACGTACTGTATTGTTGCCATCGAGGATAAAACGATGGGGTTTATATCATATTGCTTGAGTTTATCCATCTACATCATGTCATCTTGCTTAAGGCGTTACTCTGTTCTTATGAACTCAATACACTAGATGCATGCTGGATAGCAGTCCATGTGTGGAGTAATAGTAGTAGATGCAGGCAGGAGTCGGTCTACTTGTCTCGGACGTGATGCCTATATACAATGATCATGCCTAGATAGTCTCATAATTATTCGCTTTTCTATCAATTGCTCGACAGTAATTTGTTTACCCGCCGTAGAATATCGCTATCATGAGAGAAGCCACTACAGAACACTATGGCCCCCGGGTCTATTCTCAACATATCAATCTACATCTACTTTACTTTTATCGCTTTTATTTGCTGTTCTTATAAACTAAAAATACCAAAAATATAAACTATCATATCTATCAGATCTCACTTTCGTAAGTGACCGTAAAGGGATTGACAACCCCTTATCGCTGGCTGCGAAGTTGTTATTGGTTTGTGCAGGTGTGAGGGACTCGCGCGTGGTCTCCTACTAGATTTATACCTTGGTTCTCAAAAACTGAGGGAAATACTTACGCTACTGTGCTGCATCTCCCTTTCCTCTTCGAGGGAATACAATGCAAGCTCGAGAAGTGGCAAGAAGAATTTCTGGCGCCGTTGCCGGGGAGGCTTACGTAAAAGTTATATACCAAGTACCTATCACAAACCCTTATCCTTCGCATTACATTTTTGCCTCTCGTTTTCCTCTCCCCCACTTCACCCTTGTCGTTTTATTTGCCCTTCTTTTGACGTGTGTTTACCGTTCGCTTGCCTCTTGTTTGCTTGTGTTGCTATGTGCCCTCTATTAGCTTGCATCTTCGCTTGCTAAATTATGGATCACCTTAAAGTGTCCTATTTGGATCATCTTAGATCCTTATGCTCTCGTGCTGAAACCCCAACTTGCCTAGTTGATGGGAAATCTTTAGATGAGCATGCTCATTTTGTGCATCACCGTTTGTCTGAAAAAGGGAGACTCTTATGGGATCAAGTAAATAGATTGTTGTGTTATGCTTGGAATCTTTGTGAAATTTGTGATTTTACTTGTTGCTCTAGGAACCCTAAAAAACACCTACCCTACCTATGTGAGTTTAATGATAATGAAATCTTATCTTCTTATGCAAAGGGTGTTTATAGTTACTACGATATCGAACAAATTGAAAATTTTGTTGCTTTTAAGGGTGCTTATGAAGTTGCTTATTTGATTGAAAAGTATGATATTACTCTCTACGAATCTAATTTTTTTGACATACTTAAATATTGCTTTGAAAACTATGCTCATAATGCCTATGTCAAAGAATTTATTGAAAGAATGACTGCTGCTTTGAAAGAAAATAATGATATGCATGAATCTATAGATAATTTTGATTCCGATGATTTGATTGAAATATCCCTTGATGAACATGATGCTTGCTATTCTTGTGGCCATGATGCCAATATTTATGAAGATGAATTTGCTATAGTTCCTTATGTTAAACATGAGATCGTTGCAATTGCACCCATACTTGATAGTTCCTTTGATGAAAAGCATGATTGCAATGATGTTATTATAAATTATATTGATGTCAATTGTGCTAATAATATGCAAAACCCTAAGCTTGGGGATGCTAGTTTTGCTATGTCTACTGCTTGTTGCAATGATCATGATTGGGGTAATTCTTCTTATGATGTTGAAAATTTATTTAAGTCCCATGATGAATATGAGATTGATAATCATGTTTGCAATAATATTAAAAGTGGGTTTGGAGAGGTCATGACTTTAGTTAATGTTAATCCCACTATTTTTGAAGAGTGTCAACTTTGCATGCATGTGGATCGTGTTGAGAATATGTTATGTGATAGCTATTTTGTTGAATTTGATCATGATTCCACATTCAATTATTATGAGAGAGGAAAATATGGTTGTAGAAACCTTCATATTACTAAATTACCTCTCGTTATGTTGAGATTGCTATTGTTTCTTGCTTCTTCCTTGCATATGCTAGATCTTGCTTGCCTTGCTAATTTGTTTGCTTATAAGATGCCCATTCATAGGAAGTATGTTAGACTTAGATGTGTTTTTCACATGCTACGTGATGCTCTCTTCGTGTTTCAATTGCTATCTTTCTTGTGAGCATCTTCGAAATTTTCGTGCCTAGCTAGGGGCGTAAAATGATAGCGCTTGTTGGGAGCCAACCCAATTTTATATTTTTTGTTTTTGTTGCTTTTAGGGAATAAATATTGCATCTAGCCACTGATTAGATGTGGTTTCACGTTTTGTTTAGTGTTTGTGCCAAGTAGAATCTTTGGCAAGACTTGTGTGAAGTTTATGTGATCTTGCTGTGAAAAAACAGAATCGTTAGCGCTCGCTAAAGTAGTCTTCGAATTTTACTGGAGTGTGCTATTTAGTTGATTCTTTTTTCAGATGATTGGTAGACAGATTATGCAAATTTACCAATTTAGTTTGAATTTTTTGGAGTTCCAGAAGTAGGCGAAACCTGCAGATTACTACAGACTGTTGTGTCTTTGATAGATTCTTTTTTTCGTGTGTTGTTTGCTTATTTTGATACATCTATGAGTAGTATTGGAGGATATGAACCATAGAGAAGTTGGAATACAGTAGGTTTAACACCAATGTAAACAAAGAATTAATTTATTGCTGCACCTTTGAGTAGTGGTTTGCTTTCTTATACTAACGGAGCTCACGAGAATTTTTGTCTAAGTTTTGTGTTGTGAAGTTTTCAAGTTTTGAGTATTGCTTTGATGGACTATGGAACAAGGAGTAGCAAAGGCCTAAGCTTGGGGATGCCCATGGAACCCCAAGTAAATTCAAGATAATCAAAAGACTAAGCTTGGGGATGCCCCGGGAAGGCATCCCCTCTTTCGTCTTCATCCATCGGTAACTATAGTTGGAGCTATATTTTTATTCGCAACATGATATGTGTTTTGCTTGGAGCGTCTTGTATAATTTGAGTCTTTGCTTGTTAGTTTGTCACAATCATCTTTGCTGGACACACCTATTTGAGAGAGTTGAATATGGCCTAGGAATTGTTAGAACACTCTATGTGCTTCACTTATATCTTTTGAGTTGAATAGTTTTTGCTCTAGTGCTTCACTTATATCTTTTAGAGCACGGTGGTGGTTATATTTTGTAGAAATTGTTGAACTCTCACGCTTCACTTATATATATTTGAGAGTCTATTAAAACAGCATGGTAATGTGTTTAGGCTAAAAAAAACTAGTCTTCACATGATAGACATCCAATGTCAATGTAGTAAAAAAATCACACTAAGTGCATTGAATAGAATGAGATGTTGGATGCTTGATAATTGTTTTGAGATATGAGGATAGTGATATTAGAGTCATTGCCAGTGGAGTTATTATGAAATTGAGAAATACTTGTGTTAAGGTTAGTGATTCCCGTAGCATGCACGTATGGTGAACCGCTATGTGACGAAGTTAGAGCATGAGGTATTCGTAAAGTGCCAACCTTTGTGTGGAGGTCGGGGGCGCGTGATGGTTAACTCCTACCACCCCCCCCTAGGAGCATGCGTTGATTGCTTTGTTTTGATGACTTGTAGATTTTTGCAATAAGTATAAGAGTTCTTATGACTAATGTTGAGTCCATGGATTATACGCACTCTCACCCTTCCACCATTGCTAGCCTCTCTTGTACCGCACAACTTTTGCCGGTGCCATAAACCCACTATATATCCTTCCTCAAAATATCCACCATATTATTCCTCAAACAGCCATCATATCTACCTATCATGGCATTTCCATAGCCATTCCGAGATATATTGCCATGCAACTTTCCACTGTTCCGTTCATATGACACGCATCATATTGTCATATTGCCATTGCATGATCATGTAGTTGACATCGTATTTGTGGCAAGGCCGCCATGCATAGTTTTTATACATGTCACTCTTGTTTCATTGCACATACCGGTACACCGCCGGAGGCATTCATATAGAGTCATACTTTGTTGTCGTAGTATCGAGTTGTAATGAAAGTGTCATGATCATCATTAATAGAGCATTGTCCCATGGGAGGAAAGGCTAAATCTATAAAGCCCCTCCGCAAAAAAGGACAAAGAAAAAAAGAAAGGCCCAAAAAAAAGGGACAATTGCTACTATCTTTTTTCCACACTTGTGCTTCAAAGTAGCACCATGTTCTTCATTGTACAGAGTCTCATGTTTAGTCACTTTCATATACTAGTGGGAATTTTCATTATAGAACTTGGCTTGTATATTCCAAAGATGGGCTTCCTCAAATGCCCTAGGTCTTCGTGAGAAAGCAAGTTGGCTGCACACCCACTAGTTTCTTTTGTTGAGCTTTCATTCATATTTAACTCTAGTGCATCCATTGCATGGCAATCCCTACTCACTCACATTGATATCTACTGATGGGCATCTCCATAGCCTGTTGATACGCCTAGTTGATGTGAGACTATCTTCCCTCCTTTTTGTCTTCTCCACAACCACCTCTATTCCACCCATAGTGCTATATCCATGGCTCACGCTCATGTATTGCATGAAAGTGAAAGGTTTGAAAAGATCGAGTATGAAAACAAATGCTTGGCTGAAATCGGGGTTGTGCATGATATGAATATTTTGTGTGATGAAGAGGGAGCATAGCCAGACTATATGATTTTGTAGGGATAACTTTCTTTAGCCATAGTATTTTGAGAAGACATGATTGCTTTGTTAGTATGCTTAAAGTATTGTTATTTCTTATGTCAACATAGACTTTTATCTTGAATCTTTCAGATCTGAAAATTCATGCCACAATTAAGAGAATTACATTGAAAAACTATATTGGTTAGCATTCCACATCAAAAATTCTTTTTTTATCATTTACCTACTCGAGGATGAGCAGGAATTAATCTTGGGGATGCTTGATACGTCTCCAACGTATCTATAATTTTTTATTGTTCCATGCTATTATTTATGAAGTCTTGGATGTTTAATGGGCTTTATCATACACTTTTATATCATTTTTGGGACTAACCTACTAACCCAAAGGCCCAGTCCAAATTGCTGTTTTTTGCCTGTTTCAGGGTTTTGCAGAAAAAGAATATCAAACGGAGTCCAAACGGAATGAAACCTTCGCGAGAGATATTTTTGGAGAAAATCACGCATGCGGAGCTTGAGAACCACGTCAGGGGATCAAGAGGTGGCCCACGTGGGTGGGGGGTGCGCCCCCTTCCCAGGGCGCGACCCTACCTCGTGGCCCCCCCGAGCGTCCACCAGTGCCCTCCTTCTTCCTATGTAAGTCTACGTACCCCAAAACCTCCGTGAACAGAGAGAAAACCCTAATTCCACCGCCGTACCTTCTGTTCCCGTGGGATCCCATCTTGGAGCCTGTTCCGGAGCTCCACCGGAGGGGGATCCATCACGGAGTCCTTCATCATCATCATCATCGCCCTCACCATGAGTTGTGAGTAGTTTACCACAGACCTTCGGGTCCATAGCTAGTATCTAGATGGATTCTTCTCTCTCTCTGGATCTCAATACAAAGTTCTCCTTGGTCTTCGAGGAGATCTATTCGATGTAATCTCTTTTTGCGGTGTGTTTGTCGAGATCCGATGAATTGTGAGTTTATGATCAAGGATCTATGAAACATATTTGGTTCTTCTCTGAACTTTTTATGTGTGCTCATAGTATCCTTGCGAGTCTCTTCAAATTGTTGGTTTGGTTTGGCCTACTAGATCTATAGTTCTTGCAATGGGAGAAGTGCTTGGCTTTGGGTTCAATCTTGTGGTGTCCTTTCCCAATGACAGTAGGGCAGCAAGGCACGTATCGTATTGTTGCCATCAAGGATAAAAATATGGGGTTTATAGCATATTGCTTGAGTTTATCCCTCTACATCAAGTCATCTTGCTTAAGGCATTACTCTGTTCTTATGAAGTCAATACACTAGATGCATGATGGATAGCGGTCGATGTGTGGAGTAATAATAGTAGATGCAGGCAGGAGTCGGTCTACTTGTCTCGGACGTGATGCCTATATACAATGATCATGCCTAGATAGTCTCATAATTATTCGCTTTTCTATCAATTGCTCGACAGTAATTTGTTTACCCGCCGTAGATTATCGCTATCATGAGAGAAGCCACTGGAGAACACTATGGCCCCGGGTCTATTCTCAACATATCAATCAACATCTTCTTTACTTTTATCGCTTTTATTTGTTGTTCTTATAAACTAAAAATACCAAAAATATAAACTATCATCTCTATCAGATCTCACTTTCGTAAGTGACCGTAAAGGGATTGACAACCCCTTATCGCGTTGGCTGCGAAGTTCTTATTTGTTTGTGCAGGTGTGAGGGACTCACACGTGGTCTCCTACTGGATTGATACATTGGTTCTGAAAAACTGAGGGAAATACTTACGCTACTGTGCTGCATCTCCCTTTCCTCTTCGAGGGAATAGAACGCAAGCTCGAGAAGTAGCAGCATACAAAACATAATTTCATTTGAAGGTTAGAGTTTGGCACATACAAATTTACTTGGAACAGCAGGTAAATACCGCATATAGGAAGGTATGGTGGAGTAATTTGGAATAACTTTGGGGTTTATGGAAGTGGATGCACAAGCAGTATTCCCGCTTAGTAGAGGTGAAGGCTAGAAAGAGACTGGGAAGCGACCAGCTAGAGAGCAACAACGGTCATGAACATGCATTAAAATTTATCAACAATGAATGCAAGCATGAGTAGGATATAAATCACCATGAACATAAATATCGTGGAGTCTATGTTGACTTGTTTCAAGTACATGCGTGAACATGTGCCAAGTCAGACCACTTGAATCGTTCAAAGGAGGATACCACCCCATCATACTACATCACAACCATTTTAATATCATGTTGGCACGCAGGATAGACCATTATAAACTCGCAGCTAATTAAGCATGGCATAAGCAGCTATGATCTCTAATTGTCATTGCAAGCATGTTTCATTCATAACAAGCTGAATCAGGAACGATGAACTATCATATTTACAAAAACAAGAGAGGTCGAGTTCATACCAGCTTTTCTCATCTCAATTAGTTCATCATATATCATCCTTATTGCCTTTCACTCCCACGACCGAACGGTGTGGATAATAATAATAGTGCACGTGCATTGGACTAAGCTGGAATCTGCGAGCATTTAATACAAGAGAGAAGACACGGTAATATGGCTCAAGGTTAAATCAACAATAAAGCATATGAGAGCCTCTAAGCATTTTAATCATGGTCTTCTACTCTTGACCCCCAAAGAAAAGAAAAGAAACTATTTACACGGGAAAGCTCCCAACGAGCAAAAGAAGAACGGGAAATCTTTTTGGGTTTTCTTTTAATTTCTTCTACAAGCAGGAAAAGTAAACTAGCTTAGAAGCTGCAACTAATAATTTTTTTTTCTTAAAGTTTTTATAACACACAAGAAAAGGACTAAGAAAAATAAATGAAACTAAACATGGATGGTACAGTGAAAGAGTGTGAGCACCGACAACTAGAATAAGTGTGACATGAATGTAAAGTCGGTGGGAAACACGTACTCCCCCAAGCTTAGGCTTTTGGCCTAAGTTGGTCTATGGCCAGTATTGGCCTGACGGATATCCAAAGTCGTAGTTGGGGTTGTACTGAGATGCAGCAGCTACTGCCCACTGAGTTGCAGCTCGAAGGCGGGCTGCCTCCGTCATCTTATGATACACATTTGCCTCCTCCATGGTTATAGTGTATCTCCCTCTTGCCTGAATGTCAAACAAAGTAGGGGTAGGAAGAACAATAGGGATGGGATGATGCCTGTTAAAGATTAGTCGATATTTGAGGGATTGATCATCCCTCTCTATAAACCGGTGACTAGTCATAACATGACAATCCAAATGAGCAGGAGGTAAAGGTTCATCATTCTCGTGCACAGGCACACCAAGACGGTGGGCTATGCGAGTGGCATAAATCCCACCAAATAAATCTCCATGCATACCATTATGGTGTAGCCTACGTGCAACAATAGCTCCCAAGTTATATTGTCTATCACCTAGTACAACACTCTTGAGAACACTGAGGTCTGGGACACACATGTGATAAGCCTCATCTTTACCATTTATGCATCTACCAATAAAGAGAGCAAAGTAATGAATAGCAGGAAAATGGATGCTCCCTATGGCAGCCTATGTGATTTCTCTAGATTCCCCCACTGTGATATTAGCAAGGAATTCTCTAAATTCAGATTTGCGAGGATCACCCATATTGCCCCACTATGGGAGCTTACAAGCATCATTAAAATCCACTAAGTCCATGGTGTAAGATTTATCATACAGGTGAAACAGGACAGTGTGAGAATTATGTGAAGATGAAAATTTAAACCTTCTCAACAAGGTGTCAGTTAAGCCATGGTATTGAGGGCACTTATCTTGTATGAAGCCCTCGAGGTCAGCGTTGCGCACATATGCGTAAAATTCATCCTTGATGCCAACCTGATCCATAAAGTCATCTGACGGCCATTCACAAGGCCGCACGTCAGCATCCCTCGGTAGTTCATTGTCTGGCTCACGAAACGCGAGCCTCGGTTCTTGATTCCTTGAAGAACCACCTTGGAAGTTTTTCCTATGCATTTTTCTGAAATTTTCTGAAATTTTTAGTAACTCAAAATAAAAGTTAACCAAACTCAACAAGATTGATAGCAACAACTCCTATAAGTGCCTAGAGACTATATCATGCATTAGAACTACTTGGGACCAAAGAAATTTGACATGCAAGCTCAAGAACAAGGTCACCACAGTAGAAACAATTTGCAATAAATAAAGCACTAGAACAAAAACTAATTGGACCAATGGAGGAGTCACATACCAAGGAACAATCTCCCCAAACAGTTTGGTGAATGGTGCTTTGAGCAAGGAGACCGAAAATGGTAGCAAGATGAGCTAGAACTCGGGTTTGAGCTGGTTGGTGATTTTTTTAGGAGGAAGAAGAAGAGTGTGGGTGCAGGAATAAGTGGAGGGGGCCACATGGGGCCCATGAGGTAGGGGGCGCGCCCTGGAACCTCATGGCCAGGTGTTGGCTCCCCTCGCTGTGTGCTCTCTGCCATATTTTCTCAAACATTCCAGAAAAAATCATATTTCATTTTTAGGGCATTTGGAGAACTTTTATTTTCGAAGTATTTTTTTATTGCACGGATAAGTCTGGAAATAGACAGAAAATGCTATTTTTGCTTTATTTATCCTAATTAACAGAAAGTAAAAGGGGGATACAGAAGGTTGTGCTATCTAGATTCACCTATCTCATGCTCATCAAAAGGAATCCATTAACAAGGTTGATCAGGTCTTGTTAATAAACTCTTTCCGAATAACATGAAACCGGAGAATTTTCGAGTAACACTAGGTTACCTCAATGGGGATATGTATGTCCCTAACAATAAGAATGTCATATGTCTTCTTGACAGTAGGAAGAGGAAATTCAAAACCTCCAATAGTAATAGTTGAAATTTTTCCAATATAATTGATACTGTGGACCTGAGGTTGTTTCCTCGAAAAGTGTACCGTATGCTCATTACCATTGACATGAAAAGTGACATTGCCTTTGTTGCAATCAATAACAGCCCCTGCAGTATTCAAAAAGGGTCTACCAAGGATAATAGACATACTATCGTCCTCGAGAATATCAAGTATAACAAAGTTCGTTAGAATAGTAACATTTGCAACCACAACAGGCACATCCTCACAAATACCGACATGTATATCAGTTGATTTATCAGCCATTTGCAAAGATATTTCAGTGGGTGTCAACTTACTCAAGTCAAGTCTACGATATAAAGAGAGAGGCATAACACTAACACCGGCTCCAAGATCACACAAAACAGTTTTAACATAGTTTTTCTTAATGGAGCAAGGTATAGTGGGTACTCCCGGATCTCCTAATTTCTTAGGTATTCCACCCTTAAAAGTGTAATTGGCAAGCATGGTGGAAATTTCTACTTCAGGTATTTTTCTTTTGTTGGTAATAATATCTTTCATATACTTAGCATAAGGATTTGTTTTAAGCACATCAGTCAAACGCATACCCAAAAAGATAGGTCTAATCATTTCAGCAAAGCGCTCAAAATCCTCATCGTCCTTTTTCTTGGATGGTTTCGGAGGAAAAGGCATGTGTTTCTGAACCCATGGTTCTCTTTCCCTACCATGCTTCCTAGCAACAAAGTCTCTCTTATCATAACGTTGATTCTTTGATTGTGGGTTATCAAGATCAATAGTAGGTTCAATCTCTACATCATTATCATTGCTAGGTTGAGCATCATCATGAACATCACCATTAATATTATCACTAGGTTCATGTTCATTACCAGATTGTGTCTATGCATCAGAAACAGATATATCATTGGGATTTTCAGGTGTGTCAGCTACAGGTTCACTAGAGGCATGCAAAGTTCTATCATTTTTCTTTTTCTTCTTCTTAGAAGAACTAGGTGCATCTAAATTAGCTCTCTGAGAATCTTGCTCAATTCTCTTAGGGTGGCCTTCAGGATACAGAGGTTCCTGGGTCATTCTGCCACCTCTAGTCACAACTCTAATGGCATTATCATTATTCTTACTATTTAATTCATTAAGCAAATCATTCTAAGCCTTAAGTACTTGTTCTACTTGAGTGGTAACCATAGAAGCATGTACACTAATGAGTTTCAGTTCACCTTTAACTCTAGACAGATAATCACTCAAGCGTTCAATCATATAAGCATTGTGTTGTAATTGTCTACCAACATAAGCATTGAAGTTTTCTTGTTTCACAATAAAATTGTCAAACTCATCTAAGCATTGACTAGCAGACTTATAACGAGGAATATCACCTTCATCAAATCTATAAAGAGAATTTACCTTTACTACCCGTGTCGGGTTATCAAGACCATGTATTTCTTCAATAGGTGGTAAATTCTTAACATCTTCAACTTTAATTCCGTTTTTTTCATAGATTTCTTTGCCTCTTGCATATCTTCAGGACTGAGAAATAGAACACCTCTTTTCTTCAGAGTTGGCTTAGGGGCTGGTTCCGGAAGTGTCCAATTATTTTCATTGGCCAGCATATTATTCAATAGTAATTCAGCTAGATCAACTGTTCTTTCCCTGAAAACACAACCAGCACAACTACCCAGGTGGTCTCTGGAAACATCGGTTAGTCCATTATAAAAGACATCAAGTATATCATTCATCTCAAGAGGATGATCAGGCAAAGCATTAAGTAATTGGAGAAGCCTCCCCCAAGCTTGTGGGAGACTCTCTTCTTCAATTTGCACAAAGTTGTATCTTTCCCGTAAGGCAGCTTGTTTCTTATGAGTGGGAAAATATTTTGCAGAGAAGTAATACATCATATCCTGGGGACTACGCACACAACCAGGATCAAGAGAATTAAACCATGTCTTAGCATCACCCTTTAACGAGAAATAAAATAACTTAAGGATATAGTAATAACGAATCTTTTCATCGTTGGTAAACAGGGTGGCTATATCATTCAACTTAGTAAGACGTGCCACAACAGTTTCAGATTCATAGCCATGGAAAGGATTAGATTCAACCAAAGTAATTAACTCGGGATCAACAGAGAATTCATAATCCTTATCAGTAACACAGATAGGTGAAGTAGCAAAAGCAGGGTCATGTTTCATTCTAGCATTCAAGGAATTTTCTTTCATCTTAGCTAATAATTTCTTAAGATCATATCTATCGTTGCAAGCAAGAAAGTCTCTAGCAGTTTCTATATCCATAACATAACCCTCAGGAACAACAGGCAATTCATATCTATTGGGAGAAGCTTCATCATCACTTTCATAAATATCATCAGTTTCAATATTTGCATTCTCCCTAACCTTAGCAATTTGTTCATCTAGAAATTCACCTAGTGGCACAGTATTATCTATCATAGAAGTAGTTTCATCATACATAGCAGAAGTGGCATCATCAAGAACATACGACATATCAGATTCAATAGCAGGAGTAGGTGTCGCAAATTTACCCATACCAGATGGTGAATCAAGTGCAGAGCTAGATGGCAGTTCCGTACCTCCCCTCGTAGTTGAGGGTAAGATCTTGTTTTTTGAGTCCTTCAAATTCTTCATAGTGATCAACAGATATAAATCCCAAGTGACTTAAAAGAATAGAGCTATGCTCCCCGGCAACGGCGTCAGAAAATAGTCTTGATAACCCACAAGTGTAGGGGATCACAACAGTTTTCGAGGGTAAAGTATTCAACCCAAATTTATTGATTCGACACAAGGGGAGTCAAAGGATACTCTTAAGTATTAGCAGCTGAGTTGTCAATTCAACCACACCTAGAAACTTAGTATCCGCAACAAGATAGTTTAGTAGCAAAGTAATATGATAGTGGCGGTAGCGGCAATAAAAGTAACGATATTATTTTTGTAGTTTTTGTAATAGTAGTGACGGAAAAGTAAATAAGCAACAAGCAATATGGGAAAAGCTCGTAGGCATTGGATCGGTGATGGGAAATTATGGCGGATGCAATTCATTATGTAGAAGTTATAACCTAGGGTGACACAGAACTAGCTCCAGTTTATCAATGTAATGTAGGCATGTATTCTGAATATAGTCATACGTGCTTATGGAAAATAACTTGCATGACATCTTTTGTCCTACCCTCTCGTGGCAGCGGGGTCCTATTGGAAACTAAGGGATATTAAGGCCTCCTTTTAATACAGTACCGGACCAAAGCATTAACACATAGTGAATACATGAACTCCTCAAACTAAGGTCATCGCCTGGAGTGGTCCCGATTATTGTCACTTCGGGGTTGGCGGATCATAACACATAGTAGGTGACTATAGACTTGCAAGATAGGATCAAGAACACACATATATATATTCATGAAAACATAATAGGTTCAGATCTGAAATCATGGCACTCGGGCCCTAGTGATAAGCATTAAGCATAGCAAAGTCATAGCAACATCAATCTCAGAACATAGTGGATACTAGGGATCAAACCCTAACAAAACTAACTCGATTACATGATAGATCCCATCCAACCCATCACCGTCCAGCAAGCCTACGATGGAATTACTCACGCACGGCGGTGAGCATCATGGAATTGGTGATGGAGGAAGGTTGATGATGACGATGGCGATGATCTCCACTCTCCGGAGCCCCGAACGGACTCCAGATCAGCCCTACAGAGAGAGATTAGGGCTTGGCGGCGGGTCCATATCGTAAAATGCGATAATTCTTTCTGTTCGATTTTTTTCTCCCCGAAAGTGAATATATATGATCTCGGGATACGTCAGTGGAGCACCAGGGTGCCCACGAGGCAGGGGGCGCACCCTGGGGGAGCGCGCCCCCCACCCTCATGGATAGGGTGTGGGCCCCCTGGTCTGGATCTTCTTGCAGGTATTTTTTATATTTTCCAAAATAATTCTCCGTGGATTTTCAGGTCATTCCGAGAACTTTTTATTTCTGCACAAAAACAACACCATGACAATTCTGCTGAAAACAGCATCAGTCTGGGTTAGTTCCATTCAAATCATGCAAGTTAGAGACCAAAACAAGGGCAAAAGTGTTTGGAAAAGTAGATACGTTGGAGACGTATCATGTGTCATAATAAACAGAACGGTGGAGTTACATGGCAATATATCTCGGAATGGCTATGGAAATGCCATAATAGGTAGGTATGGTGGCTATTTTGAGGAAGGTATATGGTGGGTGTATGATACCGGCGAAAATTGCGCGGTACTAGAGTGGCTAGCAAGGTGGAAGGGTGAGAGTGCGTATAATCCATGGACTCAACATTAGTCATAAAGAACTCACATACTTATTGCGAAAAATCTATTAGCCCTCGAAGCAAAAATACTACGACGCATGCTCCTAGGGGGAGGTTGGTAGGAGTTAACCATCGCGCGCCCCCGACCTCCACGCAAAGATAAACAATCAAAATACAATGCGCACCAATTTGGTTACATAGTTAGGAGACCATACATGCATGCTTCGGGAATCACAAACCTTAACACCAATATTTTTACTAAACCACAATCATTCACTAGTACCTCCCACATATTAGCATCTATATATCGCAAAACTATTGCAATGAATCAAACATATCATATTCGGCGATCTACACGTTTTATGTAGGATTTTAGGACTAACCATGTGAATGACCAACTCCTGTCAACTCTCTAAATAGATATAAGTGAAGCAAGAGAGTTTTAATTCTTTCTACAAAATATATGCCCATGCTCTAACAATTATAAGTGACGTAAAATAGCATTCTAGAAATGGCGGTTTTTTATGTGAGGAGAAACAGGCAATCCAAACTTCAAATGATATAAGTGAAGCACATGAAGCATTCTATAAAGCCATACTCAAAAGATAAAAGTGAAGTGGAAAGAGCATTCTATAAATCAACCAAGGATTATCTCATACCAGCATGGTGCATTTATTAAAAGGAAACATAAAAAGCACACGACGCTCCAAGAGTTTACGCATAACATGTGAACGAAACGAATCCGAAAACATACTGATACTTGTTGAAGAAAGGTGGGATGCCTTCCGGGGCATCCCCAAGCTTAGACGCTTGAGTATCCTTGAATATTTACTTGGGGTGCCTTGGGAATCCCCAAGCTTGAGCTCTTGCCTCTCCTTCTTCTTCTCACATCGAGACCTCCTCGATCTTCGAACACTTCATCCACACAAAACTTAACCGAACTTTTAGTGGCGGGGTTAGTGCATATGATCAATGAAATCCCATCATGTAATGCTATAACATTATTCTATAACTATGAACAAACATTAACCACTGTATGCTATCACAATTCTATGGCCCCAAGTCAATGGGGCTTCAACAAGAATTCAAACATATGCAAATAATGAAGCTATAACAGCAATCTGTGAAAACAGGACGGTCTGTAGTATTCTCAACATTAACCATACTTCTATAACTCTAAAAATTCTGGCAAAATCAGGACAAATCAACAATTTGTATATAAACACTTTGCAAAAAGTTTCAGATCCTTTCGACGTTCCAGTAAAAATGGTAAAATCACACACTACAGCCAAAGTTTCTGTTTTTGCACCGCACAAACCAACAAGCAGTTTAATCATCCTAAAGGAAGCTCTTGGCACATTATTTTTATAATGCAATGGAATTGTACAAGTGGATAATTATTTTTGTTGAAAAGTTTCTGTAATTCAAGATTTGCAAAGTTTCCATGGGCATGAACAAGGTTCCAGGAGCTCCCCCATTTCAATGGTGCTCGTCCTTCTTACTTTCACTTTTCTTTTTGAAAATGTTTTAGGTTCCCCTCTTTATTTTTTGTTTTTAAACTTTATAAAAGCACACAAAAGAAATAAATGACTCTCTAAAACTTCCAGGTTGTCTCCCTGGCGGTGCTTTCTTTAAAGCCATTAAGCTAGGCATATAGTGCTCAAGTAATGGATCCGCCTGGATCCCAAGGTATATCAAAGCCAGTTTTAATTAGCAATGATTTGGCATTTGGTAGTGAGCACAAAGTGATATGTGTCATGCAAAAACGAAGTCTAACTCTCTTCCTATGCATAGGCATGTCATACAAGAACAATTCATGCACATCAAGTAAAGGCCAATGCATAGTATAAACAGTTTCTTGCAATTTTATCATAGTGGAAACATAGAGAGGTGGAGATGTAGTTCCTCTCTCATAATAATTGAAAGTAGGAGCAGCAAGCACATGCATATTATATCTATTAAAATCATCATGTGTAGTAGTAAACGTAACCCATCAAAATAATCCTTAATAAGTGCAAACTTCTCTGATATAGTGTAGTTTGGAGAATTCAAAAACATAATAGGACTATCATGTGTGGGTGCAATAGCAACTATCTCATGTTTAACATAAGGAACTATAACAAGTTCATCTCCATAAGCATAATTCATATTGGCATCTTGGCCACAAGCATAGCAAGCATCATCAAAAAGGGGTATTTCAAAAGAATCCAAGGGATCATAGCAATCATCATAGCATTCGTTCTTTGGTAAGCACGAAGGGAAATTAAACAATGTATGAGTTGAAGAGTTACTCTCATTAGAAGGTGGGCATGGGTAGCTAATCCGCTCTTCCTCCTTTTGTTCTTCGCTCTCCTCCTCATCTTTTTCATCTAATGAGCTCACAGTGTCATCAATTCCTTCTTCCATAGTTTCCTGCAAAATATTAGTCTCTTCTTGGACAGCGAAGACCTTCTCAATAAACGCATCAATATTGGCATTGTATTCATAATTCAAATAGCAATATTTCAATATAGCAAGATTTTCAGGCCTATAAACATCGTCATCAAAAGCATCATACTTTTTAAACAGAGATTCAAATTCGTAAGCACCCTTAAAAGCAATGAATTCTTCTATTTGTTCCACATCATAATAATCATATATACCATTAGCATAAGAAGCTAAGGTTTCATTATCATTAAATTTGCATGAAAAGGGAAGGTGTGGAGCCTTTATCCTAGAGCAACAAGTATAATCATATCTCAAGCATAGTTGCCGAGCATACCAATGCAACATATGAATTTGATCCCATAACAATTTCCCTTTTTGAGTCAAGCGATAATCCCTAAAGTATTCACATTGATCAAACATTACTCCCATTATATAGTTGAATGGGGTTTTCTCAGGATTATCAAACTAGTACATAATATCTTTCACATAATGAGCATCGAGGGTTTTAGGAGGTTCCCAATCTCCATGAGTAGCAAGTACACCTGATTCTTTTGGTATTTCGTGTTCCATATACATAACTAAAGATAGATAACAACTTAGAACAGTAAATAAAATCTACTTAGTGATAAAGCAAACAAGCACACACGACAATTTTCACCCCACGCTATTGCTCCCCGGCAACGTGGCACTAGAAAAAGGTCTTGATAACCCACAAGTGTAGGGATCAGTTGTAGCCTCTTTCGATAAGTAAGAGTGTCAAACCCAACAAGGAGCTAAAGGTAGAACAAATATTCCCTCAAGTTCTATCGACCATCGATACAACTCTATGCACGCTTGACGTTTACTTTACCTAGAACAAGTATGAAACTAGAAGTACTTTGTAGTTTTCGTGGGATAGGTTTCCAAGAATATAAAGAGCACGCAAATATAAACTAGGGGCTGTTTAGGTAAAGAAGAAATAAAGTTAATATAGCGAGTGTGGAAAAGTGGTGGTAGGAGTTGCGAAATTGTCCCTAAGCAATTGACTACGTCACTAGACCGATAGCAAGTTTTATGCGGGAGAGGCCACTAGTAGCATATCATCCCTGACTTGGAATTATATGCACTTATGATTGGAACTATTAGCAAGCACCCGCAACTACTAATGTTCATTAAGGTAAAACCCAACCATAGCATTAAGATATATTGGTCCCCCTTCAATCCCGTATGCATCAATTTCTACGCTAGGTTGAAGCTTCTGTCACTCTTGCCCTCCAATATGTAGTCCTATCAACATACAACTAACCCTAAGGTGTGATCCACACGCGCGCTCATATGATGGGCACCAAAGGACAGCAGCATAACCACAAGCAAATTAAACCAATCATAGCAATTCACCAATTATTGATAGGACAACGAAAATCTACTCAGACATCATAGGATGGCAACACATCATCGGATAATAGTATGAAGCATAAAGCACCATGTTCAAGTAGAGGGTACAGCGGGTTGCAGGAGAGTGGACCACTATAGATAGATGGGGGAATGTGATGAAGATGTTGGTGAAGATGAGGTGTTGGTGTAGATCGCCGTCACACGATGATGGCCCCGGTGGCACTCCGGCGCCACCGAAAGGGAGGGGGAGAGAGCCCCCCTCCTTCTCCTTCTTCCTTGGCCTTCTCCCTAGATGGGAGAAGGGTTCTCCCTCTGGTCCTTGGTCTCCTTGGCATGGGAGGGGCGAGATCCCCTCTGAGATTGGATATGTCTCTCTGTCTCTCTCTATTTCTCTCTGTTTCTGCATTCTCAGATTCTGGCCTTTCATCGTTTCTTATATTACCGGAGATCCGTAACTCGATTGGGATGAATTTTTGACATGATTTGTATCCGGATATTAGCTTTCTTGCGGCGAAAGAAGGGCACCAACCGCCTTACGAGGTGGCCACGAGGGTCAGGGGCGTGCCCACCCCCATGTGGCGCGCCCCCTGCCTCGTGGCCCCCTCGGGCATCGTCTCGCGTTGATTCTTCTTCCCAAAATTCATAAATATTCCAAAAAAAATCTCCGTCTGTTTTTATCCCGTTTGGACTCCGTTTGATATGGATATTCTCAGAAACAAAAACATGCAACAAACAGAAACTGGCACTGGGCACTGGATCAATATGTTAGTCCCAAAAATAGTATAAGAAGTTGCCCAAAGTATATGAAAGTTGTATAATATTGGCATGGAACAATCAAAAATTATAGATACGATAGAGATGTATCAGGCGCTACCGATCCTGCGGCCGAGGCCAACTCCGCAGGGCATGGCGATGCTGCCGATGTAGAAGTGCTTCCTGACGGCGGCGCCTAAGGTTGATGAAGGGGCCTGCTAGTGGACGACGGTGCCCCTTCCTATCTTTACTTTCCTGCGAACCTGCATGTGACATGCGACGTGCCTCGTGGAGGCGTTAAAACTTATGTTTGCTGCTTGAAGAACAATTTGTCTTGTAATAATTGCTAGCTATTAGGGGTTCCCTTCCTACTTGCTTTGTTGTTCTATGTCGGTAGAGCCCGGCCTCGCGCGTACCTCAGCCGCCATTGGGTTGCCCGGATCACCGGGATGAGACCAAGGGGTGAGGGGCGACATGACTAGTTAGGCTCCTGATTCGCGATGCTCAGGAGTCCTCCTTGACGTGCAAATGTTCTCTAGGAAGAAAGCGTGAAACAAGGCTTTAGCGTTCTGCTCGGCAGGGCCAGGCCCCGCGTGTACCTCAGCCGCCGTTGGGTCGTACGAATCACCAGGACGAGACCAGGGGGTGAGGGGCTATGGGACCAGTTAGGCCCTTGGGTCACGATGCCCAAGGGTCCCCCTTGACATACGAACAACCCTTGGGAAAGTAATGCGAGAGCAGGCTTGGTGTTCTGCGTCGGCAGAGCCCGGCCCCGCGCGTACCTCAGCCGTTGCTGGGTCGTCCGGATCACCAGGATGAGACCAAGGGGTGAGGGGCTACGGGACCAGTTAGGCCCTTGGGTCGCGATGCCCAAGGGTCCCCCTTGACGTACGAACAGACCTCATACCTGTCCTCGTCGGGATTTTGCTCGGGAGGGTTGTGTGACGACCAAGCCCGGGGGACCTGGTGGGGCGTACGCCAGGCGTGACTTTAGCATAGCCCCCGTGCCCAGCCCCCTCGTGCTACCCTCCCGAGGGGAGAGTAGCGCGGTGGGGCTGGCCACTGAGCCTGGTGGCTCCATGAGGTTAAAGCAGCCGTGAGGCCACCCCCAGTTGTTTATCACCAGCGCGGAGCATGGCGCTACCGTTCTTGCACGGGCATAGCCACTCCTTGACCGTGTCAACTGCCAGCGCGGAGCATGGTGCTTCCACTGGCACGTGCGAGGGGACTCCCTACCGCGGAGAGCCCCCGGGGCATGTACAACCCCGCCCTGACGTGTGGCTTGCACGACAGGGCTAGACGAGGTGTATCTGGGCACCCATGAGCCAGCGCGGGACTCACGAGGCCCTACCTCAAGGCGCGTTGCGCCTGGTCTTGATTGGGAGCGCCTGAGGTGGTCCTACAAGATGGTTAGACAACCTGTGCCGAGTGAATCCCTCGGGGTTGCCACATGAGAAGGCCAGACACCAACGACGCCAGGAGGTGACATGAACGGGGCCGGCCCGCCAGACAGAGCTCAGTCATTGGGTATATTGGTGCTGCAGGGACGGACCTGAGCACTGACGCCGTGCCTAGTCTTCTCATGCGAATATCCTAAGGAAAGACAACCAGCGCGCGGATCTTGTAGCGACGAGGCACCATGTTGTGTGCCCTTACCCGCCTGTTTACACCCAGCTCATGCAAGGGCGAGGCACCAAGGACCACGGGAGGTGATGTACACGGGGCTGGCCCGCGAGCCAGAGCTCAGCTGCTTGGATTTGGTGACGCTACATGGACGGACCCGAGCACAGACGTCGTGCCTGTCCTTCATCATGAGGCGGGTGCAAGTAGGTTAGTAAGGGCGTACAACGTTCATGGCATCGAGGTGCCAGTCAGGCAGGTAAATAATTTTAAAACTGCTGATGGGGGAGGTAACGCTAGTTTAGGTAAGATGCCAGAACAATACATGCCACCGGGACGGACCCAGGCGGCCTGGGGATGATGCAGCTCGAGGGGTGCCCCCAACAGAGTAAGCTATAGATGCAAAAGGATACACGTCGCAGGTACAAGCCCGTGTGACCTGGGAATAATGCAGCCCAAGGGGCGCTCCCAGCTGAACAAAACTGAAAAATGTCACCTGGCATAGTTGCTGAAGTAGTGCTGATGTAGCCGAAGACGCTCGATGCAGATGCCGTTCCTCACGAGCCGCCTGACTCCGGGGCCTCACGAGGGTCTAGAGATTTCCAGAGCTCACAAAGAACCGAGGCCACCTCCGCCAAGATCTTCTGATGCCTGGCCTCGCGAGTCGCCAGGACCTCCCGCATGTGGCGCTGGTGCAGGGTTACCTGGTTCGGCAAGCTAAAGGGCATGCAAACGTAGCTGTGAGGGGGACCCTCGCACCGGCCCACCTGGGAGGGCCAGTAGAGCTCCCGAGACGCCATCATGTTGAGTGCTGGGACATTGACGCAGACGCGCAACCCGTCGCCCAAGCCTGGGGCGACAGCTGCACTCCGAGGTGTCGGGCGGCGCTCGCCCCGCATTGCTCTTGGCACCTGCAAGTCTTCGATGGTCTGGTTGATGAACTCCTGAGCGCTTGGTGCCTCACACCTTGGGGCCCTCGGAGGGAAACGTGCGGCGAAGCATGCCTCCACATGGTCCCCCAGCGCCTCCCTCGAGACATTGGCTAGGTCGGAGGCCCTCCATAGGAGAGCCCCTGAGCCCAGCCTGAGGGGAGCGCCGGGCACGCCTTCCTATGCGAGGGAGGGAGGCGCCCCATCCTTGGGCACAGGTCCTGAGGTACTGCAACCGGGTGTTGCATCTTCGTGAGGCTCCAGGGCGAGCAGCTGCTTCTTCTTCTTGGGGACGGCCTCAGGTGGGCAGATGGCTCCATCTTTGTTTGGAACCTCAACCGCCGCAGCCTGGTAAGCATGCTCGAGCGAGCACACCGCATCCTTTTCTTCGCAAGCGATGGTGATGACACCGCCGGTTCCTCGCATCTTGAGGACGTTATAGCCGTGGTGAGTCACTGCCATGAACTTGGCCAGGGTTGGGTACCCCAGGATGGCGTTGTAGGGAAGATGAATGTGGGCGACATCGAAGTCGATGAGCTCAGTGTGGTAGTTGTCGCGCTTGACAAAGGTGACAGGCAGGTGGACCTGCCCTATCGGTGTGGTGGAGCCGTCGATCACTCCAGAGAAGGGCCTGGTAGGCAGCAGCTCATTGTACGGTACTTGGAGGCTATCAAACGTCTCGACGGACAGAACATTGAGCCCTACGCTGCCATCGATGAGGGTCTTGGTAACTTGAACGTTGCTGATGACGGGTGAATAGAGCATCGGGAGGGCGCCAGCAGTCGCCGCGCACTGGAGCTGGTCTGCTGAGCTGAAGGTGATGGCGCACTTGGACCACCTGAGTGGGCGCGTGGCTTCGAGCTTGCAGAGAGTCGCATTTACTTCCCGGGCGAACTGCTTGAAGAGGCGCTGAGAGGCCGGGGCCTGTGATCCGCCCAAGATGTAGGCGATGGTGCGAGGCTCCTGGAAGCCCCCAGCACCTTTGTCATGGTCGTCGTTCCTTCTTAGTGGTGGCAGCGGTGGGAGGCTGGCCTTTCCCTGAGGGCGGTCCTCGCGAGGCTGGTCCCTCCAGGTACCCTCACGAGGCTGGTCCCTCTAGGCACCCTCATGAGGCTGGTCCCTCCAGGCACCCTCGCGAGGCTGATCACGCCAGTGGTCCTCACGAGGCTGATCACGCCACTCCTGACGGGGGCTGCGGTCGTCCCAGCCCCCCGGCCCGGCTTCCCCCACGGCCGTAGCCACAGTTGCTACGCCCGTGGCATTGGCCGATGCGCCCTTCGCGGAGGGCCCTGAGCTCTTTACAGTCATGGGTTTTAGGGATGTGCACGTTGTGGAACGCGCGAAACAGACGGCTATTCTTGGATGACTCCGGGTAGTCGCGACCATGCTTCATCTCTAGCTCAGCCACGAGCATAGCCACTCCTTTGCACTTCACGTCCTTGCCCTTGGCCTTCTTGTCCTCAGGTTCAACGGTGGGGAGCTTGACGAGGGAGAGGCGCCCCTCCTCAGCTCTGGCGCACTTATTTGTGAGGTTGAACAGCTCCAGGGTCGTGCACAGATCTTCGTGGATGGCGAGCTCCTCCTTCATCTTGACATTGCGGACGCCATCTGAGAGCGATGAGATGATGGCCTCGTTCGTGACCTTGGGGATCTTGACGCGGACACTGTTGAAGCACTGGATGAACTTCTGCAGGGTTTCTCCTGGTTGTTGCTTGATGCGCCATAGGTCACCCACGGCCGCGGGGCGGTCGCGGGTGCCCTGGAAGTTGGCAATGAACCGCTCGCATTTCACCCGAGGTGGAGATCAATCCCGCGGGCAGGTTCAGGAGCCAAGAGCCCACGCCGTCCTTGAGTGCCATGGGGAACCAGTTCGCCATGATCTTCTCGTTGCCACCAGATGCCTCGATGCTCATCTCGTAAAGCTACAGGAACTCAGCAGGGTTGGGGTGACGTCGTAGCGTGGAGGCATGTCGGGCTTGAACTTCCTGGGCTAGTTGATGTTGTGCAGTTCGGGGGCGAGGGCCTTGCAGCCTGTTGTTGGCACAGGAGCTTGTTGCGGAGGCGGAGCTTGGTCTTGGTCCTCGCGTGCCACCACGGCAGGGGGCGCACGGTCTCAGCGTGGCAGTGGAGGGAGCGCTGGCGCTCCTCCTCGAGGCCGCTGGATCTCTTGGCAGCTTCCTTCTTCATGCACGGGCGCACTTGGTGATGTGGGGTGACGCTCGCCTCGCATTGCTCTTGGTACCTGCAAGTCTTCGATGATCTAGTCGATGAACTCTTGAGCACTTGGCGCTTCGCGCCTTGTGCCTCCTTGCAGAAACATGCGCTGAACCACACCTCCAGATGGTGCCCGAGCGCCTCCCTCGTGGCGTTGGCTAGGTCTGAGGCCCTCCAGAGGAGAGCCCCCGAGCCTAGCCGGAGAGGGGCACCGGGCGCGCCTTCCTATGCTAGGGAGGAAGGCGCCCCGTTCACGGGCGCAAATCCTGAGGCTCGGCCGTCGGATGCCGCTTCTTCGTGAGGCTCCAGGGCGAGCAGCTGCTTCTTCTTCTTTGGGACGGCCTTAGGAGGGTAGGCAAAGCCCTTGGTGTCGGGGTTCTTCTCTGCCACAACTTGGTAGGCCCACTTAAGAGCGCACACCGCATCCTTCTCATCACAGGAGACCACAATGACGCCGCCGCTTCCCAGCATCTTGAGGACATTGTAGCCGTGGTGGGTCGCTGCCATGAACTTGGCTAAAGCTGGGTAGCCAAGGATGGTGTTGTATGGGAGACGGATGTGGGCGATATATATATATATATATATATATATATATATATATATATATATATATATATATATATGAAGATAAACCAAAGTTCGCGTACATGGCTCCGCTCCGCCACGGTATCAAAGCGCGTCATATATGAAGATAAACAAGCGCGTCAAATATATATCGGCATACATGCATAGTCCTTACAATCCGAATATACTCATTCAAAGATTATATCCTTTGAGCACTGGCCCCCAGCGGCGCTGACGAGCTCGGCGATGCGGTCGAGCCAGTCTTCGTAGAAGTCGTCGACCGGGCGGTACCACAGAAGGTCGCGTGCCATGAGCAACACAGCCTGCGCATCCGCGGTTCCGCGGCGAGCGTGAGACGACGAGCCCGCCGGGGTCAGCGATGGGGTTGCGGTACGTCCTTCTTGCCGCACGGAGGGGTGCAGGGACGAGGCCTGCTGCTCGTGTCGTGTCGGGCTGGTGTCGGTGTTGGCAACGGGCGATGGAGAACGGTGAGGAGGTCCGTTGGCAGGAGCTATCTGAGTGACACGGGCGGCGAGGGCGGCCCGCCGCTCAGCACGGGCTCGGCAAGCGTCGGCCATGGAACCGACGGGATGACGGAGCGTGGATCGACGGAAGGGAAGCTTCGTCACACCCCTACCTGGCGCGCCAAATGTCGGATCGTGGGTTCCAATAAACCCTTGAGGTTCGAACACTAGGGTGTGCACGAAGATCTCTCCTTTCCGCTCTAGATCTCTCTCGCACCGATTCCTAGGCCTAGCTCGTCGAACCCGAAGAACAAGAGACACAAGGGTTTATACTGGTTCGGCCACTGTTGTGGTGTAATACCCTAATCCAGTGTGGTGTGGTGGATTGCCTTGTAGGCTGAGGATGAACTAGTACATGGGAAGAACAGTCCCCTGAGGAGAGGTGTTCTTGTGCTCGTCGAGCGAGTGGGTGTAAGGGTGGCCACAATGATCCGACCGTCCTCGGTTGGGTTAGCTCCAGATGAGATGAGATGAGATGCCCCATATGGTGGTGGCTAGTCCTATTTATAGAGGCCCGAGTCCTCTTCCCAAATATTGAGCGGGAAGGGATCCCACAACGGCCAAGTTTGAAGGGGGACAGCTAGTACAAGCTATCCTGACAAAAGGTGGTCTTCGCCTCCCAAAGGCTCTGGTGGTGACGCCGCCATGGGCTCCGTGGTGACCTTCGCTCCGCCGTCCTGCTGGTCTTGGTCTTGTTGCACCGATATGGAAACCTTTGCCTCACGCCTCGGGACTCCTCGCCTGCGCTTGCCCCTTTAGCACCAAAGAGGAAACTAGGGTCCTGCGCCCGCTAGCGCCCGCCTGTCATTGGTCGTCATGGCTCACGTCACGAGAACCTCGTGAGGTGCCCCTTACCTTGATATCTCCGCTCCTCGGGAGCTAGCCTAGTGAGGCCACCCCAGGGGAGGTCTTGCGTCGTCCGCCTCGCGAGGCTTGGTCCCTCGCAAGGGTCTTGAGTGGTTGCTGATGAAGTTGGCCGTACCAGGCCACTGGATGAGCCATGCTCTGGGCCGCAGGCAGGCAAGTCTGGGTACCCCCGTCCCCAGAACACCAACACCTTTAGCGTGCAAGCTGGTTGTGTTGGGGGACCGGCATGCGGGACCACTCCTAGTTTAGCTCAGGGGTCCCTGCGAATCAATCTAGACAAGATGTCATAGCATGCGGCGGCGCTTGCCCTGCTGTCATTGTTCTTTTCGTGGGAACGCGGAGGCACTGAGGACCTGGTGAGGTGACGTGCGCGATGCAGGTCGCGAGCCGGAGCTCAGTCTCTTAGATTTTTCGGCGCTGCAGGGACGGACCCGAGCACAAGCACTGTGTCGACGGTCTCTCGGAACGAGCAGTGGCATGTCAGAAGCGAGTGGGAGCCGTGAGGGGTGCCAGAGCACCGGAGATAATCACGAGATAACTCAAGCTAGTGTAAGGCAAGTTCTGATAAATGCGTAAATGATACATGCCGTAGGGACGGACCCACACGGTCTGGGGATGATGCAGCCCAAGGGGCGCCCCCAACCGAATTCAAACGAAAAGATGAGGCATGCTGCTGGGACGGGCCCACACGGCATGGGGATGATGCAGCCCGAGGGGCGCCTCCAAATGAACTAAACGGGAAATGTCACCTGGCACCGTTGGTGGAGAAGTGTTGGTGTAGCCGAAGACGCTCGCTGCAGATGTTGCTCCTCCTGAGTCGCTTGGCTCCGGGACCTCGCGAAGGTCCTGAAGTACCGGGATCTCGCGAAGGACCAGTGCCCCTTCCGCCAGGATCTCTTGATGCCTAGCCTCATGATCCGCCAGGACGTCCCGCATGTGGCGCTGGTGCAGGGCAGCTTGGTTCGGCAGGCTGAAGGGCATGCGAACATAGTTGTGAGGAGGGCCCTCGCACCAGCCCACCCGAGACAACCACTAGAGCTCCTAAGATTCGACTCTGTTGACTTTGGTATATTGACGCAGACGCGCAACCTGCCACCCGAGCCTAGGACGGCAGCTGCACTTGGTGATGTGGGGTGACGCTCGCCTCGCATTGCTCTTGGTACCTGCAAGTCTTCGATGATCTAGTCGATGAACTCTTGAGCACTTGGCGCTTCGCGCCTTGTGCCTCCTTGCAGAAACATGCGCTGAACCACACCTCCAGATGGTGCCCGAGCGCCTCCCTCGTGGCGTTGGCTAGGTCTGAGGCCCTCCAGAGGAGAGCCCCCGAGCCTAGCCGGAGAGGGGCACCGGGCGCGCCTTCCTATGCTAGGGAGGAAGGCGCCCCGTTCACGGGCGCAAATCCTGAGGCTCGGCCGTCGGATGCCGCTTCTTCGTGAGGCTCCAGGGCGAGCACCTGCTTCTTCTTCTTTGGGACGGCCTTAGGAGGGTAGGCAAAGCCCTTGGTGTCGGGGTTCTTCTCTGCCACAACTTGGTAGGCCCACTTAAGAGCGCACAACGCATCCTTCTCATCACAGGAGACCACAATGACGCCGCCGCTTCCCAGCATCTTGAGGACATTGTAGCCGTGGTGGGTCGCTGCCATGAACTTGGCTAAAGCTGGGTAGCCAAGGATGGTGTTGTATGGGAGACGGATGTGGGCGATATATATATATATATATATATATATATATATATATATATATATATATATATATATATGAAGATAAACCAAAGTTCGCGTACATGGCTCCGCTCCGCCACGGTATCAAAGCGCGTCATATATGAAGATAAACAAGCGCGTCAAATATATATCGGCATACATGCATAGTCCTTACAATCCGAATATACTCATTCAAAGATTATATCCTTTGAGCACTGGCCCCCAGCGGCGCTGACGAGCTCGGCGATGCGGTCGAGCCAGTCTTCGTAGAAGTCGTCGACCGGGCGGTACCACAGAAGGTCGCGTGCCATGAGCAACACAGCCTGCGCATCCGCGGTTCCGCGGCGAGCGTGAGACGACGAGCCCGCCGGGGTCAGCGATGGGGTTGCGGTACATCCTTCTTGCCGCACGGAGGGGTGCAGGGACGAGGCCTGCTGCTCGTGTCGTGTCGGGCTGGTGTCGGTGTTGGCAACGGGCGATGGAGAACGGTGAGGAGGTCCGTTGGCAGGAGCTATCTGAGTGACACGGGCGGCGAGGGCGGCCCGCCGCTCAGCACGGGCTCGGCAAGCGTCGGCCATGGAACCGACGGGATGACGGAGCGTGGATCGACGGAAGGGAAGCTTCGTCACACCCCTACCTGGCGCGCCAAATGTCGGATCGTGGGTTCCAATAAACCCTTGAGGTTCGAACACTAGGGTGTGCACGAAGATCTCTCCTTTCCGCTCTAGATCTCTCTCGCACCGATTCCTAGGCCTAGCTCGTCGAACCCGAAGAACAAGAGACACAAGGGTTTATACTGGTTCGGCCACTGTTGTGGTGTAATACCCTAATCCAGTGTGGTGTGGTGGATTGCCTTGTAGGCTGAGGATGAACTAGTACATGGGAAGAACAGTCCCCTGAGGAGAGGTGTTCTTGTGCTCGTCGAGCGAGTGGGTGTAAGGGTGGCCACAATGATCCGACCGTCCTCGGTTGGGTTAGCTCCAGATGAGATGAGATGAGATGCCCCATATGGTGGTGGCTAGTCCTATTTATCGAGGCCCGAGTCCTCTTCCCAAATATTGAGCGGGAAGGGATCCCACAACGGCCAAGTTTGAAGGGGGACAGCTAGTACAAGCTATCCTGACAAAAGGTGGTCTTCGCCTCCCAAAGGCTCTGGTGGTGACGCCGCCATGGGCTCCGTGGTGACCTACGCTCCGCCGTCCTGCTGGTCTTGGTCTTGTTGCACCGATATGGAAACCTTTGCCTGACGCCTCGGGACTCCTCGCCTGCGCTTGCCCCTTTAGCACCAAAGAGGAAACTAGGGTCCTGCGCCCGCTAGCGCCCGCCTGTCATTGGTCGTCATGGCTCACGTCACGAGAACCTCGTGAGGTGCCCCTTACCTTGATATCTCCGCTCCTCGGGAGCTAGCCTAGTGAGGCCGCCCCAGGGGAGGTCTTGCGTCGTCCGCCTCGCGAGGCTTGGTCCCTCGCAAGGGTCTTGAGTGGTTGCTGATGAAGTTGGCCGTACCAGGCCACTGGATGAGCCATGCTCTGGGCCGCAGGCAGGCAAGTCTGGGTACCCCCGTCCCCAAAACACCAACACCTTTAGCGTGCAAGCTGGTTGTGTTGGGGGACCGGCATGCGGGACCACTCCTAGTTTAGCTCAGGGGTCCCTGCTAATCAATCTAGACAAGAGGTCATAGCATGCGGCGGCGCTTGCCCTGCTGTCATTGTTCTTTTCGTGGGAACGCGGAGGCACTGAGGACCTGGTGAGGTGACGTGCGCGATGCAGGTCGCGAGCCGGAGCTCAGTCTCTTAGATTTTTCGGCGCTGCAGGGACGGACCCGAGCACAAGCACTGTGTCGACGGTCTCTCGGAACAAGCAGTGGCATGTCAGAAGCGAGTGGGAGCCGTGAGGGGTGCCAGAGCACCGGAGATAATCACGAGATAACTCAAGCTAGTGTAAGGCAAGTTCTGATAAATGCGTAAATGATACATGCCGTAGGGATGGACCCACACGGTCTGGGGATGATGCAGCCCAAGGGGCGCCCCCAACCGAATTCAAACGAAAAGATGAGGCATGCTGCAGGGACGGGCCCACACGGCATGGGGATGATGCAGCCCGAGGGGCGCCCCCAAATGAACTAAACGGGAAATGTCACCTGGCACCGTTGGTGGAGAAGTGTTGGTGTAGCCGAAGACGCTCGCTGCAGATGTTGCTCCTCCTGAGTCGCTTGGCTCCGGGACCTCGCGAAGGTCCTGAAGTACCGGGATCTCGCGAAGGACCAGTGCCCCTTCCGCCAGGATCTCTTGATGCCTAGCCTCATGATCCGCCAGGACGTCCCGCATGTGGCGCTGGTGCAGGGCAGCTTGGTTCGGCAGGCTGAAGGGCATGCGAACATAGTTGTGAGGAGGGCCCTCGCACCAGCCCACCCGAGACAACCACTAGAGCTCCTAAGATTCGACTCTGTTGACTTTGGTATATTGACGCAGACGCGCAACCTGCCACCCGAGCCTAGGACGGCAGCTGCACTTGGTGATGTGGGGTGACGCTCGCCTCGCATTGCTCTTGGTACCTGCAAGTCTTCGATGATCTAGTCGATGAACTCTTGAGCACTTGGCGCTTCGCGCCTTGTGCCTCCTTGCAGAAACATGCGCTGAACCACACCTCCAGATGGTGCCCGAGCGCCTCCCTCGTGGCGTTGGCTAGGTCTGAGGCCCTCCAGAGGAGAGCCCCCGAGCCTAGCCGGAGAGGGGCACCGGGCGCGCCTTCCTATGCTAGGGAGGAAGGCGCCCCGTTCACGGGCGCAAATCCTGAGGCTCGGCCGTCGGATGCCGCTTCTTCGTGAGGCTCCAGGGCGAGCA
>LR738712.1:190529965-190588961 GCA_902687465.1 Secale cereale | reverse complement strand
GGGGGGGGCGGAGGAACGCCTCACATACCACTATGAAAGTGGTTATATGGAGAATTGAGTTCGGGGCTAGATCATGGAAATCTAGCCCGTAGAAAATAAGAGACCCCGAACAAAGGGGTGGAGAGGAAATCCCAGCCCCCGGATAAAGTGGGAGAGGAAGACTACCCTCTCACCCGCCCTAGGGACAGGGATCACTTGGTCATTTTCGGGGACCCGATGCGCAATATCATCAGCGAGATAGCCCGCACTCCGGAGATTTTTCACAGTCTTCTCCGTGTCCGTTGAAGCCTCCCACTTTGTCACATCCCTAGATCAACCCCTGTGGTCCTTGCCTGATCATCATGTCATCATGTTAATTTTTGTTAAACTTGAGATGGGGATGACTAAACCCTAGCACCAAATCAAAGCAATTAGGTTTAACCTAATAATATTTTCATTAAACTCAAAAATTGCCTCCAGTAATGTTTGATAATTTTGGCAAGGGTTTTGGCCCAAACCAAAAATATTGAACATTTATGGGGAATTGTTTGGGCTTTGATTTAATTCACTAATGTATTTGAGTTGGAGCAAATAAATCCTATAATTATTTTTAATGATCCAATTATTCTGAAAACATTTTGTGGAGTTCTAGAATAATTCATTTTGCTTCCACAAATAATTTCCGAAGCAACAAAATGGTTTAGTATTAGTACGAAGTCAAAATAGAGCAAAACAAATAGAAAACAGTAATTTAAATAGAAAACAGAGAGGGAGAGAAGTACCTGGGCCTTCTTACCTGGCTGGCCCATGAGGAGGCCCAGCTCCTGTTTAGACCCAGCCCACCAGGGGCAAGGTTGTCTTCAACCTTGTGCCCACTGGCAGCCAGCGCACGCGCCGACCGCGCCACCTCCTGCTTCGCCGTGTCGCGCTCCCCTTCGACCCAAGCAAGGCGCCAAGAGACGTGGACGAAGCCCCCGCAGCGATTCCCTCCTTCTCTGGTCTCATCCCCTTTCTTCCCGCTCGCTTTCGAGCTCGACCGAACGAAGCCGTCGCCGCCGCTCGTCACCACCGCGGCCACCGTCGCCCCCTCGCTGCAGCGCCATGCCCGAGAGCTTCGCTGTCAACTGCTTCATCGAGAAGGCCGAGCCGCAAGCGCTCGTTTGCCCTGCACCGCCTTCACCGAGCTTATCCCCGACCGCCGTCGCCGGAGATCCCCCTCGACGCCCTGCTCTGCTCCGAGCCTCCCCCGAGCCCACGTCGACGCCTCTGCACTCACCGCGAGCCCTCGAGCCGTTTCCCCCTTCTCCCATAGCCGCGCTTGACCCCTAGGCCATAGCTCCACCGCGGCACAACCCCGGCCGCCGCTGAGCTTGTCGCCGTCGTAGCCACAGACGCGCAAGCTCGGAACCGAGCACGTCACCGTGCTCACCGAGCTCCCAGGAGCCGGAACGCACCCACCAGCTCACCTCCCCGTGCCCCGCAACACCTAACTCGACGGTGCCCGAACTCCGGCGCTGCCGCGAGCTCGTTTCCGACGAGCTCCGGCCATCCCAGCTCCTCCCACTTGCGTGGATGGATGCGGGAGAGCACGGGCTCCCTCCTGGTGCCCTCAGCGTGCCCAGCCGCAGCCTGCAGCGCCGCCCCGACCAACTCCGGCGAGCTACCGCCGTGTTTTATGGTCGCCGGCGCCTATCGCCGACGTGGCCACTTAATTAGGGCCTAACCACTCCAGTAATCACGCCCTAGTGCCACTGCCATGTGGGCCCCAGTGCCTATTTAGTTTAGTTTAATCTTTTGTTAAGTTTAGTTAAGCCTGTTTAACTGTTGTGTCACTGACGTGTGGACCCCACACGTCAGGTTTGACTTAGTCCGGCCGCTGACCTGCTGACGCCAGAGTGACGTCATGCTGATGCAGTATTTGTTTTCTGGGAATTTAAATAAATCAGAAATGATTTATTTATTTCAGAAAATAGCCAAAACTTCTAAAAATCACAGAAAATAATCCCTAACTCAGATGAAAATACTTTATATATGAAAATTGATCAGAAAAATTCAAGGAATCTGTTTATGGCATTTTCATGCATGTTTGAACAAGTTAAACCTGCTGTTCAGGTCAAATCAATAAAATGATAATTAAATAACCACATATGGAGTTTGAATTTGAATCTTTGGTTCAAGCCAACTCCATTTAATTGTGTTGCTAGTTGCATTAGCTCAATAAACATCATATTGCCATGTCACATTCATGCATCATATTGTTGCATTGCATTGATTGTGTTCTTTCTCTGTTTGTCGGTTTTGTCCCCGCTCAGTAGACGCTGTTCCGACGATGAGTTCGATGACACCGATGAAGAACTATTACTATCTTCAGAAGTGCCAGGCAAGCAAACCCTCATTGAGCATCCCGATACAATCCCACTCTCTTGCTCCTGCTCTCTTTTACTGCATTAGGACAACAACGTTTTGAACTGCTTTTTGCTGCGGTAGCTGAACCCTTTTCCTCTGCATGACCTGTCATTGCCACAGTAAATAGTTGAAACCCACTAGTATGAGTAGGAGTTGTTTGAGCCATGTTGTGCCTACTCATTCATGCTTTCTGGTTATGCCTGCTATTGCTTAGAGTCGTGTCAGGTCTGATTCACCGGGGATGAATTGGAATGTGGTGAACATGTCCTACTGTGTGTGAGCTAAGTGTGTGAACACGTTTTGGTAAAGGTAGCGGTGAGAGGCCATGTAGGAGTACATGGTGGGTTGTCTCACTGGAACCGTCCTTAAGAACTGAGTTCTGTGTAAGTTGTCCAATGACTAGTTACTACCACACATTGGGTTCTGGTAACTCGACCCCTCTCGACTTATTAATCAACTAGATCTCTGTCCAGGAGTTGCAACTAGTTTCTGGTGTTTATAGGTAGTGCTAGTAGTCTATCAAGTGGCACATGGTACATGTGGGCTTGGGTCAAACTAGGCACCGTGGGACGGTGTACCAAGCGTAGATCCATCCGTCGAGGTGGGCTTGGGAACCCTGCGCACATCATTTGGGGCCGTGAGAGACACCTCGGCCGGATCTCCCCACGGATGGAACCCGAATAGGCGATAAACCTGGACTAGAGTCTTGTGTGGTTAGTCAGGTCGTGGCCGACACCCTCGCCAGGCTTCCGCTTGAAGGTTGCCGAGATACATGACGTGTACATGGCGGTAAGTGGCGAGAGCGTGTGTGAAGAGGTACACCCCTGCAAGGTTAACATGATCTATTCGAATAGCCGGGTCCGCGGATATGGACTTCTTGAATGCTTACGTGGTACATAGACAAGTGAAAGTGGATACTCTAAAATGCTCAAGACAAGTGTGAGTGCTATGGATGGCCTTCTCGTAGGTAGACGGGAATGGATCCATAGTGGTGTATTGATTGGTGAATATGTGGACTCGTGTGCGCCACCTCAAAAGAGTTACTTGCAGTCATAGTTCAGGATAGCCACCGAGTCAAAGCTGGCTTGCTGCAGTCAAACTCCACCACCCCTTTGTTGATACTGATGCATATGTAGTTAGTTCTGATGTAAGTCTTGCTGAGTACCTTTGTACTCATGTTTGCTTAATTTATGTTTTTGCAGAGAGACTTCAGTCTCACTAGTGGTTCCGCGTGGACTTCGACATTTAGCTTGTGACCTCAGCTACGGTCTTGTACCCTTGGGAGGGTCTTGTAGATAGTCAGGCTTCTCAGCCTTTTTCATTTGTAGTTGTCTGTACCCAGACATGTTATGCTTCCGTTGCCTGTATGCTCTGTATGTTGGGTCATGTGACCCCTGTTTGTAATAAATGCTATGATGGCTCTTCTGGGCCTTTATCTATATGTGTTGTTGAGTTATGTTGTGATGCCATGTTGTACATCACATACTTGCATGTTATGCGTACGTGTAATGTGTATTGCTATGTGTGGGATCCGAGACCTAGTTGTTTACCTTTGGTAGCCTATCTTACAGGGAAATGTCTCCTAGTGCTTCCACTGAGCCTTGGTAACTTGCTACTGCTCCGGAACACTTAGGCTGGCCGGCATGTGTCCTTCTTCGTTCCTGTGTCTGTCCCTTAGGGGAAATGTCACGCGTTGTTCCTTTAAGTCCTTGTAGCTTGCTACGACTTGGGTTCATACGTTGATGATCGACACATTCGTTGCTGGGTCATGTATGCCTGTCTCTGTAATTTAGCGCCACTGTTGGTTTATAACTAGCCATGTCGGCCCGGGTTCTCTGTCATATGGATGCTAGCGACACTATCATATACGTGTGCCAAAATGCGCAAACGGTCCCGGGCCAGGTAAGGTGTCACCCGTGGGGATACCGTGCGTGAGGCCGCAAAGTGATATGATGTGTTACATGCTAGACCTGTGTGACGTAGGATCGGGGTCCCGACAGCTTTGGTATCAGAGCCTGACTGCCTGTAGGATTAGCAAGCCAAACTGGTCGAAGTCGTGTCTAGAAATCCTTTAATTATATAAGGGAATTGATTGTGGAAGGGAACGTAAGGCTCTTTTTACTCCTTTACCTTATGACCTTCTGATCTGAGTCACCCTCTCCTATTCCACGGGGATTAAGAACTAGGCTTTCTCTTATGTCTATCAGGATCACGTTAATTGTGGATTCAACTCTCAGTTCAGTTTATTCTACTTCTGTGTGTTCAATTGTTGATCTCAGAACCTTGACATTATGATGTTGAGTGGTTATGCTATCTTGTGCACGAGTCTCAAAAGTATTTTCGAGCATTTATAGTCGTTATGCTGTCCGATGTCATCCCAGGTTTCTAAATAGTCTGATGCATTTGCAAACCATTCCTATCTGTTCTTAATGTCCTTTTAGGCCAGATTAACCACACTAGTCGGTGTGTTGAGGCACTCTGTTACCTCGACATATATGATGGACTTATTACTATGACCCTAGGTGTCTTAGAAGATCACCGAGTAATGCAGCAATACTTTGTATCCTCAGTGTGATGATTCTGGCCGTCATTCTCAAAAGCATCCCGTGATGCCATTTAGTTAGTAGGCATCCTACTCCTGGGTTCTTGAACCCAAGATTCATTTTACCTACTTCATGTTGGTAGTATTTGCTCGTCCCTTTAGGTTATTAGTAACCTTGTGATAGTCCTCGAGGTCCGTGGTATATCGTTCTTCCAATACCATGAACCATCCTTGGCAGAAGTTCTTCTAAACCAAAAGATCACAACCAGAGTGCTCTTGAGTAGTACTCCATTCATATTGTGACTCTGCCAGTCCTACCTTTCTGCATAGGTTATCCGGAAGAAATATGTTGAACTAGTTCGACACGCTAACCTATGCATCCGCAACTCAGAAAGTTATATGTTCCTTGAGTTGTCTCCCTTCAGTTATTTTCCGACCCTCATCTATCAGTTGATAGTCAGGAGTAGTTGTGCACTCGTGTTCATCGATGCCTTTTACTCTTGTGGTCCGTCAAGCCATTCTATTAAGGAATGACTAGGAGAAACAAACTCCAGTACCTTATCCATATCCAGGATTTGGTCAAAGAAGTTGTACTTCGCAGATGAAGAATGCTAATGCAGCTTCGAAACTGTTCTATCCTGGAGTATTACCATCTTTATGTCAAGAATGTCATGAGAATTGCACTATCTCTTATGAACTCTTGATACAATGATACTTCTCACCATCATCGTCCATTCCTCGGTCTCCGTGTTGTTGTAACCGGAATACTGACAAGTGAATTGTGATGTGTGAAATCAATACTCCTAGCAACTTCGTTGCTTGGTAGCAAATGGACGATAAACTCATTCTTACCATGTTGGTTACTGAACCATCATTCTAAGATTGACCGTGCTACATAGTCCATTTTTCTAGTGCACTCTTTGATCAATGAGTTAGGATTGCATAAATTCCTCGCTCTTTTGATCATATCGTCTTGCCTTGAAAAGCAAGATATTTCTCGAGCTTCATAACATATCGATGGTTCGTGATTTTCCGGATATCTTCTCGGAAGCATCACCAGGTTGTTCCCCAGACCATTATGTTGAGCTTGTGATGAACTTGGTTTACCTATAAACCACCCCTTCTCCAAGAATCTGTGTTGGATATCCTGAGCTAGTTGGTTAATCTAAACAACAACTTGGAGGGTTGGAAGATAAATGCTTAATCCACATAGCTCACTCCAAAGGGATATCTTGTGTGTGTATTGAAGATAGATGATATCTTCTTCAATTGATCTTCGTGATCATTGTGGATCTATTGTCTTGTCCAGACTTTGATTTGAGTATGGGTTATCGCCAAGTCAAATCAGAACCAATGATATTCGTAACGTTGTCCTACTCTTGGTTGATTCCTCGAGCATACACCGTTATATCTCTTGGTCTGACCAATGCTATCACCGTGTTCACTTAATTGTGGAATTCCACCTATATGGAAATCTGGATGAGTTATTGTTGAGCCCATCGACAACATCCTTATCCTTTCCATGATTTTGTTGGACATTAAGCTAGTGTTGGAAACTTTGTAAGCAATGCCTTCATGTTCCGTCATGAAGCTTATGCTTGGATGGAAGAAGTGACTTCCTCTAATTCATGAGCATTTGATGAAAGTGGTCACCGTGAATTCGAGAAAGTTGTTTTGCTTCCTGTGGAATCATCCCAAGTCAGTCATGCATACGTGCGAAGTATTTTGTGGTTTGGAGACTTGCAACCTTCATTCTATATGTATTCCTTAGCACACCAAGCCACTGATTGATTTGTTCAAAATAAAGGAGTCTATTCTAAGGTGAATTCCTTGGACGTCCACGCGTGGAGACTTCGATGTCATTAATAATGGTTCCCAACCTGAACTCGGTAGTGTTTCTTTGTAAGCCTACCATGTGGTCATGTTTGTCTTGGACAACGTGTTCACGGGTTTGTAGCAGAACCAACTCATGTTTTGGAGCTTACTACCATAGTCCACTTCCCGAGAATCTCGCAACGTCGTCTCGTTGATTTGGGTTGCAAACTTTCATTTTTCTTCCTAGACTTGATGAGTCTGGAATATCCTAACACCAACCAGAACTGAATCTCAGGCAGATATGATGGTTGGAGTATTTTCCAAGAACTATAATAATGGTCTCTCGATAACCGTTAAAGTGGATGTCGTGGCCAACACACCCAGCCGGAAGACCTATTGTTGTAGTATCTTGATTGAAGAAGTTGGCCACCTCCCCATAAGGATTTCGTAGGATTTACTTCCTAGTTGTTCCTTATGGATTCTTGTGCTCCCGAAGTCCGACCTTTACTTGATGTTCAAGATACCAAACATATCTATGAATGGCTTACGCTGACACATCAAGGAGAACATTAGAAGCGGAGTGCTAAATGTCTCTCGGTCAATCATCCAGATTTTGCCCCTTGACTCCGCTAAGGTGAAATCTGAGAAAGTGTTATCTTCCTTTGCATCTGCATCGTCCATCATTATTCATCATGGTAGTATGTGGTGTTGCCAGGATCCTTGACACGGATATTGGTATAACCTTGATGAATATGGGAATACTCAAGTTCTTGAGAGCACGCACAAGCACTAGGTGTTATCCTCGACACTAACCGGGATTGCTTCTAGTGTTCTTGGTTGTATTATACCCTCTCAAAGAGTAGATTCCCTCTACTATTGGGATTTATCCCAGTTACCAGAATCATTCCCAGCATTTGCATTTTGTTCCCAACTTGCACCGCCAATGTGCCACTTGCCATGGGTCCCATCCATTTTCGATGATAAGCAAAATCATCCGTTGTGTTGTCTTCAACAAGGTAGTCCCCATCATTTATTATAGATGGAGTATGTCGTTCCTTCGAACTCCTTCAAACTATCGATTGTGATTTGCCTCAGGCTAGTATAGGGAATTTCAATGATCTCTATATCAAAAGTAATTCTTTTTGCCACTTAAGGGAATAACTCTACGAGTCACCTTCTCTAAGGTGCCCCGTCTGGTGACTTCGACCACCATCTTCTTAGGTGTGGAATTTCACCTGCCAAGTGAACCTTCATCATTTGTTTCACTCCATCCTCTTGGATGGGTGTTCCGTGTCTTAGCTCAAGAGATGCTTCAATGTCTCACTCAATGAGTTGATCTTGAGTTGCTCGATCTTTCAGAAGATCGTTTTTGGAGAGTTTCGTTCATCGTCACTGTGCTGGACAAAGATATCGAAAGCAAAGATGCCAAGATCAACATTATGCAATGAATCAACAACTTCGAGGAGGACAGTTGGATCGTGAAGATTGTGTTAGTGTCCCCTCTGATTTCTTATCTCACGTCTTGAATCTCGGGACGAGATTCTTGTTTTAGTGGTGGTGAGTTGTCACATCCCTAGATCAACCCCTGTGGTCCTTGCCAGATCATCATGTCATCATATTAATTTTTGTTAAACTTGAGATGGGGATGACTAAACCCTAGCACCAAATCAAAGCAATTAGGTTTAACCTAATAATATTTTCATTAAACCCAAAAATTGCCTCGAGTAATGTTTGATAATTTTGGCAAGGGTTTTGGCCCAAACCAAAAATATTGAACATTTATGGGGAATTATATGGGCTTTGATTTAATTCACTAATGTATTTGAGTTGGAGCAAATAAATCCTATAATTAATTTTAATGCTCCAATTATTCTGAAAACATTTTGTGGAGTTCTGGAATAATCCATTTTGCTTCCACAAATAATTTCAGAAGCAACAAAATGGTTTAGTATTAGTACTAAGTCAAAATAGAGCAAAACAAATAGAAAACATTAATTTAAATAGAAAACAGAGAGGGAGAGAAGTACCTGGGCCTTCTTACCTGGCTGGCCCATGAGGAGGCCCAGCTCCTGTTTAGACCCAGCCCACCAGGGGAAAGGTTGTCTTCAACCTTGTGCCCACTGGCAGCCAGCGCACGCGCCGACCGCGCCACCTCCTGCTTCGCCGTGTCGCGCTCCCCTTCGACCCAAGCCAGGCGCCAAGAGACGTGGACGAAGCCCCCGCAACGATTCCCTCCTTCTCTGGTCTCATCCCCTTTCTTCCCGCTCGCTTTCGAGCTCGACCGAACGAAGTCGTCGCCGCCGCTCGTCACCACCGTGGCCACCGTCGCCCCCTCGCTGCAGCGCCATGCCTGAGAGCTCCGCTGTCAACTGCTTCATGGAGAAGGCCGAGCCGCAAGCGCTCGTTTGCCCTGCTCCGCCTTCACCGAGCTTATCCCCGACCGCCGTCGCCGGAGATCCCCCTCGACGCCCTGCTCTGCTCCGAGCCTCCCCCGAGGCCACGTCGACGCCTCTGCACTCACCGTGAGCCCCCGAGCCGTTTCCCCCTTCTCCCCTAGCCGCGCTTGACCCCTAGGCCATAGCTCCACCGCGGCAGAACCCCGGACGCCGCTGAGCTTGTCGCCGTCGTAGCCACAGACGCGCAAGCTCGGAACCGAGCACGTCACCGTGCTCACCGAGCTCCCAGGAGCCGAACGCACCCACCAGCTTACCGCCCCGTGCACCGCAACACCTAACTCGACGGTGCCCGAACTCCGGCGCCGCCGCGAGCTCGTTTCCGACGAGCTACGGCCACCCCAGCTCCTCCCACTTGCGTGGATGGATGCGGGAGAGCACGGGCTCCCTCCTGGTGCCCTCAGCGTGCCCAGCCGCAGCCTGCAGCGCCGCCCCAACCAACTCCGGCGAGCCACCGCCGTGTTTTATGGTCGCCGACGCCTATCGCCGACGTGGCCACTTAATTAGGGCCTAACCACTCTAGTAATCACGCCCTAGTGCCACTGCCATGTGGGCCCCAGTGCCTATTTAGTTTAGTTTAATCTTCTGTTAAGTTTAGTTAAGCCTGTTTAACTGTTGTGTCACTGACGTGTGGACCCCACACGTCAGGTTTGACTTAGTCCAGCCGCTGACCTGCTGACGCCAGAGTGACGTCATGCTTATGCAGTATTTGTTTTCTGGGATTTTAAATAAATCAGAAATGATTTATTTATTTCAGAAAATAGCCAAAACTTCTAAAAATCACAGAAAATAATCCCTAACTCAGATGAAAATAATTTATATATGAAAGTGGATCAGAAAAATTCAAGGAATCTGTTTATGGCATTTTCATGCATGTCTGAACAAGTTAAACCTGCTGTTCAGGTCAAATCAATAAAATGATAATTAAATAACCACATATGGAGTTTGAATTTGAATCTTTGGTTCAAACCAACTCCATTTAATTGTGTTGCTAGTTGCATTAGCTCAATAAACATCATATTGCCATGTCACATTCATGCATCATATTGTTGCATTGCATTGGTTGTGTTCTTTCTTTGTTTGTCGGTTTTGTCCCCGCTCAGTAGACGCTGTTCCGACGATGAGTTCGATGACACCGATGAAGAACTATTACTATCTTCAGAAGTGCCAGGCAAGCAAACCCCCATTGAGCATCCCGATACAATCACACTCTCTCGCTCCTGCTCTCTTTTACTGCATTAGGACAACAACGTTTTGAACTGCTTTTTGCTGCAGTAGCTGAACCCTTTTCCTCTGCATTACCTGTCATTGCCACAGTAAATAGTTGAAACCCACTAGTATGAGTAGGAGTTGTTTGAGCCATGTTGTCCCTACGCATTCATGCTTTCTGGTTATGCCTGCTATTGCTTAGAGTCGTGTCAGGTCTGATTCATCGGGGATGAATTGGAATGTGGTGAACATGTCCTACTGTGTGTGAGCTAAGTGTGTGAACACGTTTTTGGTAAAGGTAGCGGTGAGAGGCGATGTAGGAGTACATGGTGGGTTGTCTCACTGGAACCGTCCTTAAGAACTGAGTTCTGTGTAAGTTGTCCAATGACAAGTTACTACCACACATTAGGTTTCGGTAACTCGACCCTCTCGACTTATTAATCAACTAGATCTCTGTCCAGGAGTTGCAACTAGTTTCTGGTGTTTATAGGTAGTGCTATTAGTCTATCAAGTGGCACATGGTACATGTGGGCTTGGGTCAGACTAGGCACCATGGCACGGTGTACCAAGTGTAGATCCATCCGTCGAGGTGGGCTTGGGAACCCTGCGCACATCATTTGGGGCCGTGAGCGACACCCCGGCCGGATCTCCCCACGGATGGAACCCGAATAGGCGATAAACCTGGACTAGAGTCTTGTGTGGTTAGTCAGGTCGTGGCCGACACCCTCGCCAAGCTTCCGCTTGAAGGTTGCCAAGATACATGACGTGTACATGGCGGTAAGTGGCGAGAGCGAGTGTGAAGAGGTACACCCCTGCAGGGTTAACATGATCTATTCGAATAGCCGGGTCCGCAGATATGGACTTCTTGGATGCTTACATGGTACATAGACAAGTGAAAGTGGATACTCTAAAATGCTCAAGACAAGTGTGAGTGCTATGGATGGCCTTCTCGTAGGTAGACGGGAATGGATCCATAGTGGTGTATTGATTGGTGAATATGTGGACTCGTGTGCGCCACCTCAAAAGAGTTACTTGCAGTCATAGTTCAGGATAGCCACCGAGTCAAAGCTGGCTTGCTGCAGTCAAACTCCACCACCCCTTTGTTGATACTGATGCATATGTAGTTAGTTCTGATGTAAGTCTTGCTGAGTACCTTTGTACTCATGTTTGCTTAATTTATGTTTTTGCAGAGAGACTTCAGTCTCGCCAGTGGTTCCGCGTGGACTTCGACGTTTAGCTTGTTACCTCAGCTACGGTCTTGTACCCTTGGGAGGGTCTTGTAGATAGTCAGGCTTCTCAGCCTTTTTCATTTGTAGTTGTCTGTACCCAGACATGTTATGCTTCCGTTGCCTGTATGCTCTGTATGTTGGGTCATGTGACCCTTGTTTGTAATAAATGCTATGATGGCTCTTCTAGGCCTTTATCTATATGAGTTGTTGAGTTATGTTGTGATGCCATGTTGTACAACACATACTTGCATGTTATGCGTACGTGTAATGTGTCTTGCTATGTGTGGGATCCGACACCTAGTTGTTTACCTTTGGTAGCCTATCTTACACGGAAATGTCTCCTAGTGCTTCCACTGAGCCTTGGTAGCTTGCTACTGCTCCGGAATACTTAGGCTGGCCGGCATGTGTCCTTCTTCATTCCTGTGTCTGTCCCTTAGGGGAAATGTCACGCGTTGTTCCTTTAAGTCCTTGTTGGTTGCTACGACTTGGGTTCATACGTTGATGACCGACACGTTCGTTGCTGCGTCATGTATGCCTGTCTCTGTAATTTAGCGCCACTTTTGGTTTATAACTAGCCATGTAGGCCCGGGTTCTCTGTCATATGGATGCCAGCGACACTATCATATACGTGTGCCAAAATGCGCAAACGGTCCCGGGCCAGGTAAGGTGTCACCCGTGGGGATACCGTGCGTGAGGCCGCAAAGTGATATGATGTGTTATATGCTAGACCTGTGTGACTTAGGATCGGGGTCCCGACACACTTGCCCTTAGAACAAGATCCGGCCATTGCTGGGCAGGGAGGCGGTGGTGGAGGAGTTGAGAGTTGCGGGCGCTGGGGCTAGGGAGATTGGAGAGCTAGGGCTTGAGGAGAGCGTGGGGTTAATGGGAAAGATTTGAGTCCTTTTATAAGCGGTGAATGTTGAACGCTCCCACTCTAGCTGTAAACTTCGCCGGTTCCCAACGTAATTGTGCGTAAGGCGCGGTTAGGATGCTCACGTCACATTGATAAGGATCCCGTAATAAGCATGCACGATCTCTGTTTTGACAAGACGTGCCAATGGGGCTATGCCTCGAAACGCGAAACTGGAGCCAAGAAAACGGTTCGATATATTAAAGTGATAGATGTGACACTTAGCTGAAAGGTTGTCAGTAAAGACACAATGTCCGTTTTTGGATACCATGCCTTTGAGGCGAAGGGTTGTACTAACCATGCAGATCTGGACATAGTACCTTTGTGTAGGGAATGTTGCTTCAATATGTTCGGGAGGAGGAACCCGCCTTGCAATTCCGAAGACAGTACGCGAGCCGAACTCATCATCAGCGAAGACTGGTTCAGGGGCTACTGAGGGAGTTCTGGATTAAGGGGTCCTCAGGGGCCGGATTGCTCGTTATGGGCCGAACTGGTGGGACGTAAAGATTATTGCTTAAGACTATCTCCCGTATCTGGATAGGACTCCCATATGTGTAAAATAGCACATTTAGAGTCCGGGTGTAATACTTTCCTTCCTCTGCAAGATGGTCATGTACAACCCTAGGTCCCTCCGGTGCATATATAAACCGGAGGGTTTAGTCCGTAGAGACAACAATCACAATTGCATAGGCTAGACTTCTAGGGTTTTGGCCATTACAATCTCGAGGTAGATCAACTCTTGTAAACCCATATTCATCAAGATCAATCAAGCATGAAGTAGGGTATTACCTCGGTTGAGAGGGCCTGAACCTGGGTAAAACATCGTGTCCCTAGTCTCCCGTTACCATCAATCCTCAGACGCATAGTTCGGGACCCCCTACTCCAGATCTGCCAGTTTTGACACCGACATCCACAAGCTATATCAACAACCCACACGCTACGCGTCTGCTGGAGCAACTGGCACTCAGGGAGGATCCGAAAAAGCATTTCTCTCTGCAGCAAGGCATCATCCGCTTTCGTGACAGGATTTGGCTGGGGGAGCACTTAGATTCAGCAGAAGATCATCTCCGCTTTCCATGACAGCCTTGTAGGTGTCCACTCCGGATTCCCTGTCACGTACCGGCGCATCCGCCGTTTGTTTGCATGGCCAAAAATGAAAGAACAAATATTGTAGTATGTGCGGTGCTGTCAAGTATGCCAACAAGCCAAACCGGACCGCGTTGCGTCACCAGGACTACTCTTACCTCTACCGATTCCAAGCCAACCGTGGGACATGATATCTATGGATTTCGTCGATGGTCTCCACAGTCCAGTAGGTTCAACTGCCTGATAGTCATTGTGGACAAACGTACAGAGTTTGCATACTTCCTACCTCTGGCTCACCCCTACATAGGAGCATCAGTTGCTCGGCTCTATCTTCACCAAATTTAAAAAAAAATCCATGGTCTCCTGGGCACAATTGTATCCGATAGGAACCCAGTCTTCACAAGTCACTTCTAGCAGGAACTATTCCGAGGGGTAGGAACAGAGCTCAGACTCAGCACAACGAGTCACCACCAGACCGACGGGCAAACAAAGCGAGTTAAACAGTGCGTCGAGACCTTTCTTCATTGTTTCACTCAAGCAAGCTCGCGATGGTGGAGCTTCTAGATTCCACTAGCACATTTTTGGTATAACAATGCTCACCATTCAGCTATCGACATGACACCATTTAAGGCTATGTTTGGTTATGAACCATGCCATTGGGGGATCACAGCTGACACCACTTGCTTGGTCCTAGCACTCCAATCTTGGCTGGACGAGCACGCCATGGTGCAAGAACTTATGCAACATCATCTCAACAAAGCGCGCCAACTGATGAAGGTACAAACGATAAGAAATGATCCTTCAGAACATTTCAAGTGGGCGATCAAGTATACCTCAAGCTTTAGCCATATATTCAGCCACCAGTGGCACCACGAGCAAATCACAAACTCGCCTACAAGTACTATGGACCATTCCCAGTCATCACCAAGATCAACGATGTGGCATACAAGCTGCAACTCCTGGCCCAAGCAACAGTACACCCAGTGTTCCATGTTTCTTTGCTTCTTCAAGCAGTTCTATCGGGTATGACAATTGAACCCCAACTTCCACACTGCGTTGATGATTTAGCTATTCCAGTAGCCATCCTTCAGACTCGCTGGCATAAAGGACGAGATGGAATGCGCGTTTAAGTCAAGATAAACTGGTCCAATTCTTCCAACCTGGGCACTACTTGGGAGGACAGGAGCAGCCTCATGGCCTGATTTCCGCATGTTGAGGCTTGGGGACAAGACTTAACACAAGAAGAGGGGGATGTCAACATACCTTACATGCGGGACCAGTAGGGCAGTGACCCCAACTGCAACATCGCTGCCCAGCGACCCACACGACCAAGGCGGCCCAACCCATGCGTTAGTGGGCCGGAGTGGGCTGCCTAAGGAGGGCTTGTCACACTACTTAGAGGGAAGAGACAAGAAGAGAAGGCATCCAGTGGATCACGGCAACGGCTGCACGGCTCCTTTCCCCTTCCCCTCGCCAAGAACCCTAGCTCATCCCAATTCATGTAATCCATATGTAATCGCCACTAAATCGTTCATCCGTGAGAGATTATCATTGGCAATAGAGATCCCTAGTTCTACTCAATCACCCGGCCCCAAATAGATTTCCACAAGAAGATCCTAATCTTCAGTGGCAACCTAATCATAGCTAGGGAATCTGGACCAGGTGCTACCGCAATGGTTTGTTATAGTGACTTAGTGGAGAAACAACCCGAAGACTCCAGGTTGCAGGATATGGGATCGCTCGCCTGATCCACATCTAGCTCTTGGAGAGCAATACACTCATGGAGCTTGTGCCAGACGATAAGTTCCGGAAGCCCAAATGGGTGCCGAAACGGTGAGGCGCCCTAAGTCAATAAGGGCCGGCCACCTCGACGGATCCTAGGATCCACTGCGATGGAGAATAAATTCGGGATTCGAGCAGCAAATCGGAGATCCCCAACCTTCCTATCAAACCAGAACAAGGTCGAGGCACCGGATCCTACGGAGATGGAGGTATAGATAATGAGCACTATATGAGCCGCCTTGGACAGCCATCTGCCCTACCAAGGTTCGACACGGTGTTAGAGCTTGGTCAACGTCGGCCGTAGATCCACCATGGAAAGTCGTTAGTCAATGGGTATCCCCAGGTATGATGTGGGGTGCTACTTGTGATCCGCGTTGGTATTTCCCGAAGAGGAGGGGATGATGCAACACAACAGAGGTAAGTATTTCCCCCAGTTATGAAACCAAGATTATCAATCCAGTAGGAGAACCAAGCAACACTATGTAAACAACACCTGCACATAAACAACAAATACTTGCAACCCAACGCGTAGCAGGCTTGTCGATCCCTCAACGGTATTGAGATTTGATAAATAGATTGACTGATAGATGCAAATAAAATAAAACACATCAAAATATTTTTGGGTTTTTGATTGAATAGATCTGAAAATAATACAATAGGAAATAGACCCGAGGCCGTAGATTTCACTAGAGGCTTCTCTCAAGAAAATAGCATACGGTGGGTAAACAAATTACTGTTGGGCAACTGATAGAAAAACAAATAATTATGACGATATACAAGAAAATGACCATATATATAGGCATCACGTCCAAGATTAGTATACAGAAACGATTCAGCATCTAGCACTATTACTCCACACATCGACTGCTATCCAGCATGCATATAGTGTATTAAGTTCATGGAAAATAGAGTAATGCAATGAGAATGATGACATGTTGAAGACAAGGCAAACTCACGTATAAACAAACCCCATCTTGTTACCCTTAATAGCAATGATACATGTGTGTCATTTCTCTTTTTGTCACTAAGATTGAGCACCGCAAGATCGAACCCATTACAAAGACCGCTTCCTGTGGCAAGATAAAACAATCTAGTTGGCCAAACCAAACCAAAATATCGAAGAAGAAATACGAGGCTATAACAAATCATGCATGGATAGATCTGATCATAAACTCATAATTCATTGAATCCAAACAAACACACCTCAAAAAAGAGTTATATCAAATAGATCTCCAAGAACATCGAGGAGAACATTGTACTGAAGCTCTATAAGAGAGAAGAAGCCATCTAGCTACTAACTTTAGACCCGCGGGTCTGTGGTAAAATACTCACGCATCATCAGAGGGGCAACAATGATGATGATGAAACACTCCGTAAATGTTGACCCCTCTGGCACAGTGCCAGAAAAGGCCTCTATATTAGATCTCGTGGTTCTGAAAGTTGCAGCGTCTGAAAATATACCTCGTCGACTCCCCTAGGGTTTCTGGAATATTAGCGTATTTATAGAGTTGTGCTACTTGTGATCCGCGTTAGTATATTCCCGGAAGAGGAGGGGATGATGCAACACAATGGTGGTAAGTATTTCCCTCGGTTACAAAAACAAGATTATCAATCCAGTAGGAGAACCAAGCAAAACTATGTAGACAACACCTGCACACAAACAACAAATCCTTGCAACCCAACGCGGGCTAACAATCCCTCCAAGCTAATAAAACATGATAGATAGATAGATTGATAGATGCAAATAAAATAAAAGCAAATAAAACATAGCAAAGTATTTTTTTGATTTTTGGCAAAATAGATCTGAAAATATATGATAAGAAATAGATCCGGGGCCGTATATTTCACTAGTGGCTTGTCTCGAGAAAATAGCATACAGTTGGTAAACAAATTCATGTTGGACAATTGATAGAAAAGCAAATAATTATGACAATATCTAAGACATCGATCATGTATATAGGCATCTCATCTGAGATTAGTCGACTGACTCCTGACTGCATCTACTACTATTACTCCACACATCGACTGCTATCCAGCATGCATATAGTGCATTAAGTTCATGGAGAAATGGAGTAATGCTTTAAGAACGATGACATGATGTAGACAAGATCGATTCATGTAGGAATAGGCCCCATTGTTTTATCCTTAATAGAAACGATACATGCGTATCACTTCTCCTTCTGTCACTGAGATTGGGCACGGCAAGATCGAACCCATTACAAAACACCTCTTCCCATTGCAAGATAAATCAATCAAGTTAGCCAAACAAAACCGAAATCTCGAAGAACAAATATGAGGCTATAATAATAATGTATGGATATGAATAGATCTAATCGTAAACCCACATTTCATCAGATCCCAACAAACACACCGCAAAAAGAATTAAATTGAATAGATCTCTGAAGAGAACATTGTATTGTAGATCAAAAAGAGAGAAGAAGCCATCTAGCTACTAACGACGGACCCGTAGGTCTGTGGTAAACTACTCACGCAACATCGGAGGAGCACCAATGAGGATGATGAGCCCCTCTGTGTTCGTGTTCTCCTCTGGTAGAGTGCCTGAAAAGGGCTCTAGATTGGATCTCGTGGTTTTGGAACTTGTGGCGGCTGAAACAATTTTTCATCAACTCCCCTAGGGTTTATGGAATATTTGGGTATTTATAGTGCTAGAAGTCGGTGGAGGGGACTCCCGTGGGCCCCACAAGGCATTAGGGCGCTCCTGGGCCTCCTGGAGCACCCCGGTGTCTTGTGGGCCCCATGGGCCCCTCTGGTGCACCTCCTAGACTCCCTGGGTCTCTTCTAGGCAGAAAAAAATCTCCACAAAGTTTGTTGCATTTGGACTCTGTTTGGTATTGATATTCTGGAAAGTAAAAAAAAACAAGCAAAAAACAACAACTGGCACTGGGCACTATGTCAATAGGTTAGTCCCAAAAAATGATACAAAGTTGGTAGGAAATGATTGTAAAACATCCAAGATTGATAATATAACATCATGGAACAATAAAAAATCATAGATACGCTGGAGACATATCAGCACCGCCAAGCTTAATTCTTGCTCGTCCTCGAGTAGGTAAATGATAAAAACAGAATTTTTTATGTTGAATGTTGCCTAACATGTTCATCAAATTCTTTTCTTTATAGCATGAACACATGGATAATTATATGATTCAAAACAATAGTCCATAATTTTACATGAAGACTTTAGTACTCAAGCATATCAACAAGCAACCATGTCTTTCAAAATATCAACACTAAAGAAAGTTATCCCTAGCTCATTATGCTCAATCATTGATCCATTCATGAAACACATCCAAATATTAGCTACATCCAATGCTCAAGTGTGATAATAGTGTTCTGTAGTTGGTGCTTTATAAGAGAAGATGGAGACTTAGTAAAAATAAAAAATGCATAAAAGTAAATAGATAGGCTCTTCACAGAGGAAAGCGAAGATTTGTAGAGGTGCCAGAGCTCAAAGCTTAAATTGTGAGATAAAATTATTTTGGGTGGCACGCTTTTCCTGTCAATGAAAATGACTAAGAGTTCCCAATATCTTCCATGCTAGATAAATCATAGGCGGTTCCAAAACATAAAATAATGTTTATTTCCTTTCCACCATTCTTTCACAATCCATGGCTAGTCCTGTCCACGGGTGCTTTCCATACCAATACATACCAAAGGAATTTATTATAGTATTTTTTTCCATTTTGGGATCGGGCATCCCTATTACGGCCACACTCTCGTGCAATGACAAGTGAATAAACACTCATCTTGAGAATAACATACCTAGCATGGAAAATATCGGTACAGGCACACAAAAGAGAAGTTTATTTTGAAATTTATAGTTGGCACATACAAATTTACTTAGGAAGGCATGGAAATACCGCATATAGGTAGGTATGGTGGACTCATTTGGCACAACTTGGGTTTTAGGATTTGGATGCACAAGCAGTATTCCCGCTTAGTACAAGTGAAGGCTAGCAAACAGATTGAGAAGCGACCAACCAAGGAACGAAAACCATCATAAAATAACATTAAACATAACACCGAATAATGCAACACAAGTAGGATGTAACTTCATTGCATAACTATTTACTTAATGTTCTTGAATAGGGAATCTCAAACCTTAACACCAATATTCTTACTAAAGCATAATTACTCACCAACGTAACTCACATATCAATTCTTCATATCACAAAACTATTGAAGGGAATCAAGTTTTTAGGTCCAATGATCTTCATGAAAGTTTTTATTATATCCCTCTTGAATATCTATCTCTTTGGGACCAAATTCATATTTAAAGCATATTACCATTACTAATAACAAGCTCTCCAACAAATTTAAGTGAAGCACGAGAGCATAAATATTTTTTCAATATTTTCATCACTCAAAATAATGTAAGTGAAGCATGAGAGGATTTCTTAAAAAATTATGCCAACTCTCAAAATGATCTAGGTGAAGCATGAGAGCATATTTCTTTAAAATATTAGCACTGCCATGCTAAAAAAGATATAAGTGAAGTACTAGAGCAATTCCATAGCTCAAATTTTTTAAGTGAAGCACATAAAGCAACACTAACAAATCAAGACATCATTATGGTTCTCTCAAATAGGTGTGACCAACAAGGATGATTGTGACAAAATAAAAATAAAAACAAGCAAAGACGCATATAATATACGACGCTCCAAGCAAAACTCATGATATGAGACGAATAAAAATACAACGTCAAGTAAAATTACCGATGGTCGTTGGAAGAAAGATGGGATGCCTTCCGGGGCATCCCCAATCTTAGTTGCTTGTTTCTCCTTGAATATTATCTTGGGGTGCCGTCCGCATCCCCAATCTTAGGCTATTGCCACTCCTTATTCCTCATCCATCGTGGTCTCACCCAAAACATGATAACTTCGATCACACAAAAGTTAACAAAACCTCGTGAGATCCATTAGTATAATAAAACCAATCTTTACATTAAGCGCTGTTGCAAACCCATTCATTTTTTATTACATTATATATATATATATATATATATATATATTGTATTCTAAATTTACCATGGCTTATACCCCCCGATACAATCCATTGATTCATCAAAATAAGCACATAATGTAACAAAAATAGAATCTGTCAAAAATAGAATAGTTTGTAAAGACCTAATTTTTACTCATACTTATGTAGCTCTTAAAATCCTGAAACATTAGGACAACGTGGAAAGTTTGTATATCAATCATGTGTAAAAATTTCAGAAATTGTTCACGCTCCAGCAATTACAAACAATTCGGCTACTGGACGTGATAGTATATGTTAATGCATAGAATCAAATCAACTATCACCCAAATCAACCCAAAGGCTTTGCTTGGCACAAAAAATAATTAAAACACTAATACACAATCACAACAATAGCATAATTGTGTAATTATTGAAACACAAAAAGAAAATCAGAAAAAAAATTAAAAGATAACTATTGGGTTGCCTCCCAACAAGAGCTATTGTTTTACGCTCTAGTTAGGCATAATGCATAGATCTGAAGTGTTGTCATCTTTGGTTTCCAACTCCTCAATCATACATTCATAATTCCTTAGAGATCTAGCATGCATATTCTCAATGATCACGCTCCTAGGGATAAAGTTAAAGAACTCATTCATGCAAGTAGGTTCTTTTACCAATTAAGCAAAGTTGAGGTGAACACTAATCATCTTAAGATATTCGTTATTGCTACTAGAAGCGGCACCCTTGTCCTTAGGAGTATGGGCATATTTCTTACTGGGAGGAGTTTTTACAATAGTTTTATTGGAAGAAAAATATGTGCTCAAATTACTAAAATTTTCTTCCAATTTATCAATCCGAGTCGGACTCTCCACTACCCTTTCATTAGCTATGGGTTGTTTCTATTTTAGTTTTTTAAGATTACCTCCTATCTTTGACCCAATCTGATTAGCAATATTGTGGATCCATTTATCCAAATTTTCAATATGTTCTTCGGTGAGCATTTTCATTTCAATAGCATCTAACATTTGAATAACATGCTCAACTGTTAAAACTGTTTCATTGATAATGATGGGTGGAGATCCACTAAACTTCCCATAGCATTAAAAGCATCAAAAGTGGGATAACTCAAGAAATTCCCCCCAATGATAGTATCAAGAATGAATCTATACCAAGTAGTAATTCCCACATAAAAATTACGACGAAGAACGGTAGTAGATTTCTTATGAATAGATCTATTATGAGCATTGCAAATTGTGTCACTACTGCAAGATTGTCCAAACACGACAGTCGAATCAGAGACCCTTCGACGAAACTATGTGCGATGCATCAATCACAAATGATTGTGTAACAAAACCGTAAAAACAATGCAAAACGTTTGCGATGGCGGTGACATCAAACACGGTTCATATTGGAGTTACGTGTGCGATGAGTGACAAACGATTAATTCAGAAGAACTGTTTGCGATGATGTAGAACAACAGAAACGGGCAGCCAGATGAGGGTGTGTGCGATATACGACATACAATTCACTAGGATGAACTGTGTGTGATTAGGCAACATAATAGAAACGGCTCAACTGAACAAGATGTGTGTGATGCGCGGCAAACATGTCCGTAATAAGAAATGTGTGCGAAGACAAATAATAACACAGACAATTGCTGCTAATAAGCCGTGTGATTTGCTCTATCTACATAATAATTACATAAGTGATTATACAGATCATTCACACACAACTAAATAAACAATTGTATGCATTCTAAACTAGGATAAATGATCGTCTAGTCATGTACTTCTTGTGATGTTCCCGCCACTGCTCTGTGGCTCGATCCCTCATCTGGGGGCAGGAAGAAGACACTCCCTTATGTCAATGATCTTCTTGTACATCTCATAGCTTGTGTACGCGTCCTTGGTTGCGTACGTGACATGTTGTTCATCCAGTCTCCCATGCCAGACACTTTGCCAGGCGTTCTTGTCCTTCTTGCTCTCAACCTTCATCTTCATGTAGTAGGGGTCGAAGATGGTCGAGGCGAGGTCAATCTGGGAGTTCTTTTTGTTCTTGTCGCTGCCCCATACCTTGTAGTGGTCCTGGATGTTGACAAGATTCTAGCATTTCAAGCCCGAAACCTTGAGCGCTTTTAGATCGTTGGTGGTATCCACTGTAGAGAAACTGTAGTCGGAGCTGTTGATAAACCTAGAGAAATGCTCGCAAGGCCTTGTGGCCAGGTGGTAGTGGTAGACGAGGACATCATGTCGCACGCACAACTGGGAGACGACAACCTTCTGATCGTGCCCGGCACGACCGATGGTGTACTCGAGGTCGAAGCCGACCACTTGGTACTTGTCCTCGGCAAGGAACTGCTCCATAGTTTGGATGGAGCTCTCCACCGAGACCGGATCACTCATGTACCCCACCGAGAGGGCCTTACCCCTCACGTGGGTGTCCACTACGTGATGTGTGGTGAACTGCCCGCCGTTGTCGTCGTCAGCCGCTGGGAGCACCATGGGAGCCACAGGGAGCGCCATTGGAACTGCTGGATATCCTCTCTGTATGTGTCATCGTGGGTGTGCTTACTGTGTCGTGTGACGCGAGAGATGAAGGTAAATGGCCATAGGAATAAATGAGGGCCGAGCGGCCTGGATTCTCGGCGTGTCCGCATGGCAGTTTTTGCAGCGGGTAAACTGCATCGTCGCGCCGCACCCAGCGCAACCGCATGCACACGAACGTGTGTGATCGTGCACCGGCGCCAAACACTGGCAACGCACATGGAGGGACGAGGGCAGAGCACCCGGAGGGACGCGAAAGCAGAGCGCGCCGCGGCCGCCTCAACCGCAAGCAACCACACGCATAGAGCAGTTGAACACGCAGGAAATGGTCGCCTATAAGCCGACCGATAGTTGCATCGCTGCGTAGAGAGTGGCCGTGTGCTACTACCTCCGTCTTGGTTTATAGTCCCCTTTATATAATGTGCCATACTTTGCCCTTAAATTTAAATTTAACCAACAAAATGTTAATGCATGTTATAAAAATTATATAATTGGAAACTATGTTCAAATACGAATCCAACTATATAATCTTTGGTGACATGCATTCATATTTTCTTAGTTAAATCCTACATATAAACCAGGACGGGGATATAGTAGGTAATTAAATCGCAAATGTTTTTTTATTAACCGTATTTGTACGAGCCCTTTCGTCCTCCTCTTGCACGTCTTGTCACCCCGCGGCCGCACACGGCCTACAGCGCAAGCTTGCACAGCGCGCGGGGGTGTTCTTTTGGCCAAACGGTGGCTCGAAGTAGTGCTAATGAATCATTGATAAGCCCGTTCCTGCGCAACCGCGCAGGTTTCCGTGCAAGATTCCCGCCTGACTCGGTGAAATCCCCCAAAATCCAAATGCTTACCAGCCTGCTATATAAACGCTCACGGCCGGCGAGTCCCGCGTCACATTTTACCCTCCCTCCCTGTAGCTTATCTCGTCTACTTCTCCCACGCCAATGGCACCACTCCGTCGTCGTTGCTCAACCACTCCGCCGTCATTAGAGGACAGCTCCATCTGGGAGCCTACACCACGGCGGCGGTGCAGTCCCCAGCGTAGTGTAGTGTGTGTGGCGTCCTTGTTGGTTGTGCATGGAACACCCACCACACACTCTGCCGCCACTGCCCATCGGTAGCTGTTCCCGGCCAGCGTTGCCACCACACCACCATCGAGAGCCAGGGCCATTGCCAGCTCTGCCGCTGCGGCCCGAAGGCGGGAGGTGGTCTTCGTGGACGCCACCCCAATGCCGGCCACCGTGGCCATCACCCGCTCCACCACCGCGGCCCAAAGGCAGGAGGTGGTGGTTGTGGCCACCACCCCATCGTCGGCCGCCGTGGCCGCCAGCCCACCATCGGCCACCAGGGTCATCACCCGCTCTGCCACCGTCGCCCGAAGGCGGGAGGCACAGGTGGAGGCCCGCACGTGCGTCAGCGACCCTGCACGCTACACCGAGTTCCTACGGGAGAAGGAGGAGCGCCTCGTCAAACACGCAAAGAGCCTTACCGCCGCCATGGCCGCGACACACGTCGCCTCAGAGGCGAGGAATTAGGAGAGCTACGAGGAGAACCACCGCTTTGAGAGGGGTCGTCTGGAGCGGCAGAGGGCGTTCGAGGTGAGCGTCGCTGAAGGTGCAGCAGCGGCAGGCACCATATTGCAGCTGTCCAGCTTGTTGGTGGACTCCTCCTCGTCTGCCTCTTACCGAGTATGCTCGGCAGAGGAGAGGCTGTTGGAAGTAGTACAAAGCCCCTCTTTCGTAGTAGTAGTATTTAGGGGCTATTTTGTTCAGTTCATTTGACTATAGATGTGGTGGAATTGTACAACGTACTTAAATTTAGCTAGTATATATAGTTGAACTAGCTTTTTTAGTACGTGGTTGGAAACAATTGGGGAAAAGTTTGGTCGGTTCAGTTGTAGAGTTGAACTGTTTGTATAAAGAACGACTGCTTAATCTATGAATGAAATCTATGCTTAATTACTGAATTTTAGTTGCAAACATTAGATAGTCCTACCGATTTTTAGCTGCATATTTTGAAAATCGCAGTGTTACAAGGTTGACAAATGGCAATGTTACTAGATCAACAAATGCCAATCTTTCTAGTTTGACAAATGGCAACATACCCAATATGACAGATGCAAATCTTACCAAATTGTTTGTACGTGGTTGCACACGGGTCATCCAAAACAACCATTTGCGTTGAAGGGATGCACAAATCTAGCTCGACACATTTTCTCTTAGCTTAGCGCTAAAGTCTGGATTTGCATACGGGTGTTCTATCTAAAACTTTTGCGATCAAGAGCTGCAGAAATCCCGCTCGACACATTTTCCCATGGCTTCCTGGGGAAGTTGTCGGTTTCCATACGGGTGTTCTAACTAAAACGTTTGCGATGAGTGTTTTATATATAAAAACTATTGACATTATTTTTTAAAGAAAATCGTTTGATAAGTCTGTACATTTTCGTTCAAACCATATCTTTCATTCAGTCACACTGCGAATTTATAATCATATGATCGAGATACAATATTAAACCCCAAAACCATCACACTTGTTGTGAGAAGCTCTGGTTTGTGAGAAGCTTATATCCAAACTTGTCCCAAATGGGACTAAAAGTTTACCACAACATGTTTATCATGCCGCTCCAAGATAGCATGCCAAGTTTCATGAATTTCAGACGAGTTTTCGATTTACTAGAATTTCAAAACCATGTATCTCAATGTTTGCGGCCGTGTGATGATGGCAGGGTGTTTGACATTCATTCCCATTTCTTGCATGGGACCAAAGCATGCACCCAATGACACATATTTGTTTTTCAACCAATTTATATGCACTGGAGCATGTGCCTGTAGTTCAAATTTGAATTATGCACATAAATGCATTGAAAACTCGATTAATGTATAAAAATGTCCAAACGAACCATGAAATTTTCCAAAAATTAACACAACACTCCTGTTGTTCTATGTTGACACTAGAAAAAAAATTGAAACCAAGAAGAGGCAACGGATTTTGTTTCGTTCAAAAAGGTGAAATGTTCCCTACTAAAATCATCACACTTGTGGTGAGAAGCTCTGGTTGTGAGAAGCTTGTACCCAAACCTGCCCCAAATGGGACAAGTTTTTTACCATGTCATGTTGATGCTGCTCCATGATAGCATGCCAAGTTTCATGAATTTTGCTACTTCTCGAGCTTGCGTTGTATTCCCTCGAAGAGGAAAGGGTGAGGCAGCACAGTAGCATAAGTATTTCCCTCAGTTTGTGAGAACCAAGGTATCAATCCAGTAGGAGAGCACGCGCGAGTTCCTCGCACCTGCACAAACAAATAAGAACTTTGCAGCCAACACGATAAGGGGTTGTCAATCCCATTACGGTCACTTACGAAAGTGAGATCTGATAGAGATGATAGTTTGACATTTTTGGTATTTTTGGTAATAAGAATAGAAAGTAAAAGCGGAAAAGTAAAGTAGATTGTAGATTGATATGTTGAGAATAGACCCGGGGGCCATAGTTTTCTCTAGTGGCTTCTCTCATGATAGCAATATTCTACGGTGAGTAAACAAATTACTGTCAAGCAATTGATAGAAAATTGAATAATATGAGACTATCTAGGCATGATCATCATATATAGGCATCACGTCCGAGACAAGTAGAACGAAACGATTCTCCATCTACTACTAGTACTCCTCACATCGACCGCTATCCAGCATGCATCTAGAGTATTAAGTTCATAAGAACAGAGTAACGCCTTAAGCAAGATGACATGATGTAGAGGGATAAACTCAAACTTAGTGATATAAACCCCATCTTTTTATCCTTGACGGCAACAATACAATACGTGCCTTGCTGCAACTACTGTCACTGGGAAAGGACACCGCAAGATTGAACCCAAAGCCAAGCACTTCTGCCATTGCAAGAACTATAGATCTAGTAGGCCAAACCAAACCAATAATTCGAAGAGACTTGCAAGGATATTATAATCACACATAAAGATTTGAGAAAAGAACCAAATATTTCTCATAGATAATCTTGATCATAAACCCACAATTCGTCGGATCTCGACAAACACACCGCAAAAAGAGATTACATCGAATAGATCTACTCGAAGACCGAGGAAAACTTGGTATTGAGATCCAAAGAGAGAGAAGTAGCCATCTAGATACTAGCTATGGACCTGAAGGTCTGTGGTAAACTACTCACAACTCATGGTGAGGCGATGATGATGGTGTAGAAGCACTCCGTGGTAGATCCCCCCTCCGGCGGAGCTCCGGAATAGGCCCCAATATGGGATCTCACGGGAACAGAAGGTTGTGGCGGTGGAACTAGGGTTTTCTCTGTTGTTCTGATAGTTTCGGGGTACGTAGGTATATATAGGAGGAAGGAGGCACCGGGGGCTAGACGGGGTGCCAACGAGGTAGGGGCACGCCCTATAGGGGGGGCGCCCCCCACCCTCGTGGACGCCACGTCAGCCCTACTCCGTGTTTCTCAAGTCTCCCGTGCGTATTTTGCTACAAAAATATCCCTCCCGAAGGTTTCATTCCGTTTGGACTCCGTTTGATATTCCTTTTCTGTAAAACCTCCAAAACATTATAAATAATAACATGGAACAGTAAAAAATAATAGATACGTTGGAGACGTACCAAACATCCCCAAGCTTAATTCCTGCTCGTCCTCGAGTAGGTAAATGATAAAAACATAATTTTTGATGTGGAATGCTAACCAACATAGTTTTTCAATGAAATTCTCTTAATTGTGGCATGAATGTTCAGATCCGAAAGAATCAAGACAAAAGTCTATATTGACATAAGAAATAATAATACTTCAAGCATACCAACAAAGCAATCATGTCTTCTCAAAATACTATGGTTAAAGAAAGTTATCCCTACAAAATCATATAGTCTGGCTATGCTCCCTCTTCCTCACACAAAATATTCATATCATGCACAACCCCGGTTTCAGCCAAGCACTTGCTTTCATACTCTATTCTTTCAAACCTTTCAACTTTCACGCAATACATGAGCGTGAGCCATGGACATAACACTATGTGGAATAGAGAGGTGGTTGTGGAGAAGACAAAAAGAAGGGAGATAGTCTCACATCGACTAGGCGTATCAACGGGCTATGGAGATGCCCATCAATAGATATCAATGTGAGTGAGTAGGGATTGCCATGCAACGGATGCACTAGAGCTAAAAATGTATGAAAGCTCAACAAAAGAAACTAAATGGATGTGCATCCAACTTGCTTGATCATGAAGACCTAGGGCATTTGAGGAAGCCCATGTTTGGAATATACAATCCAAGTTCTATAATGAAAATTCCCACTAGTATATAAAGTGACTAAGCATGAGACTCTCTATCATGAAGAACATGGTGCTACTTTGAAGCACAAGTGTGGAAAAACATAGTAGCAATTGTCCCTTTTTTTGGGCCTTTTTTTCTTTGGCCTTTTTTTGGAGGGCTTTATTGATTTAGCCTTTCCTCACATGGGAGAATGCTCTAATAATGATGATCATCACACTTTCATTGAATTACAACTCGATACTAGAACAAAGTATGACCTATATGAATGCCTCTGGCGGTGTACCGGGATATGCAATGAATCAAGAGTGACATGTATGAAAAATTATGCATGGTGGCTTTGCCACAAACACGATGTCAACTACATGATCATGCATGGCAATATGACAATATGAAGCGTGTCATATGAACGGAATGGTGGAAAAGTTGCATGGCAATATATCTCGGAATGGCTATGGAAATGCCATGATAGGTAGATATGGTGGCTGTTTTGAGGAAAATATATGGTGGTTGTATGGTACTGGCGAAAGTTGCGCGCTACAAGAGAGGCTAGCAATGGTGGAAGGGTGAGAGTGCGTATAATCCATGGACTCAACATTAGTCATAAGAACTCATATACTTATTGCAAAAATCTACGAGTCATCAAAACAAAGCAATCAACGCATGCTCCTAGGGGGGAGGTTGGTAGGAGTTAACCATCACGCACCCCCGACCTCCACACAAAGGTTGACACTATACAAATACATCATGCTCTAACTTCGTCACATAGCGGTTCACCATACGTGCATGCTACATGAATCACTAACCTTAACACAAGTATTTCTCAATTTCATAATAACTCCACTAGCATGACTCTAATATCACTATCCTCATATCTCAAAGCAATTATCAAGCATCCAACTTCATCATATTCAATGCACTTAGTGCGAAAGTTTTTACTACATTGATCTTGGAGGTCTATCATGTGAAGGCTAGTTTTATAGCCAAAGCACATTACCATGCTGTTTTAATAGACTATCAAAATGATTTAAGTGAAGCATGAGACATCAATAATTTCTACCAAATATAATCACCACCGTGCTCTAAAAGATATAAGTGAAGCACTAGAGCAAAAACTATTCAACTCAAAAGATATAAGTGAAGCACATAGAGTGTTCTATTAATTCCTAGGCCATATTTAACTCTCTCAAATAGGTGTGTCCAGCAAGGATAATTGTGGCAAACTAACAAGCAGAGACTCAAATTATACAAGACGCTCCAAGTAAAACACATATCATGTGGTGAATAAAAATATAGCTCCGAGTATAGTTACCGATGGATGAAGACGAAAGAGGGGATGCCTTCCCGGGGCATCCCCAAGCTTCGGCTTTTGGTTGTCCTTGAATTTTACCTGGGCGTGCCTTGGGCATCCCCAAGCTTAGGCTCTTGCCACTCTTTGCTCCATAGTCCATCAAAGCAATACTCAAAACTTGAAAACTTCACAACACAAAACTTAGAAAAAAAATCTCGTGAGCTCCGTTAGTATAAGAAAACAAACCACTACTCAAAGGTACTGCAATGAATTCATTCTTTGTTTATACTGGTGTTAAACCTACTGTATTCCAACTCCTCTATGATTCATACTTCCCAATACTACTCATAGATGCATTGAAATAAGCAAACAACACACGAAAAACAGAATTTGTCAAAAACAGAACAGTCTGTAGTAATCTGCAGTTTTCACATACTTCTGTAACTCCAAAAAAATTGAAATAAATTGGTAAACATGAGGAATTTTTCTGTTAATCATTTGCAAAAAGAATCAACTAAATAGCACTCTCCAGTAAAATCTGGTGACCATTCTAGTGAGCGCCAACGATTCTTTTTTCATAGCACGATCATATAAACTTCACACAAGTCTTCCAAAGGTTCTACTTGGAACAAACACTAATTAAAACAAAATACCACATCTAAACATAAGCTAGATCCAATATTAATTCCTAAATAGAAGCAAAAACAAAAAATATAAAATTGGGTTGCCTCCCAACAAGTGCTATCGTTTTACGCCCCTAGCTAGGCACGATACATGGATAGATCTAGGTATTGTCATCTTTGATCTTCACCCTTTTAATGGGGTCAAGCTCGAATCCGGGAGGTTCTTTATGTTTCCCTTCATATTCGGAAATCTTAAGATCTAAAGAATCAAACCGCTTATTACAAAGGGTAATCAACATATTCATGCGGTGGAGATTCCCACTAACACTCTTAAGAGGTTCAAGAGACTTTTGTAGTATTTTTGTTATTTCGCAAATTTTCTCAAAAACTTGCGTCCCTTCCTGGGTTGGGTGTGACCCTTTTTGGGGAGGTAGTGTTCCCACTATTCCCTCTATAATTTCATGTGCAATACTAGGATCAACTTCGATAAAATTCCCTTTGGCAACGCAATCCAAGAGTTGTCTATGAGACATATTCAATCCAACATAAAAATTGCGAAGCAAAATTCTAAAATTCACCTCTAAGGTGCACTTACGATAAGATTCCATCATCCTAAACCAAGAATCTTTTAAATTTTCTCCTTGCTTTTGCTTGAAGCGAGGAACTTCAAACTCGGGAGACAAAGGACCGGATAAGGGGTTAGCCATGACGACAGGGCAAAGCGAACGATAAACACATGACAGAAGAAGGGCAAATAAAATGGCAAGGGTGAAGTGGGGGAGAGGAAAACGAGAGGCAAAAATGTAATGCGAAGGATAAGGGTTTGTGATAGGTACTTGGTATATGACTTTTGCATAAGCCTCCCCGACAACGGCGCCAGAAATTCCTCTTGCTACTTCTCGAGCTTGCGTTGTATTCCCTCGAAGAGGAAAGGGTGATGCAGCACAGTAGCGTAAGTATTTCCCTTAGTTTTTGAGAACCAAGGTATCAATCCAGTAGTACACCATGCGCGAGTCCCTCGCACCTGCACAAAAAAAATAAGAACTTCGCAGCCAACACGATAAGGGGTTGTCAATCCCTTTACGGTCACTTACGAAAGTGAGATCTGATAGAGATGATAGTTTGATATTTCTGGTATTTTTGGTTATAAGAACAGAAAGTAAAAGCGGAAAAGTAAAGTAGATTGTAGGTTGATATGTTGAGAATAGACCCGGGGCCATAGTTTTCTCTAGTGGCTTCTCTCATGATAGCAATATTCTACGGTGGGTAAAAGAATTACCGTCGAGCAATTGATAGAAAAGCGAGTAATTATGAGACTATCTAGGCATGATCATCATATATAGGCATCACGTCCGAGACAAGTAAACCGAAACGATTCTGCATCTACTACTATTACTCCACACATCGACCGCTATCCAGCATGCATCTAGAGTATTAAGTTCATAAGAACAGAGTAACGCCTTAAGCAATATGACATGATGTAGAGGAATAAACTCAAACTTAGTGATATAAACCCCTTCTTTTTATCCTCGATGGCAACAATACAATATGTGCCTTGCTGCCCCTATTGTCACTGGGAAAGGACACCGCAAGATTGAACCCAAAGCCAAGCACTTCTCCCATTGCAAGAACTATAGATCTTGTAGGCCAAACCAAACCAATAATTCGAAGAGACTTGCAAGGATATTATAATCACACATAAAGAGTTCAGAAAAGAACCAAATATTTCTCATAGATAGTCTTGATCATAAACCCACAATTCATCGGATCTCGACAAACACACCGCAAAAAGAGATTACATCGAATAGATCTCCTCGAAGACCGAGGAGAACTTGGCATTGAGATCCAAAGAGAGAGAAGAAGCCATCTAGATACTAGCTATGGACCCGAAGGTCTGTGGTAAACTACTCACAACTCATGGTGAGGCGATGATGATGGTGTAGAAGCACTCCGTGGTAGATCCCCCCTCCGGCGGAGCTCCGGAACATGCCCCAAGATAGGATTTCATGGGAACAGAAGGTTGCGGTGGTGGAACTAGGGTTTTCTCTGTTGTTCTGATAGTTTCGGGGTACGTACGTATATATAGGAGGAAGGAGGGCACCGGGGGCTAAACGGGGTGCCCACGAGGCAGGGGGCACGCCCTATAGGGGGTGGCGCCCCCGAGCCTTGTGGACGCCACATCAGCCCTACTCCGTGGTTCTCAAGTCTCCCATGCGTATTTTGCTCCAAAAATATCTCTCCCGAAGGTTTCATTCCGTTTGGACTCGATTGATATTCCTTTTCTGTAAAACCATAAAACATGCAAAAAAAAGGAAATTGGACTGGGCCTTTGGGTTACTAGGTTAATCCACAAAATAATATAAAAGTGTATAACAAAGCCCATTAAACATCCAAAACATCATAAATAATAGCATGAAACAATAAAAAATTATAGATACGTTGGAGACGTATCAAATTTCAGACGAGTTTTTGATTTACTAGAATTTAAAAACCAGGTATCTCAATGTTTACGGCCGAGTGACGGTGGCAGGGTGTTTGACATTCATTCCCATTTCTTGCATGGGACCTAAGCATGTACCCAAGGACACATATTTGATTTTTCAACCAATTTATATGCACTGGAGCATGTGCCTGTAGTTCAAATTTGAATTATGCATATAAATGCATTACAAACTCAATTAATGTATAAAAATATCCAAACGAACCTCGAAAAATTCCAAAAATTAACACAACACTCCTGTTGTTTTATGTTGACACTAGAAAAATAATTGAAATCAAGAAGGGCCAACGGATTTCGTTTCGTTTAGAAAGGTGAAACGTTCCCTACAGAAAGCTTCACACTTGTTGTAAGAAGCTCTAGTTTGTGAGAAGCTTATACCCAAACCTGCCCCATATGGGACAAACTATTTACCACCGCATGTTGATGCTGCTCCATGATAGCATGCCAAGTTTCATGAATTTCAGATGAGTTTTCGATTTACTAGAATTTAGAAACCAGGTATTTCAATGTTTGCGGCCGAGTGACGGTGGCAGGGTGTTTGGCATTCATTCCCATTTCTTGCATGGGACCTAAGGATGCAACCAAGACACATATTTGAATTTTCAACCAACTTATATGCATTAGAGCATGTGCATGTAGTTCAAATTTCAATTATGCACATAAATGCATTGTAAACTCAATTAATGTATAAAAATGTCCAAACCAACCCCGAAAAATTCCAAAAATTAACACAACACTCCCGTTGTTCTATGTTGACACTAGAAAAAAAATTGAAATCAAGAAGATACAACATATATTGTTTCGTCCAGAAAGGTGAAACCTCCCCTACCGAAATCCTCACACTTGTTGTGAGAAGCTTATACCCAAACCTGCCCCAAATGGGACAATTTTTTTACCACGACATGTTGATGGCGCTCCATGATAGCATACCAAGTTTCATGAATTTCAGACGTGTTTTTGATTTACTAGAATTTAAAAAGCAAGGATCTCAATGTTTGCGGCCGAGTGACGGTGGCAGGGTGTTTGACATTCATTCACATTTCTTGCATGGGACCTAGGCATGCAACCAAGGACACATATTTGAATTTTCAACCAATTTATATGCATTAGAGCATGTGCATGTAGTTCAAATTTGAATTATGCACATAAATGCATGTAAAGCTCAATTAATGTATAAAAATGTCCAAACCAAGCCCGGAAATTTCCAAAAATTAACACAACACTCATGTTGTTCTATGTTGACACTAGAAAAAATTGAAATCAAGAAGAGGCGACGAATATTGTTTCGTCCGGAAAGGTGAAACGTCCCCTATAGAAACCATCACACTTGTTGTGAGAAGCTCTGGTTTGTGAGAAGCTTATACCCAAACCTGCCCCAAATGGGACAATTTTTTTACCACGACATGTTGATGCCGCTCCATGATAGCATGCCAAGTTTCATGAATTTTAGACGAGTTTACAATTTACTAGAATTTTAAAAGCAAGTATCTCAGTGTTTGCGGCCGAGTGAAGGTGGCAGGGTGTTTGACATTCATTCCCATTTCTTGCATGGGACCTAAGAATGCAACCAAGGGCACATATTTGAATTTTTAAGCAATTTATATGCATTAGAGCATGTGCATGTAGTTCAAATTTGAATTATGCGCATAAATGCACTGAAAACTCAATTAATGTATAAAAATGTTCGAACGAACCCTGAAAAAAATCCAAAAATTAACACAACACTCCTGTTGTTCTATGTTAACACCAGAAAAAAATTGAAATCAAGAAGAGGCAACAGATATCATTTCGTCCAGAAAGGAGAAATGTTCCCTACCAAAATCATGACACTTGTTGTGAGAAGCTCTGGTTTGTGAGAAGGTTATACCCAAACCTGCCCCAAATGGGACAAAATTTTTACCACGGCATGTTGATGCCGCTCCATGATATCATGCCAAGTTTCATGATTTTCAGACGAGTTTTTGGTTTACCAGAATTACAAAAGCAAGTACGTCAACGTTTGCCGGAGAGCCACGGTGCCGTGGTGTTCGAAATTCATCCCCATTTCTTGCATGGGACATAAGCATAAACCCATGGACACTGATTTGATTTTACAACCCATGGTGGTGCATCATAGCATGTGCATGTAGTTTAATTTTGAATTGTGCACCTGAAGTGGCTAGAAAACCAATTTAATGTATAAAATGTCCAAACGAACCCTGAATAATTGCAATTCTGTTATGACACACATATAGTAGCATGTTCGCTGCAGCTATAAGTTATAGCAATTCAAACACCATCCATTGCTGCTGTGACCCCATTATGTAATTCAAATCAAGGTGAAAAATCAAGTATATCCCACACAGTTTATTATCACCAACCATGTGAGATTTAGTACAAAATATCCTGGAGCACCGTCGGTGTATAGTACGCCTATGGCTTATGAGAGAAGGTGCGTCGGCTATAGTCCACAGCCGGCGTGTCAAGCACCCTAGGTCGCTCCCTAAGTATCATTTCACTGTCAATCGTCGCCGGTGAAAGATGGCGACCTGGACCCGCGTCGTGAGGGCAACTTTGGCGGCCCACTCCGGCGAGAGCACGGCCGCAGCCACCATGCGCATGCTAACAAGGTGCATGAGCGCGGTCGCAATCTACGACCGGGCGGCAACAACATCTGCCTCGGGATTGCAACTGGCGAGAGCGGCACAACAGCTTACGTTCCGTAGCGGCGTCCTTAGCCCTGATGGAGACTGCCCACGACCATGTCAAGGCCGCCCACGCCCAGCTCATGGCGGTCACCGCACAAATTGAACGAAGCTTCTCTACAATGGTCGGCAACCCACGACGGAAGAGTTGGCAATCGCCGTGAGCGTTCGAGCAGCCGTCCGTTCCTCCAAGCCCAGATCATGGCCGCCCACGCCCAGCTTGTTGCTACCTTTTCCAAAGAGATGGCGGATGCGAATGGCGAGATGCTTGCCGAGTATGGTGTGATGGATGCCATGGAGGAGGCGGCGGAGATCTATGAGCACCAGCCGTAGTAGTACTCTTTGTATTGTTTAATTTAGAGCACCGGTATTTAATTTGTTAGAGTAATGATTAGGTCAGCTAGCTCTATTTAATTGCTGAACTTGCTCGATTAAGAAGTGTGGGTGTGCTGTAGTCTCCTTTGTGTACCCAAATTATGCAGTGACATGGATGACCACTATATAAGGGAAATTCAAACCAAATTTTTTGGCATTCAAACTCATCACACACGGGTTAAGCGATTTGAATCATTTGTGATGTTCACATATCGTACAAAGTTCTGAATAAGGGACTATGTCTGATGACACTTTGCGCGCCAGTTTTTTTGCTGAACCGATTCAAAAACTTTGGCTTCCGCGGAAATATCTACCTCCCCGCCCCTCCCCCTTACTAAAAGCCACATTTCCCCTGTTTCTGCCTTCCTTTCCAAGTTGGAACCTTCACTCCTTGCTTGCAGTGCCGCCTCCTCCCTGGCGACCCTCCTTCATGCTGCTCGGCCTCGTCTATCCAGGCAGGTAATCCACACCTGACCCCTATCATGCTCCTCCTTCCACATCCCACATGCCCCAACCACCGGTGCGACACCTTCCACCCAAATCACCGACCCTCCACCAAATAAGCGCCGCCCTAAGCCATTGTGCACGCAGTACAGCCAGGAGCTCAAGGAGCATTTGGCAGCGGAGAAACAAAACGCGGCCGCATGCGCGGATGAGGTCGCGATGACTGCCATTTGTGCCGACCTCCAGATCTTGGAGGAGCACCTTGCCATTTCCTAGCAATACCGGTTAAGCATGCTCGGTTTACCTGTTGCATGTATTGTTCCTGCATTTCCTTAAAAAATTCTAGTGAATTGTTCTATCTAATTTTATCATGCAATCTGTTGCTCTTGTGTTATGTTCTACATGTCGTGCAGTGTGGTGCCCACTTATTAACTGTTTGGTTAATTAGTTGTAGTCTTGATTTAACTGTTTGGGTCAATTTTGCAAATGTGATGTTCAATTCTTCAGGCTGCAATTTTGTATTGTCTTCCATGTGAGATAAATAAAATTTATCTTTATAAAATACATGAGAAATGGATACAATTGCTATATTTCCAAGTTGTCAAGCATGCTTGGTTTTGTTATACATTGTGCAATGTGGTGCTCAGTTAACGTTTGGTTCATTTGTTGTGGTGTTTAGTTAACAGTTTGGTTCAATTTTGCAATGCGATGTTCAATAGTTGTGGGTGTATTCTGTTATTGTATACCATGTGAGAAGTAAATCGATGTTGCCTGTAGTAAATAAATGAGAAACAAATACAATTGCTATATTTACAAGTTGTTAAGCATGCTTGGTTTGGTTAACTGTCTGATCTTCTATTAGGAGTATGTTATATTGTGCAATGTGGTGCTCAGTTAACATTTGGTTCATTTGTTGTGTTGTTTAGTTAACTGTTCGGTTCAATTCTGCAATGCGATGTTTAATTGTTGTGGGTGCATTCTGTTATTGTATACCATGTGAGGAATAAATTGAACTTGGCTATACTAAATACATGAGACACAAATACAATTGCTATATATCCAAGTTGTTAAGCATGCTTGGTTTGGTTAACTATCTGATCTTCTATTAGGTGTATGTTATATTGTGCAATGTGGTGCTCAGTTAATGTTTGGTTCATTTGTTGTGGTGTTTAGTTAACTGCTTGGTTCAATTCTGCAATTCGATCCAATTGTCGTGGGTATAATTTTGTATTTTTGTGCATGTGAGGAATAAATCAAATTTGGCTGCACTTAATACATGAGAAACATATACAAGTGCTATATTTCCAAGTTCTTAATCATGCTTGGTTTGGATAAATGAGTTTTCCATGTGGCTTGAATTAATCTGATGAATCTGCAATGTGCTTATTTTTCATCAACATATTTTACTGATACATGCGAACCCTTACTTAACCCGACGACTCACTACCTTATATGTGTTGCAGGGAAACAATGGGAAGCACCGAGGTTTACAATCGAGGTTAGCACGTGCATGGTCCGTTGTCTAATAGCACATTATTGTGCAATTGCAGTAACCATTCTAATATACAGGTTTTTAACAATTTGGTCTTGCACAAGTAGGTCCTGCTGTCAGAGGTTTTGACCCACTGTTCGACCCTTTTTGCATATGGGGAAATGAGTTGTCCATGAATATCAATCAAGTCAAGAGACTCAGAAAGATTGTTAGGATAAAGAAATTAGCGATAAAAAACAACAAGATATTTGTCTGCACAATGAAGAAGACATCAGTTCACTACAAGATGGTACTAACTATTATACCTTGCCTTTTTTTATTCCTTTGCCCCATTTCCAATATAGAGAAGATATTTATGCACATCCTTGTTTTCAGGCCTTTCCAAAGCAGTTCGTTGATGATTACCTCTCAAACCACGTCTACGGTCAGGAGGTGAGGAAGGTCTTCATACAACACCCATGGTTCAATTTTGAAGTGTTCCTGAAGAAGACGAAGGATGGATAGTCAATCATCCACATGCACTAGCCTAAAGTTGCAAAGACCTTCAACATGAATGAAGGCTCAATATTCGCCTTCCGTTTCTGCAGTTTTCCAGATGAGATGCATTTGTCTATCTACTGTCTATCTTATATTTACTAATTGGAGGCACCATACGAGCCTCCAGGTTAATCCTTGAAAAACAGGTTTATCATCCGTTTGATCTCCAAATTAGATATTCACGACCGTTAGATGAAAGAGAGTCCTCCGCGCAAAAAAAATACGATGAAAGAGAGTCCTTGCATCTTGTCCCACGCTTATTCTCCCGTAAAAAAAAGATGAAAGAGAGTTCTCACGTGAAATAGATGAAAGAGAGTCCTTCCATAAAAAAGAAAGATGAAAGAGAGTCCTCACATGCTGCCTCACGCTTAGTCTCCTGTCAAAAATACATCAAAGCATCATCAAGAGTCCAGACCCTAGCATCTACCGCCGCTACTCCTCATCATCCTCGCCTGTCCCATCCGTCCAGAATGCAATCCATCCAAATCAGACTCTCCCGGATCTTCTTCCTCTCCAACCTTTCTATATTTGTGACCTAGATGCAATCCATGTTGGACGATGAGAAGGTGCCAAGTTGCCGTTGCTCATTGACCAAACTTCTCTCCGTCATGGCATTCCTCGATCTTGTGTGGCCAGCATGACTCTCCACCAATGGAGGCCTTATCTCAAGCCTATGGTGTCGCGTCCCCATGGCCTCTCCCATCGGTTCCCCTCTGGTCTCTCTTAGGTTACCATCCCCTCTAACTTTTCTTGTCCCAGATTTTAACATTTTTTCCTCCCATATTGAGATGATGGTTGCATGACATATTTCTCTACAGATTAGGTAAATTATGTATCTGTACGCCAATTATTTGTTCTCATTCTTGCTACATTGGTCGTTCAGACTTTAATCTAAAGTTACATATATAGATGCTTGGATGGGGTGTGGAAGTATTGGTGCTTATATTTATAAAAATTATATGCCAGTACTTCCTTCATGTTCCACCTTAGTCGAACCTCCTGTCTAATTATACGATTTGAAGTACCAAATTGTTGGCTTACTCCTATCAGCTGTACCATCTGTGCTTTATCGTGCAATAGACCAAGCCATCAACAAGACACACCTAGGTTATATACAGAAAGTACTTTCAGATTTTACTTAAGACAAACATACACCAGGATTTAGCAAGAGTTTGTTTAATACTGTTGTGCATAACTGCTATTGATCATCGGAAAACATTCGCACAAATGTTCGCTCGATGTGTCTGAGGCACCATCCCCAACCCGACACTCCACCATGTAGCATGATCTCTCTGGATTGGGCGGCAAACAATCCATCGTGTGGGAAGTGCCTTGTGACACGTGTGCTAGAAAATTTTGTTTTACAAATACATGATACAACCAAATACAATATTTTAGATTTTATAGGCCATCCATTAAATATAGAAGTATTCATGTGTTAGATGTGTCATGTGGACATTAACTTCTCCCTAAATGTTAAATACTAAAAAGTACTGGGCACTACTTCAATGATATTTTGCTGTGTTTCCTTATGTAGAACCCTTCTTTGGATATTACTTTTGTGTTACATACTGTAATATTTCTAGAGAAACATGTTGACATTCTTTATTATTCTTTAGGTATTGTATGGCTCTATTTGGTCAAAACGTTCTTCTCCTGTTCCATTACATCATTTGACGAAATAGTATAGAGTGCATTTTGTTGCAATACTTCTCCCCGGTTGGAAATTTCCAAGCAAATGGAAATTTTGTGCCTTTTGTAACTGGGAAATATGAGTGCTATATCCCTAGATGTAGAAAATAATGTTAGTTTTTAGTATGACATCCACATAATATGTTTTATGGTTTGTATGCAATTCCATACGAGTCCGTACAACATCGTTTGGCCTCCACCCATCCTTTAGTTGTTTTTATCTGCAGTAAATTGGTGAAAGAAATGAATGCTATCATTTAGTATACCCTGTTGTATAATTTCCACATGCCATACTCAAGACTTTTCTGTCATATACGAGGTGATTATGAAAACTGTGATTACTGCAGTTCACAACAGGTATATTACACCTTTGATGCTCCATATAGGAATATAAGATATCTGCATGTATATTCATCTCAATACCATTTTGTGTTTGGCATGCTAGAGATGCCAATTCAAGTTTTGGTGTTATACAACTCTACAACATTGGTAACCAACAATGAGATTAGTTGTGCAGACCCCCAGATTGAAGAGATATGACTCCTGTAAGAGATCACAGTTGCTTTGGCAGATAATATAAGATGGATGCTGAGATGGCATACCGATCGTTGCCGAACAAATCACATCGTGCTTTGGTCTATACATGTATTATCATCCATTATTAAATGGCCACTGTCGTCCTGCTGATAATAGTGGTGTGAAGCTGATCATATATATGTCGGTTACAATATGTAGTTACACATTTTTTGTTGAATCCATCACCATATGTGCTCACTTCTTCGACTTTTCTTCCACGCATAATATATAAGACATACTAGACACAAGCTTATTGTGAGTTATATATACATTGTTTTGTTACACAATCCATAGATACCAATCATAGTAGAAAGCCTTTGAGATGCTACTATGGTGTTTTCTTATTTCAGACTTATGCTTCATGCCTCTGGATCACGATCCTATACTTTTTGACGAAAAAATTGGTAGCCACGCATGATGATTTACGTATGTTGTTCTATAAATGATTTATTCATTATTAAAAATAAGCTAATTGTGATTTTTGTTCTATTTTTTTAGATCTCAAATTGTTTTGTTTGTTCAGAATGCAAATTAAAGTTATATTAAGCAATTGATAATTGGTTCAAATTTGCAGATCTCAAATAACTTTGTCTATGTCAAGGAAAACTCCATTTGTTGTCGATGACAAAATTGGTAACAAATTGATTTACTTGGAGACTTTTTTTAAGATTGTAGACCACGTTGTCTGCTGCAAGGAAAAACAAAGTTTGCCGATGAGGACAAAACTGACAACAGATTCATTTACTTGGTGGGTAGAAATCGAATATTGCAGCAACATACAGGTAATACGAATTACGAAGTACGTGGTGATCAGCTTAACTCTTATCTGGCCTAGATGGCTGTTGTTATAAAAAATGAACAGATGTAAAACAATTGATAGGAAGGTAGCACATCGATTGCCAATTATATTTTCTTATCTGGCCTGCATGGATGTTTGTTAAAAAATTTGAATGTTCTACTTTAAGTTCTTATAACATAGATTGATTAATATTATGTAGTCCTTTCCATATGATAAAGTGTATCCTGTTATACAGTTTCATCAAATACTACTAACTTCCAGGGTTCTCGAAATTTTGTACGTACATAGTGTTTTCTGAAGTTGAATTATAAGGAAAACTGGTGGTTAGCATAAAAATCAATTAAAACGTATCAAAAATAAACTCTTACCATATATGTTTATATGTAACAGATAATTTCACAATATTACTCAATTAACTTGGACATCGAAGTTAAGTTCCAAACAAGAAACTTACACGTTGCAGTATCAAATATTATGTAGATGTTAATTCGTTAAGTTTGTTTGTATATGGTTCACTCCAGAATATATCAATTCAATATAACGTCGCCCAGATAGAACAAATGTGCATATAAGCTATATATTCATTTAAGCTATAATGCTAAAAAACATGTACATGAATCTTACCTTTTTTTGTAAGAATATCCATGAGGAAATAATTACATGTTTAGTAAAAAGTAACTCGAAATTATATTCTTAGTTGACAACAAAGTTCTAAAACCTTCAAAACAACTATGTTATTCAAAATCAAACTAGCCCGTGCAGATGCACGGGTTGATGACTAGTGATGCTAATTAGAAAGGTTCTAGATGTTGCATGTGAAACTTGGTGTTGGTGCAGTTGTGTAATGGGGTAGCTGAGTGCTGAAGCTATATCATGTTGTACTCTCATGTATTTCAATTATGAAATCTTGCTTCCTTAATATGGGAATGAAATATATAATGTGCTAAATATGAATGTCAATTAGATTAATAAATGTATTATTAATAATAGGACAATTAGCCTGCTAATGGCCAATTAGCATGCTAATTGGGTTTTTCTATTGCAAACGGTTATTGATAAAACACCGTGGGCGATGACCTCAGGCAACGCACACAGTTTAAAGGAATAAACCATGTTGGATCAATGAACAATCACACACGCCATTCTCTTGAAAACTGTTTGCATTAGGCCGCCTTGCGCAAAAGTTTACCACATAAAAAATGTGTGTGATGGACAACCTTTGCCTTTCTTCTACGCACCGTGTGTGATGCATTCAATAACTCAAACGATAAAAAATGTTAATATCGTGTGCAATGGCAACACTATCACAAATGATTTAACAGGGAAAATTGTGTGTGATGTACCTGCGAACGGAAACCTTTTGCTTGGAGCCACTGTGTAAGATGTATATACGAACAAAAACATTTAGCGGAGACTGATTGTGTGGGATGTACTTACGGCCGGAAACGATTTCGCATGTATAATTGTATTTTTTAGCACTACTCTACGTATAACCGTATTTGATCGCTCGCTGGTCGCATACGACCTCATTTTGCCGAGCGTGTGTGCTAGGAGAGCATATCCCCGACGGTTTCTGGGTCGTGTGGGAAGGATCACCCTATCTCCCACACTCACTTGGCGATGGTTCCGAATGCCGTCGCGGAAAGGGGTTAAAAATTGTTTGTATAGCACCTCGTTGTACCAGTGTGTACCAAGCATCTTTTAGACTTTCTCTCACCTTTGCTTAAAATTGAGAACTTCATTCTCAGGAGTGCACGCAGCAAGGGAAGATCCAGCCATAGTGATAAAGAAAGCAAGAACACCAAACACGTAAAAAGGCAACCAAGAATAAGGAAAATATCTTTGTATTTTTCAGAAAATGTTTTAGAAGTGGGGGGGATGAAGACGAGAGGCAAATGGTAAATAATGTAATTGCAAGGAGATGAGAGTTTATGTGTAGGTACTTGATAGATGTTGATGATATCTCCCTCGCAATGGCGCCAGAAATTTTTCCTACTACATGTGATCTGCGTTGTTATTCACCTGAAGAGGAGGGGATGATGCAACATAGTAGAGCTAAGTATTCCCCTCAGTTATGAAACCAAGGTTATCAATCCAATAGGAGAACCAAGCAACACTATGTAAATGGCACCTGCACACAAACAACAAATACTTGCAACCCAACGCGTAGAGGGGTTATCAATCCCTCGATGATATTAAGATTTGATAAATAGATAGATTGGTAGATGAAAATAAAATAAAATCAAATAAAATGCAGCAAAGTATTTTTGAGTTTTTGCTTGAATAGATCTGAAAATATTTAGATAGGAAATAGACCCGGGGGCCGTAGATTTCACATGAGGCATCTCTCAAGGAAATATCGTACGGTGGGTAAACAAATTACTGTTGGGCAATTGATAGAAAAGCAAATAATTATGATGATATCCAAGACAATGATCATATATATGGGCATCACGTCCAAGATTAGTAGACTGAAATGGTTGTGCATCTACTACTATTACTCCACAAATCGACCGCTATCCAGCATGCATCTAGTGTATTAAGTTAATGGAAAAACAGAGTAATGCAATAAGAAGAATGATGTGATACAGACAAGGCAAGCTCACGTATGAACAAGCCGCATCTTGTTACCCTTAATAGCAATGACACATGCGTGTCATGTCTCTTTCTGTCACTGAGATTGAGTGCCGCAAGATCGAACCCATGACAAAGCACCTCTTCCCATGGCAAGATAAATTAATCTAGTTGCCAAACCAAACCAAAATATCGAATAAGAAATACGAGGCTATAACAAATCATGCATGGATAGATCTGATCATAAACTCACAATTCATCGAATTCCAACAGGCACATCGCAAAAAAGAGTTACATCAAATAGATCTCCAAGAACATCGAGGAGAACATTGTATTGAGGATCAAAAGGAGAATAGAAGCCATCTCACTATTAACTACGGTCCCGTAGGTTTGTGGTAAACTACTCACGCATCATCGGAGGGGCAACAATGATGATGATGAACCCCTCCGTGATCGTTGACCCCTCCGGCAGAGTGCCGAAAAAGGCCTCTAGATTGGATCTCGTGGTTCTGGAACTTGTGGCGGCTGAAAAAGTATTTTGTTGACTCCCCTAGGCTTTCTAGAATGTTAGAATATTTATAGAGCCGGAGGTCGGTCAAGAAGCTTCCCTTGGGCTCCACTACCCACTAGGGCACGCCTCGGCCTCCTGGCATGCCCTGATGCCTAGTGGGCCCCATGGGCCTCCCCTCGTGTGCTCCCCATGTGTCTTCTGGCTAGAAAAAAATATCTAAAAAGTTTTGTGGCATTTGGAATTTGTTTGATATTGATATTCTGCAAAGTAAAAAACAAGCATAAAACAACAACTGGCATGGGGCACTATGTCATTAGGCTATTTCAAAAAAATTATATAAAGTTGCTAGAAAATGAAGGAACCTAGCTGGCAATTAAGCCGACCAACAATGCATGCTCTGACGTTTGGTAGTGGATAATCCCATAACCATCACTTCACTCTTGTCATAGTTTATCTTGAGACCCGGCATCCGCTGGAAGTAGAGGAGGTGGAATTTCATATTCGCGATGTTAGCTGCGAAGCCTTCCACCATGATAATGGTGTCATCAGCGTAATGGAGGAGGGAGACCCCACCCTTCCCATAAGGTGCTAAGCTATGGTGCGGATATGGGCCGCTGCCTTGGCATTCTCTAGAATGGTAGCGAGAGCATCAACCACCATGTTGAACAGGAATGGGGAGAAGGGGTCGCCTTGCCTAACCCCACAGAATGTGGGGAAGAAGGTTCCGATCTTCTCGTTAATGTTAATCGTGGTACACCCATAGGAAACCATCTGCATGACCCAGGTGACCTAGCTGGCCTCGAAACCCTTACGGAGTAGAACTTCCTGAAGGAAGGGCCAGTGCATTGATACGCCTCCAACGTATCTATAATTTTTGATTGTTCCATGCTATTATTAATGATGTTTTGGATGTTTAATAGGCTTTGTTATACAGTTTTATATTATTTTTGGGACTAACCTACTAACCCAAAGGCCCAGTCCAGATTGCTGTTTTTTTGCCTGTTTTAAGGTTTTGCACAAAATGGATATCAAACGGAGTCCAAACGGATTGAAACCTTCGGGAGAGATATTTTTGGAGAAAAATACGCCCGGGAGACTAGAGAACCGCGGAGTAGGGCTGACGTGGCGTCCGCGAGGGTGGGGGGGGCGCCCCCCCTATAGGGTGCGCCCCTTGCCTTGTGGGCACCCCGTCTGGCCCCCGGTGCCCTCCTTTCTCCTATATATATACCTATGTACCCCGAAACTATCAGAACAACAGAGAAAACCCTAGTTCCACCGCCACAACCTTCTGTTCCCGTGAGATCCCATATTGGGGCTTGCTCCGGAGCTCCGTCGGAGGGGGGATCTACCACGGAGTGCTTCTACATCATCATCATCGCCTCACCATGAGTTGTGAGTAATTTATCACAGACCTTCGGGTCCATAGCTAGTATCTAGATGGCTTCTTCTCTCTCTTTGGATCTCAATACCATGTTCTCCTCGGTCTTCGAGGAGATCTATTCGATTTAATCTCTTTTTGCGGTATGTTTGTCGAGATCCGATGAATTGTGGGTTTATGATCAAGATTATCTATGATAAATACTTGGTTCTTTTCTAAACTCTTTATGTGTGATTATAATATCCTTGCAAGTCTCTTCGAATTATTGGTTTGGTTTGGCCTACTAGATCTCTAGTTCTTGCAATGGGAGAAGTGCTTGGCTTTGGGTTCAATCTTGTGGTGCCCTTTCCCAGTGACAGTAGGGGCAGTAAGGCACGTATTGTATTGTTGCCATCGAGGATAAAAAGATGGGGTTTATATCACTAAGTTTGAATTTATCCCTCTACATCATGTCATCTTGCTTAAGGCGTTACTCTATTCTTATGAACTTAATACTCTAGATGCATGCCGGATAGCGGTCGATGTGTGGATTAATATTAGTAGATGCAACATCGTTTCGGTCTACTTGTCTCGGACGTCATGCCTATATATGATGATCATGCCTAGATGGTCTCATAATTATTTGCTTTTCTATCAATTGCTCGACAGTAATTTGTTTACCCACCGTAGAATATCGCTATCATGAGAGCAGCCACTAGAGAAAGTATGGCCCCCGGGTCTATACTCAACATATCAATCTACAATCTACTTTACTTTTCCGCTTTTACTTTCTGTTCTTATAACCAAAAATACCAAAAATATCAAACTATCATCTCTATCAGATCTCACTTTTGCAAGTGACCGTAAAGGGATTGACAACCCCTTATCGCGTTGGCTACGAAGTTCTTATTTGTTTGCGCAGGTGCGAGGGACTCAAGCGTGGTCTCCTACTGGATTGATACCTTGGTTCTCAAAAACTGAGGGAAATACTTACGCTACTGTGCTGCATCACCCTTTCCTCTTCGAGGGAATACAACGCAAGCTCGAGAAGTAGCAAGAAGAATTTCTGGCGCCGTTGCCGGGGAGGCTTATGCAAAAGTCATACAACAAGTACCTATCACAAACCCTTATCCTTCGCATTAGATGTTTTGCCTCTCGTTTTCCTCTCCCCCACTTCACCCTTGCCGTTTTATTTGCCCTTCTTCTGCCGTGTGTTTATCTTTTGCCTGCCCTCATGTCTGAGATGGGGGAAGATCTTATCGAGAAGGGTAGTAATGTTGAGGGCAATGTCTATGTTGACCCTCCGGATGAAACTACCACTTTACATATTAAAAAATTCCGTGTTGGTAGTGGAAATATCATTGTAAAAGGAGTTCTTCGAGACTTCTTTACTTGTGCCGGTGCTTTGCCCACAATGGGTGGCTCTATTCTTCACAGAACTAGTAGCCTTGCGGATGCTATATCCATGCTCGTAGTTGAAATTGAAAGGTAATTTATCCATATGCATCCCTGCACTCAGAGAATCTTTCTGGAATTTTCCAATATTGAGCATTCTTCTGTTAAGCGTGCTGCTACTATCTTTTTGGCTCATGAATTTAGATTTATCATGAAAGACGCCAAGGAAATCTTTGCTCATTACGGGTTGGATGCTGGCCGACCTCCCATAGAGGCTATCTTATTTAATCAAGAAGACATAATGCGGTTATGATCTCCTGATCATGTTGCTTTTAATGAAAACCTTAGGAAAAAGGTTCCTACCATTGTCTTGGTTGATAGAATTTCTGAGTTGAACGATGACTTTGCTATTCATAACAATGGGTTAGGCTTCTCCCTTGAGCGAAGGCTCATGACCTTCTGCCAAAAGAATGCCTATAATGATGAGTTGGTTGTTCACTATAAAGGGCCAAAAGAGGAACCTATTCCTCCTGAGCTTGATATGGGGGCCTTTTGTCCCATTAAATTTAGCCCTTTTGATTACTTTTGCTTGCCACAAAGGAAACTTGCTGCTGAATGTAGGGAATATGAGATGAGTTTTTGCAATATATCGTGTCATTATGGCATTCCCTAGATCTATCCATGTATCATGCCTAGCTCGGGGCATAAAACGATAGCGCTTGTTGGGAGGCAACCCAATTTTATATTTTTTGTTTTTGCTTCTGTTTAAGAATAAATATTGCATCTAGCTTTTGTTTAGATGTGGTTTTGTGTTTTAATTAGTGTATGTGCCAAGTAGAACCTTTGGGAAGACTTGTGTGAAGTTTATATGATCGTGCTGTGAAAAACAGAATCGTTAGCGCTCGCTAGAATGGTCTCCAGATTTTACTGGAGCATGCTATTTAGTTGATTCTTTTTTGCAGATGATTAATAGACAAATTCCTCACGTTTACCAATTTATTTCATTTTTTGGAGTTACAGAAGTATGCGAAAACTGCAGATTACTACAGATTGTTCTGTTTTTGATAGATTCTGTTTTTCGTGTGTTGTTTGCTTATTTCAATGCATCTATGAGTTGTATTGGGAAGTATGAATCATAGAGAAGTAGGAATACAGTAGGTTTAACACCAATATAAACAAAGAATGAATTCATTGCAGTACCTTTGAGTAGTGGTTTGCTTTCTTATACTAACGGAGCTCACGAGATATTTGTCTAAGTTTTGTGTTGTGAAGTTTTCAAATTTTGAGTATTGCTTTGATGGACTATGGAACAAAGAGTGGCAAGAGCCTAAGATTGGGGATGCCCAAGGCACCCCAAGGTAAAATTCAAGGACAACCAAAAGCCGAAGCTTGGGGATGCCCCGGGAAGGCATCCCCTCTTTCGTCTTCATCCATCGACAACTATACCCGGAGCTATATTTTTATTCACCACATGATATGTGTTTTACTTGGAGCCTCTTGTATAATTTGAGTCTTTGCTTGTTAGTTTGCCAAAATTATCCTTGCTGGACACACCTATTTGAGAGAGTTAAATATGGCCTAGTAATTGATAGAACACTCTATGTGATTCACTTATATCTTTCGAGTTGAATAGTTTTTGCTCTAGTGCTTCACTTATATCTTTTAGAGCACGGCGGTGATTATATTTTGTAGAAATTGTTGATCTCTCATGCTTCGCTTATATCCTTTTGAGAGTCTATTAAAACAGCATGGTAATGTGCTTTGGCTATAAAACTAGCCTTCACATGATAGACATCCAATATCAATGTAGTAAAAACTTTCACACTAAGTGCATTGAATATGATGAGAAGTTGGATGCTTGATAATTGTTTTGAGATATGAGAATAGTGATATTAGAGTCATGCTAGTGGATTTTTTATGAAATTGAGAAATACTTGTGTTAATGTTAGTGATTCCCTTAGCATGCACGTATGGTGAACCGCTATGTGACGAAGTTAGAGCATGAGGTATTTGTAAAGTGTCAACCTTTGTGTGGAGGTCGGGCTGCGCGATGGTTAACTCCTACCAACCTCCCCCCTAAGAGCATGCTTTGATTGCTTTGTTGTGATGACTCGTAGATTTTTTCAATAAGTATATGCGTTCTTATGACTAATGTTGAGTCCATGGATTATACGCACTCTCATCCTTCCACCATTGCTAGCCTCTCTTGTACCGTGCAACTTTCGCCGGTACCATACACCCACTATATATCCTTCCTCAAAACAGCCACCATATATTTTCCTCAAAACAACCACCATATCTACATATCATGGCATTTCCATAGCCATTCTGAGATATATTGCCATGCAACTTTTCCATCGTTCCGTTCATATGACACGCTTCATATTGTCATATTGTCATGCATGATCATGTAGTTGACATCGTATTTGTGGCAAAGCCACCATGCATAATTTTTCATACATGTCACTCTTGATTCATTGCATATCCCGGTACACCGCCGGAGGCATTCATATAGGTCATACTTTGCTCTAGTATCGAGTTCTAATTCAATGAAAGTGTGATGATCATCATTATTAGAGCATTGTCCCATGTGAGGAAAGGCTAAATCAAGAAAGCCCCTCCAAAAAAAAGAAAAAAAAGAAAAAGAAAGGCAAAAAAAGAAAGGCCAAAAAAAGAAAAAAAAAGGAAAAAAAACGGACAATTGCTACTATCTTTTTCCACACTTGTGCTTCAAAGTAGCACCATGTCCTTCATGATAGAGAGTCTCATGTTTAGTCACTTTCATATACTAGTGGGAATTTTCATTATAGAACTTGGCTTGTATATTCCAACGATGGACTTCCTCAAAAGCCCTAGGTCTTCATGAGCAAGCAAGTTGGATGCACACCCACTAGTTTCTTTTATTGAGCTTTCATACATATTTATCTCTAGTGCATCTGTTGCAAGGCAATCCCTACTCACTCACATTAATATCTATTGATAGGCATCTCCATAGCCCATTGATACGCCTAGTCGATGTGAGACTATCTCCCTCCTTTTTGTCTTCACCACAACCACCTCTCTATTCCACATAGTGCTATGTCCATGGCTCACGCTCATGTATTGCGTGAAAGTTGAAAGGTTTGAAAGAATAGAGTATGAAAACAAGTGCTTAGCTGAAACCGGGGTTGTGCATGATATGAATATTTTGTGTGATGAACAGGGAGCATAGCCAGACTATATGATTTTGTAGGGATAGCTTTCTTTAGCCATAGTATTTTGAGAAGACATGATTGCTTTGTTAGTATGCTTGAAGTATTATTATTTCTTATGTCAATATAGACTTTTATCTTGAATCTTTTAGATCTGAACATTCATGCCAAAGTTAAGAGAATTACATTGAAAAACTATGTTGGTTAGCATTCCACATCAAAAATTATGTTTTTATCATTTACCTACTCGAGGACGAGCAGGAATTAAGCTTGGGGATGCTTGATACGTCTCCAACGTCTCTATAATTTTTGATTGTTCCATGCTATTATTTATGATGTTTTGGATGTTTAATGGGCTTTGTTATACACTTTTATATTTTTTTGGACTAACCTACTAACCCAAAGGCCCAGTCCAGATTGCTGTTTTTTGCCTGTTTTAGGGTTTTAGAGAGAAGGAATATCAAACGGAGTCTAAATGGAATGAAACCTTCGGGAGAGATATTTTTGGAGCAAAATACGCACGGGAGACTTGAGAACCACGGAGTAGGGCTGACGTGGCGTCCATGAGGGTGGGGGAACGACCCCTGCCTCGTGGGCACCCCGTCTGGCCCCCGGTGCCCTCCTTCATCCTATATATACCTACGTACCCCGATACTATCAGAACAACATAGAAAACCCTAGTTCCACCGCCGCAACCTTCTGTTCCCGTGAGATCCCATCTTGGGGCCTATTCCGGAGCTTCGCCGGAGGGGGGATCTACCACGGAGTGCTTCTACATCATCATCATCACGTCACCATGAGTTGTGAGTAATTTACCACAGACCTTCGGGTCCATAGCTAGTATCTAGATGGCTTCTTCACTCTCTTTGGATCTCAATACCAAGTTCTCCTCGGTCTTCGAGGATATCTATTCGATTTAATCTCTTTTTGCAGTGTGTTTGTCGAGATCCGATGAATTGTGGGTTTATGATCAAGATTATCTATGAGAAATATTTGGTTCTTTTCTGAACTCTTTATGTGTGTCTATAATATCCTTGCAAGTCTCTTCGAATTATTGGTTTGGTTTGGCCTACTAGATCTATAGTTCTTGTAATGGGAGAAGTGCTTGGCTTTGGTTTCAATCTTGCGGTGTCATTTCCCAGTGACAGTAGGGGCAGCAAGGCACGTATTATATTGTTGCCATCCAGGATAAAAAGATGGGATTTATATCACTAAGTTTGAGTTTATCCCTCTACATCATGTCATCTTGCTTAAGGCATTACTCTGTTCTTATGAACTTAATACTCTAGATGCATGCTGGATAGCGGTCAATGTGTGGAGTAATAGCAGTAGATGCAGAAACATTTCGGTCTACTTGTCTCAGACGTGATGCATATATATAATGATCATGCCTAGATGGTCTCATAATTATTCGCTTTTCTATCAATTGCTCGATAGTAATTTGTTTACCCACCATAGAATATCGCTATCATGAGAGAAGCCACTAGAGAAAACTATGGCCCCCGGGTCTATTCTCAACATATCAATCTACAATCTACTTTAGTTTTACGCTTTTTCTTTCTGTTCTTATAACCAAAAAATACCAAAAATATCAAACTATCATCTCTATCAGATCTCACTTTCTCAAGTGACCGTAAAGGGATTGGCAACCCCTTATCGCGTTGGCTGCGAAGTTCTTATTTGTTTGTGCAAGTGCGAGGGACTCGCGCGTGGTCTCCTACTGGATTGATAACTTGGTTCTCAAAAACTGAGGGAAATACTTACGCTACTGAGCTGCATCACCCTTTCCTCTTCGAGGGAATGCAACGCAAGGTCGAGAAGTAGCATGCATCGTGTCATAGGATTTATGAAAATCAATCTTTAGGAAGACCGCCTTCTGTTGTATGGCGCATACCTCAGGAAGGACTTCATGGAAAACTAGTACCCCATCTAATATATATCCGCCTTGGATGAAGGCCGACTAATTGGGATGCGTGATGTGGTCAGCTAACGAGGTCACCCTATTGGCGTACCCCTTTGCCAGAATTCAAAAGATCACCGTGATCAGGCAAAATTGGTGGATGCCCGAGGCCCCACGCACAATGGGGATGACAGTGATGATCCCGTAGTTAAGTCAGGCCAGGTCCATGGAGCCCGTGTAGATCTCCTCAAAGAGCGACATCACCTCATGCTTGATGACGTTCCATAAGGTCTGGAAAAACTTGACCGGAAGGCCATTGGTGTTGGAAATATGCGCTAGAGGCAATAATATTTGTATTTTCATGTTCATAATTTAAGAGTTTATATTCTATGTTATAACTGCTATGATCCTGGAATATGTGATTTAGTGGAAAACTCATATACATGTGTGGAATGATAAACAACTAAAAAAGGTTCCTAGCATTTCCTCTAGGACTAGCTCAAGTGTTATTGGCGATCATGTTTTCCGGATCTTAGGATATCGTTCAGTGTAAGTATAGTCCTAAAACAACATTGAGACTATGATGTTTGGAACAACGGTCATATTGAATTGACCCAATCCTGTCTGTTATGAATTGAGTTAATATTGTCTGTAATCAATTTTAATAACACATAGTGTTAACCTGTGATTTTTGCTCCTGAGACAACGAGAGTATAGTAGCCAGGCACTTCTTACCGTACGGTGGGCTTTGGGGTTGTTCAAATGTCACATGTAACATGGTAATAATAATGAGAACTTAAATATTCATCGGAATGTTTGACAAGGGACTAGATAGCTCGAGAGTGGGATTTGCACCTCCGATGATGGAGAGATATTCTTAGGGCCTTCTTGGTGTGACCACATCAATAATTATTTGGCCAGACATAGGTGACTTCACCATGGTAATGCCGAAACACAATAACAAGATAGAAGAAGAAAATCGGCGATAACTCACAAGTATAGGTGGTCACAACAGTTTTCGAGGGTAGAGTATTCAACACAAATTTATAGATTCGACACAAGGGGCGCCAAAGAATATTTGTAAGTATTAGAAGTTGAGTTGTGAATTCAACCACAGTTGGAGATTAAATATCTGCATCGAAGGGAGTAACACGGTACTGTGACAGTTTTGATAGCAGTAGTGACGATAACAATAGCAGCAACATTTTTGTAGCAATTGTAATAGTAGCAGCAACAGTAGTAACTTAGCAAGATCAATATGTGGAAAAACTTGTAGGCACTGGGTCGGTGATATCGTTGGATAATATTCATCATATAACAGTTATAATCTAGGGCAACACAAAACTAGCTCTAGTTCATCGATATAATGTAGGCATCTATTACGTAAATAGTCATACATGCTTATGGAAAAGAACTTGCATGACATCTTTTGTCCTACCCTTCCATTGAAGTGGGGTCCATAAGTGAAAATGCAACTAATCCCCTGGTGGTTTTGGTAATTAATAACAACATATAGCTCATTGAACTAATATCCATTCAAGTCAAGATAAATATTTCAGGAAGTTCAATGATTGGCATAGCATGGACTAGAGATGTGGACCCCTCAAAATGCTAAGGACAAAGATTGGCAAAAGCTCAAGACTCTACATTTCTGTTTTAGTGATCTAAGATCACATTGAGTCTATAGGAAAGACAGTACTATTAAAAGGGGACGAGGTGTTGCTTAATGGTCTCGTTGCTCAAGTGGTTAGTGATATTGCTCCAAAACCCTCAACCACTTTCTTAAATTCCACATATGTCCAAAACCTAAAGTCAAACTCGGCCCCACTGATTTGATCCATCCGTCACCATCGAGTTCATTTCACATAGCCACTGCGACAAACCCTAGACAATTCGGTCACACCGATACGGATCTCGGTCTCACCGAGATGGCATTGCAAACTCTGTGTGATCCTTTCGTAACATTTCGGTCCCACCGAGAAGAGTGATTGGTTCCACCGAGTTTGCATGGTAAACTCTCTGTGATCCTTTTGTAACGTTTCGGTCTAACCAAAATGAGCGATGGGTCCCACCGAGTTTGCCTGACCAATTCTCTGTATTGTTATTTCCTGAAATCCGCCTCACCGAGTTCATGCAATCGACACCACCGAGATGAGGTCGTGCCTAGCCCTAGCACATCGGTCCCACCGAGTTGATCATGTCGGTCCCACCGAGATTCCTAACATTCACATTTTGAACTACTTCGGTCTCATCGAGTTCACCTATTTGGCCTGACCGAGTTGGGTCAAATGTGTGTAATAGTTGGATTTTGTGTGGATGCTATATATACCCCTCCAGCCCCATCTCCATTTGAGAGAGAACCATCAGAACGTGCCTACACTTCCACCATGCATTTCTGAGAGAGAACCACCGGCTCATATGTTGAGACCAAGATATACCAATCCTACCACAAGAATCTTGATCTCTAGACTTCCGCAAGTTGCTTTCCACTCAAATCATCTTTCCACCATATCCAAATCTGTGTGAGAGAGTTGAGTGTTGGGGAGACTATCACTTGAAGCACAAGAGCAAGGAGTTCATCATCAACACACCATTTAATACCTTTTGGAGAGTGGTGTCTCCTAGATTGCTTAGGTGTCACTTGGGAGCCTCCGACAAGATTGTGGAGTTGAACCAAGGAGTTTGTAAGGGCAAGGAGATTGCCTACTTTGTGAAGATCTACCCGAGTGAGGAAAGTCCTTCGTGGGCGATGGCCATGGTGGGATAGACAAGGTTGCTTCTTCGTGGACCCTTCGTAGGTGGAGCCCTCCGTGGACTCGCGCAGCCATTACCCTTTGTGGGTTGAAGTCTCCATCAACGTGAATGTACGATAGCACCACCTATCGGAACCATGCCAAAAATCTCCGTGTCTCCATTGCGTTTGCACTCTCCAAACCTCTCCCTTTACATTCATATGCAATGATTTGCTTTTCGCTGCCACACTCTTAGAATTGTATGTGTAAGTTGGTTACTTGACTTGTCATAATTGCTAAAATCCGCCAACACTTAAAATTGGTAAAAGGCTAGATTTTTATTTGGTCAACTAGTCTAATCACCCCCTCTAGACCTACTTTCGATCCTACAATTGGTATCAGAGCTTTGGTCTCCATTTCCTGTGTTTTCCATAGCTTTGGTGATCATAGCCTTGGTTTCAAAACCTAGGAGAGTATGGCGTCTAGCGAGGGAGGTTATCACCGTAGAGTTTCTTACTTTGATGGTACTAATTTTGCTAGTTGGAAACATAAAATGGAAATGCATATTCTTGGACATAACCCTGCCGTTTGGGCTGTTGTGCGAATTGGTTTGCAAGGTGAATACTTCGAGGATGGAAAAGAACTGGATCATGAAGCGACCGCGGAAGAATTGAAATGTTGCAACACAATGCTCAAGTAGGCGATATTCTTTTCAACGGATTGTGGGACGATGAAATCTTCATCGCCAAGGCTAACATCCTCTTCGGAGACAGGTAAGTACTTACTATCTTCTAAATCCTCATGATTGGCGAGTTCTTCAGGGCTGAACTAACCCTCTTCCCCTTCATCCTGCTCGAACACGGGCTCAACGGGGTTGTCGGGGTCTTTGGCATTGTCCGAAGTGTCATTACCTCCTGTGCCGGTATTGATTTCCCTTCCCCGACGCTATCGTGAGCGGCGCCGCTCACGCCGGCGTTTTGGTGGTTCATCGACAAGCTTATCCTTATCTGGATCCAGAGTGCCATTGCCGTCCTTCCTCTTAGGCGTGTCCACCGTGTATACATCGTAAGTAGAAGCGGCTGTCCAACGCCCGGTGATGGGCGGGTTTTGACCTGGTTCGGTTTCGATAGTGTCGTCCATGCCATCGATGTCTTCAGACGCGTAGTCTAGCATGTCGGTTAAATCCTCGACAGTGGCTACTAAGTGGGAGGTGGGTGGGGCGTAAAATTCCCTGGTCTCAGCCCCCAGTTCAGGTTGGGCATAGTTCGGGGGTGATACCTCTGTGACGGCGAGAGATTGAATTAAGTCCAGCACCTTGTTTAAGAGCGAGAGCTGGAAAGGCGACTGAGGGTCTGCGGAGCTAGGCTCGATGATAACCACTTGGGTGAGCCCGAAGGACGCAGACCTCGAGAGTTCAGAGTTCGTGTCCGGAGGCGAGATTGGCTTCCCGAGAACAGGAAGAGTCTCATTTGATTTCGGGTCCGCCAAAGGCGCGGTCGCATGTGGGTCTCCGACTAGAAGCTCTATGATGGGAGAGGGTCCGGCGGGGTTCATCCTCCCATATTCGGATGAAGTGGTCCACTCCAGATCTAAGGCCGAGGTGGACATTAGTGTCGAACCCCGGACAAGATCTGATAGTAGATCTGAAGGGCGTCCTTCGTGTGGGCGGGGAACAGCGGCCGAGGCCGCGAACCCCTCGAAAATTAGGTCTACTCGGATATCGACGATGTAGTTCAAACTTCCAAACCTGGTCTGGTGACCAGGGGCATAGCTGTCGACCTGCTCAAGATGACTGGTCGAGTTGGCATGTAGCATGAAGCCGCCAAACATGAAAAACTCACCAGGGAGAAAGGTGTCAGGCCCAAGATGCGATTCTATCCCGATCACGTGACGCTTACGTGATTGGGGCACAACCGCATTTCGGGCGCTTAGCAAGATGGATATCATTACATCGTACCATTACATACATACATGGGGGATACAACAATACATACAAGTCACATGAATACAACAGCATCAATACAAAGTATCCGACTACGGATACAAACAAGAAAAACACAAGACATCCATCTGCTATCCCAGGCTACCGACCAGGAACCTAACCCAAGACTGAAGAAGAAGAAGAAGAAGAAAGAACTCCAACACAACGAACATCGCTCTCACGTCAAGACATCGGAAACCTGCACCTGCAACTGTTGTTGTAGTATCTGTGAGCCACGAGGACTCAGCAATCCCATAACCATGGGTAACAAGACTATCAAAGCTTAATGGGAAGGAAGATGTAAAGTGGTGAGGTTGCAGCAGCAGCTAAGAAATATGCATGGTGGCTAACTTACGAGTACAAGAATAAAATGAGCATCTACGCAAACGGTCGCAAACTAGTAGTGATCGCTAAAGATCCTGAACTACCTACGAGTCAAACATAACCCCACTATGTTCTCTTCTCAAAGTGAAAAGAGACAGTCATGGTTACTCACACAGTTGTGTGTTTTACTTCGGATCCTCTGTCAAGTTTTCTACAACTGGACATTAACAAATTCCAATCTGCCACATAACCGCGGGCACGGCTTTCGAAAGATCATAACCCTGCAGAGGTGTCCCAACTTAGCCCATCACAAGCTCTCACGATCAGCTGAAGTGATAAATATAATATCATCACCCCTTATCTTAGGGAAATCCGATCAGGCTCGGCATCCCGGTGCACAAGACATTTCGACAATGGTAAAACAAGTCCAGCAAGACCTCCCGGTGTGTCGACACCCTGATAGTAGCCACGCGTATCTCGTCTCAGGCCACGACCGGATGAGCACAGCGTACAACAGCCAAACCCCAAGTTTTCAAGGGGGGGGGGTGCGCCGCACACGACTCTATTTGGGACAAACACCATCAGCACTGGCCCCCCTGCTATGTAGAAGAATCCACGGGTAGCGCTAACTCCCTATGCAATTCAATTAATTAATTAAGTTGTTATTATGAGCAAATTAAAACCAATGTTGGGCCTTGCTGGAGGAGTTTTATTCAAAGAGGAACTGTCAAGGGGTCCTCATATACCCAACCGTGTAAGGAACGCAAAATCAAGGAACATAATGCCGGTTTATCAGCGCCTAAGGTGGCATGAGTGGAACAAAACACCGAGCAAAAGGCCAAGCCTTCCACCCATGCCCAGTATATAGGTGTTTTAATAATAATAATAGATATTGTGATATTCCAACAACAAGTTCCCTCCTAGAACGATCTTCATCTTCACCTGCAACTAACAACGCTATAAGAGGGGCTGAGCAAGCGGGTAACATAGCCAAACAATGGTTTTGCTAGGAAGGTTTCAAAGGTTAGAGGTTTCATGGCAACAAGGAGAGGCTGACAATAATGATGGGTAGCGCGACATATAACGATAGCATCGAGACAACTAAGCAAAGGCAATGATAGTAAAGGTATCCAAGGATATGGTCATCTTGCCTGAGATCCCGCAAGGAAGAAGAACGGATCCATGAAGAAGACGAAGAAGAAGCCTTGAAGAAGAACCACGGGTAGACGAACGAATCCTCACGATCGCAACGAAACAAGCACTAACGAGAAGAAGCAAGCAATACGGTAAAAACACAACACAAGATCATTACAATATGCTCAACCAAGTATGATGCAAGGCAGTTCTATATAGGAAGCACTACAAGTCTATGCAGGAAGCATAACATGACAAGGTAGGAAGCACAGAAAAACAACACAAGAACATGACAATATGCTCAACCAAGTAGGATGCACGACAAGTCTACATATGAAGCACAACAAGGCTATACAGGAAGCATAACATGGCAAGGTAGGAAGCACAGAAAAACAACACAAGTCTATATGATGCAATACATGGCAAGGTATGATGCATGACAAGTCTATACAGGAAGCACAACAAGTCTATACAGGAAGCATTACATGGCAAGGTAGGAAGAACAGAGAAACAACACAAGAAACATGACAATATGCTCAAGCAAGTAGGATGCAAGATAATTCTATATGTGATGCAAAACATGGCAAGGCAGGAAGCACTCAAAACAACACAAGTCAACAAGTTTAAAAGAGGCAGGAAACTACTTAAGACAAATCCGGTAAGTCC
>LR738712.1:190193815-190528327 GCA_902687465.1 Secale cereale | reverse complement strand
GTCTATATGATGCAATACATGGCAAGGTATGATGCATGACAAGTCTATACAGGAAGCACAACAAGTCTATACAGGAAGCATTACATGGCAAGGTAGGAAGCACAGAAAAACAACACAAGTTTATATGATGCAATACATGGCAAGGTATGATGCATGACAAGTCTATACAGGAAGCACAACAAGTCTATACACGAAGCATTACATGGCAAGGTAGGAAGAACAGAGAAACAACACAAGAAACATGACAATATGCTCAAGCAAGTAGGATGCAAGATAATTCTATATGTGATGCAAAACATGGCAAGGCAGGAAGCACTCAAAACAACACAAGTCAACAAGTTTAAAAGAGGCAGGAAACTACTTAAGACAAATCCGGTAAGTCCTCATATCCATAGTTTGAAATTAGTCCAGATCTGCACAAACCTTAAGTTAAAGTTGTTAAACAGCAATTCAACATGCACCATCATGATCTACACGAAATTCTAATCAAGTTTTATATAAAGTTTGTTTAATTCGGAGCTACGGCCTAGAAGATATGAGCAAAACAAGACAAGCATGGCAACGGTGCAAGATGCACCCAAACATCAAGAAAACTCACTTCAAACATGAAAACAATATGATATTATGATTCTACATGCAAAATCACACAAGTTTCGTATAAGGAACACTCAAAACGGAGCAACGGACTAAAAGATACACATGAAACAAGATATAACGACAAGCTGAAGTTAACAGCCACATATCAACTTTGGAGCAAGAAATATATACTCTACAGCAATCAAACATGGTGACAAGAAGCATGGACATGAAGTAGACATATCCTACAGCAAACAACTCCATTGGAACAACTCCATAGGAGGCATGGATCAATAGCAACAAGCTACAACATTTTGATCATGACATTAAAAACCTGACAGCAATATTTTATAGCAACTTGGGAGCAAGAATTAAATAAGCTACAGCAACCCAAATGAGCAAATGAAGGCATGAATGGATAGACGTCAACATATACAACAAGGAATGATCAATGGCCACCCCAAAACTAACATGGATTTACCTAGGGCATCAAGCAAACATAGCATCAGGATATGGCAGATTCCAGACTTAGTGAAATTTCACTGTGTTAAAACAGTAACATTATCATGGCATGTTTGCAAGCATGTTTAAGTCAACACAAGGCATATCATGGAAAGTTAAATGCACCACATCAAAGAACACATCATGGAGATTCTAAAACATCTAGGCATGTGACATGGGGACAAACACATCAATAGCAACGAGCTCCTCAACTAGGCATCTCGTAACAAGTTACAAAACCTAACAGCCACATGCACTTTTGCAACATAGATAAACATGGCAATATGAAATCTAACATGCATGCTATAGCAACCAACATGTAGAGCATCTCATGATGAACATTTTGACATATCATTTGCATCATTTGGATAAACATGCACCAAGTTATCACATATCAAACATGGCAACAAAATAACAAGCAGCAGCAGTTTATAACAAGTAGCACCCTTGTAACAGATATTAGAGCAACTAGATGAACTCAAACATGCATGTCACAATGGAACAAAGTGTAGAGCATATCACCACGGTCATTTTGACATATCATTCACTCAATTTGGACAAGCACACAATTAATTTCAAGCAGTCAAAGATGCAACATTAAACTGACAGAAAAAAAGGACTTAGCCCTTTTGACAGAAACAGAGTGAGCGAGAAGAGGCTAAACAGCGCACACGCGGGGAATAGGGGCCCTTACCATGGGCCTGGCCCAGATCTGGAGAGGAGGGAGAGGCAGGCCGGCCTGGGAGCGTCGGGCCAGCTTGGGCCCACGAGGCCGAGGAAGAGCATCGGGCCGGCTGGCACGCCTGGCCCATGCGGATGCGGCTCGCCTCGCGGCTGGGCCGCGAGCGTGGCCTGGGCCCCTGCGGTCGAGCGGACCGGCGGCCCACCGGGGAGCTGCGCGGCCCACGAGCGGCACGAGCCAGCGCTCGTCGTGCTCGTCCGCCTCACGGGTCGAGCGAGGCAGTGAAAAAGGCGGCGGCGCTAGCGAGGTTCGAGGGAGGCGTGGAGGCGGCGGCGCCGAGTGCCGTAGAGGAGGCAGGACGGCGGGGTCCGGCCGGAGGAGCACCGGCGACTGGATTAGGCGGCGGGGCGACGAGGCCGATGCAACTCGGGCGTTCATGGCGCAGAGAGAGTGAGAGGTTAGAGATAGAAAACAAGCGAGAGATGAGGAAGGAAGGGAAGGCACGCGACCTGGACGGAGGTACTGGCTGGCAGCGGAGCTCCGGTGGCCGACGGGCGAGGCGGCGTGCTCCAGCCTCCGGCGGCGGTGGGCGAAGTGGCGATCGGGAGGATCCAATCCCTTGATCCAGAGCGAGGTCTCGGGCGAGCGGGAGGCTCAGGAGGAGCGGGGCGCTCGGCCCGGATCGGGCCCGGGGCTGGCCGCGATCTGGGTTCTGCGGGCCGCGGTGGGTGGAGGAAGGCTGGGGCATGGAGGAGGCCAGGTGGCGGCAGCTGAGTGGTGGAGGCGGGCTGACTGGCGGCGGGGAGCCAACCAGAGGCCGCCAAGTGGCGATGGCGAGGTTGCCAGCACCGGATTTGGAGGGGGAGGCGGCGGCGCGGCCCTCGAGGTGGGAGGAGGTGCTGAAAACGAGGGGGGAGAGAGGGTAGGCTGCCAAAAATGGAATATGGGGGTGTTTTTATAGGGTAGGTGCTAGGGTTTGAGGGTTTTGGGGGCTTTCGGAGCCCTCCGATCTCGATCTGACGGCCCGGAGCGGAGGGAGAGGTAGGTTGGGCCTAGGTGGGATGTGTGGATTAGTTGGGCTGAGATGAGAGGAGAGGGAGAGAGGGGAAAAGAGGCCTGCGGGGGTTTTCGGAGACCGAAAACGTCCGACGTTTAAACCGGCGACTAGTGCCGCTATAATTAACGATTGGGCTATCAAACGAGCTCCGAATGCGATGAAATTTGGCAGGCGGCCTGTCTACACTCTAATAAGACCACACGCCAAGTTTCAACCCATTCCGACAACATTTTTCGGCCACTCATAAAATAAATATTCGGAGGCACCGCGGGCGCGTGCAAGTGTGTCTGGGCTCAGAACGGACAACAGAAAGGACGAGGGGACTCGGGCTGATGCAAGTTTTGAAAACATGATGATGCAACACACATGATGACATGGCAAGATGCACACGCAAGGGGATGACATGGCAACGAAGACGAATAACTGACTGACACCTGGCGCACCGGTCTCGGGGTGTCACAACACTCCCCTACTAACAAGAGATCTCGTCCCGAGATCTTAGAACGAGACGGAAGGGAAAAAGGAAGAACAAAGTTCTTCGAGAACAAAAGAGTGAAACCAAAGAACCTTGAGAGGATGAACAACTTCGAAAGAAAGAATATAATGGAGATGAACGAGAAAGGGAAGCTCCATTACAAAAGAGGAACAAGAAACACATGAGAACCAATTAGTTTGGAAGGCATGAAACACGAGCTGAAGGAACAAGAATACATTGAATGCCACTCCGGTTAAAAGAGATAGAAAAGAATTTGAACGAAGGAATTCGGGCAGCACTTCGGTTGAAACTGAAAGAAATAGCACACTGGTTGAACATGAATGGAATAGGACAAGAACCTGAGGAGATGGGATAAAAACATGACGAAATGAACAAGACAATGCCTCCAGAATAATTGAAATGATGGAATTACAAGAATGGAGAAGAAGATGATAACTTTGAACACAACTGAATTTGAAAGAGCATCTTGAAGGAAAGACTCGAATGGAGTTGTTGAGAAATTCAACAACAAAAGAATAAGCTTGTCGTGGACTTATGTAAACATCTAAAAACTTGAGGTGAATTATGCCACAACCAAATGATGGATTAGCTGAGAATGAAGAAATGCAAAACTCCCTTCAAAAGAATACGGAGAATTATTTGCACTCGAGAGGCAAAAGAATAAGAATGCTTGAGCTGCTCCGGAAGAATTAGATGAACGTTCAAGAATGAATTAAATGATGGAGAACCACCACGAAGAACTCCGGTAACGAAAGGATTATGATATAGAAATGACGGCGAAAAGATTAAGATTAGAGCCTTGCGATGATTAGAAGGGGTTTCCAACGAGATAGCCGAGAAAAACTTGAACTCCGGGAAAAAAAAATTAAAGCACTTGGAACTAGAATTTATTCATGAAGAATAAACTCCGAAGGAAGGGAATAAATCAACTTGATGAAAAAAAATAAGAATTATGTTATGCTTATCCTCCACCAATTAAATTGATGAGAAGCAATGGATTCACATACCACTTATTCTCGTTGAAAAAGATTAAAGAGGGATATCTCGCGAACTCGGGAAAATCTTTATGAACCACCGGTAAGACTGGAATGACAAATGAATGGATTGATATGATAACACCGGAAAGAATTGTTGAACGAGTCGCCAAAAGGAATTATGGCCGATTGAAGAAAAGAACAAACCACCGTAAAGAATTGAAACCGAGTGAAGAAAAAGGAACTAACGACCGGGAAGAATTAATCGAGTGAAGAATGAGAATGACCACCATAAGGAATGAAATTGAACGATGCAAGAGGACAAGCCACCGTGAAGAATTGAGATTGAGTGAACACAAGAGAATGAATCTCCGGGAAGAATAAAGCACTTGAGGACAACTGAATGACGAGAACGAAGAGATCGCGAACTGAATAAAGAATACTTGAATGAAGCACCGGAGGAATGTGAGACGAGCGAAGAGGCATCAATGAAGAATATTTGGAGGACGAAGTCGAAAAATGAGAACGAAGAAATCTTCTGAAATGATGGCCTTCGGAGGAACACAATGAAAAAGAATTGATGAAATGATCTGGAAGAATGAAATGAATTAAGGTTGGACCAATGATGAAAATAATTGAAAGCGATCTTGGAGAAGGCATACGACTGATGGAATCCATACTTACGTCACATTTGAAAAGAATTTAGAAACACTCCGGAAAATATGAGAAGAGTCAGGTAAGATCCTGGGAAAGACCTGTGGGTTATGAGCCCACCGAAGAGAAAACTCTGTTGGAAGATTGAATGGAGAAGATGCACCGGAACGATTGAGAAGATCGAATGAGGTGACTACCTCGGATTAATTGGAAGACAGACGAATCTCTGAGATTTCTTTGGAACACCGGAACAATTAGATGGCGAGAGGTAAACGAGCAAAGCGAAGCAATTGAGCCGAGGAAAAAAGAATATGACGAACACCGAATACTAATAGAATTGGAACCACCGGAAAGAAAAGAGATGAATAATATCAAACGAGAGGAGAATTCACCAGAGAATAAAGGAGATAAAATGATGACGAACTAGACGAGAATTCACCAGATGAAATAATCAATGAAAGAAAGCAAAACTTCAAAGGAGTAGGATGGATACTCGATGAAGGACTCCGGTCCGAGAAGAAAAGGGTGGGCCGGTGGGAAAAGAAAAGAAAACAACGGATGGGGAAACACCGTCGGTTGAAAAGAACTAAGGATTGAACTTGCAAAGAAGAAGAGGGTCGAGTCCACTTGACGAGAGATGCACCAGATGAAAGAACTGACAATGCCACGAACGAAAACTATCCACGTGATCCTAAAAAAAATTTGAAGGGGAAGAGGAGTAATTCAAAACACCAACGTCAAGATTCCTCACCAGAGCGACGAAGGGGCAGGGGAGTAAAAAGAATTCCTACTCTCCGATATAACTAGACTCCGAAAAAGTTTTCTGCTAGACTCAACAACGGCCAAGCTACGATCAATCAAGGGGGATCCTATGGTCAGTCGAGGCTCTGATACCAACTTGTCAGGCCCAAGATGCGATTCTATCCCGATCACGTGACGCTTACGTGATTGGGGCACAACCGCATTTCGGGCGCTTAGCAAGATGGATATCATTACATCGTACCATTACATACATACATGGGGGATACAACAATACATACAAGTCACATGAATACAACAACATCAATACAAAGTATCCGACTACGGATACAAACAAGAAAAACACAAGACATCCATCTGCTATCCCAGGCTGCCGACCAGGAACCTAACCCAAGACTGAAGAAGAAGAAGAAGAAAGAACTCCAACACAATGAACATCGCTCTCATGTCAAGACATCGAAAACATGCACCTGCAACTGTTGTTGTAGTATCTGTGAGCCACGAGGACTCAGCAATCCCATAACCATGGGTAACAAGACTATCAAAGCTTAATGTGAAGGAAGAGGTAAAGTGGTGAGGTTGCAGCAGCGGCTAAGCAATATGTATGGTGGCTAACTTACAAGTACAAGAATAAGATAAGCATCTACGCAAACGGTTGCAAACTAGTAGTGATCGCTAAAGATCCTGAACTACCTACGAGTCAAACATAACCCCACCGTGTTCTCTTCTCAAAGTGAAAAGAGACAGTCACGGTTACTCACACAGTTGTGTGTTTTACTTCGTATCCTCTGTCAAGTTTTCTACAACCTGACATTAACAAATTCCAATCTGCCACATAACCGTGGGCACGGCTTTCGAAAGATCATAACCCTACAGGGGTGTCCCAACTTAGCTCATCACAAGCTCTCACGATCAGCTGAAGTGATAAATATAATATCATCACCCCTTATCTTAGGGAAATTCGATCAGGCTCGGCATCCCGGTGCACAAGACATTTCGACAATGGTAAAACAAGTCCAGCAAGACCTCCCGGTGTGTCGACACCCTGATAGTAGCTGCGCGTATCTCGTCTCAGGCCACGACCGGATGAGCACAACGTACAGCAGCCAAACCCCAAGTTTCCAAGGGGGGCCCCGCACACGACTCTATTTGGGACCAACACCATCAGCACTGGCCCCCCTGCTATGTAGAAGAATCCACGGGTAGCGCTTGTTGGAAATATGCCCTAGAGGCAATAATAAAAGTATTATTATTATATTTCCTTGTTCATGATAATCGTCTGTTATTCATGCTTGAATTGTATTGTACGGAAACAGCGATACATGTGTGAATATATAGACCACAATGAGTCCCTGGTAAGCCTCTAGTTACCACCTCGTTAATCAACAGATGATCACGGTTTCCTGATCATGGACATGTGATGTCAGTGATAACGGGATCACATCATTAGGAGAATGATGTGATGGACAAGACCCAATCCTAAGCATAGCACGAGATCGTATAGTTCGTAATGCATAAGCTTTTCGGTGTCAAGTATTTATTCCTTAGACCATGAGGTTGTACAACTCCCGGATACCGTAGGAATACTTTGGGTGTGCCAAACGTCACAACGTAACTGGGTGGCTATAAAGGTACACATCGGGTATCACCGAAAGTGTCTGTTGAGTTGGTATGAACCGAGACTGGGATATTGTCACTCCGTATGACGGAGAGGTACCTCTGGGCCCACTCGGTAAGACATCATCATAAATGAGCTCAAGGTGACTAAGGAGTTGGTCACGGGATGATGGATTACGGAACGAGTAAAGAGACTTGCCATAACGAGATTGAACAAGGTATCGGGAATACCAACGATCGAATCTAGGGCAAGTACCGTACCGATGGACAAAGGGAATAACTACGGGATTGAGTGAATCCTTGACACGGTGGTTCATCCGATGAAGATCATCGAGGAACACGTGGGAACCAACATGGGTATCCAGATCCCGCTGTTGGTTATTGACCGGAGAGTCGTCTCGGTCATGTCTACGTGTCTCCCGAACCCGTAGGGTCTACACGCTTAAGGTTCGGTAATGCTAGGGTCGTAGAGATACATGCACGTCGAAACCCGAAAGTTGTTCGGACTCTCGGATGAGATCCCGGATGTCACGAGGAGTTCCGGAATGGTCCGGAGGCAAAGAATGATATATAGGAAGTCCAGTTTCGGCCATCGCGTTATCTCCGGGGGTCACCGGGAGTGTCCCGGGACCACCAGAGGGGCCCCGGGGGTCCACCGGGTGGGGCCACCCATCCCGGTGGGGCCCCTAGGCTGCAAGGGGGAAGTGGCCAGCCCTAATGGGCTGGCGCACCACATGGGCCCTCCTCCCCATGCGCCTAGGGTTGAAACCCTAAGGGGGAGGGGGCGCCACCTTGCCTTGGGGGGCAAGGATTCCCCCTGCCGCCGCCCCACCCTGCAGATCCCATCTGCAGGGCCGGCGCACCCCCCTGGCCCCCTATATATATGTGGGGGGGAGAGGGCAGCCGCACCCTTGCCCTGGCGCCTCTCCCCCTCCCGTCACACCTCCGTCTCCTTAACGCAGGGCGCCCGGCGAAGCCCTGCCGGAATCTCCACTGCATCCACCACCACGCCGTTGTGCTGTTGGATCTCCGACGACCTCTCCTCCCCCCTTGCTGGATCAAGAAGGAGGTGACGTTGCTGTACCAGACGTGTGTTGAACGCGGAGGTGCCGTCCGTTCGGCGCTAGATCATCGGTGACGAAGAACGCGAAGAGTACGACTACTTCATCCACGCTTCTTCAAAAGCTTCCGCACGCGATCTACATAACGGTATGTAGATGCACTCTTATTTGCTCGTTGCTAGATGTCTCCTTAGTTGGATCTTGGTGAAAGCGTAGAATTTTTTTTGAATTCAGCTACGTTCCCCAACAGTGGCATCTGAGCTAGGTCTTATGCATAGCATCTTGCACGAGTAGAACACAAAACAGTTGTGGGCGTTTGAGTTTGTTCAACTTTCTTGCCGTTACTAGTCAATCTTGATTCGGCGGTATTGTGGGATGAAGCGGCCCGCACCGACGTTACACGTACGCTTACGTGAGACTGGTTCCACCGACAGACATGCACTAGATGGATAAGGTGGCTGGCGGGTGTCTGTCTCTCCTACTTTAGTCGGATCGGATTCGATGAACAGGGTCCTTATGAAGGGTAAATAGAAATTGACAAATCACGTTGTGGTTTTGGCGTAGGTAAGAAACGTTCTTGCTAGAAAACCTATAGAAGCCACGTAAAACTTGCAACAACAATTAGAGGACGTCTAACTTGTTTTTGCAGCATGTGCTATGTGACGTGGTATGGCCAAAAGAAGATGTGATGAATGATATATGTGATGTATGAGATTGATCATGTTCTTGTAATAGGGAATCACGACTTGCATGTCGATGAACTTGAAAACCGGCAGGAGCCATAGGAGTTGTCTTAATTATTGTATGACCTGCGTGTCACTAAATAAACGCCATGTAATTACTTTACTTTATTGCTAAACGTTAGCCATAGTAGTAGAAGTAATAGTTGGCGCGACGACTTCTTCGAGACACGATGATGAAGATCATGATGATGGAGATCATGGTGTCGAGCCGGTGACAAGATGATCATGGTGCCCCGAAGATGGAGATTGAAGGAGCAAGATGATATTGGCCATATCATGTCACTTTAATTGATTGCATGTGATGTTTATCATGTTTATGCATCTTGTTTACTTAGAACGACGGTAGTAAATAAGATGATCTCTCACTAAAATTTCAAGAATTGTGTTCCCCCTAACTGCGCACCGTTGCTAAGGATCGTTGTTCCGAAGCACCACGTGATGATCGGGTGTGATAGGTTCTAACGTTCGCATACAACGGGTGTAAGCCAGATTTACACAAGCAATACACTTAGGGTTTACTTGACGAGCCTAGCATGTACAGACATGGCCTCAGAACACGGAAGACCGAAAGGTCGAACACGAGTCGTATAGAAGATACGATCAACATGAAGATGTTCACCGTTGATGACTAGTCCGTCTCACGTGATGAACGGACACGTGCTAGTCGATTCGGATCGTGTATCACTTAGATGACTAGAGAGATGTCATTCTTAGTGGGAGTTCATTAAAATTTGATTAAGATGAACTTAATTATCATGAACTTAGTCTAAATTCTTTACAATATCTCTTGTAGATCAAATGGCCCACGCTCAAGTTTCCCTCAACTTCAACGCGTTCCTAGAGAAAACCAAGCTGAAAGACGATGGTAGCAACTATACGGATTGGGTCCGTAACCTGAGGATTATCCTCATAGCTGCCAAGAGATCATATGTCCTTGAAGCACCGCTAGGTGATGCATCCGTTCTCCCGGCTACCCAAGATGTTATGAACGCCTGGTAGTCGCATTGTGATGATTACTCCCTGGTTCAGTGCAGCATGCTTTACAGTTTAGAATCGGGGCTCCAAAAGCGTTTTGAGCACCACGGGGCATATGAGATGTTCCAAGAGCTAAAAATGGTTTTCCAAGCTCATGCCCGAGTCGAGAGATATGACGTCTCCGACGCATTCTACAGCTGTAAGATGGAGGAAAACAGTTCTGTCAGTGAGCACATCCTCAAGATTTCTGGATTGCACAACCGCTTGTCTCAGCTGGGAATGAATCTCCCAGATGAAGCGGTCGTTGACAGAATCCTCCAGTCGCTCCCACCTAGCTTCAAGAGCTTCGTGTTAAACTTCAATATGCAGGGGATGGAGAGGTCCATTCCCGAGGTGTATTCAATGCTGAAATCAGCGGAGGTGGATATCATGAAAGAACATCAAGTGTTGATGGTCAATAAAACCACTAAGTTCAAGAAAGGCAAGGGTAAGAAGAACTTCAAGAAGGACGGCAAAGGAGTTGCCGCGCCCAGTAAGCCAGTTGCCGGGAAGAAGCCAAAGAATGGACCCAAGCCTGAAACTGAGTGTTTTCATTGCAAGGGAACGGGGCACTTGAAGCGGAACTGCCCCAAATATTTAGCACACAAGAAGGCCGGCAACGTCAAAGGTATATTTTATATACTTGTTATTGATGTGTGCCTTACCAGCGCTCATAGTAGCTCCTGGGTATTTGATACCGGTGCGGTTGCTCACATTTGTAACTCAAAACAGGAGCTGCGGAATAAGCAGAGACTGGCGAAGGATGAGGTGACGATGCGCGTCGGGAATGGTTCCAAGGTCAATGTGATCGCTGTCGGCACGCTGCCTCTACAGCTACCCTCGGGATTAGTTTTAAACCTTAATAATTGTTATTTAGTACCAGCTTTGAGCATGAACATTGTATCTGGATCTCGTCTTATGCGAGATGGCTACTCTTTCAAATCGGAGAATAATGGTTGTTCTATTTATTTGAGAGATATGTTTTATGGTCATGCCCCGCTGGTCAATGGTTTATTTTTGATGAATCTCGAACGTGATGATACACATATTCATAGTGTAGATGCCAAAAGATGTAAAGTTGATAATGATAGTCCCACATACTTGTGGCATTGCCGCCTTGGTCATATTGGTGTCAAACGTATGAAGAAGCTCCATTCAGATGGACTTCTAGAGTCTCTTGATTATGAATCATTTGACACGTGCGAACCATGCCTCTTGGGTAAGATGACCAAGACTCCGTTCTCTGGAACAATGGAACGAGCAACCAACTTGTTGGAAATCATACATACCGATGTGTGCGGTCCAATGAGTGTTGAGGCTCGCGGAGGCTATCGTTATGTTCTCACCCTCACAGATGACTTGAGTAGATATGGGTATATCTATTTGATGAAACTTAAGTCTGAGACCTTTGAAAAGTTCAAGGAATTTCAGAATGAGGTTGAGAATCAACGTGACAGAAAAATAAAGTTCTTACGATCAGATCGTGGGGGTGAGTATTTAAGTCATGAATTTGGCACGCACCTAAGGAAATGTGGAATTGTTTCACAACTGACACCGCCCGGAACACCTCAACGTAACGGTGTGTCCGAACGTCGAAATCGTACTCTGTTGGACATGGTGCGATCTATGGTTTCCCTCACCGATTTTCCGCTATCTTTTTGGGGCTATGCTTTAGAGACTGCCGCATTCACTTTAAATAGGGCTCCGTCGAAATCCGTTGAGACCACTCCGTATGAACTTTGGTTTGGCAAGAAACCGAAGCTGTCATTTCTAAAAGTTTGGGGTTGCGATGCTTATGTCAAGAAACTTCAACCTGAAAAGCTCGAACCCAAATCGGAAAAATGTGTCTTCATAGGATACCCAAAGGAAACGATTGGGTACACCTTCTACCACAGATCCGAAGGCAAAGTCTTTGTTGCAAAGAATGGATCCTTTTTGGAGAAAGAGTTTCTCTCGAAAGAAGTGAGTGGGAGGATACTAGAACTTGATGAGGTGAGAGTCACCCCTCCTGAACCGGAAAGTAGCGCAGCGCAGGAAATTGTTCCTGAGGTGCCTGCACCGACAAGGGAGGAAGTTAATGATAATGATCATGAAGAAACAGATCAAGTTACTACTGAACTTCGAAGGTCCACAAGGGCACGTTCCGCACCAGAGTGGTACGGCAACCCTGTCCTGGAAATCATGTTGTTAGACAACGGTGAACCTTCGAACTATGAAGAAGCGATGGCGGGCCCGGATTCCAATAAATGGCTTGGAGCCATGAAATCCGAGATAGAATCCATGTATGAAAACAAAGTATGGACTTTGGTGGACTTGCCTGATGACAGGCACGCCATAGAAAACAAATGGGTATTTAGGAAGAAGACAGACGCGGATGGTAATGTGACCATCTATAAGGCTCGGCTTGTCGCTAAAGGTTATCGACAAGTTCAATGGATTGACTACGACGAGACTTTCTCTCCCGTAGCGATGCTGAAGTCAGTCAGGATCATGTTAGCTATTGCCGCATTCTATGATTATGAGATATGGCAAATGGACGTCAAAACACCATTCCTTAATGGCTTCCTTAAGGAAGAGTTGTATATGATGCAACCGGAAGGTTTTGTCGATCCAGAGAACGCTAACAAGGTATGCAAGCTCCAACGCTCGATTTACGGGCTGGTGCAAGCATCTCGGAGTTGGAATATTCGCTTTAATGATGTGATCAAAGCGTTTGGCTTTATACAAACTTATGGAGAAGCCTGTATTTACAAGAAAGTGAGTGGGAGCTCTGTGGCATTTCTCATATTATATGTGGATGACATATTACTGATGGGAAATGATATAGTATTCTTGGAAAATGTAAAGGCCTACTTGAATAAGAGTTTTTCAATGAAGGACCTTGGAGAAGCTGCTTACATATTAGGCATCAAAATCTATAGAGATAGATCAAGACGCCTCATTGGTCTTTCACAAAGCACATACCTTGACAAGATATTGAAAAAGTTCAATATGGATCAGTCCAAGAAGGGGTTCTTGCCTGTTTTGCAAGGTATGAGATTGAGCAAGGCTCAGTCGCCGACCACGGCAGAAGATAGAGAAAAGATGAGTGTCATTCCCTATGCCTCGGCCATAGGTTCTATCATGTATGCCATGCTGTGTACCAGACCTGATGTGAACCTTGCCATAAGTTTGGTAGGGAGGTACCAAAGTGATCCCGGTATGGAACACTGGACAGCAGTCAAGAACATCCTGAAGTACCTGAAAAGGACTAAGGATATGTTTCTCTTTTATGGAGGTGACGAAGAGCTCGTCGTAAAGGGTTACATCGATGCTAGCTTCGACACAGATCTGCATGACTCTAAGTCACAAACCGGATACGTGTATATTTTGAACGGAGGGGCAGTCAGCTGGTGCAGTTGCAAGCAAAGCGTCGTGGCGGCATCTACATGTGAAGCGGAGTACATAGCTGCTTCCGAAGCAGCGCAGGAAGGAGTCTGGATGAAGGAGTTCATCACCGACCTAGGATTCATTCCAAGCGCGTCAAGCCCGATGACTCTCTTCTGTGACAACACTGGAGCTATTGCCATTACCAAGGAGCCCAGGTTTCTCAAGAAGACCAAGCACATCAAGCGCCGTTTCAACTCCATCCGGAATTATGTTCAGGATGGAGACATAGATATTTGTAAAGTGCATACGGATCTGAATGTTGCAGACCCGTTGACTAAACCTCTTGCACGGGCAAAACATGATCAACACCAGAACTCTATGGGTGTTCGATTCATCACAATGTAACTAGATTATTGACTCTAGTGCAAGTGGGAGACTGTTGGAAATATGCCCTAGAGGCAATAATAAAAGTATTATTATTATATTTCCTTGTTCATGATAATCGTCTGTTATTCATGCTTGAATTGTATTGTACGGAAACAGCGATACATGTGTGAATATATAGACAACAATGAGTCCCTGGTAAGCCTCTAGTTACCAGCTCGTTAATCAACAGATGATCACGGTTTCCTGATCATGGACATGTGATGTCAGTGATAACGGGATCACATCATTAGGAGAATGATGTGATGGACAAGACCCAATCCTAAGCATAGCACGAGATCGTATAGTTCGTAATGCATAAGCTTTTCGGTGTCAAGTATTTATTCCTTAGACCATGTGGTTGTACAACTCCCGGATACCGTAGGAATACTTTGGGTGTGCCAAACGTCACAACGTAACTGGGTGGCTATAAAGGTACGCATCGGGTATCACCGAAAGTGTCTGTTGAGTTGGTATGAACCGAGACTGGGATATTGTCACTCCGTATGACGGAGAGGTACCTCTGGGCCCACTCGGTAAGACATCATCATAAATGAGCTCAAGGTGACTAAGGAGTTGGTCACGGGATGATGGATTACGGAACGAGTAAAGAGACTTGCCATAACGAGATTGAACAAGGTATCGGGAATATCGACGATCGAATCTAGGGCAAGTACCGTACCGATGGACAAAGGGAATAACTACGGGATTGAGAGAATCCTTGACACGGTGGTTCATCCGATGAAGATCATCGAGGAACACGTGGGAACCAACATGGGTATCCAGATCCCGCTGTTGGTTATTGACCGGAGAGTCGTCTCGGTCATGTCTACGTGTCTCCCGAACCCGTAGGGTCTACACACTTAAGGTTCGGTAACGCTAGGGTCGTAGAGATACATGCACGTGGAAACCCGAAAGTTGTTCGGAGTCTCGGATGGGATCCCGGACGTCACGAGAAGTTCCGGAATGGTCCGGAGGTAAAGAATGATATATAGGAAGTCCAGTTTCGGCCATCGGGTGATCTCCGGGGGTCACCGGGAGTGTCCCGGGACCACCGGAGGGGCCCCGGGGGTCCACCGGGTGGGGCGACCCATCCCGGTGGGGCCCCAAGGCCGCAAGGGGGAAGTGGCCAGCCCTAATGGGCTGGCGCACCACATGGGCCCTCCTCCCCATGCGCCTAGGGTTGAAACCCTAAGGAGGAGGGGGCGCCACCTTGCCTTGGGGGGCAAGGATTCCCCCCTGGTCGCCGCCCCACCCTACAGATCCCATCTACAGGGCCGGCGCACCCCCCTGGCCCCCTATATATATGTGGGAGGGGAGAGGGCAGCCGCACCCTTGACCTGGCGCCTCTCCCCCTCCCGTCACACCTCCGTCTCCTTAACGCAGGGCGCCCCGCGAAGCCCTGCAGGAATCTCCACTACATCCACCACCACGCCGTTGTGCTGCTGGATCTCCGACGACCTCTCCTCCCCCCTTGCTGGATCAAGAAGGAGGTGACGTTGCTGTACCGGATGTGTGTTGAACGCGGAGGTGTCGTCCGTTCGGCGCTAGATCATCGGTGACGAAGAACGCGAAGAGTACGACTACTTCATCCACGCTTCTTCGAAAGCTTCCGCACGCGATCTACCTAACGGTATGTAGATGCACTCTTATTTGCTCGTTGCTAGATGTCTCCTTAGTTGGATCTTGGTGAAAGCGTAGGAATTTTTGAATTCAGCTACGTTCCCCAACAGCGCTAACTCCCTATGCAATTTAATTAATTAATTAAGTTGTTATTATGAGCAAATTAAAACCAATGTTGGGCCTTGCTGGAGGAGTTTTATTCAAAGAGGAACTGTCAAGGGGTCCCCATATACCCAACCGTGTAAGGAACGCAAAATCAAGGAATATAATGCCGGTTTATCGGCGCCTAAGGTGGCATGAGTGGAACAAAACACCGAGCAAAAGGCCAAGCCTTCCACCCATGCCCAATATATAGGTGTGTTAATAATAATAATAGGTATTGTGATATTCCAACAATAAGTTCCCTCCTGGAACGATCTTCATCTTCACCTGCAACTAACAACGCTATAAGAGGGGCTGAGCAAGCGGGTAACATAGCCAAACAATGGTTTTGCTAGGAAGGTTTCAAAGGTTAGAGGTTTCATGGCAACAAGGAGAGGCTGACAATAATGATGGGTAGCGCGACATATAACGATAGCATCAAGACAACTAAGCAAAGGCAATGATAGTAAAGTTATCCAAGGGTATCGTCATCTTGCCTGAGATCCCGCAAGGAAGAAGAACGGATCCATGAAGAAGACGAAAAAGAAGCCTTGAAGAAGAACCACGGGTAGACGAACGAATCCTCACGATCGCAACGGAACAAGCACTAACGAGAAGAAGCAAGCAATACGGTAAACACACAACACAAGATCATTACAATATGCTCAACCAAGTATGATGCAAGACAGTTCTATATAGGAAGCACTACAAGTCTATGCAGGAAGCATAACATGACAAGGTAGGAAGCACAGAGAAACAACACAAGAACATGAGAATATGCTCAACCAAGTAGGATGCACGACAAGTCTACATATGAAGCACAACAAGGCTATACAGGAAGCATAACATGGCAAGGTAGGAAGCACAGAAAAACAACACAAGTCTATATGACGCAATACATGGCAAGGTATGATGCATGACAAGTCTATACAGGAAGCACAATAAGTCTATACAGGAAGCATTACATGGCAAGGTAGGAAGCACAAAAAAACAACACAAGTTTATATGATGCAATACATGGCAAGGTATGATGCATGACAAGTCTATACAGGAAGCACAACAAGTCTATACAGGAAGCATTACATGGCAAGGTAGGAAGCACGGAGAAACAACACAAGAAGCATGACAATATGCTCAAGCAAGTAGGATGCAAGACAATTCTATATGTGATGCAAAACATGGCAAGGCAGGAAGCACTCAAAACAACACAAGTAAACAAGTTTAAAAGAGGCCGGAAACTACTTAAGACAAATCCGGTAAGTCCTCATATGCATAGTTTGAAATTAGTCTAGATCTGCACAAACCTTAAGTTAAAGTTGTTAAACAGCAATTTAACATGCACCATCAGGATCTACACAAAATTCTAGTCAAGTTTCATATAAAGTTTGTTTAATTCGGAGCTACGGCCTAGAAGATATGAGCAAAACAAGACAAGCATGGCAACGGTGCAAGATGCACCAAAATATCAAGCCAACTCACTTCAAACATGAAAACAATATGATATTATGATTCTACATGCAAAATCACACAAGTTCCATATAAGGAACACTCAAAACGGAGCAACGGGCTAAAAGATACACATGAAACAAGATATAACGACAAGCTGAAGTTAATAGCCACATAGCAACTTTGGAGCAAGAAATATATACTCTACAGCAATCAAACATGGTGACAATAAGCATGGACATGAAGTAGACATATGTTATAGCAAACAACTCCATTGGAGAAACTCCATAGGAGGCATGGATCAATAGCAACAAGCTACAACATTTTGATCATGACATTAAAAACCTGACATCAATATTTTATAGCAACTTGGGAGCAAGAATTAAATAAGCTACAGCAACCCAAATGAGCAAGTGAAGGCATGAATGGATAGACAACAACATATACAACAAGGAATGATCAATGGCCACCCCAAAACTAACATGGATTTACCTAAGGCATCAAGCAAACATAGCATCGGGATATGGCAGATTCCAAACTTAGTGAAATTTCACGAAGTGTTAAAACAGTAACATTATCATGGCATTTTTGCAAGCATGTTTAAGTCAACACAAGGCATATCATGGGAAGTTAAATGCACCACATCAAAGAACACATCATGGAGATTCTAAAACATCTAGGCATGTGACATGGGGACAAACACATCAATAGCAACGAGCTCCTCAACTAGGCATCTCGTAACAAGTTACAAAACCTAACAGCCACATGCACTTTTGCAACATAGATAAACATGGCAATATGAACTATAACATGCATGCTATAGCAACCAACATGTAGAGCATCTCATGATGAACATTTTGACATATCATTTGCATCATTTGGATAAACATGCACCAAGTTATCACATCTCAAACATGGCAACAAAATAACAAGTAGCAGCAGTTTATAACAAGTAGCACCCTTCTAACAGATATTAGAGCAACTAGATGAACTCAAACATGCATGGCACAATGGAACAAAGTGTAGAGCATATCACCACGGTCATTTTGACATATCATTCACTCAATTTGGACAAGCACACAATTAATTACAAGCAGTTAAAGATGCAACATTAAACTGAAAGAAAAAAGGACTTGGCCATTTTGACAGAAACAGAGTGAGCGAGAAGAGGCTAAACAGCGCACACGCTGGGAATAGGGGCCCTCACCATGGGCCTAGCCCAGATCTGGAGAGGAGGGAGTGGCAGGCCGGCCTGGGAGCGTCGGGCTAGCTTGGGCCCACGAGGCCGAGGAAGATCGTCGGGCCGGCTGGCAGGCCTGGCCCATGCGGATGCGGCTCGCCTTGCGGCCGAGCGGCTGGGCCGCGAGCGTGTCCTAGGCCCCTGCGGTCGAGCGGACCGGCGGCCCACCGGGGAGCTGCGCGGCCCACGAGCGGCACGAGCCAGCGCTCGTCGTGCTCGTCCGCCTCACGGGTCAAGCGAGGCAGTGAAAAAGGCGGCGGCGCTGGCGAGGTTCGAGGGAGGCATGGAGGCGGCGGCGCCGGGAGCCGGAGAGGAGGCAGGACGGCGGGGTCCGGCAGGAGGAGCACCGGCGACTGGATCGGGCGGCGGGGCGACGAGGCCGATGCAACTCGGGCGTTCATGGCGCAGAGAGAGTGAGAGGTTAGAGGGAGAAAACAAGCGAGTGAAGAGGAAGGAAGGGAAGGCAGGCGACCTGGACGGAGGTACTGGCCGGCGGTGGAGCTCCGGTGGCCGACGGGCGAGGCGGCGTGCTCCAGCCTCCGGCGGCGGTGGGCGAAGTGGCGATCGGGAGGATCCAATCCCTCGATCCAGAGCGAGGTCTCGGGCGAGCGGGAGGCTCGGGAGGAGCGGGGCGCTCGGCCCGGATCGGGCCCGGGGCGGGCCGCGATCTGGGTTCCGAAGGCCGCGGCAGGTGGAGGAAGGCTGGGGCGTGGAGGAGGCCAGGTGGCGGCAGCTGAGTGGTGGAGGCGCGCTGACTGGCGGCGGGGAGCCAACTAGAGGCCGCCAAGTGGCGATGGCGAGGTGGCCAGCACCGGATTTGGAGGGGGAGGCGGCGGCGCGGCCCTCGAGGTGGGAGGAGGTGCTAAAAACGAGGGGGAGAGGGTAGGCTGCCAAAAATGGAATATGGGGGTGTTTATATAGGGTAGGTGCTAGGGTTTGAGGGTTTTGGGGGCTTTCGGAGCCCTCCGATCTCGATCTGACGGCCCGGAGCGGAGGGAGAGGTAGGTTGGGCCTAGGTGGGATGTGTGGATTAGTTGGGCTGAGATGAGAGGAGAGGGAGAGAGGGGAAAAGAGGCCCGCGGGGGTTTTTGGAGACCGAAAACGTCCGACGTTTAAACCGGCGACTAGTGTCGCTATAATTAACGATTGGGCTATCAAACGAGCTCCGAATGCGATGAAATTTGGCAGGCGGCCTGTCTACACTATAATAAGACCACACGCCAAGTTTCAACTCATTCCGAGAACATTTTCTGGCCACTCATAAAATAAATATTCGGAGGCACCGCGGGCGCGTGCAAGTGTGTTTGGGCTCAGAACGGACAACAGAAAGGACGAGGGAACTCGGGCGGATGCAAGTTTTGAAAACATGATGATGCAACACACATGATGACATGGCAAGATGCACACGCAAGCAGATGACATGGCAACGAAGACGAATAACTGGCTGACACCTGGCGCACCGGTCTCGGGGTCTCACAAAATGTCTCCTCGGAAACAGCGCCATTATCGATAACGAGGTGAGCCATCGATTCTTCGATCGACAACACAACAGAACTCTCAATGAAAGCACCAATGTCGGTGTCAAAACCAAAAGATCTCGGGTAGGGGGTCCCAAGTTGTGTGTCTAAAGGTCAATGGTAACAAGGGACAATAGGGACACGATGTTTACCTAGGTTTGGGCCCTCTTAAAGGAGGTAAAACCATATGTTTTACTTGATTGTATTCGATGTGTATAAGGGTTACAAGAGTTGATCTACCTCGAGATCGTGATGGCTAAACCCTAGCTGTCTAGCCTATGATTCTTCTTCTGATGATCCCTACGGACTAAACCCTTCGGTTTATATACACACCGGAGGGACATAGGGTTGTACAGAGTCGGTTTGCAGAGGAAGGAAGTATTACACCCGGACACCAAACTTGCCGTTCTACGCACATAGGAGTCCTACCCGAACACGGGGAATAGTCTTCTGCTTTGTCTTCATGGACCATCCGTCCGACCCATATCGAATAGACCGGACACCCGAGGACCCCCTAATCCAGGACTCCCTCAATAGGTACTCGGTAGGCTTGTTGTAGATCCTCCCCGGCACGACACCAGAAATGCTTCCTGCTACTTCTTGAACTTGCGTTGGTTTTCCCTTGAAGAGGAAAGGGTGATGCAACAAAGTAGAGATAAGTTTTTCTCTCGGTTAAGAACCAAGGTATCAATCCAGTAGGAGGAACACACAAGTCTCCAATAGTGGTACCTGCACAAACAAACAAATACTTGCACCCAACGTGATAAAGGGGTTGTCAATCCCTTCATGGTTACTTGCAAGGATGAGATCTGATAGTGATAGACATACAAGGTAAGTAAAAGTGCAAAATAAAAATAAAAGTAAATAAATTGCAGCAAGGTATTTTTGTGTTTTTGATTTTATAGATCGAAAGCAATATGCTAAAAGAGAGACCCCAGGGACATAGTTTTCACTAGAGGCTTCTCTCTTGAAATAAAGCATACAGTGGGTAAACGAATTACTGTTGGGCAATTGATAGAAAAGCGCATAGTTATGACGATATCTAGGCAATAATCATGTATATAGGAATCACACCCGAGACAAGTAGAGCGACTCCTATCTGCACCTACTACTATTAATCCACACATCAACCGCTATTCAACATGCATCCAGTGTATTAAGTTAACAAGAACTGAGTAATGCCTTAAGCAAGATGACATGATGTAGAGGGATAGATCAAATTAATATGAATAAACCCCATATTTTTGTCCTTAATGGCAACAATACAAATACATGTCATGTCCCTTTCTGTCACTGTGATTGAGCACATCAAGATTGAACCCATTACAAAGCACCTCTCCCATTGCAAGAAAAATCAATCTAGTTGGCCAAAACAAATCAATAGACGGGAGAGAAATACTAAGCTATAACAACCATGCATAAAAGAGTTTAGAGAAGATTCAAATGATGTTCATGGATAATCTGATCATAAACCCACAATTCATCAGATCTCAACAAACACACCACGAAATAAGATTACGTCGAATAGATCTCCATGAACATTGAGGAGAACATTGTATTGAAGATTAAAGAGAGATAAGAAGCCATCTAGATACTAGCTATGGACCTGTAGGTCTGTGGTAAACTACTCACACATCATCGGAAGGGCAGCAAGGTTGATGAAGAAGCCTTTCGTGATTGAATCCCTCTCTGGTGGAGCATCAAAAAAGGTCCCTAGATGGGATCTCTCGAAGACAGAAACTTGCGGCGGCAGAAAAAGTATTTTGGGTCTTCAAGGAATATTTGGGTATTTATAGAAGAAGAATTAAGGTTGGAAGGGTGACGAGGGCCTGATAAGCTTGTGGGGCGCACCCCTCTGAGCTTGTAGCCACCTCATGGATCTTCTGGACTCCTCCTGAAGCTTATAGGGTGTCTTGGTCCAAGAAAATCGTCAAAAAGTTTCGTGACATTTGGACTCCGTTTGGCAATGATTTTTTGGAAAGACAAAAACAAGGAAAAAACAGCAGCTAGCACTGGGCACTAAGTTAATAGGTTAGTCCCCAAAAATGATATAAAACAGCATAAACATGCATATAAAACATCTAAGATTGATGATATAATAGCACAAAACAATCAAAAATTTCAGATACGTTGGAGACGTGTCATCTACTAGGATGTGCAATAATGCTAGCGTAACATGTATGATAATGATGAATGGTGGCTGAGCCACAAATACTGTGTCAGCTACATGATCATACAAAACAATATGTCAATGAAGGTGTATGTCATAATAACAGAATGGTGGAAGTTGTCTGGAAATATATCTCGGATTGGCTATAGAAATGCCATGATAGGTAGGCATGGTGGCTGTTTTGAGGAAGATATAAAGAGGCTGGCTTATGTGTGATAGAGTGTATCATATCACCGGGTTTGGATGCACCAACGAAGTTTGCATCGACTCTCGAGGTGAGAAACAACAATGCACGGTACCGAAGAGGCTCGCAAATTTTGTAAATGTGATAGTGTGTATAATCCGTGGACTCAGATTAGTCATAAAGAACTCACATACTTATTGCAAACGTTTATTAGCCCATGAAGCAAAATACTACTACGCATTCCCCTAGGGAGGAGGTTGGTAGGAGGGAACCATCGCGTGCACCGGACCACTACACAAATGGAAGACAATCAATAATAAATCAGGCTCCAACTTCTTAGCATAGCTAGAGACTATACGTGCATGCTTCGGGAATCACAAACCTTAACACCAATATTCTTACTAAACCACAACACTTCAAAAAAAAGACACATCCGTGACATCTTGCCCCAAACAATTATTTTTTTCTATCATGCTTATGACACTTCTATGACGATAATTGTGACAAAACCCGATATCATCATAGATGTGGTGGGCTCGTACTTATATGACATAAAATGGGCTTTTTGTCCTAGGCAGGCCGGAGATGCAGCTGCATGACATTCTTTGGGCCATCCATGCAGGAAAAAATTGTGGTAGAAGCGAAGGCGAGGAAAATATCAGGGAGTTCTCGAATACGGTGGGTGGTCAGGGCCGAGCGATGCACTATGGTTTGCGCGTTTCTCTCGTGTACATGCGTGTGTGCGAGGCGTTGGGCTCTAACTGAACCCGAGCGATCGATCCCTGGATGTTAACTGAACCCGAGTGATTCCTTTGCTACTGCTGCTAACTGAAGCCGATTGAACCTGCTGCTACCTCTTGATGAACAGTAACCGTTGTTGGGGTTGGATGAATAGTTCTCGGTGGGGGTTGGATGATGAGGACCCCGTGGTAGTAGAGGTCGTTTCCACTTGATGAACAGGACCCGATCGAGAGGAGGCCGCCACACACGCGAGCCAGTTAGGGATGGTTGAACAGGACCCCGTGGAGGGCTGGTTGAATAGGACCCCGCGTGGAGGGCTGGTTGAACAGTAGCCGATGGAGGCTGGATGAACATGATCCCGTGGTGAACAGTAAGTGGTGGAGGCTGGAAGAAGTTGACGGTGGATGAACAGTAGCAGGTGGAGGCTGGAGGAAGTCGACGGTGGATGAACAGTAGCCCGTAGAGGCTAGGGCGAGGTAGTAGACGGTGGATGAACAGTAACCCGTGGAGTCTCGTTTTGCGGTACGCCACACCCCTCCCAATGAACAAGACCCCGTTTCGACCGTAGGCGCTCCAACACAAGTCTGTTTCCTTCGTTTTGTGGTACGCCACACCCTTCCTCATCAATAGCACCCCATTTCGACTGTAGGAGCTCGAACACAAGGCCGTTTCCTCCGTTTTGCAGTACGCCAGACCCTGTTCCAGCTGTTCCGTCCAAGCCGGTTGGCTCCCGTTGAACACTACGCATTCCGACCCAGTGGCTTCCCTCCCAATGAACAGGACGTTGTTTCTCCGTTTCGACCTAGCCGGTTGGCTGCTGATAAATGGGATGACATTTCTGCCGTCCGTTGCCTCTCCATGTACACGTGCTCTGGCCGTACGTATGCGCGAGTAGCTAGGCGTTCGAGACCTCGCCCGTATATACGTACGTGGTCGTATTTTTTGGCATCTGGCTGTACGTACGTGTACACAGTTCAGACTGGACTGCATGAACTGCTACGTTGGGGGCTCTACTACTACACGTGCCGCTGCTTGCTTGGCCATGGTTCATCATTGCAGAGAGGCCGATCAACCAGTATGTTCGTACACGTTCGCGACCAGACAGAAAACGCTATGTATGCTTCGATCGGGTGGGTCCCAGTTGTCAGGGAGGACAAGGACGCACTTCCTAACATGCGAAGATATAGTAGGTGGGTCCCAGTTGTCAGGGGGAATAATCATTTTTTGCCCGTAATATGGACGCACGTCCTTCCGTGCAAAGATGTAGCTGGTGGGTCCATCTGTCAGCCTCACCGCATAGAGTCCTCTTTAGATGGCCATCGTTGATCACGCCGCAGGACATCCACATGTGGTGGATGACAGGGAGGCCTAGGTAGGGAAAGACACGGAGCCAGGGAAGACGAGGCAGGTGGATGCCCACGCGGAGGGGAGTACGAGGGCTCACTGGTTTGGCTGCGGTGTGAGGTTGCCGTCGTCGGAGAATAACAAGAGGTGTTGGTGAGTAGAGGAATGGCCTGGACGACGATGGGAGTGGGGTGGGGCGGTGAGTCCTGTGTGGCAGCACAGCCGTCCACGGGAGGCGGTAGTAGGCGGTACCTTTGGCGGTGGTTTTGGCGGCTGAAGCAAGAATATCCGATATTGAAGAAGAAGCACGACATCCATTGGATGGACATCCAACGACCACTGTTGCTAGAACCGTGTGTCTACTATAAGTGTGTGGCAGAGAACATATAGCCCATTTGCAATTTGTAAAAATGTACATCCCATTTTTGAATTCTAATGGAATTTACAACAGCCTATTTATAGGGTGTTAAAATTACAACCCATTTTCTAGCTAGGACAACAATTAATAATTTCAACCAACCACTCAAAACAGAATTTAATAAAATTTCCCACATTTTGATCGGATCCAAAATATTTTTATCCCAAATTTCTAGTCACCTGAAATATAATTTCAAAATAAATTTGTATTACGTAAAAATCCAACGAAATATTGCGCGCGCAACAAGTAATGAAATTAAAAATTTCAAAATCCAAAAAAATATATTTTTTAATAATTACGTGTTTGGTGCATTTTTTATAGTTACAACCCAGTTTTTAAAATTACATCCCATTTATTATTTCTTAAAGCTCATTTTCTTGTTAAGCCTAATGCATCCCTCCTAGGAAAGATTTGCAGCCGAGCGGGGTGGAGAATAACAAGTTGACCTTGGCTGGGTATTCCTCAAAAACTATATCCGAGCTAGCCATTTTCACCTTGAAAAAATTTAATATCTGAGATGGATATTTGGTCAACATAAAATAATAGCATGGGATGAATGGGCCACAGCCCGCCCAGTTGATACCCTGCTCATATGAATAACAATAAAAACATCACTCAAGAAAAAGATCTGCTCACACGTCAAAAACACAAATACTGCTCAAACTGTTGGGTCCTAGCTGTCGGCCGCACCTTGTGCAATTCTCTCGTTTATTAACTATATAGGTTGACAATGGTGTGGGACCGTGATGTTAGGAAACCCGATGGAAGCAAAAAAATATAGTTGTATATAATGAGGAACTTGCGTACGTGCGACTATGGCCCTGGTGGGTCACCACTTCCATCCTCTCAAATTTAAAGTCCTCTCCTGATTCCTCATGTTCGTTAACCATGTTGACAACGTGAGACGACGATGCCAGGCGAGCGTAACAACTCGAAGGATGACGGAGAGGGCCTCGCAGGCCATACAGATGGTCTGATACAACGCTCGCTGCTCATTCAAGAAGCTAGGATCATAGGGCCACATGTCCGCGACGGCACTGTCGTTCGCTTGTTCACCGGCGATTCGTCCTTCTGTGAAACGGTGCTCATTAAGGAGACGGAGGTTGCAGCACAAGTCCTCCTATGCCGGTAGCTCTTTCGGCATTAGGGTGTCGAAGTGCGGTGCGCCTGCTCTTTGGTGAACACAGCATGAACTGGCTTGGGCGGTGGCGGTGCCTCCTGGTCGGAAGCCACATCTGTCAGATTACGGGCTCCGCAAACCCAAGAAGTTCGAACTCAGGGGTGTGAACGAAGATCTCTCCCACTCACGTCTACCTAGCGTCTCGCCCTCGTCTAGTGAAGAGATTCAAGCAAACAACAAGTGAAGCACGCAAGAGTTTACCCAGGTTCAAGCCACCTTGTGGTGTAAAACCCTACTTCCTGCTTTGGTGGATTGGCCTCAGGAGGGCTAGAATATGAACTAGTACAGTGGTCCCTAAGCTCAGGAGGGTCGGGATGCAAGAGTTCTCGCTCCGTTGCGTGAAGGCTGAGTTTATGGATCTGCTTCGTCTCTCCCTTGTCTTGGTGGGGATCCTAGCTACTTATATAGGCGGCCAGGGTCCTCTTCCCGCGAAATGTTTAGGCTAGAAGGGATCCCACAATGGCCATTTTGAGCGGGAACACAAGGACGTTCCTACCCTGAAAAAAGTAGTCTTCACCTGCAAAGGGATCAGGCAGTGACGTGGTGGTGGGCTCGGTGGTGACATCCTCCCTGTCGTCCTTGCGATCTTCGGTCTTGTTGCACCAATGGAGAAACCTTTGTCTTGCTCCTCGGGAACCTGCGCCTGCGCTGTCCCCCTTGAACCAAAACGGCAACTGCGCCACTGGCACGCGCTGGCACCCGCTGGTGCAGTGCGTCATTGCTTGCGTCACTGCCTCCTCCTGAGGCAGGCTTGGCCTTCGATTCTCTGCCCCTCCGGAGCGACCTAGCCGAGGCCGCTCCTGAGGAGGTCTTGACGTCGTTCTCCTTGCGAGGTCTAGCCCCCTCGCGAGTGTCTTGAGCAGCTGGCCAATTGATGACCCATAAGTGTAGGGGATCTACCGTAGTCATTTCGATAAGTAAGAGTGTTGAACCCAACGAAAAGCAGAAGGAAATGATAGGTAGTTTTCAGTAAGGTATTTTCTGCAAGCACTGAAATTATAGGTAACAGATAGTTTTGTGATAAGATAATTGGTAGCAAGTGACAAAAGGTAAAAGTAAATAAGGTGCAGCAAGGTGGCCCAATCCTTTGTGTAGCAAAGGACAAGCCTGGACAAACTCTTATGCGAGGTAAAGCACTCCCGAGGACATATGGGAATTATCGTCAAGCTAGTTTTCATCACGATCATCTGGTGATTGGGTGGACCGGTGATTGGGTGAGATACGTCTCCAACGTATCTATAATTTTTGATTGTTCCATGCTATTATATTATCCTTCTAGGATGTCTTGTGGGCTTTATTATACACTTTTATATGATTTTTGGGACTAACCTATTAACCCAGAGCCCAGTGCCAGTTTGTGTTTTTCTCCTGTTTTAGGGTTTTACAGAAAAGGAAAATCAAACGGAGTCCAATTGACGAGCCAATTTTTGACGATTTTTCTGGACCAAAAGAAGCCCCCGAAGCAAAGGAGTTGGGCCAGGAGAGACACGGGCTGCCCTCGAGGGTGGAGGGCGCGCCCTGGGCAGGGGGGCGCGCCCCCCTATCTCGAGGACGGCCTGTGGCTCCCCTTTACTTGGCGGCGACTCAAAAAATTCCTATAAATACTGAAACCTTCGGAAATTAACCTAGATCGGGAGTTCCGCCGCCAAAAGCCTCTGTAGCCACCAAAAACCAATCTAGACCCTGTTCCGGCACCCTGCCGGAGGGGGGAATCCCTCTCCGGTGGCTATCTTCATCATCCCGGCGCTCTCCATGACGAGGAGGGAGTAGTCCACCCTCGGGGCTGAGGGTATGTATCAGTAGCCATGTGTTTGATCTCTCTCTCTCTCTCGTGTTCTTGAGATGGAACGATCTTGATGTATCGTGAGCTTTGCTATTTTAGTTGGATCTTATGATGCTTCTCCCCCTCTACTCTCTTGTAATGGATTGAGTTTTCCCTTTGAAGTTATCTTATCGGATTGAGTCTTTAAGGATTTGAGAACACTTGATGTATGTCTTGCACGTGCTTATCTGTGGTGAAAATGGGATATCATTTGATCTACTTGATGTATGTTTTGGTGATCAACTTGCGGGTTCCGTGACCTTGGGAATCTATGCATAGGGGTTGGCACACGTTTTTGTCTTGACTCTCCGGTTGAAACTTTGGGGCACTCTTTGAAGTTATATGTGTTGGTTGAATAGATGTTTCTGAGATTGTGTGATGCATATCGTATAATCATGCCCACGGATACTTGAGGTGACAATGGAGTATCTAGGTGACATTAGGGTTTTGATTGATTTTTGTCTTAAGGTGTTATTCTAGTACGAACTCTATGATAGATTGAACGTTACTATAGACTCTTGAATAGATTGATCAGAAAGAATAGCTTTGAGGTGGTTTCGTACCCTACCATAATCTCTTCGTTTGTTCCCCGCTATTAGTGACTTTGGAGTGACTCTTTGTTGCATGTTGAGGGCTAGTAATATGATTCAATTATGTTATCCTTGTTGAGAGAACTTGCACTAGTGAAAGTATGAACCTTAGGCCTTCTCTACTATCATTGCAATACTGTTTATGCTCACGTTTACTACTTGCTACCTTCTGTTTTTATATTTTCCTTTTACAAAAAACATATATTTACCATCCATATTGCACTTGTATCACCATCTCTTCGCTGAACTAGTGCACCTATACAATTTACCATTGTATTGGGTGTGTTGGGGACACAAGAGACTCTTTGTTATTTGGTTGCAGGGTTGCTTGAGAGAGACCATCTACATCCTACGCCTCCCACGGATTGATAAACCTTAGGTCATCCACTTGAGGGAAATTTTCTACTGTCCTACAAACCTCCGCACTTGGAGGCCCAACAACATCTACAAGAAGAAGGGTGCGTAGTAGACATCAAGCTCTTTTCTGGCGCTGTTGCCGGGGAGGTGAGTGCTTGAAGGTATATCTTTAGATATTGCAATCAAATCTTTTAGTTTCTTGTTTTATCACTAGTTTAGTTTATAAAAGAAAACTAAAAAAATGGAATTAAGGTTACCTCATATGCTTCATCTTTTTAATATCTTTCTTGAAAATGATGGAAAGGCAAATTGTGCTCAAGTGTTAGAAGAAGAATTATATAGAATGCTTGGCATAAAATATGTGAATGATGAGCATGATTGCAATGTTGTTAGTATGAATTCTTTGAATACCCATGATGCTAATGATATGCAAAGCCACAAGCTTGGGGAAGCTATATTTGATGAAGATGATATGTTTAGTCCCCCAAGTTTTGATGAGCAAATTTATTATGATGAAAGCATGCCTCCTATATATGACGATTATTGTGATGACACGTATGCTATAAAGAATACAGATAATCATGATTTAAGTTTTCAATTGGATTATGCTTCACATGATAGATATTTTGTTGAATTTGCTCCTCCCACTACTATGAATGAGAAGAATTTTGCTTATGTGGAGAGTAGTAAAATTTGTATGCAAGTAGATCATGAAAAGAATGCTTTATGTGCTGGTTATATTTTTGAATTCATTCATGATGCTACTGAAAACTATTATGAGAGAGGATCATATGCTTCTACATATTGCAATAATATCAAGTTTCCTCTCTATGTGCTTAAAATCATGAAGTTATGCTCGTTTTCCCTTCCTATACTAGTTGATTATCGTTCCCATAAGTTGTTTGCTTACAAAATCCCTATGCATAGGAAGTGGGTTAGACTTAAATGTGCTATTCATATGCTTCATGATGCTCTCGTTATGTTTCAATTCTTATCTTTTATGTGAGCATCATTATGCCTAGCTAGGGGCGTAAAACGATAGCGCTTGTTGGGAGGCAACCCAATTTTATATTTCTTGTTTTTGTTGCTGTTAGGGAATAAATATGGCATCTAGCCTCTGATTAGATGTGGTTTCATGTTTTGTTTAGTGTTTGTGCCAAGTAGAACCTTTGGGAAGACTTGCGTGAAGTTTATATGATCTTGCTGTGAAAAACAGAATCGTTAGTGCTTGCTAAAGTAGTCGTGGAATTTTACTGGAGCGTGCTTTTTAGTTGATTCTTTTTGAAGATTATTGGTAGACAAATTACGCAAATTTACCAATTTAGTTTGAATTTTTTAGAGTTCCAGAAGTAGGCGTAACCTGCAGATTACTACAGACTGTTCTGTCTTTGACAGATTTTGTTTTTTGTGTGTTGTTTGCTTATTCCGATGCATCTATGAGTAGTATTGGAGGATATGAACCATAGAGAAGTTGGAGTACGGTAGGTTTAACACCAATATAAACAAAGAATGAATTCATTGCTGTACCTTTGATTAGTGGTTTGCTTTCTTATACTAACGGAGCTCATGAGAATTTCTGTCTAAGTTTTGTGTTGTGAAGTTTTCAAGTTTTGAGTATTGCCTTGATGGACTATGGAACAAGGAGTAGCGAAGGCCTAAGCTTGGGGATGCCCATGGCACCCCAAGTAAATTCAAGATAATCAAAAGCCTAAGCTTGGGGATGCCCCGGGAAGGTATCCCCTCTTTCGTCCTCATCTATCGGTAGCTATACTCGGAGCTATATTTTTATTCACCACATGATATGTGTTTTGCTTGGAGAGTCAATTTAGTTTATTTTGTTTTGCTTTCTGTTTGAATAATATCCCAAGATCTGAAATTCTTAAATGTTAGAGAGTCTTCACATAGTTACATAATTATTCAACTACTCATTGATCTTCACTTATATCTTTCGGAGTAGTTTGTTATTGCTCTAGTGCTTCACTTATATCTTTTAGAGCACGGCGGTGGTTTTATTTTGAAGAAATAGATGAACTCTCATGCTTCACTTATATCCTTTTGAGAGTCTATCAAAACAGCATGGTAATGTGTTTAGGATAAAGAAACTAGTCTTCACATGATAAACATCCATTGTCAATGTAGTAAAAAAAATTCACACCAAGTGCATTGAATAGAATGAGATGTTGGATGCTTGATAATTGTTTTGAGATATGAGGATAGTGATATTAGAGTCATGCTATTGGAGTTATTATGAAATTAAGAAATACTTGTGTTAAGGTTAGTGATTCCCGTATCGTGCACGTATGGTGAACCGCTATGTGACGAAGTTAGAGCATGAGGTATTTGTAGAGTCTCAACCTTTGTGTGGAGGTCGGGGGCACGCGATGGTTAACTCCTACCAAAGTCCCCCCTAGGAGCATGCGTTGATTGCTTTGTTTTGATGACTCGTAGATTTTTGCAATAAGTATATGAGTTCTTATGACTAATGTTGAGTCCATGTATTATATGCACTCTCACCCTTCCACCATTGCTAGCCTCTCTTGTACCGCGCAACTTTCGCCGGTACCATACACCCACTATATATCCTTCCTCAAAACAGCCACCATATTATTCCTCAAAACAGCCACCATACCTACCTATCATGGCATTTCCATAGCCATTCCGAGATATATTGCCATGCAACTTTCCACCGTTCCGTTCATATGACACGCATCATATTGTCATATTGCCATTGCATGATCAGGTAGTTGACATCGTATTTGTGGCAAAGCCACCATGCATAACTTTTATACATGTCACTCTTGTTTCATTGCACATACCGGTACACCACCGGAGGCATTTATATAGAGTCATACTTTGTTGTAGTATCGAGTTGTAATATTGAGTTGTAATGAAAGTGTGATGATCATCATTATTAGAGCATTGTCCCATGGGAGGAAAGGCTAAATCTATAAAGCCCGTCCGCAAAAAAAAAAGAAAAAAATGACAGGCCAAAGAAGAAAGAAAGGCCCAAAAAAAGAAAAGAAAAGGAAAAGGGACAATTGCTACTATCTTTTTTCCACACTTGTGCTTAAAAGTAGCACCATGTTCTTCATTGTAGACAATCTCATGTTTAGTCACTTTCATATACTAGTGGGAATTTTCGTTATAGAACTTGGCTTGTATATTCCAACGATGAGCTTCCTCAAATGCCCTAGGTCTTCGTGAGCAAGCAAGTTGGATGCACACCCACTAGTTTCTTTTGTTGAGCTTTCATTCATATTTAGCTCTAGTGCATCCGTTGAATGGCAATCCCTACTCACTCACATTGATATCTATTGATGGGCATCTCCATAGCCCGTTGATACGCCTAGTCGATGTGAGACTATCTCCCTCCTTTTTGTCTTCTCCACAACCACCTCTATTCCACCCATAGTGCTATGTCCATGGCTCATGCTCATGTATTGCGTGAAAGTTGAAAGGTTTGAAAAGATAGAGTATGAAACCAAGTGCTTGGCTGAAATCGGGGTTGTGCATGATATGAATATTTTTGTGTGATAACGAGGGAGCCTAGCCAACACTATATGATTTTGTAGGGATAACTTTCTTTAGCCATACTATTTTCAGAAGACATGATTGCTTTGTTAGTATTGCTTGAAGTATTGTTATTTCTTATGTCAATATAGACTTCTATCTTGAATCTTTCAGATCTGAACATTCATGCCATAATTAAGAGGATTACATTGAAAAACTATATTGGTTAGCATTCCACATCAAAAAATCTGTTTTTATCATTTACCTACTCGAGGACGAGCAGGAATTAAGCTTGGGGATGCTGATACGTCTCCAACGTATCTATAATTTTTGATTGTTCCATGCTATTATATTATCCTTCTGGGATGTCTTATGGGCTTTATTACACACTTTTATATGATTTTTGGGACTAACCTATTAACCCAGAGCCCAGTGGCAGTTTCTGTTTTTCTCCTGTTTTACGGTTTTACAGAAAAAGAAAATCAAACGGAGTCCAATTGACGAGCCAATTTTTGATGATTTTTTCTGGACCAAAAGAAGCCCCCGAAGCAAAAGAGTTGGGCGATGAGAGCCATAGGCTGCCCTCGAGGGTGGGGTCCACGCCCTGGGCAGGGGGCGCGCCCCCCTATCCTGAGGACGGCCCGTAGCTCCCCTTTACTTGGCCCCGACTCCAAAAATTCCTATAAATACTGAAACCTTCAGAATTTAACCTAGATCGGGAGTTCCGCCGCCGAAAGCCTCTGTAGCCACTGAAAACCAATCTACACCCATTCTGGCACCCTGCCGGAGGGGGGAATCCCTCTCCGGTGGCTATCTTCATCATCCCGACGCTCTCCATGACGAGGACGTGTATCAGTAGCTATGTCTTTGATCTCTCTCTCGTGTTCTTGAGATGGAAAGATCTTGATGTATCGCGAGCTTTGCTATTTTAGTTGGATCTTATGATGCTTCTCCCCCTCTACTCTCTTGTAATGGATTGAGTTTTCCCTTTGAAGTTATCTTATCGGATTGAGTTTTTAAGGATTTGAGAACACTTGATGTATGTCTTGCATGTGCTTATCTATGGTGACAATGGGATATCATGTGATCTACTTGATGTATGTTTTGGTGCTCAACTTGCGGGTTCCTAGACCTTGGGAATCTATGCATAGAGGTTGGCACACGTTTTCGTCTTGACTCTCCGATAGAAACTTTGGGGCACTCTTTGAAGTTCTATGTGCTGGTTGAATAGATGTTTCTGTGATTGTGTGATGCATATCATATAATCATGGCCACGGTTACTTGAGGTGACAATGGAGTATCTAGGTGACATTAGGGTTTTGATTGATTTGTGTCTTAAGGTGTTATTCTAGTACGAACTCTATGATATATTGAATGTTACTACGGACTCTTGAATAGATTGATCAGAAAAAATAACTTTGAGGTGGTTTCGTACCCTACCATAATCTCTTCGTTTGTTCTCCGCTATTAGTGACTTTAGAGTGACTCTTTGTTGCATGTTGAGGGCTAGTAATATGATCCAATTATGTTATCCTTGTTGAGAGAACTTGCACTAGTGAAAGTATGAACCTTAGGCCTTCTCTACTATCATTGCAATACCGTTTATGCTCACGTTTACTACTTGCTACCTTGCTGTTTTTATATTTTCCTTCTACAAAAACCTATATCTACCATCCATATTGCACTTGTATCACCATCTCTTCGCTGAACTAGTGCACCTATACAATTTACCATTGTATTGGGTGTGTTGGGGACACAAAAGACTCTTTGTTATTTGGTTGCAGGGTTGCTTAAGAGAGACCATCTTCATCCTACGCCTCCCATGGATTGATAAACCATAGGTCATCCACTTGAGGGAAATTTGCTACTGTACTACAAACCTCTACACTTGGAGGCCCAACAATGTCTACAAGAAGAAGGGTGCGTAGTAGACATTAGGGTGCTGCCCTTACTTGGACAAGCTTCCCACTTAGGATTAACCTCTAATGCAAGCATCGGCAACTACAAAAGAAGTATTAAGGTAAACCTAACTATAGCCTGAAACATATGGATCCAAATCAGCCCCTTACGAAGCAACGCATAAACTAGGGTGTAAGCTTCTGTCACTCTAGCAACCCATCATCTACTTATTACTTCCCAATGCCTTCCTCTAGGCCCAAATAATGGTGAAGTGTCATGTAGTCGACGTTCACATGACACCACTAGAGGAGAGACAACATACATCTCATCAAAATATCGAACGAAGACCAAATTCACATGACTACTTATAGCAAGACTTCTCCCATGTCCTCAGGAACCAAAGTAACTACTCACGAGACATAATATTGTTCATGATTAGAGGGGTATTAATATGCATAATGGATCTTAACATATGATCTTCCACCAAATAAACCAACTAGCATCAACTACATGGAGTAATCAACACTACTAGCAACCCACAGGTACCAATCTGAGGTTAGGGTACAAAGATTGGATACAAGAGATGAACTAAGGTTTGAGAGGAGATGGTGCTGGTGAAGATGTTGATGAAGATAGCTCTCCCCAAGATGGGAGAGTTGTTGGTGATGACGGCGGTGACGATTTTCCCCTCCCGGAGGGGAGTATCCCCGGCAAAACAGCTCTGCCGGAGCCCTAGATTGGTTTCCGCCTCGGTTCCGCCTCGAGGCGGCGGCGTTTGGTCCCGAAAGCCTCCTTATGATTTTTTTCCAGGTCAAAACACCTCATATAGGAGAAGATGGGCTCCGGGGGCCTGCCGGCTGGCCCTCGAGGCAGGGGGCGCGTCCAGGGAAAGGGGGCGCGCCCCCCACCCTCGAGGCCAGCCGGTGGCCCCTCTCGTGGGTTTCTTTTGCCAGATATTATTTATGTTTTCCGAAACGATGTTCTATGGAGTTTCAGGGCTTTTGGAGTTGTGCGGAATAGGTTTCCAGAGTTTGCTCCTTTTTCAGCCCAGAATTCCAGCTGCCGACATTCTCCCTCTTCATGTAAACCTTGCAAAATAAGAGAGAAAAGGCATAAGTATTGTGACAAATCATGTATGAACAGCCCATAATGCAATAAATATCAACTTATAAGCATGATGCAAAATGGACGTATCAACTCCCCCAAGCTTAGACCTCGCTTGTCCTCAAGCGAAAGCCGATATCGAAAATATGTCCACATGTTTAGAGATAGAGGTGTCGATAAAAATAGAATACGGACATGAGGGCATCATGATCATTCTCATAACAGCAACTTATATAAATATAGTCATATGATTCTTATGCTAAAGTAACAATTCGTCCACAATATCAAGTATGAATCAGAAACTTCATTGGAAACTAACAAACTTTGATCTCGGTCATTGAAGCAATTGCAATTTATCGTAATATCGGAAAGAGTCAATATAAGAGCTTTTCAGCAAGCCTACATACTCAACTATCATATAGTCTTTCACAATTGCTCACACTCACGCAATACTTATGTTTATGGAGTTTTAATCGGACACAGAGAAAGATAGGGGCTTATAGTGTTGCCTCCCAACCTTTTACCTCAAGGTTAACGTCAACAGTAATAGATCATGAGAACTTACATCCAAGTGGGTATATATGTCAGGATCTTTCCAACACAATGTGCTTACCAAAGGATAAAATGTAAAAAGGAAAGGTGGATTTCACCTTGACACTTATAAGACATGAATAATAGATAGGCCCTTCACGGAGGGAAGCAGAGGTTGTCATGTGTTTGTATGGTTGGATGCACAAAGTCTTAGCATAGAAGCACTTCACTTTATATTGCCACTTGTGATAAGGACCTTTATTATGCAGTCTGTCGCTTTTATTACTTCCATATCACAAGATCGTATAAAGCTAATTTGTCCCACACTAATAAATCATACATATTTTAACAAGTTTGCAAAATGACAACTTACTTGGAAGGATCTTTCTCAATCCATAGGTAGGTATGGTGGACTCTCATGGCAAAACTGGGTTTAAGGATATATGGAAGCACAAGTAGTATCTCTACTTAGTGCGAGGAGTTTTGGCTAGCATGAGGGAGCAAGGCAAGCTCAACATGTTGGAAGATCCATGACAATATACTTTATTTCGGATATAAGGAGACATAACCCATTATGTTGTCCTCCCTGTCATACATCAACTCTTTAGCATGTCATACTTTAATGAGTGCTCACAATCATAAAAGATGTCCAAGATAGTATATTTGTATGTGAGGCCTCTCTTCTTTTATCACTTCCTATTAATTGCAATGATGACCAAAACTATGTTTTTCACCTCCCAACAACTTTCATTTATCATACTCTTGTATGTGAAGTCATTACTTCCCATAAGATCGATATGATCTCTTTGATACTCCTTATGTTTTCTTTCTTTTTTCATGACCCAAGTGAGGAAATCAAGCCATTGACTCAACACTAATCTTTACTATATAGCTCACGGACTCGATTACATAGGATAAAGCTCACAAAGCAAAAGCTCATGACTGGATCATGCTAACTTTATTCTAATAAATCAAGATACTACCAAAAGGATCGAACTAAGTAAAACGGTAAAGATAGGAGTGATGGTGATACAATACCGGGGTCACTCCCCCAAGCTTGGCAGTTGCCAAGGGGAGTGCCCATACCCATATGATTATGTCTCCTTCTTCGGGGTTGGTGATGATGGAGTTGCAAGTAGTGACGGGGGATCTTCATATATCGAGCATAGGAGATCTTCCAGCTTGCGGATAATACCTTTGAGAGCAGCTATGTAATCCTTCAACAATTTTTTTTCACTTGTGAGATGCTATTTGCGGATCTGAGCTAACTCAATCATCCTGAAAGCTTCTAGCTCAGTTGAGGTAAAGAGATTAGGAAGTGATTTGGAGGTGTCTTCTTCTCCCACTACCGGAGCCGGATCTTCCACCTCCATCTTGATCTTCTTCTCCTTGTGGATCTCCTCGGGTCCTTCCCTCTTCAGATCTATCTTCATCAATCAAGCATCGTTGCCTTCGTTGTTGGAGGAGCGAGATGACATGATGCCTGGCTTCGTAAACCTTAACAGAAAACAGCTCGAAACGAGAACAGAGGATTTTTGCGTGATACAGAGGTCAAAACCTTCAGGAGTATATATAATGAATTTTCCTGAACGAAAGGAGTAACCCACAAGAAAACGGATTCCAGGGCACACACGGGGTGCCCTCGAGGCAGGGGGCGCGCCCTCCACCCTCGAGGATGCCTCGTGTCTCTTCCGGACGGTGGATTATTTTTCTATTTTTTTTTCTAATTATTCCAAAACGGAGAAAAATTGCCATTAGAACTGTTTTGGAGTCGGTTTACTTACCGTATCACATACCTCTTCCTTTTCGGAGGCTGAATCGTTATGGAATGTGTCCCTTATGTATTCCTCTGGGGTTATGGTTTCAATAATATTAGTTTCAACATTTATAGGATTACCTGAGATATAATGTTTGATCCTTTGACCATTCACCACCTTCGGATTTGTGCCTTCGAAGTTGTTGATTTTTATGGCACCGGAACGACAGACCTCCTCGATAACGTAAGGTCCTTCCCACTTGGAGAGAAGTTTTCATGCTAAAAATCTTAAACGAGAGTTGTATAGCAAAACATAATCACCTACGTTAAACTCACGCTTTTGTATTCTTTTGTCATGCCATCTTTTAACTTTTTCTTTAAATAGCTTGGCATTCTCGTAGGCATGGGTTCTCCATTCATCGAGACAGCTAATATCAAATAGCCTCTTTTCACCGGCAAGTTTGAAATCATAATTGAGCTCTTTGATAGCCCAATATGCCTTATGTTCTAGCTCAAGAGGTAAGTGACAAGCTTTTCCATATACCATCTTATATGGAGACATACCCATAGGATTTTTGTATGCAGTTCTATAGGCCCATAATGCATCATCTAGTTTCTTGGACCAATTCTTTCTAGACCTATTAACTGTCTTTTGCAAGATTAATTTCAACTCCCTATTACATAGTTCTACTTGACCTCTAGTCTGTGGGTGATAAGGTGATGCAATTCTATGGTTGACATCATACTTAGCAAGCATCTTACGCAAAGAACCATGAATAAAGTGTGAACCACCATCAGTCATTAGATATCTAGGGACTCCAAACCTCGGAAATATAACTTCTTTAAGCATCCTAATAGAGGTGTTATGAGCAGCACTACTAGTTGGAATAGCTTCTACCCACTTAGTAACGTAATCAACAGCAACTACAATATGTGTGTATCCATTAGGGGCAGAAAAAGGTCCCATATAATCAAAGCCCCAAACATCAAATGGTTCAATAACAAGTGAATAATTTATAGGCATTTCTTGACGTCTACTAATATTACCAATTCTTTGACATTCATCACATGATAAGACAAACTTACGGGCATCCTTGAAGAGAGTAGGCCAATAAAAACTGGATTGCAATACCTTGTGTGCAGTTCTGTCTCCCGCATGGTGTCCTCCATAAGCTTCGGAGTGGCACTTGCGTAGGATCTGTTCCTGTTCATGCTCAGGTACACAACGTTTAATAATACCATCTACTCCTTCTTTATAAAGATGTGGGTCATAACAAAAGTAATGCCTCAAATCATAGAAGAACTTTTTCTTTTGCTAGTATGTGAAGCTAGGTGGTATAAACTTAGCAACAATGTAATTAGCATAATCAGCATACCATGGAGTAGTACGAGAAGTACTTATGACAGCTAGTTGTTCGTCAGGGAAGCTATCATCAATAGGTTGTGGGTCATCAAGTACATTCTCTAACCTAGACAAGTTATCTGCTACGGGGTTCTCAGCTCCCTTTCTATCAATAATATGCAAGTAAAATTGTTGCAGCAAGAGAACCCATCTAATAAGTCTAGGATTAGCATCTTTCTTTTCCATAAGGTATTTGATAGCAGCATTATCAGTGTGAATAGTTACTTTAGAATCAACGATGTAGGGTCTAAACTTATAACATGCAAATACAACTGCTAAAAATTCTTTCTCAGTGGTAGCATAGTTTCTTTGGGCACTATCTAGAGTTTTGCTAGCATACTGGATAACATTCAATTTCTTATCAACTCTTTGCCCTAGAACAGCTCCTACAGCATAATCACTAGCATCGCACATAATCTCAAAGGGTAAATTCCAGTCAGGAGGCTGGACAATAGGTCCACATATCAATGCTTTCTCAAGTATTTCAAATGCTTCTAGACAATCATCATCAAAGACAAAATGAATATATTTTTGTAAGAGATTAGTCAGAGGCTTGGAGATTTTGGAGAAGTCCTTGATGAACCTCCTATAAAACCTGGCATGACCAAGAAAACTTCGTATACCTTTGGTATCCTTAGGGCATGGCATCTTTTTAATAGCATCAACTTTAGCTTTGTCAACTTCAATACCTCTTTCAGAAATTTTATGTCCCAAGACAGTGCCTTCATTAACCATAAAGTGACACTTCTCCCAATTCAAGACAAGGTTAGTGTCCTCACATCTCTGCAAAACTCGATCAAGGATGCTTAAGCAATCATCAAAAGAAGTTCCGTAAACGGAGAAATCATCCATGAATACCTCAACAATCTTTTCAGAAAAATCAGAGAATATAGCCATCATGCATCTTTGGAAGGTAGCAGGTGCATTACATAAACCAAAAGGCATACGTCTATAAGCAAAGGTACCGAAAGGACAAGTAAAAGTGGTCTTTTCTTGATCCCCTTTTGACACAGGTATTTGAGAGAAACCGGAATAACCATCTAGAAAGCAGAAATGAGTATGTTTGGATAACCTTTCTAGCATTTGATCAATAAATGGCAAGGGGTAATGATCTTTCTTAGTAGCTTTATTTAACTTACGGAAATCAATTACCATCCTATAACCTGTAACTATTCTTTGCGGGATCAATTCATCCTTATAATTAGGGACAACACTCATACCTCCTTTCTTAGGAATGCAATGGATAGGACTTACCCACTGACTATCAGCAACTGGATAGATAATACATGCTTCTAGGAGCTTTAGTATTTCCTTCCTCACCACTTCTTTCATCTTAGGATTTAACCGTTGCTGATGATCAATAACTGGTTTAGCATTTTCTTCCAATTTTATCTTGTGTTGGCATATAGTGGGACTAATGCCCTTAAGATCATCCAGAGTATATCCAATAGCAGATCGGTGCTTCTTCAGAGTTTTCAATAACCTTTCTTCTTCCTGCTCTGAAAGGTTAGCACTAATAATAACAGGATATATCTTCTTTTCATCAAGATAAACATACTTAAGATTATCAGGTAAAGGTTTAAGTTCAAACACGGGATCACCCTTGGGTGGAGGAGGATCCCCTAGGATTTCAACAGGCAAATTGTTTTTCAATACGGGTCCCTGTGTAAGGAATAATTCATCTATCTCCCTTCTCTCATTCATATGCATATCATTTTCATGGTCTAGCAAGTATTGTTCTAAAGGGTCATTAGGTGGCACGACAATAGAAGCAAGACTAATAATTTCATCTTTACTAGGTGGTGCCTTTTCAAGGGGTTGTCTACGGAATTTAGCAAAGTTAAAATCATGAGACATATCCCCTAATCCGACAGTGAAAATATCTTTCACACTGTCTATCTTGGCATTAACAGTATTCAAGAAGGGTATGCCAAATATAATGGGACAAAAAGCATCTTGTGGGGAACTAAGAATAAGAAAATCAGCAGGGTATTTAACCTTCCCACACAAGACTTCAATATCTGTAACAATCCCAACTGGTGAAATAGTATCTCTAGGGTTTGGCTATTCTAGGAGACTCTTCTTGGAGGTAAATAACATGCCCATCTAAATCTTCTACCAAGAGATCTTTAACCATAGCAACACTAGGTTCAAGTTTAATTTGCTCAAAGGGTGTAAGTGCTCTAGTATTACTCTTATGAACTACAGTTGAAGCTTGAGCATGATCCTTTATCCTAACAGGGAAAGGTGGTTTCTCAATATAAGTGGTAGGTATAACAGGATCAACATTATAAGTGACAGTCTTTTCGTCAACTATAATAGGTTCAACTACTTTTACTTCAATAGGGGGATGGTATTTAAACCACTTCTCCTTGGGGAGATCAACATGAGTAGCAAAGGATTCACAGAAAGAAGCTACTATCTCAGAGTCAAGTCCATATTTAGTGCTAAACTCACGGAAAACATCGGTATCCATAAAAGCTTTAACACAATCAAACTTAGGGGTCATACCCGACTCCTTACCTTCGTCGAGATCCCAATCTTTGGAGTTGCGTTTAATTCTTTCCAATAAATCCCATTTGAAGTCAATAGTCTTCATCATATAAGAGCCAGAACAAGAAGTATCGAGCATGGAGCGATTATTATGAGAAAGCCGAGCATAAAAATTTTGAATGATCATTTCTCTTGAGAGCTCATGATTGGGACATGAATATAACATTGAATTAAGCCTCCCCCAAGCTTGAGCGATGCTTTCTCCTTCGTGGGGCCAGAAATTATAAATATAATTACGATCACGACGAACCTGGTGCATAGGGTAGAACTTCTGATGAAATTCCAACTTCAGACGATTATAGTTCCATGACTCCATATCATCGCATAGCCTAAACCATGACAATGCATCTCCCTTCAAAGATAAAGGGAAGACCTTCTTCTTGATAACATCCTCGGGCATACCTGCAAGCTTGAACAATCCACAAACTTTATCCACATAGATTAGATGTAAATCGGGATGCAGTGTTCCGTCTCCTATAAATGGATTTTCAAGCAGTTTCTTAATCATACCCAAAGGAATTTCAAAGCAAACATTTTCAATAGGTGCAGTAGGTTGAGGAGAAACTCTTTGCTCTTCTGCTCAGGGTGAAGATACCTCGAACAAGCCCCTCAAAGGATTTTGAGCCATAGTAACAAGTGACAATAAATTTCAGCACACTATATAAATTTTTCCTTACCAAATTCCACTTACCAAAGGCGCTTCACTCTCCGGCAACGGTGCCAGAAAAGAGTCTTGATGACCCACAAGTGTAGGGACCAATCGTAGTCATTTCGATAAGTAAGAGTGTCGAACCCAACGAGGAGCAGAAGCAAATGATAGGCAGTTTTCAGTAAGGTATTTTCTGCAAGCACTGAAATTATAGGTAACATATAGTTTTGTGATAAAAATAATTGGTAGCAAGTGACAAAAGGTAAAAGTAAATAAGGTGCAGCAAGGTGGCCCAATCCTTTGTGTAGCAAAGGAAAAGCCTGGACAAACTCTTATACGAGGTAAAGTGCTCCCGAGGACATATGGGAATTATCGTCAAGCTAGTTTTCATCATGATCATCTGATTCGCGTTCGGTACTTTGATAATTTGGTATGTGGGTGGACCGGTGCTTGGGTGCTTCCCTTACTTGGAAAAGCTTCCCACTTATGATTAACCTCTAATGCAAGCATCTGCAACTACAAAAGAAGTATTAAGGTAAACCTAACCATAGCCTGAAACATATGGATCCAAATCAGCCCCTTACGAAGCAACGCATAAACTAGGGTTTAAGCTTCTGTCACTCTAGCAACCCATCATCTACTTATTACTTCCCAATGCCTTCCTCTAGGCCCAAATAATGGTGAAGTGTCATGTAGTCAACGTTCACGTGACACCACTAGAGGAGAGACAACATACATCTCATCAAAAATATCAAACGAAGACCAAATTCACATGACTACTTATAGAAAGACTTCTCCCATGTCCTCAGGAACCAAAGTAACTACTCACAAGACATAATATTGTTCATGATCAGAGGGGTATTAATATGCATAATGGATCTGAACATATTGAAAGTGCAACTAATCCCCGGGTGGTTTTGGTAATTAATAACAACATATATATCATTGAACTAATATTTACTTGAGAATCATTTCAGAGAAGTTTGATGATATGGGTATGGAAATGTCTGAAGAAGTGGACCCCTCAAAATGCTAAGACAAGCATTGGCAAAAGCTCAAGACTCTATTTTTTGTTTAGTGATCAAAGATCACATTGAGTCCATAGGAAAAGCCAATACTATTAAAAGGGGATGAGGTTGTGTTAATGTTCTTGTTGCTCAAGTGCTTGGTGATCTAGCTCCCTCAACTATCAGCACTCTTCATTTTTCAACACCCTCATAAGTAATCTCGGACAAACCGATTCTGCAAATTTAGTCCCACCGAGATGAACCACTTCAGTTATTTCCCCAAACCCTAATTTCTCGGTCCATCCGATTCTGAGTTTCGGTCTCACCGAAAATGGTCTGCCAACCTTCTGTAACCAATTGACAGCATTTCGGAATATCCGAGTTGTTGTTTTCGGTCACACCGAGATGGCAAACCCTAACCTTTGACTCACTTCGGACACACCGAGATGGTATTTTCGGTCCCACCAAAAATCCCAACGTTCACTATATTTGAACTTTCGGTCTGACCGAGTTTTCACTTCGGTCTCACCGAGATTGGTCAAATGTGTGTGTAACGGTTGGATTTTGTGTGGAGGCTATATATACCCCTCCACCCCCTCCTCATTCGTGAGGAGAGCCATCAGAAAGTACCACCACTTCTACCATACACTTTCTGAGAAGTGAACCACCTACCCTTGTGTTGAGATCAAGCCATTCCATTCCTACCATATGAAACTTGATCTCTAGCCTTCCCAAGTTGCTTTCCACTCAAACCCTTCTTCCACCACAACCATATCAGTGAAGAGAGTTGAGTGTTGGGGAGATTATCATCTGAAGCACAAGAGCAAGGAGTTCATCATCATCAACACCGTCTATTACCTTTTGGGGGGTGGTGCCTCCTAGATTGGTTAGGTGTCGCTTGGGAGCCTCCGTCTTTGAGATGTGGAGTTGAACCAAGAAGATTGTAAGGGCAAGGAGATCGCCTACTTCGTGAAGATCTACCCCGAGTAAGGCTAGTCCTCCGTGGGCGTAGGCCGTGATGGAATAGACAAGGTTGCTTCTTCGTGGACCCTTCGTGGGTGGAGCCCTCCGTGGACTCGCGCAGCCGTTACCCTCCGTGGGTTGAAGTCTCCATCAACGTGGATGTACGATAGCACCACCTATCGGAACCACGACAAAAATCTTCGTGTCACCAAACTGCGTTTGATCTTCTCCACCTCTCTTTTACATGTGCAATTTACTTTCCGCTGCTTATACTCTAGAATTGCATGTGTAGGGTGATACTTGAATTGTTCTTAATTGCAAAACTGCCAAAAACATTGCATGATCTAAAGGCAGATTTTTTATATTGTCAAGTAGTCTAATCACCCCCCCTCTAGACCTACTTTCGATCCTACAAGTGGTATCAGAGCTTTGGTCTCCATTGCCTTGGTTTCCATTGCATTGGACTCCATAAGCTTGGTTTCACAACCTAGGAGAGTATGGCGTCTAGTGAGGGTAATTATCGTAGAGGTCCTTACTTTGATGGTACAAATTTTGCTAGTTGGAAGCATAAAATGAAAATGCATATTCTTGGTCATAACCCAGCCGCATGGGGCATTATTTGTGTTGGCATGCAAGGTGATTTCTTTGAAGAAGGAAAAGTTCCGGATCGCGAAGCTACACCCGAAGAGTTGCGGATGTTGCAAAACAATGCTCAAGCTTGTGACATTCTCTTCAATGCTTTGTGTCCCGAAGAGTTCAACAAAATCAGCCGTCTTGAGAATGCTAAAGAGATTTGGGATACTTTGGTTGAAATGCACGAAGGTACTGAATCTGTGAAGGAATCAAAGCTAGACATTCTTCAAGGTCAACTTGACAAGTTCAAGATGAAGGATGGTGAAGGAGTCGCTGAAATGTACTCTAGGCTTGCTCTCATCACAAATGAGATTGCCGGCTTAGGAAGTGAAGAAATGACCGACCGATTCATCATTAAGAAGATTCTCAGAGCTTTGGATGGAAAGTATGACACCGTGTGCACTTTGATCCAAATGATGCCAAACTACAAGACTCTCAAGCCAACTGAAGTCATTGGAAGAATTGTTGCTCATGAGATGACACTTAAGGATAAGGAAGAGCTTCACAACAAGTCAAGTGGTGCTTACAAAGCTACAAGTGATGCTCCTACTACCTCAAGTGACAAGCTAGTTTCCAATGAAGAGATAAGCCTAATGGTCAAGAACTTCAACAAGTTCTACAAGAATAGAGGGAAAGAAAGAAGCTCAAAGTCTAGATCATATGATGAAAAGAGATCTTCTAGCCGTGATCGAAACTGCTACCATTGTGGAAGACCCGGACACTTCTCAAATGAGTGTACGGCTCCCCACAAAAGAAGAGAAGAATCTCCAAGAAGAAGAGCAAGAGATGAATCACCTCGGAGAGAGAGAAGGAGTCGAGATGATCGTTATGAACGAAGACCCTCTCGGAGAAGCAAGGATTCGGAGAGGAAAGACAAGTCATCAAGGAGCTACACAAGAAGAAGACATCAAGCTCATGTTGGTGAATGGGTCTCCGGCTCCGACTCTGACAATCAATCCGATGGAAGCTATCACTCCGACTCCGACTATAGTCAAGATGAAGGTGTTGCCGGACTTGCACTAGTATCCTCCAATTCCAACTCCTACGACTTATTTGATTCACCAAATGAGGGAATTGGAAGATGCTTCATGGCTAAAGGTCCCAAGGTAACACACCCTGAATTCATTGACTTTGATAGTGATGAGGATGATTTGCTTGGTGAAGATGAGCTCTTGCATGATAAATCTAGTGAGCTTAGTAATGATGAAAATGCTAGTAGTCTTTATAGTCGAGAAGAGTCGAATGACAATGCTATGAAGGAGATTGAGCGTCTAACTAAAGAACTAAACACTCTTAAGTTAGCTCATGAAACAACTCAAGAAGATCATAGAGAGCTCCTAAGATCTCATGAGAAGCTACGCTTCGAGAAGCTCACTCTAGAGCAAGAACATGAGTTTCTAAAAGCGATCAATGACGATCTTCGAAAGAAGAGTTCTTCATATCTTGCCAAACGACTTCTCTTGTCAAATTTCTTGCCACCTACTAAGACTAAGCATGACAAGCATAAGAAGAATTCTTCCTCTAGTAGTAACAATAACAATGTTAAATCCAATATTGTTGCTTCTAGTAGTTCTCTTGATTCCACTAACAATGTTTCAAGCCAAGTAACACTTGAGCAAGAAAATAGCTTATTGAAGGAAATCATAGAGAAAGGTGTCTACAAGAGTCTTGCCGGAAGCAAGAACTTTGAGGAGATTGTTCGCAAACAAGGAAGACACCGGAAGAATCAAGGGATTGGTTTTGAGCGAAAGTTCAACGCCAAAGGTGTTGAGTGGGAAGAAGGTCAATACCCTACTCCACAGTTTGTCTCACAAAAGGAGAAGTATGATCCTACTTCTTCCAATGTGGAACAAGCTCAAGATGACCTTCCACCACAAGACCACAAGCTAAAGGCCAAGGACAAGCTTCAAGAGGAGATTGATGCATTCATTGAAGCACCTCAAGCCATGGTCAAGTGGGTTCCCAAGGACACATCAAGTTCTACTTTGTCAAGCTCAACTACAACACCAAGGATTCCCATCAAGATGATGTGGATCCCAAAGAAGAAGAACTAGTAGGTTCTTGAGGGTGACTCCGCCAACAAACTTCACTCATATTCATTTTGGCAAGAACTTGTGCAATCAACTTCCACATCATGCACTTGTTCATGGAGTCACAAACCCTCTTGTTGGTAAGTCAAGGGACAAGGTAATCATTGCTTTCATGGACATCATCTTTTGTGAACTTCACTCTATGTCTATGGATATTCTTGTTTGTTCCTTGTGGGACTAACCCATGTAGGTATTGAAAGTGCCCTAATCCAAAGGATAGCTCCCAACTTTTGATGATCTGCATCAACATTGAGCATCCACATCTTCAACATCTACATGAAGTCTTCTACGACAACCCAAGGTTAGTTTGACCCTTTAAAAGGGGTTCTCACATCTAGGGGGAGCTTTGCTCTAAAAATTGAGCTAAAGCATCTCCAAGTGATGTGAACACATAAATGCTTTATGTAAAAGTGGTAACCCCACTTGTGCTTAAACGATGAGTATGACCTATGATCAAATGTTCTCATTTGACTCCTAAGTCAATATACTCATATATAGATGACCTAGTCATAGACAAATTGTGTGCTAGTAGCTAGAGTGATTGGTTGTGCATGTTTGACACATATTTCAGTTGCTATCTTATTGTGTGAGCATGTTGAATGCATGATTTCATCCATTCAAGGACATCCATTTGTTGTTTTGATTGTTTTGGTTTTTCTGGCCAAATGGATGGACAAGAATGCCTAAGCACCTTCCCTAGCTATCTATGCTGTCTTGTCTCAAAATTCTATTCATGATCATATCACAACTTTGAACAAGTCTTTTTCGGACAGTCCGAGTGAGGAGCACTCGGAACCACCGATTCGTCTAAGGCTGACTTCCAAAACCTTCTAAGTCTATTTCGGTCTGACCGGTTTCTCAATCTTGGTCCAACCGAAACGCTTAGACTGATCTAGGTTTCATCTCGGTGAAACCGAGTTCAAACTCTCGGTCTGACCGATATGTGTAACTGCACAGCAGTTATACATCTCGGTGACACCGAGTTTTTCAACTCGGTCCCACCGACAGCACGGGGTTATATATACCTGAGGGGCTGCGCGCGATTTCTTTCTTCAAACCGTTCGCCCCCAAGACCCCTGCTGCCGCCGCCCTGGTCTACGGATCGTCGCCTTCGTCGCCTGTGCGCCCTCGCCGCAGGTCTCCGCCGCCGTCAACGGTAATCATCTCCACCGTTGCCGCCGTAGAGGGACACCACCAAGTTAGGGTGTGTCCCGATCCCTTTTCGTGCTCCACTTCCGATTCTTGCACGATAGGTTGCCATGATTCAATCCACGTTTGATATGTTCCCTATACAATAGTTCAGATCTTCTAGTTTCGAGGAAAATTCTTAGGTTTAGGTTTCCACGGAATGCATCTCGGTGAAGCCGATTTTTGAAAATCGGAATGACCGATTTGGCCTCTGGCCATTGCACTGCATAAATCGGTTTAACCGAGTTGTGCCAATCGGAACGACCGAAAAGTAGTTTCAGTGAAACCCTAAGTTTTCGGTAGGACCGAAACCCATTTCGGTCTGACCGAAAGTGGTGTGTAGGTTTCTGTTGAGTACTTCGGTTGCACCGAAACCTGAAATCGGTTTGACCGAAATACATTCTGTGAAAACTCAAAACTAAGTTTTGAACTCATTTTTTTTGCAAAAACTTCTGCAGTTGTGATAACTCTTCTACTCTGCCTATACCTTATCTTTTCACAGGTTTTTCAGCCATGTCAGATGTCAGTGACAGCCAGAACAGGTCTGAATCACCGTTTGCTGAAATTCCAGAGGCAGATACAAGTCCTGCGAGCAGCTCCAGTGATGATGGTGAGAGGAGCACCCCTAGTGGTTTGCCTCCTGCAGCCACGAGAACCAGGAAGAAGAGAACTTCTGATGATGAGGACTCTGACTTTGTTGCTGAGGAAGTTACCTCCAAGCCCAAGAGGAATGTGGTTGCCAAAGAGCACCAAGGGAAGCAGCCAAGGAAAGGCACAAGCAAAGTGAAACAGTCAGCAGTTGCTAAGAAGCTCAACTTGGAAGAGCCTGCTCCAAGCAAGGTGAAGAAGACTTCCAAAAGGAAGAGGGTAGTATATGCTGAACCTCAGGATGCTGAAGAAGAAGAAGAAGAAGCACCCCAGCCTCCTCCTCAGAAAGCTAAGTTCATGGGTGATGCTATTCGGGCTCAAGCCTCTTCTAAGCCCAAGAAGCCTGCTCCAGTCAAGGCAGCTCCAGCCAAGCCCAAGAGAACAACCAGAAGCATTCCAGCTTCTGAGAAGAACAAAGGTGAGATGCCACCGTCTGAATCAGATGAAGAGCATGTGTTGCTTAAGCTCCGTCCCAAGTTGCCACTCCACAATGATGCTCATCCTCAAGCTGAGGACATGAAGGCAAGAAAGGACAAAGGTCTCAGGCTATGGAGACAGTCTGATCCATATGCCGTAAGGAGAAGGACTGCTGTGGACCCCAGATTCCACACCAGAGAGCAGCAGGATTTCTATGAGACCGTGCTAATGGATAAGAAGCCCATTGTTGCTGACACCAGGTATGTTGACTGGAAGTATATTGACAGTGAAAAGCACCGGGACTTCTTTCCCCATGTGCATGAGAGCTTTACTGCATGTGGAGTTGCTGATTTTGTGGGTCAAGAGCTGACAGCCTGGAATGACGAGATGATCATGCAGTTCTATGCCACAGCCCACTTCTACCCTGATGGCAAGATCACCTGGATGACTGAAGGTCAAAGGTTTTCTTCGACTGTTGAAGAATGGGCAGAACTTCTGAACGCTCCAGTGCAGAGAGAGGACGACATTGATGTCTATGGGATTCCTAAGAAGAGTCATGATTCCATGAAGAATATGTACAAGGAGATCCCAGCTGCTGATTTGGAAGGATGGAAGCTTGGCTCAGTGTATTATCTCCAGGCAGGTCTGACCACCACTAACACTATTCTGAGGCATACTTTGATGCCTAAGTCTGGAGACCACCGGATGATACGAGGCTATTCTATCAACATGCTGCACATTCTAGATGAGAAGGCACCTTTTAAGGTGATGGACTTGATGGTAGAGACCATTAAGAGGACTGCAGCTGACCAGAAGAGGTCGTGTGGGTTTGCACCGCAGATACAGATGCTCATCAACGCCAAGTTTGGCACGGGCAAATTCTTGTTGGATAGGAAGCACTTGCCACTGCAGCCAGAGCATGAGGACAACGTAGTTGTGATGGATGAAGAGGATCCTACCTCAGTTGAAGGACAAGCCAAAATCGAAGCTGCAAAGAAGGCTAAAGCTGACAAAGAGGCAGCAGCAGCAGCAGCTAAGCCAAAGAGCTTTGGAGAACAAATTCTTGAAGCGACCCAAAGGATTGAACAACGCCTGGCCAGCATTGAGCAATCTCAGGAGAGCCTTGAGAGGATTGTCGAGGACAAGATCCACGCTCTGGACGTGAAGCTGACTGAGATTCAGGTGTCTGTCAACAAGCTTGAGGCAGACATGGAGGAGACTAGGCAGGGGAGAGCAGAGCTTATGCAGGATGATCTAGTCCAGGACTCTCATCGCCAGACTGCTCAGGTTCCCAGAGGATCCAGATCTGCAGCTATCCCAGTGACAGACTCCAAGGCTACCACTTCAGCACCAGCTACAGCTCCAGCAGTTCCTCCAGCTCCAGCATCCACTCCTCCACCGCAGACTTCAGCAGAAGTCTTCGCCGATGCAGCTATCTCTACACCGACATCTACCCAGACGGGAGCCGCCAGCAGAGCCCGCAGTGACGTTTAGCTCTATACCTTTTCGAACTTTTTGGTAACTTGTTGCCAAAGGGGGAGAAATTGTTATAGATCATAGGGCTTCGAGAGAGAGAGTGCTCTTTCGTCTTTCGTTCTTTTGCCGGTTTTTTCGTTGAGATACATTGGTTTCTTTTGGTTCCTTAAACTTTAAGTGTGCTTGCTACTACGTTTGATGCTACCTTAATGAGTGCTTAGTCATACTATGCCTTAATGTGTGCTTATTGCTTATCATATGCTATTCCTCTGTGTATGGCTATTTACTCTTGTCTTGGTGATTGAGTGTATGTTATTCATTCTTATCATTTTGTGCGCTCCACCAAGATGTATGTGACATGGAAGAGTGACCCATAATCCTAATCGATTGTGCATTTGCATTCAAACGCAAATTTTAAATAATGCACAAATTTAGGGGGAGCTCTTGTTTATCACATACTTCTCAAAGCGACGATATTATTCCTTGATTATATCTTTTGTCGAAGCTTTGATCTATATGTTGTCATCAATTACCAAAAAGGGGGAGATTGAAAGTGCAACTAATCCCCGGGTGGTTTTGGTAATTAATAACAACATATATATCATTGAACTAATATTTACTTGAGAATCATTTCAGAGAAGTTTGATGATATGGGTATGGAAATGTCTGAAGAAGTGGACCCCTCAAAATGCTAAGACAAGCATTGGCAAAAGCTCAAGACTCTATTTTTTGTTTAGTGATCAAAGATCACATTGAGTCCATAGGAAAAGCCAATACTATTAAAAGGGGATGAGGTTGTGTTAATGTTCTTGTTGCTCAAGTGCTTGGTGATCTAGCTCCCTCAACTATCAGCACTCTTCATTTTTCAACACCCTCATAAGTAATCTCGGACAAACCGATTCTGCAAATTCAGTCCCACCGAGATGAACCACTTCAGTTATTTCCCCAAACCCTAATTTCTCGGTCCATCCGATTCTGAGTTTCGGTCTCACCGAAAATGGTCTGCCAACCTTCTGTAACCAATTGACAGCATTTCGGAATATCCGAGTTGTTGTTTTCGGTCACACCGAGATGGCAAACCCTAACCTTTGACTCACTTCGGACACACCGAGATGGTATTTTCGGTCCCACCGAAAATCCCAACGTTCACTATATTTGAACTTTCGGTCTGACCGAGTTTTCACTTCGGTCTCACCGAGATTGGTCAAATGTGTGTGTAACGGTTGGGTTTTGTGTGGAGGCTATATATACCCCTCCACCCCCTCCTCATTCGTGAGGAGAGCCATCAGAAAGTACCACCACTTCTACCATACACTTTCTGAGAAGTGAACCACCTACCCTTGTGTTGAGATCAAGCCATTCCATTCCTACGATATGAAACTTGATCTCTAGCCTTCCCAAGTTGCTTTCCACTCAAACCCTTCTTCCACCACAACCATATCAGTGAAGAGAGTTGAGTGTTGGGGAGATTATCATCTGAAGCACAAGAGCAAGGAGTTCATCATCATCAACACCGTCTATTACCTTTTGGGGGGTGGTGCCTCCTAGATTGGTTAGGTGTCGCTTGGGAGCCTCCGTCTTTGAGATGTGGAGTTGAACCAAGAAGTTTGTAAGGGCAAGGAGATCGCCTACTTCATGAAGATCTACCCCGAGTAAGGCTAGTCCTCCGTGGGCGTAGGCCGTGATGGAATAGACAAGGTTGCTTCTTCGTGGACCCTTCGTGGGTGGAGCCCTCCGTGGACTCGCGCAGCCGTTACCCTCCGTGGGTTGAAGTCTCCATCAACGTGGATGTACGATAGCACCACCTATCGGAACCACGACAAAAATCTTCGTGTCACCAAACTGCGTTTGATCTTCTCCACCTCTCTTTTACATGTGCAATTTACTTTCCGCTGCTTATACTCTAGAATTGCATGTGTAGGGTGATACTTGAATTGTTCTTAATTGCAAAACTGCCAAAAACATTGCATGATCTAAAGGCAGATTTTTTATATTGTCAAGTAGTCTAATCACCCCCCCTCTAGACCTACTTTCGATTCTACACATATTATCTTCCACCAAATAAACCAACTAGCATCAACTACAAGGAGTAATCAACACTACTAGCAACCGACAGGTACCAATCTGAGGTTTGGGTACAAAGATTGGATACAAGATATGAACTAGGGTTTGAGAGGAGATGGTGCTGGTGAAGATGTTGATGAAGATAGATCTCCCCAAGATGGGAGAGTTGTTGGTGATGACGGCGGTGACGATTTCCCCCTCCCGGAGGGGAGTATCCCCGGCAGAACAGCTCTGTCGGAGCCCTAGATTGGTTTCCGCCTCGGTTCTGCCTCGAGACGGCGGCGTCTGGTCCTGAAATCCTCCTTATGGTTTTTTCCAGGTCAAAACACCTCATATAGGAGAAGATGGGCTCCGGGGGCTGCCGGCTGGCCCTCGAGGCAGGGGGCGCGCCCAGGGAAGGGGGGCGTGCCCCCCACCCTCGAGGCCAGCCGGTGGCCCCTCTCGTGGGTTTCTTTCGCTAGATATTTTTTATATTTTCCGAAACGATGTTCTGTGGAGTATCAGGGCTTTTGGAGTTGTGAAGAATAGGTTTCCAGAGTTTGCTCCTTTTTCAGCCCAGAATTCCAGCTGCCGGCATTCTCCCTCTTCATGTAAACCTTGCAAAATAAGAGAGAAAATGCATAAGTACCGTGACAAAACATGTGTGAACAGCCCATAATGCAATAAATATCAACTTATAAGCATGATGCAAAATGGACGTATCACCGATCAGCTGGGCCGTACCAGGCCGTGGCAGGAGCGCGCAACGGCCCGCAGACAGGCAAGTCTGGATACCCTGGTTCCCAGGACGCCGACAGTAGCCCCCGGGCCTAAGGCGCGCGCGGAGTTGGCTTCGAGGCGAAGCCTTAGTCGAGGACGAAGCGCCGCGGGCCCCAAAGGCTGCGGGACAGGCTGGCGCGTGACGGTTGGTTGGGACGTGGGGACTCCGCTTCCCACGCAGTCTTAGCAGTCGTGCGTTTTGCCAATCGCACGACCGATAGATGGACTTCTTGTTGCTGCCCCTGCTTTCCTGCCCTCCAATCGCTTTCTCCCTTTACTTGCCTCCTCTGGCCCCTCCTTCCTTGCCGCCATGCCGCGTAGGACGAAGAAGAAGGGGGACGGCGAGTCTGCCATGCCGACGCTGGCACTCGAGCCGGCGCTTGGCCGCTCCCTCGTGGTGAACCAGGAGGGTCTGGACAAGGTGTGTCGTGCCTTGGCTGACGCATCTAATGAGTGGGGGCCGACCCGGGTCTGGTTTGCCTCCCGGCCGATGGCGGAGCTAGGCGCCAACGACATCCAGCTTCATCTCCACGCCATCTTCGGGGGTCTCCTCCCCCCTTTTTCTGCCTTCTTCTATGAAGTGCTCACGCATTACCGGATTGGGGCGCTGCACCTGGACCCTGGGTCCATCATCCTCCTCTCCGGCTTCGCGTTTCTGTGCGAAGCTTTCGTTGGCGTTTCCCCGTCTGTGGCCCTGCTTCGCCACTTCTTTGCCCTCTCCTTGGTCGACAGGGAGCAGTGCTCGGGGTGCGTGTCGCTGCACGTGGTGGAGGCGACTGCTGTCTCCAGAATCGACTTCTCGCTTCACCCAACCACAGCAGGATTTCACGAGCTGTGGGTGTACGTCGATGTTGTTGCGTATAGCCCCCAATTCCACCTTCCTGATGCGCCGGCGGTGCCGAACTCGGGTTGGGGGCACAAGGCCCTCTCGGATCCGCGGGCAGAGCCAGTTATGTGTCGGCTGGCCAGCCTGAGGAGGAACGGATTTACCCTGGCGATGGTGGTGAGGGACTTGTCCTCCATGTTGCCCCACTTCCGCGCCATTCTCGCCCAATGTGGGCCCTCTCAGGTCTTGATGATCGTGTGCGTCTGCAGTGGAAGCATCTCCCCCTGAGACACTCTAGGGGCTGCTGCGGCTGCTCGTCGGCGGGGTGCATGAATCACGCCCTGTCTCCGTGACTCCCTTGTACTTGGCTCCTATGGCCGGAAGAGCTTTCACTGAAAAGATGCCCCGCTTCGATGCGTGGGGACTGTTACCGGGGGGCACCTCTAATCCTCATGACGATCCCTTGGTGGTGGCGCCAGGGCTCGCGAGCCCATCCTTCCCTTCTGAGGCGGACGCGTCAAGCGGACCCCTGGCCTAGGGTCCACTCCACCCCCGGAGCAAGCGGATGAAGCACGGGTGCCGGTGTCGACGGAGGTGGCAGAAGGTACTGAGGTGCCGCTGGCTCCTGAGGTGACTGAAGGGGAGGCGCAGCAGTCTCCGGTTGAGGCGAGGCTAGAGGACGTTGTATCGGGGAACGGAGCGCCGGCCGCGGGCGTCCGCCGCGGCCCTGCCCCGATCCTAGGCGCATCTGCCTCAAGCGGCCTCCTGTCGTCCTTCGCGGTGCTAGGCAAGAGGCGGATGTTGAGAGGTAGCTACGGCCCTGCCCCGAGGGCTCTGAAGAGGATGAAGCTGACTATACCGGGCAGGTGCATGTCCCTCGGCTCTTCCTGTCTTTCCCAATATGGTTCTCCTGACCCCTTGCTCTGCAGGGTCTCCTCTGGCTTACTCTCGAGCCGCTCGGCGAGGCTCGTAGAAGCCTCTGCTCGCATCCCACCTCCGGACCATGCTTGGTCTTTGGGAGGCCTCGTGCGGGTTCTCGAGGCCGCGCTCGGACCTTATTACGTAGGTCATGCTCCCAGCCCCCGAGTGCTTCTTGGCAAAGCAGCTCTTGGTGCGTCGGGGGCCCGTCCCGTGCCCCGGGGCTTGTCTTCACCATGGATCAACAAGCTCTTGAGGCGGCCCGGACGGCTGACCGCCCATCAGGATCACGCCTGCCCCTCGCGCTGGAGGCAGCGCGCGCTCCTGGGGTTAACCCCGAGGCACACGCTGAAGGAGAGGGAGAAGGGGAGCCCCCTTTGGGCAACGCGGTTGTTGAGGACGAGCCCGGTCGCCTCCTGGAACTTGTGCTGCGCAGGAGCGTGGTCCGTCATGATCTTGTGCGGGAGGCGTCAGACACCCTGAAGCGTCTCGAGGACGAGGTTGCTAAAGTGGATAGGCGCGTTGAGGCCGAGGGTCTGCTTCTGGCGAAGGGTTGGCGCCAGTTGAGGACCACCTTTAACCTGAGCCAGTTGCAACACGAAACCGCCCTAAAGAAGGCGGAAGCGTCCGCCGCCGCGACTCAGGAGGCTTGCGACCGCGCCCTGGAGGAGGCCCGAGACGCCGACCGCCGCCGTGCAGCAGCTGAGGAGCATGAGCGCGAGCTTGAAGCCTCGAACGCCGCACTTGAGCGTCAGGTTCACACACGAAGGGCTGCCCTCATGGCACCTGTGACCGATGATGACAGCCCGGCAGGCCTCTCGGCGCGAGAGGAGGCGCTGGCACTCGAGACGATGGAGCTAAACATGGAGCGCGAACGCCTGGAGACGATGGAGCGCTAGATAGCCAAAGCCGAGGGCAACCTTGATGATCGCGAGGATGTCACGAGGAAGGCTGCCACGGAGGCAGAGCGTCTGCGGAAGGATTAACACGAGAAGCTGGGGCTTCACGAGACTCACTTTGCTGATAAGCACAAGGAGCTCCAGAAGGAGGTCACGGCTCTCAAGAGCAAACCGGCGAATGTCGAGCACCGTCTGCAGGTGTCGGAGAAGGCTCGCGCCGCAGCCGAGCATCGTGAGCAGGTGTCGAAGGAGGCCTGTGCTGCGGCGGAGCGCCGCGAGCGGGCGTCGGATAAGGCTCGCGCCACTGCCAGGGTGGAACTGTCCTACTTTTACAAGCAAGTGGAAGACATTTCCACCCTCGCGGCCCGGAATTCCGAGGAGGCCGCGCGAGCCCGTGGAATGTAGCACACCAGCTCGAAGATGTTCGAGGCCCTGCGGCACCGGGCCGGCCGAGCCCTGAGTGAGCTTCTTGACTCGAAGGTCGACGACCCTCTGGTTGACGATGACGCCGGGTATCTCGGGTTCTTCACCAGAGTGGTGGAGCGCCTTGAAGGCAGGGTCATGAAGGCTCAGCAGCTTGTCGAGGAGCAGAGCCGCGGCGTCTCTCGGGCGTGCGGTCTCCCGCATATTTGGCAACTTGCTCTGTCTTGACCCTCGTACGGACTTCGGGGCCTTGCTGAAGCCTGCGCTTGATGAGGTCGCTGGCCCCTTGGAGGGATGGGTCAGCGATCACGTGGACATGTTGGTGACGGAGCTCGTTCCAGCCATCGATGACGCATGGTGCTTCAGGGGGGCGACGCCGACGATTCTGACAAAGATGTCGATGCTTAGTCCAGCTCCTGCTGTAAATTTGTTTTTGGTTGTGGCTCCAAAGCTGGGTAAGATGAATGTCACAAGACTTGAGCTTTTAATGATGTAAGAATGGGTTTGAGCACTTTAAGAATGGGTTTAGGCACTCCCTTGTGACGTTTGTCCATGAGGCTAAGACCTTAGGCCCTTGTTGCGTTTCCGAGAGGAGCGTCCGCTGACCTCGTTCGAGCGCGCCTCGTGAGTACCTGTAGTGGGCACAAAACTGATTGGCGGTCCGGCCGTGGACCAGACAGAACATGCGCCCGCGCCTCGGCCCCTGCTCACGAGGAGTGATTGGGCGGGGTCGCGGACGTAGTCCGGCTCAGCCGAGCAAGGTGAAAAATGGATTGGGCGAAGGAAAACTCAGCGAAAATCACAAAACACGGATGAAAACTCTCCCCCTTTATTTCAAGAAACGAGTCGCGCAGCCGCGGGATTGGCTTGAAAAAGCAGATACATAGGAGGCAAAGGCGAATGGCAAAAAGGAGGGGTCGCGTCCGGCCCCTGAGCAGGTCTTTGGTCTTCTCCCCAGCGCGGAGTGTAGGGCTACCACCGGCGGGTGTGGGCATAGCCATTGGAGGGCAGTGTTGACGGCCAGCGCGGAGCATGGTGCATCCACTAGGACGTGGGAGGGAGCCCCCGAGCACATAGGGCGACGCTCCTTCGCTTCGAGGGCCCCGCCCCAGGCTAGTCCGCTCCCGCCATGAACTCACCAGAAGTCGGCATTCATGAGGTGGGACACTGCGCATGGTGGGGGGATGCGACCTTGGCTATAGCCCCCCTGCCAAGCACTAGGTACACTGCTTACGTGATCTCCGAGGGCGCTTAGCCCCTGGGGGCTAACGTCGTCCGGAGACGCGGCGTCGTGAGGTGTGAGGGGGACCCCGCCCTACCCATGGTCCTAATGGCCCCTAAGCTCTTCCTCATCAGGGTCGGGCCGAGCGGATACGGGATTTCGTGAGCAGGGGGATGGAGCCGCGGTCTTGGGCCCTCCCGGTGTGCGTAGGACGGGCTGCCGTATAGCCTCCAGACGCACCCTCCGCAGCCCGGGGGATGGTGCGCCGGGAGGCGCAGCGTCTTGAGGATGAACGGTGGGAGAGAAGGCCCCTCCTCACATGCATCATACCCGCCGCTGGCGAGCCCCTGGTGAAATCCAGGGCAGGCTCATGTGCGATGGGTCACACGTGAGGGGAGGAGGGCCTAACCCGAGCCTTCCCTCCCCTTTCTGTCTTGACGCGGTACCTGGGGTGTCTCCTTGGCCTGCCGAGGCCCGGGGCCAGAGATGCTGCCGGCCCGAGGCCTATGGCCAGTGCCGCGTGTGCCGGTCCTTGCAGGCACCCACGGTGCTTCATTCGTGCTCCATGGCATGGGGCGGAGGGCCGAGGGCTAAGAGCGGGAGGTCTGTCCCCCGGCCTTCTGCCCCTGAGCCCCCTCGTGCCGGTGCCTGATCGCATGTCTCCTGATGGTTCCTCGGCGGGGATGGTACCTGAGTACAAAGGGCATCGAGGCAGAGGGGCGGAGTCATACGTAGGGTTTAGGGGATCATACCCCCATGTTGCCCTCGTAGGTCGCCACAGGTCTTGACCACACGGGCGATCGGGCGCAGCTGGCGCGGCACCCGGTTCCTAGCGTCGTTATGTGGAAGCAGAATGGCTCGGCTCCGGTGCTGGCAGCATCGAGGAGCTCGGCCACCCTAAGGAGCAGTGCGTCGTGGCCGGTATCGAGTAACCGACACCTTAGCAGCTCCGTGGCCACCAGTAGCGCGGCCCTCATCTTTGCAACTTCGCGCCGGTCCCGCGAACTTGCTGCCGCGTGCTCGGCGGCCCGCGCCGTTGCGCGTCTTGGGCATCGTGTGGGCGGGGTGTGCTGCCGGTCCCCGGGTGGCGGGTCGGTGATGCTCATCGTGTCGTTGGCCCCAATCGAGGCCGGGTGACGGCGAGTCCCGTAGCCGAAGGGCAACGATCGAGCGTCGCGAGTGCCACGGGCTTCCGCGCGCATCTGATGCGCTTCCGCCAATGGGTCGCGATCCGTTGAAGCTGGGCGACGCGGGGTCAGCGGACGAGAGCGGGACGAGGTCGTCGGAGAGGCGAGATTTCGACACGCCCCCTACCTGGCGCGCCAAATGTCGGATTACGGGCTCCGCAAACCCAAGAAGTTCGAACACAAGGGCGTGAACGAAGATCTCCCTCACTCACGTCTACCTAGCGTCTCGCCCTCGTCTAGTGAAGAGATTCAAGCAAACAACAAGTGAAGCACGCAAGAGTTTACCCAGGTTCAGGCCACCTTGTGGTGTAAAACCCTACTTCCTGCTTTGGTGGATTGGCCTCAGGAGGGCTAGAATATGAACTAGTACAGTGGTTCCTGAGCTCAGGAGGAGAGCTCAGGACGGTCGGGAGGCAAGAGTTCTCGCTCCATTGCCTGAAGGCAGAGTTTATGGATCTGTTTCGTCTCTCCCTTGTCTTGGTGGGGATCCAAGCTACTTATATAGGCGGCCAGGGTCCTCTTCCCCCGAAATGTTTAGGCGGGAAGGGATCCCACAACGGTCACTTTGAGCGGGATCACAAGGACGTTCCTACCCTGACAAAAGCAGTCTTCGCCCGTAAAGGGATCAGGCGGCGACGCGGTGGTGGGCTCGGTGCTGACATACCCCCTGTCGTCATTGCGGTCTTTGGTCTTGTTGCACTAATGGAGAAACCTTTGTCCTGCTCCTCGGGAACCTGCGCCTGCGCTGTCCACCTTGCACCAAAATGGCAACTACGCCGCTGGCATGCGCTGGCACCCGCTGGTGCAGTGCGTCATTGCTTGCGTCACTGGCTCCTCCTGAGGTAGGCTTGGCCTTGGATTCTCCGCCCCTCCGGAGCGACCTAGAGGAGGCCGCTCCTGAGGAGGTCTTGACGTCGTTCTCCTCGCGAGGTCTAGCCCCCTCGCGAGGGTCTTGAGCAGCTGGCCGATTAGCTGGGTTGTACCAGGCCGTGGCAGGAGCGCACTGCGGCCCGCAGACAGGCAAGTCTGGGTACCCTGGTTCCCAGGACGCCGACAACGTCCATCGTCTAATTATCATCGCTCATCTCGGCGAGCTCGCTGGCGAGGCAGCATGTCTGGCTGCTGGAACGGACCGCTACCAAGCACGAGTCTGACCGCCCTGGCCCACCCAGACCACTTCCCTCGCCCGCGCGCACTTTCCACCCGAAAGGGTCAGCACCGCTCGCGCCGCTTGCCAGTGCAGGCGACTGCCCCGCGTTCAAGCGACACAAGTATCATCCGTTCGTCCGTCTACCGCCCACATTAATGATATGCGGTTGCCGATGCGGCTATTCCGGCGCCACCCATTTGTGCTTCTGCCGCCCACCATTGTTATATAAACTGCTACACCGGCCATAGCCGCAGTCATCTGCCTCTGTTCCCTTTCTCCTGTCCACGCCACTCCCACCATGGCTTCCTCGTGCTCTAGCGCTCTTCAAGACGGGCGGACGATAGAACAGAAGGAGATGGCAACCATTCCCACTGACTGGCTAGCCGGCAGGAAGCCAGAGGACAATGACATCCCAATGGAAAACATGGTAGTCGATGTTCCAGCTCCAACCCCTCCTCCGCGCCATCCTCGCCGGGCCATTGCACCATGACCATCAGCGAGGCACGTGCCCAATACATGGACATGGTGAGGCAGAAGCATGAGGAGCAGTTTCGGGAGGCACAGGCTGCCGCCGCCTACAACTACCATGTCCTCCAGGAGCACCTATAGGTGGAGGAGCAGATCGTCGTGGAGTGGGCGGAGCAAGAGGCGTTGCTCGAGTCGTACCGCTCTGCATGCGGGTGGCGGAGGTTCCAACCGCCTACAAAGAGGGCGATGAAGCGGGCGAGACGCTGTTTGGTGAGACTGACCACGAGGCGGAGGACAATGCCGGCTCCGCAGAGAGCCCGCCCCGCCGGCACCGAGATGGAGGACTTCGACGGCTTTGGCGAGGCCCTGCTCCGTCGAGGCCCCACCCCGCCAACAACGAGGTAGGGGACATCACTAGCTTCGCCGAGGCCTCGCTCTGTCGGCACCGAGGTGGAGGACTTCGCCGACTTCGGCGAGGCCATGCTCCACTGAGGCCCCGCCCCGCCAGCAATGAGGCAGAGAACATCGCTGGCTTCTTCGAGGCCCCGCCCTACCCGCAACGAGGGGGAGGATTTCCCCCGCTCTGCCGAGGCGCCGCCCCACCAACAATGAGGCATAGGACATCGTCGGCTCCGCCGAGGCCCCGCCTTGCTGCCAACGATGTCGCGCCACATAGAAAACAAGGAAGAGTAGAACATGGTAGGTCGCCGCCGCTGCTACCCTCCAATTGAAACCAAGCTTGGCGGGTTGTGTCGGATTACGGGCTCCGCAAACCCAAAAGTTCAAACACAGGGGCGTGAATGAAGATCTCTCCCAATCACGTCTACCAGGCGTCTCGCCCTCGTTCAGTGAAGTGTTTCAACCGAACAACAAGTGAAGCACGCAAGAGTTTACCTAGGTTCAGGTCACCTTCTGGTGTAAAACCCTACTTCCTGCTTTGGTGGATTGGCCTCAGGAGGGCTAGAATATGGACTAGTTCAGTGGTTCCTGAGCTCAGGAGGAGAGCTCATGGGGGTCAGGAGGCAAGAGTTCTTGCTCCGTTGTGTGAAGGCATACTTTTTGGATCTGCTCCGAATTGTCCCCTCATAGTGGATATCCTAGCTACTAATATAGGCGGCCAGGGTGCTCTTCCCCCAAAATGTTTAGCCGGGAAGGAATCCCACAACGGGCATTTTTGATCGGGAACACAAGGACGTTCCAATCCTGACAAAAGCGTTCTTCGCCTGCAAAAGGATCAGGCAGTGACGCGGTGGTGGGCTCGGTGGTGACATCCTCCCTGTCGTCCTTGCAGTCTTCGGTCTTGTTGCATCGAAGGGGAAACCTTTGTCCTGCTCCTCGGGAACCTGCGCCTGCGCTACCTCCTTTGCACCGAAACGGCAACTGCGCCGCTGGCGGGCGCTGGCACCCGCTGGCACGCCAGCGCGGTGCCTCACTGCTTTCGTCACTACCTCCTCCTGAGGCAGGCATGGCCTTGGATTCTCTGCCCCTCCGGAGCAACCTTGCCGAGGCCGCTCCTGAGGGGGTCTTGACGTCATTCTCCTCGCGAGGTCTAGCAACCTCGCAAGGGTCTTGGGCAGCTAGTCGATCAGCTGGGCCGTACCAGGCCGTGGTAGGAGCACGTCGCGGCCCGCAGACAGGCAAGTCTGGGTACCCTGGTTCCTAGGACGCCGACAGTAGCCCCCGGGCCCAAGGCACGCATGAAGTTGGCTTCGGGGCAAAACGTTAGCCGAGGACGCAGCGTTGCGGGCCCCAAAAAGGCCGCACGCCAGGTTGGCGCGTGACGGTTGGATGGGACGTGGGCGACTCCGCTCCCCACGCAGTCTCGGCAACCGTGTAGCTTTGACAAAAGGGGGCCGTCTCCACTGCAGAGGAGTTATCGCCTCGCTTATTTCCAGCTTAGATCTCCTTCTCCTTCGCCTCCGACCTTCCTAAATCGCCTGCGTCCTCCGGCACCTTCAACAATGGCGAAGAAAGGCAAGGGTACCGCGCAGGCGTCTGGATCTGCCCCTTCCCTTGAGGCGGCGCACGAGGAGTCCACCATCACCAAGGAGGAGGATTACTCGGAGGTCCAGCCTTTCTTGTGGAGCGTCCACAACGAGCATGGTCCGACGGGGATTTGGGTCGGATCCACCGCGGCGCGGATCTTGCCGAAGTCCTGCTACCCCTTCTTCCTTCACAGCATCTCCGTCGAGCTCGTGCTGCCCTTCTTAGAGTTCTTCTACGCCATCCTGGACCATTACCAGGTGCATGCTCTCCACATCCAGCCTCGCTCCATCTTTGTCCTGTCGCTCTTCGCCTTTTACTGCGAGGCGCTCGTGGGTGTGAGGCCGACCGTCGCCCTCTTCCGCCACTTCTTCTCCATGCGGCGGTATGACAAGGGTCCGTGCTCGGGCTGCGTCTCCATCATCTTCCAAGGCCAGGGCTGTCGGCTGATGACAGCCGGGAAGAAGATAGACTCCCACCAAAAGAGGTGGGTCTATTTGGATGCCCAGCGCGTTCATCCACTGCCGGCACTGCCTACCACCCGACTGGAAAAATGCGCCGGCTGGAGCTACGCGAAGCTCACCGACCCCCTTGCCGAGCCTGTTCTGGCAAGGATTGAAGCCGACCTAGGCTCGAGTCTTGAAGGGGCCCAGATCATGAAGGGGCTCCTGAGGCAGCATCTGGCGCCGCTGCAGGCACACTCACGCCCCATGTGGGAGCTGATGGGGGATGACGACAGGCTCCGGCTGCGCTCGGGGGCGCTGGCCGAGACCGACCTGGACTTCGCCTCAGTCACTCTCCTGGGGATGGTCCCTGAGGACCTCTCAGGGGCCCACCTTCCGCTGTATAGCCGTCCTGACAAGGCCGAACTGCTGAAGGCCGTGCTAGGTTTCGGGGTCCCCATGGTTGACGTGTCCTCCGGTGCCGACGATGGGAGCGACGAGGAGGGTTCGGAGGATACCCTAGGCGACGAGGACCGGGTTGACGTGGGGACTCCTCCGAGGCATCCGCTGAAGAAGCGGCGTCAGACGTAGGTGCTGTCGGACGTCCCCAGGCGACCACTCCGCGACGATCCGGACGTGCTGCATCTGGGGGAAGCAACACGGCGACCCCGCCGAGGAGTGCCGTGCCAGCGAAACTAGTGACCACGGTTGCGCCCAAGTCCGTGGCCTCGCGCCTTGCCAAGATCCGGACTGCCGACACACTCGTAGCGCCAGCGGCTGTGGCCGACCTGCTGATGAAGAGGAGGGCGCGTCTCGCCTCCGACGAGTAAGTGTGCAATCTCTTGTTATCCTTAGTTGCTATGTCCCTGATGTACTTCTCCTGATGCAGCAGCCTAGGTGGCGTGATGAAGAAGGTGAAGGGGGAGGTCAAGTCGCGGTGCCCTGCTCCTCCTGCTGCTGTTGTGGCCGCGGAGAAGGGTGCCACGGCTTTGGGCGCCTCGGCTAGCTGGGCCATCGAGCACGCGACGGCGGCTGCGCTTGAGGGCGTCGTCACCGTTTGCGAGGCCGCAGCAGCTCCCACTCCGACTGCTTCAGCGAGGGGGGACGGAGCCCCCGAGCCCCTGGTTGAGTAGCCGGTCTTTTCGACGCCCATCCGCCAGTCAGTGCAGATTGGCCCTAAGAACTTGGAGGCCGCCTCCGCTGCGCTGGGTCGGCTTCGTACCGAACTTCAGTGTGGTGACGGCTGTGCGATGGAGGCACGCCTGGGGCTGATCTCCGGGTGGCTCCTGGTAGACGAGTCTGCGCGAGCCTCCTGGAACCAGGCCTCAGCGATCGCTGCCAAGGGTCAAGAGGAAGCTGTGGCAGCCATGCGGGCACGTGACGCCGCGCGAGCCGACACTGCGTCCTTCGAGAAGCACCGCCTCAAGGCGGAGAGTGAGATGAAGGCCCTTCGCGAGGAAGGCACTAGGCGCGCCCTGGAGGTCGAGAGGTTGGAGAAGGAGCTCAAGGCACAGAAGGCTGAGACGTCCCGGCTACAACAGGAGCAGCTCGCTGATCGCGCGAGCCTGGAGAAGCTGAAGGCCGAGGCTGAGCAGGCCAAGGCGACCCAAGACGCACGCGACAAGGAAGACGCCCTTGCGGCCTCGACAGCGGTGAGTCGCGAGGCCCTCACCACCTTTGAGCTTGAGGCCTGTACGGCGCTGCGGGCCGCTTACGGGGAAGGGTTCAAGAAGCCGCTGGCCGCCCTGGAGGAAAGCCCCTCCGGGCTCCTCGTCGCGCTTGTGAAGTCTCTGCGCGAGGTTGCGGCCACAATCGGCCAGTTAGCAGACGTCGAAAGTCGCACGCTCCTTACCTTGGTCCTGACGCAGGTGTGCGGCCACCTAAGGCTTTGTGATTACGCTCTTGACCTAGCCTCACTGTCCGAGCCCGTGACCACGAGCACAGAGGGCGCGGCTGCTGAGGCCCTGGAGGCAAAGGTCACGGAACTGGTGGAGGCATTCCTCCAGGCTACTGCTATCGCAGCCGATGGGGCGGAGACCGGTGATGATGCGCTTGGTAATGCCTCATCTGCTCCTGTCCAGATGAGAGAAGTGCGAGTGCCTCGGGGAGGCATAAGAACTTGTTTGAATTTGAAAAACCTGGTATTATTGTAATAACTTGATGATTTTCGTGCTTGCTTCCTTTCATGTTTGCTTAGGTGCTCTACGTCGGCAGGGCCCAACCCCGCGCATACCTCGATCGCCATTGAGCCCTCCAGGTGACCAGGGTTATCGTAATAATTAGACTCAAGGGATGAGGGGCTACATGGCTAGTGAGGCCCCCGGGTCGCGATGCCCAGGGGTCCCCCTTGACGTTCGAGCGACCCCGTTTGTGTTCTGCGTCGGCAGGGCCCAGCCCCGCGCATACCTCGACCGCCATTGAGCGCCGGGCTCAAGGAGTGAGGGGCTACGTGACTAGTGAGGCCCCTGGGTCATGATGCCCAGGGGTCCCCCTTAACGTACGAACAGCCCTCATGAGGGAGAACGAGCACCATACCTTGCTCACGAGCCTTCGCCTGGGATGGGGGCGCGAGAAGGCCAGGTATCTGGGCACCTGGTAGGGTGGCGTCTGCCAGGTGTGACCTGCGCATAGCCCCCGTGCCTAGCCCCCTTCGCGACACCCATCCAAGGAGAAGCTGTGAGTGTCGTGAGCTGAAAAGCTCCTTGGGGTTGGTGCGACCGCTGGGGGCCGCCCTCAGTTGTTTATAACTAGCGCGGAGCATAGAGCTACCACACTTGCACGGAGTGTGGGCATAACCACGCCTCGATCGTAGCGGCCAGTGCGGAGCTTGGTGCTTCCACTAGTTCATGGGCATAACCGCTCCTCGGTTGGTTCTGCCATGTGGGGACCCCGACTCATAAGTCGTGATCACCGAACGCACGTGTACAGTGATCCCAGAGATCAATGCTCACTGAACACACAGAAGCTGAATAACAAGAGTTTTGCATCCATACATACCGTATTACACAAATTGTGACCATTATGGTCAGGTCTTGAGTATATCATTGCAGCGGAAATCTTCAATAACAACTTGGACCCATGCCATCTGCCTTAACCATACAGGCATTCTGACTGGGAAGCGTCCTAGCTCGCATGTTCGTCACCAAGAAATCTTCATCATATCCTGTTCTTTCATGCCTGGCCAATAAAATAACCAGTGGCAAGCCAATGATTACTTTGAATGTACTCGCAAGCAACCAAAGTGTGATGACAGAATAATTATGCAGGGCTCTACTACTAAATTAGCATTTTTGCGTAAAGCAAGTTTTTCATATGCAAGTATGATCAATCTATATCAAGGACATGCATGTGTTTGCAACAAGTATCGGGAGGTTACATACATCAATATCGAGAAAGAGTTATGAACAACTCATGCTCAAACTCATAGTGACTTCCTGACGATTCATGTCAACAGATTTACCCAAACCGTGTTGTTTTCCAGAAACTTAAGGACATAGTCTGAGCAGCACCACCCAACTATCCTTGACCGTGGACACGGCTATTCAAATAGTTTTACACCCTGCAGAGGTTGCACACTTTACCCACAAGATCCGGGAAGCCTTTGTGTCATCCACGACCCGCGGTACCTCAGATACCCGGGGTAAGCACCCGATCACTATCTTTCCCTAGACGACACTAACACAGAGTCCACTCGATTGGTAACAGCCTGGTGCCAAACATTTCACGTCTTAAAATTGTGGAGCCTCGCTCACATATCATCACATACCACAAGCACGGGGTACCAACGGTGTGTCCGGTGCCCTGTAAAAACAATCATGTCCGCCTATCCAAGCATGACCCCGTCCCGAGAGTGACCTCGTGTCACCCCCGTCACTAGTAATGCGGGCACCATGCTAGTATCGGCCTAGGTAATCAATAATGCCCTTTCCCATATAAGGGTAGAGTGGTTGCACATGTTTGGTTGGGACGGTCGACAAATCTTAAATCTAATTCGTCTCTGTAAACAACACTTTCATCGAGCTCGGTACACTACTTCTCTACCAAGTAGTGCCCTAGTTCCTCATCATCTCCCAGGTGTATTAGTGGCACCCACTGGGTTACTTGCAAGTATGTCAAACCGCACTTGTTTCTTTCAATGCATAATCCTGATCCATTTTGCATAGCCAACTACTATAACATATTTCTACAACCCATCAACACAACTCTAAACGATGATAGAGTCATGAACAATGCAAGTATCAATGGGGTATGCAACGGAGGCAAGCCTAACAAGGTTGCCATTCAAGTTATATCATGCACTCGGTGAAATAATGATAATGCTTTCATGACATAAAAGGGTTCAACATGGTCAAAGGGCTGCTTGCCTTGTCCTTCAGAGTCTTCAAACCTTCTGGTCCACCTCCAAGTACTCCGTCTATTTCGTAAACTAACGACGGAAACAATCATAATAAGCAACACAACAAGGCAAAATAAAAGTGCTCTAAAAATAAGAGTTGGACTTTTCTAGGATACCTCTGGTCATATGAAAAATGACCAAGGTGGTTTCATAGGCATTGGATCAATGGATTGTTTGGAACATTTCAATATGATGGAATGAATGGATTTAATGGACCTACAAGAAGTGTACAGAAGAATTATTTTGAAAAATGGGCAAAGCCACCCATTTAACAAGGAATGATTTTAGAAGAATCTAGGAGTTGGTTTCACTTGATTTGGAGTTCAAAAGAATTTCCTATGATTTTGCAAAGTTGGCTATACATGGATAAATAGAATAATATTCCATGTGGCATAGAAAGTATTGGGAAAATGTTCATAAACTAGGTTAGGATCTTAGAAGTGCCTAGAAATTTGATTCAGTGGATTTGGATCATCTATGAGCTCTCTGTGATTTTCTAAAGTTCATCACAGAAATGGAAAAATAATATTTTGATAAATATTTGTGAAGAAAATATTTTTGAAAAAATGTGCAAGTAGCACTACGTGATAGAGCATGATTTATAGAGTCACTACAAATTTGAATCACCAAATTTGGAGTTCAAATTAATTGTTTATTGATTTCACAAGTTATCTGGAAAAAGAAAATGAGAAAAAAGGCAAAGGGCTTCACCCTTATCCAACGCGCCGGGCGGTAGATAAAAGTGGGCTGGCCCAGTGGCTCAGCCGCGCGAGTGGGGAGAGGTGACGTCGGAGGTAGCTTCGCGGGGATGCGCCTTCGCGCAGGGGAGGCGGATCTGGCTGAAGCCGTTTCCACTTAAACGGTCGGGCCCGCCCGCTGGGTCGCTGACACGCGGGGCCCAGTGGCAGGCCTTCTTCAACCTCCTGCGCAGATCCGGCCACGGGAAGGAGCCGCTCCCGCTGGCGATTGCCGAGGCTATAGAGCATCTCCGGTGACGCTTCGCCCACCTGCGTGCTCAGGAGGCCATGCCGCATCCATCCATGTGCTTCACGCACGCCGGGGAGGGCTGTAGCGGCGATGGCTTGGATGGCCGCGGAGGAGGCCGTCGGTGAGATTCGCCACAGCGAGGCAGAGACGGGGGAAGGAGGAACTAGAGCGCGGGGTGAGTCTGGGATGGTGCTGAGAGGTTGTTGGAGTGGCTAGGTGGAAGGGAAAGGGGCCGAGGTGCCCGAATTTTGGCGGCGGCCGGCGGCTCGGCTGCGGCCTTGGAGAAGGTTGGAGGGCATGAGGAGGGGAGTGGGTAGGTTCAGGAGGCACACCGGAGGGAGAGGAGGCAAATGGAGCATAGAGAGGGCTCGGGGGAGGCCTTATATAGGCCAGCCCGAGGTTCACCGCGGGGCCGTGCGCCGGCGAGGCCGTTGCCATCTCTGGAGGCCAAACTGGCTCTCTGGGGAGTGTCCAGGGCGCTTGTGGACGTGCTCCAGGCCAAGGGAAAAGGAAAGGGGGAGCGGGGCGTGCCAGAGGCTCCGCGCGTGTGAGCTCACTCACTGGAGCTCTCGGGCGGCCGGTGTGCGTGCGGGAGGAGGCAGCAGGAGGGAGAAAGAGAAGGAGGCCGACAGCGCTCCGTGTCCCAGACATCGAGGCACCTCGACTGGCGCAAGGGAGATGCACTAGGTGGTCAGTAGCCTCGGGCAGGACGCGGCTATAGTGCGGGAGCACGCTGTAGCGCGCTTTAGAGCGCCCGTATGGCCGGCATGGCCACGTCCCACGCGCTCTGGACGTGGCCACCTTGTCCATTGGCTTCTCGCTGGTCTGGAGATGCCCTCTGGTCGCTTAGGGTGTAAGTCAAGTGTAATAGTAAGAGGAGGAGAAGAGGGAAGTTCTACCATGGTGAAAACAGAGAGGCATATGGGGGTTTTACCCCCTCCAATGATTGAGCTGAGGGCATGGGGGGTTGCTGGAGGTAGAAGGTGATCAGGTTCATCTGTGGTAAAAATTAGAGGTAAAGGGAAATAGTGAAAGGGGTCAAAACAGTGGTTTTGGTAAAATGGCAGAAGGTGTTTGATGTGGTTTTGGGCAAGCAAATGACCTCAAATTGACATGAGACTTAACAGGATCAAATGGCATATAGAAATAGGGTGTTCCACCAAGTTTGAGCTCATTTGAAGAAAGTTGCCAATGTAACTTTGGTGAACCCTAAAAATCAACAGAAATGGACTTCCCAAGATTTAGTCATGCAATTCATCCCTCCTTGATGCACCACTTGGTGTAGTGTCATCATTTGGGGTTGTGAGTATGTCCACAAAAGTTGAGGTCACAAGTAAAAAGTTGGCAATGTAGAGTTGTTCAAATTTGGATCTGGTCAGAAAGGGTTTTGGAGCACTTTGGTCAAGTTATCCTTTTTCCAAAACTTGTGCCTTTTGGCATAGATGCATATTTACATCATTTGAGCATGTGCACCAAGTTTGAGAGCATTTGGACAAGTTTAGCAATGTAAAGTTGCTCACACTTCAAAATGGACAGAAATGGTTTTGAGGGGGTTTAATGATATTTTCTTGTTCTCCAAGGCATGAGGCTTGGCAAGATCATCAAATATGACATATTTGACATGATAGAATTTTCCTGGAATGTTTAGAGAATATTTCCTTTGTAAATATTTCAAAACCTTGAAATATCCAGAAGGGTTTTTGAAGGATTTGTCCAATATTTTGAACATGACCATGTGTTGAAACTCTTATATATAGACAATATATGTCCTATGAGCTTCCCTGAATTTTGAAAAAATATTTTTGAAATAGTTAAATAATTTTAACCTATTAAAGGCCATTTCTGGCCTAAAGAAAAAGCCTTTAAATAAAATATAAAAATAACTTTTAAAATTATAATTTTGTGGTTTATGGGAGTCCTATACCTAATAGGATTCAAATATACTTTTTGAAAGATTTTTCACACCCTAAATAAGGTACTTGCAGTACAAACCTCAATTCAGGGGTTTTTGGAAAACTAAATTTAGAAAATACTATTTGGCCAAATTATTTTTATAAGAAAATACTATACTGTTCTATACACATGGCATGATCATAGGGAAAAGGTTTTGGATCAAGGAGACGAAGTATAAGAGTTGGATGATTTATTTGATTTTTAGAGCACATGCAAACAGCAAACAGAAAACCAATCAAGCAAGGTCAAAAACACTCAAATGTTTTTGCCAAACCACATTTTAGCATGATTATTAGCTTAAGTGTTGTGGCATGAAAATCAGGGTGTGACATGCCTGCGCGTAGCATGGCACTTCCACTGGACCGTCGGAGACTCCGGGGCGTGTACATCCCTGTCCTGACACGTGGCTTGCACGGCAGGACAGCCAAGGTGTACATGGGCCCTCCTCAGGACGATCTGAACGACTCTGAGGAAGTTCTCGTGAGCTTACGCATCACTCACGAGACCCTACTCTGAGGCGGGTTGCGCCTGAGTCTTCTTTTGCAAAATGTGAAAAGAGAGGTGTTCTATCGACCTGCGCCGAGTGCATCTCTAGAGGGCATCGCATGAGAAGGCCGCAGCGCCAACCACCCCAGGAGGTGACGTCACGGGAATGGCTCGCAAGACAGAGCTCAGCCGTTGGATTTATCAACGCTGCAGGGACAGACCCGAGCACAGACGCCATGCCCAGTCTTCTCATGCAATAATCCAAAATAAAAATAACCGGCGCGCGATTCCCGAGTTAGCGAGGCACCTGCCACGGGCCCCTACTTACCCATCCACGGTTAGCCCATGCGAGAACAAGGCACCAAGGGCCACGGGAGGTGACGTCACGGGAATGGCTCGCCAGACAGAGCTCGGCCCTTGGATTTAGCGACACTATAGGGACGGACCCGAGCACAGACGTCGTGCCAGTCCTTAATCATGGGGCGGTCGCGAGTGGGCTTGCAAGGGCTCATGACCTTAGTGGGGGTAGGAACGGCAAGCATATAGATAATGCGAATAGGAAGGAGCAACTAGCCTTGATTCATGCACAAAAAATAGACAGCTGCGGGGGGATAGCCCCCAGCAGCTCGAGGATGATGCAGCCTGGGGGGCGCCCTCGATTGAATACCTGAAGAGTCACCTGATACTTGTCGAAGAAGAGTTGGGGTAGCTGAAGACGTGAGCCGTGTGGGTCGCTCCTAAATATCGTCAAGCTCCTGAGGCCCAGGGGCTCCGGAGGCCCTCAGCGGTCGCGGGGGTCCGGTTCTCGCTCCGTCCGGACCGCCTGCCACTGAGCCTCCCGAGACCCCAAAGCCTGCCGCGCGAGGTGCTGGAACGTGGCAGCCGCGTTGCGGAAGCCGAAGATTGCACAGACGTAGCTGCAGGGGAGGGCCCTCCTCCGGTCGACCGCCGTCGGCCAGAAGAGCTCCAAAGAGGCGGCTCGGTTGAGACCCGCGACGTCGATGCAAACGCGGAAGTGGTCGCTCGGGTTGCGGGTAGGTGAGCTCAGCACTGTGCGGTTACGCCCACCGCGCATGAGCCTTGCGTACTGAAGTTCCTCGGTATCCTGGTCGATGAAGACCTGAGCCCCTAGCGGTGCGCGGCTCACAAAAACGCGCGTCGAGACACACCTGCAAGTGGTGCCCGAAAACCTCCCTCGAGACGCTGGTGAGGCCGGAGACACTCCGGATGAGAGCCCCCGAGCCCGTCCTGAGAGGGGCATCGGGCACGCCTCCCTATGCGAGGGTGGAGGGCGCCTCGCCGGCAGGTGCGAGTCCTGAGGCGGAACTGTCAGGAGCCCCTGCTTCCTGAGGTCCATTGGCGGGCAGGTTCTTCTTCTTCTTCTTGGGGGCGGTCTGCACGGCGAGGACGGCTCTATCCTCATCGGAGCTCTCGACCGCCGTAGTCTGGTGGGCGTGCTCCAAGGAACGCACCACTTCCTTCTCGTCGGAGGCGATCGTGATGACTCCGCCACTCCCGGGCATCTTGAGGATGTTGTAGCCGTGATGGGTCGCTGCCATGAACTTGGCGAGGGCAGGATACCGAAGGATGGCAATGGATGGGCGGTGGATGTTGGCGACGTCAAAGTCGATGAGCTCGGTGTGATAGTTGTCGCGGTCACCAAAGGTGACGGGGAGATGGACCTGCCCCATCGGGGGCGTGGAGCCACCCGTGACTCCGTAGAATGGCTTGGTCGGGTGGAGCTGATCGTAGGGGACCCAAAGTGCCTCAAAAGTCTGGTCGGAGAGGACGATGAGCCCTGCTCCGCCGTTGATGAGGGTCTTGGTCACGAGGACGTTGCTGATGGTCGAGGTGCAGAGCATTGGGAGAGCGCCTGGGGCAGCGGTGCACTTGAGCTGGCCCTTGGGGTCGAAGGCGATGACCTGCTTGGTCCACCTGAGGTTGCGCACGGCGTCAGGCATGGGGAGCGCCGCGTTCACCTCACGGGCAAACTGCTTGAAGATGCGATGGGAAGCCGGAGCATGGGCTCCTCCCAAGATGCATGCAACCGCATGCGGCTCCTGGAAGCCCCCTGCTCCATCTCCCTGGCAGTCATCGTCGTTCCTTCTTGGCGGTGGTGGAAGCAGAGGCAGGCCTCCGTTGCCCTAAGAGCGACCCTCACGAGGCTGGTCGCTAGGGGGCGTCACGAGGCTGCTACTGCTAGTGGTCTTCATGAGGCTGCTCACGCCACCCTTGGCGCGAGTTCCTGCCATCCCAGCGTCCTCCACCTCGGCCTCCTCCGCGGCCGTAGCCGCGGTTGTCGCGCTCAGGGCGCTGCCCGACGCGCCCGCTGCGCATCGCCATGAGCTCCTGACAGCCGTTAGTGTTGTGGCTATGGACATTGCGGAAGACGCAGTATAGACGGTTGTCTCTAGGGGGGTCATCGTAGCCGCAGCCACGCTTTACTTCTGGCTCTGCATCTAGCACGGCGGGCCTCTTGCGCTTTGCTTCTTTGGCCTTGGTCTTCTTGTCGTCCGCCTCCGCCTCAGGCAGCTCCTGGAGAGAGAGGCATCCTTCCTCCGCCCTAGCGCACTTTGCCGCGAGCTTGAACATCTCGAGGGCTGTGCACAGGTCCTCGTGGATGGCGAGCTCCTCCCTCATCCTGATGTCGCGGACGCCGTCGGAGAATGCCGAGATGATGGCCTCGTCCAAGACCCTAGGGATCCGGAGGCGCATGGTGTTGAAGCGTTGGATGCACTTTTGTAGGGTCTCTCCCGGCTGCTGCCTCACGCGGCGCAGATCCGCGGCCGCCGGGGCTCGGTCATGGGTGCCTTGGAAGTTGGCGACGAAACGCTCACGAAGCTCCCCCCCCAGGAGGAGATAGATCCCACGGGGAGGTTCAGGAGCTAGGAGCGTGCGCCATCCTTGAGAGCCATGGGGAACCAGCTTGCCATGACCTGCTCAGTGCCGTTAGACGCCTCGATGCTCAGCTCGTAGAGTTGGAGGAACTCCATGGAGTCGGTGGTGCCGTCGTAGCGCGGAGGCAGGTCCGGCTTGGTGCTGGTTCTTGGGGCGGTGGCGCCGCCACCTCCTGTGGTGCGCGGTCTTGGCGCTGCGGGCCAGGGGGGCCGTGAGCCCCTGCCTGGGGATGCGGAATCACCTGGCAGCTCTCCTCGTTGCGCGCATGGGCCCTGCGAGGCGGCTCACGCCACGGAGCATAGCGTCGGACCTCCTGGCCGGCGCCGTAGAGTGGAGGTGGGGCCGAGACTCCGTGGCCTTCGTTCCCCGCCAGGGGCGACGGGGGATAGGAGGAGTGAGTTGGTGCAGGTGCCTCCCCAGCAGCGTTGACGAGCTTGGTGATGCGGTGGAGCCACTCGTCGTAGAGGTCATCTGGCGGGCGGTAGCGCAAGAGCTCCCGCGCCATCAACAACGTAGGCTGCTGGTAGACCAGCCCGCGGTGGACCAGTGAGGACGACGCCGCGGCCGACGAGGGTGAAGGCGTCGATGTGCAGCCATCACGCTGCCCGGACAGCGGCAGCGACGAGTCCTGCTGCTCGTGGACAGCCGGGTCGGTGGCGGTGTTGGCGATCGGCGAGTTGGGGCGGGGCGGCACACCGTTGCCCGCGGGCGCCGTTTGAGCGACGTTCGCGGCGCGGCGGGCGGCACGCACTCGGCGTGTGTCCACCATGGCTGTCGAGCGAAGGCGACGACGACAATGGGACGAGGTTGTCGAGGAAGTTCGAACATAGGGGTGTGAACGAAGATCTCTCACACTCACATCTACTTGGCGTCTCGCCCTCGTTCAGTGAAGAGATTCAAGCGAACAACAAGTGAAGCACACAAGAGTTTACCCAGGTTTAGACCACCTTGTGGTGTAAAACCCTACTTCCTGCTTTGGTGGATTGGCCTCTGGAGGGCTATACTATGAACTAGTACAGTGGTTCCAGAGCTCAGGACAAGAGCTCAGGGGGGTCAGGAGGCAAGAGTTCTTGCTCCATTGCGTGAAGGCAGAGTTTATGGATCTGCTCTGAATTGTCCCCTCATAGTGGGAATCCTAGCTACTTATATAGGAGGCCAGGGTCCTCTTCCCCCGAAATGTTTAGGCAGGAAGGAATCCCACAACGGCCATTTTTGAGCGGGAACACAAGGACGTTCCTATCCTGACAAAAGCGGTCTTCGCCCGCAAAAGGATCAGGCGGTGATGCGGTGGTGGGCTCGGTGGTGGCATCCTCGCTGTCATCCTTGCGGTCTTTGGTCTTGTTGCACCGAAGGGGAAACCTTTGTCCCGCTCCTCAGAAACATGTGCCTGTGCTGCCTCCTTTGCACCGAACCGGCAATTGCGCCGCTGGCGGGCGCTGGCACCCGCTGGCGCGGTGGGTCACTGCTTTCGTCACTACCTCCTCCTGAGGCAGGCTTGGCCTTGGATTCTCCGCCCCTCTGGAGCAACCTTGCCGAGGCCGCTCCTGAGGGGGTCTTGACATTGTTCTCCTCGTGTGGTCTAGCCCCCTCGCGAGGGTCTTGGGGAGCTGGTCGATCAGCTGGGCCGTACCAGGTCGTGGTAGGAGCGCGTCGCGGCACACAGACAGGCAAGCCTGGGTACCCTGGTTCCCAGGACGCCGACAGGTTGAACATTGAAGAATTGTGCATGATAAAGTATAATGGGCACGAACCATCAGACTATTTTGTGCAGTTCCCATTGAAATCAACCTGAGCACCCATGTTTGCATAAATACAAAAAATTTATTAGTAAAGCAAACTGTATTATGAATTTACAGTTCACACAGACACCTACATGGTCCATGTAGAGCACACATTTAAAAAAAATGGAACTCACCCGAAAGAATCGTAGAACAACATTGTACTTTCCCATCACAACAGAAAAGATGGAAATATGAGAGTCCTTCTGAGATGAACTTAGTTTGGTCTTTTGGGGAGTAATGTAACCATCCTTCAACTACTCCTTTTGATGAGAAGATAGACTAGGCTTCATCAACTAGGCACTTCACGTACTCCATATTCTTCTTCTTCAGAGGAGGATCCTGTTGTGCAAAGACAAGAGAACAACTAAATGGTAGCATCCCTGTTTGCTCGAAAAAAAGGGAAAGAAAATATTTAAAGCAGCCATTACATTAACTAAGGGAGCTACTGATGAAATGTATAGTCACAAATATATGCATCCTCATTGTCCTCATAGGAGATACCAAACACAATAGCTCAACTCAAATTGTATTATTATTTAATTTTATCGGTGGCTATAACAGTGGCAAACCGGTGCATCAATTTATTAGCAGCCTTAGATTAACATGCGAAACAATACCACTTTCTCATGACAGTAGCTAAACAGTAGCACAACACCAATATATGTTATCTTCAAACAAGATCCCTTTTTGCACAAGTAGAGATAATTACATATTACATTAAGAGTGGCATCAACTCACAGTGGCAAAAAAATTCTCATTCCGGCCATAGTAATAAATTAAGATGCAAAACTATATCATTACTTGTGTCATCACAGTTCCAATGCTCCATTACAGCACCGGGAGTTAATTTTTGTTTTTCTTCCGCTTGTTCTTCCCCTTCATCACTTGGTTCAATAACAGACAAGCTTCGCTTTCAATGTAAGATTTTGCATGTCAATTAGGGAGCACAAGTATATCACTAAACAACACCATTACTTTTCTGATGACAGTAGCAAAATACATGCCAATAGTTGTGAAATATCATTATCTTACCTCAATGGGATATTACGGTGCACATACAGATTGGAAGTCTGGTCTCCTTGTGTGCAGTTCACTAAAATCAAGCAACATTACGGTATTAGTAGCACAACATGAAAGCACATTGCACAATCCTATGGAAGAAGTCCATTACTGACCTCTCATGACGCAGAATTCAAACAACTCACAAGAAGAAGATCTGAAACAAATTTGCCAACACAGATAGGAAATGAGATCTCCTCTTGTGCAGTTCCACTAATATCAAGCAATCAACCAACATTGTCGGTGTGACATTTTGGTTGAACTGCACAAAACACTCTTAAAGCTAAAGTGTTTAGTGCAGTGCAACAGAAGGTCGCAATAGCAACGAGGTGAAGTAGATAACCCTGTGTACACAGAGGTGCAAAGGAACAATTATTGGTCAATAACGGTGGATGACACAGTAGCCCACAAAACGAAGCATCTTACTTATCTAAATGGGAAAGAAAGCAAGACATTAGCATTTCTTAAATAGTGGCATTGATTCATATTTTCGGTGTTCTGGGAATGAGGGTACCCAGACTTGCCTGCCTGCGGCCCAGGGCATGGCTCATCAGGCGACCTGGTACGGCCCAACTTCTTCAGCAACCACTCAAGACCCTCGCGAGGGGACGAGGCTCGCGAGGCGAACGGCGCAAGACATCCCCTGGGGCGGCCTCACTAGGCTGGCTCATGAGGATCCGAGATATCAAGGCAAGGGGTACCTCGCGAGGTCCTCGTGACGTGAGCAGTGACGACCAAGGCCAGGCGGGCACCAGCAGGCGCAGAGTGGCAGTTTCCTCTTTGGTGCTAAAGGAGCAGGTGCAGGCAAGGAGTACCGAGGCTTCAGGCAAAGGTTTCCATATTGATGCAACGAGACCAAGACCAGCAGGATGGCAGAGCGGAGGTCATTGCGGAGCCCACGGCGGCGTCACCACCAGAACCTTTGGCATGCGAAGACTACCTTTTGTCAGGATAGCTTGTACTAGCTGCCCCCTTCAAATTTGGCCGTTGTGGGATCCCTTCCTGCTCAATATTTGGTAAGAGGACCCGGGCCACTATAAATAGGACTAGCCACCACCATTGGGAGGAGAGATCTCATCATGAGTTGATCAGATAGGAGGCCACACACCCACAAACTCACTCGAGCACAAGAACACCTCTCCTCGGGAGGCTGTTCACCCCATGTACTAGTTCTTCCTCAGCCTACAAGGCAATCCACCACACCACACTGGATTAGGGTATTACACCACAACGGTGGCCCGAACCCGTATAAACTTTGTGTCCCTTGTTCTTCGGATCTGACGATCTAGGCCTAGGGATCGGCGAGTAGACGAGCTAGGGCGGAAGGAGAGATCTTCGTGCGCACCCAAAGTTCGAACCTCAAGGGTTTTGCCAGAACCCAAGATCCGACATTTGGTGTGCCAGGTAGGGGGTGCGCCGGATCTGTTCTTCCGTTGTTTGGGTCGTCATCGCTCCATAGTCCCGATGGCCGACGAGCAGGGAGCTCATGCTGACCGCTGGGCGACCTGGCCCGCACGGGCGGCGCCGACCAACCATGGAGGCCTCAACCCCGCACTCCAGGCGGTGCCCGCACCGCCCGGCGCCGCCAGCTACGGGTGGTGCGGGACCACAACCACCACCTCGGCGTCACGACGCGCATGCTCTGCGGCGCGATCGGTGAACCACGCCGTGGAAACAGCACCCTACACCCGAAGGGAGCAAGCGGACACGAGGGTTGCGCTCATTGTCGTGTGAGAGCTGTTACGATGCAGGCTGGACGAGGGCAGCCACAACGTGCTGCTGTAACGCGTTGCAAACTACTGAGCTGTGCTTGCAGGGCGCTCCACCATTCTGTTCCTCACTCCCGCCCCAGGTCGCAGGCGGGGCGCCGAGGAGGTCCCGGCAGGCACGAGCGTCCCCTGGAGCGATGGGAAGACCTGACGGCACAAACAGGGGCGCTGGCGCCATCCTCCCGACCGCAGCGACTTCATCACAGGCAGGAGCAAGCGACGGTGGCCTCTTATGAGGGTACGCCGGGGTGCAACTCAGCGGCCGCCAAGGCCCGGTGCCGTAGCTGGAGGCTCAAGGCGCGGGGCACTCAGGCGGAGCCCCAGTGGGGCCGCCGATGAACCCTACGTGCCCCGCATGGTGGAACTGACATACGTGTTCGGGGAAGGCCCCAATGCCTTCCTCGGGCCGAGATGGAACGGCGGTACGCTCAAGGAAGAAGATTACCACGAGTCACCCAGGGGACCCGTTGACCCCTTCAATGACGAGGATTGAGCACAGCAGGTATCACAGCAGCAAGCATACACAAACAATGGACTGCAGGTAAATCAAACCACGGTGATGGTCGGGGACCTGAGAGCGGCCGCTCCACCCTCAACCGGAGCAGACCGCTGGGGCCTGCATGTGGAGGGCCTAGAGTCGCGGCCTCCCCCGCGAAGCGTGGAGCAGGTAAGTATGCGAAAGTAGGTCCTTTGTCAGGGTGAGCATCGCCATGCTTCCGCCCCCCCCAGCAGAGGGCCCGTGGTCGCCGAGGGCGCCGCTGGCATCCCCCTTGCCTCCTTGGTCCTGTCCTGGTTTCCGGTCGCCCCAACGGAGGTCGGGGGTGGCGCAAGGCGGGGCCTTCATCTGGCGATATGAAGTAAGGCTCACACCTGTGAAGATCTCCGCCCGTGACACTCTCACGTAATAATGAGTGGGGATGTACACGCCCCAGAGTCTTCGGAGAGCCGCCCTCGGGCCTCGGGGGCTCCCTCCCACGTCCTAGTGGCAGCACTTAGCTCCGCACTAGTGAGAAGATTTGAAGACTAGATAGGTGTCAGACGCGGATATTTGCGTTCCTCGCCTTCCTTTTTGTAATTGGATTCGCTGTGTCTTTTGAATTGAATTTGAAGTTTTCCTCATTGCCGAAATGGGGGGGGGGAGTTTTCGTTTATTTCTGCTGGATTTTGCCGCCTCTGGCTGTCTTGAAGATCTTACCCCGGGCCCTTCGGCTCGGGGACCAAAAGGCCAATCCCACTTGGCGTACCGTTGTAACCTCGGCAGGACCCCTCGGGGCAAGAGCCTACGTGCCGCAATTTAGCCGCGTAGGCATCCTGCCGCGGCCAGAGGAACACCCCTGGCCTTGCTCTCTGGAGCAGGGCCACGTGTTGCTCAGGAGACTCAGGGCCGCGGACCTTTAGCGATCCACCCTAGGAGGAAGGCGAACCATGGCCTCATAACCCGCACAAGGACAGGTAAGATCTAGGTGAGTTACAACGGCAACTAAGCTCGGGAAACTAGAGGACGCACGTCCTAGGTTTGGATTCAAGCAGCAAAAGAAGGAAAGTGGAATACATGTTTACACACACAGAGGGCTCCCCCCATCAAAATGCTCTCACGCCCTACGGGGTCTCATGCAAGTCTATGTGTGCAGGGTAAAGGCAAAGGAACACAAGCTCAACCAGATACATCGCTCGTTGCGCTGTTCGAGTCGCTCTCATGTACACTACCAGTGCTGTCGCTGGCCACGTCTTCCCCGTCTTCAACTACACCACCTTCATCTGCCACGACCACGGCCTTGTCATCATCAGTGGCAAAGGCCCGGACCAGAGCATCCACATGGTCATCCACCCATTGTGCCAGGTTGTCTCGGACAGCCCCAGGCACTGGGGAGATGGCGGCGTCAAACTCAAAGTTGGGGTCAATGCTCGAAAGGTAGCTGAAGACCCGGGAGAACGCGCGCCCAAGGAGGCTCCGGCTCTTTTCTTCAACAAGATGGCGGGCCCTCGCGGCCCGGCTCTCCAGGCACGTCACAACCTCAGTAAAGAAGACACGATGGTCAGCGTAATCCTTCGCGTGGGGGTAGGGGGCGCTCTTCTCACAGTTGGCCCCCAACGCCTGGTTGGCCTTCACCCGAAGAGTACGCAGCATGGGGACATGCTCATGCTGCAGTAGTAGTCGACGGCAAGCCTCGTCATTGTTCTGCTGCGCAAGAGCAGCAGCACCATCAACTTGTTGTCGGAGCAAGGCCAAGTCGGCCTGCGCGGAGTGCAGCTCTGCTTGAGCCGAAGACTGGGCTGCTGCGGCAGCCCTCTCGCACTACTCTAATTCTTCCAGCCTCACCCTGAGGGCAGGAGTCCTCCCATCAGCCTCTGCTCGCTGGAGCTCCAACTTCAAGTCGTACCCCTTGGCAAGGTTTGTGCGGGCCTCCGCCACCTTTCGATCAATTTCCTCCTGGACTCTGACCTCGCGAGCGGAGACATCATCCTCGGCCAGGAACATGTGGCGCTCCCTCACCTCCAGCCGCTCAAGCTGAAGGCTGCGCTCTGTGGCTTCTAGCATTAGCGCCTCCTCACGCCGCAAGATATCTGCCTCTTCAGAGGGTGTCCCCCTCATCGACACCAGGGCGGCCCTGCATGTCTCAGCTCGATCCTCCAAGTCGATGTTCAGGCCCCGAAGCTCCAGCAGGCGCCTCTCTGCAGCCTCGCGGTGGAGGTCGGCTTCCCTGGCCTCCTCTAGGGCTCGGACGTAGGCCTCGCGCGAGGTTGCGAGGGACACGTCAGCCTTCGCGTTGGGGCGCTCGTGCTGGAGGCGCCCGAGGTCAATGGCTACCCCCAGTCGGCGCCACTCATCCATCAGTGGAAGGTCCTCAGCCTCAAGACAGGCGTCGACCCCCTCAAGCTCTTCCCCAAGTCGACCCAGCGCATTCATCGCCTCCCGAAGAAGCTCGCGATGGGTGGCTTTCCTCCTGCGTGCTGACTCAAGCAGAAGGCCAGGACCCTCCTTGGCGCCAAGAGCAGTTCAAGAAGCCTGAGGAGACTTGTCTCCTCCCAGAGGTGGGACCAGGGTCTCCTCCGCCCCAGTCGTCTCTCGGGCCTCGGCGGGGGCACGAAGGGGCCAGGACCCGCCACTAGAAGAAGACGCGAAGGCCAAGGTGTCCCCACTACGTTCAACGACCATGGGGGGAGCCCTCGGCACGCCTCCCGCTCCCCAGGCGGAGACGCGATGAAGGAGCGGCGGGAACGCGCGGTCAAGACGCCAGGCCGGCACGTGTGACCCCATGGGCAGCCTCGCGCCAGAGATAGCGCATCGGCTGAGGACACCCAGGACTGGCGGGGAGCTCGGGATCACGGGGGCCTGCTTCTCAGGAGATTTCGTCGCCTTGGCAGGAGGGTCCCTGAGGAATCACGATTAGGAAGGAAGGCAGCACACAAGGAATTACAAAGATAAGCTACTCACTCGTCTATGGCGATGTACTTCCTCTGCTTCAATGGCCGGAAGGCGTCACCATTGCAGCCAGGAGACCTCCTCCTCTTGCGGAGAGCTTCAAAGTTTGGCCGGAGCTAGCCAAATCCCGGGAAGTGATCGGCAACATCAGGCACAATCAAGGCAGCTCTAGAGGAGGCGCCCCCAGAAGCGCTAGGTCGGGCGGGGCCCCCTACCCTCGCCTCGAGGCGATGCGAAGAGGACATGGGGGCTTGCGCCTTAGGAGCATCAGGCAGCACCTGCGCCTGAGCCGTCCTTTCTAGGTGGCTCTCCTATGCCCCAGAGGACGGCGCTTCAGGAGCCTCGGGAGACGCCAACATCGAAGTAGCAGCGCCACCAGCACTCAGTGGCGATCATCCCCCCACTCCCACTTCTAGGACAATCACCTCGACAGCGGCAGGCAAGGGAGTCACGCAGACAGGGTTCTCACGAGACCCAACGAGGCCGGGCGGACGAAGCCCCCATTCGTCAAAGGAGGGCATCTGCCTCACGAACTCCACCTTGTTTGAGCAGCAGTACAGAAGGCAACCTTCCTCTGGTAAACGGGTTGGCGTTGGGTCGCCCGTTAGGACCTCAAACACCGTGCGCCGTACCTCGCGAGGGAGAGCAGACGCTTGGAGGCTCATGCGGTCCACGTAGCCAGAGAAGGCCCACATCGACCGAGAGTGGCGCTGAAGTGGGGCGATGCGGCGCTAGATGAACTCCCTCGCCACCATAGGCGCCATCACTCCAAGCCTCTACAGCCTGGCCAGCCGGAGCCAAACGGGAGCCAGCCTCCGGTCGACGAGCCTCACGTGGTTCCAGCCAGAGCTCGGAGCGGTCGGAATCCATGGTGGGAGCAGCAGGGGGTTGCGCACCCCGACATCGACGAACACCCATGAAAGCACATTTGCTCCCTGGGTGGTTTTGGTAATTAATGACAACATACTTTGTGGTTGGACTAATGCCTTTATCAAGTATGTTTCAGGAAATCCAATCACATTGGCTATGGCTAAAGGACTGAAGAAGTGGACCCCTCAAATGCTAAGGCAAGCATTGGCAAAAGCTCAAGACTCCATTTTTGGTTTAGTGATCCAAGATCACATTGAGTCCATAGGAAAAGCCAATACTATTAAAAGGGGATGAGGTTGTGTTGATGATCTGGTTGCTCAAGTGCTTAGTGATTTAGCTCCTTCAACTATCAGCACCTTTCACTTCTATACACACTCATAAGTAATCTCGGACAAACCGATTCTTCCAACTCAGTCCCACCGAGATGAACCACTTCAGCCATATTCCAAACCCTAGAAAAATCAGTCATTCCGAGTTTGAGATCGGTCTCACCGAATCTGGACTGCCAACCGTCTGTAATCATTTGACATCTTTTCGGAATATCCGAGATTGCGTTTTCGGTCTCACCGAAATGGCCAGCTCCTGTCTTGGCTCAAATCGGTCTTACCGAGATTGCATTTCCGGTCACACCGATACTGGCATGTTCCTGTCCTTTCTCAAATCGGTCTAACCGAGTTTTCTTTCTCGGTCCCACCGAAAACTCCAACGTTCATATCATTTGCTCTTTCGGTCTCACCGAGATGGTATTTTCGGTCCCACCGAAAACCCCAACGTTCACTATATTTGAACTTTCGGTCTGACCGAGTTTTCACTTCGGTCTCACCGAGATTGCTCAATTATGTGTGTAACGGTTGGATTTTGTGTGGAGGCTATATATACCCCTCAACCCCATCTTCATTCGTGGAGAGAGCCATCAGAAAGTAATACCACTCCTACTATACACTTTCTGAGAAGAGAACCACCTACCCTTGTGTTGAGATCAAGTCATTCCATTCCTACCATATGAAACTTGATTTCTAGCCTTCCCAAGTTGCTTTCCACTCAATCCTTTCTTCCACCACAGCCATATCAGTGAGGAGAGTTGAGTGTTGGGGAGATTATCATTTGAAGCACAAGAGCAAGGAGTTCATCATCATCAGCAACATCTATTACCTTTTGGAGGGTGGTGCCTCCTAGATTGGTTAGGTGTCGCTTGGGAGCCTCCGTCTTTGAGATGTGGAGTTGAACCAAGAAGTTTGTAAGGGCAAGGAGATCGCCTACTTCGTGAAGATCTACCCCGAGTAAGGCTAGTCCTCCGTGGGCGTAGGCCATGATGGAATAGACAAGGTTGCTTCTTCGTGGACCCTTCGTGGGTGGAGCCCTCCGTGGACTCGCGCAGCCGTTACCCTCCATGGGTTGAAGTCTCCATCAACGTGGATGTACGATAGCACCACCTATCGGAACCACGACAAAAATCTCCGTGTCTCCAAACTGCGTTTGATCTTCTCCACTTCTCTTTACTATATGTGCAATTTACTTTCCGCTGCCCATACTCTAGAATTGCATGTGTAGTTTGCTACTTGACTTGTGTGTTATGCAAAAACTGCCAAAATCTATTCTTGTTAAAAGGCAGAATTTTTATCTTGTCGAGTAGTCTAATCACCCCCCCTCTAGACACTCTCACCTTCTTCGATCCTACAATTGGTATCAGAGCTTTGGTCTCCATTGCTTTGGTTTACACACCATTGGAGGAAGATGGACGTGTCTACGGATGGGAGTGTTAGCCATAGAGTGCCTGTTCTTAATGGAAGGTTCTATAACTCATGGAGGTCTGAAATGCTTAGTATCTTTAAGAAGTACAATTTGTGCAAATATGTTGAGACCCCCTATGTGCCTCCTTTTGATCCCTTGCACCCTACCATGGATGAAGAGCTTGATTTGCTTCGTAACCTTAGAACTGTAAATCTTATCATTAGAGGGTTACTCGATGACTTGCTTAATCTTGTTACAAACTTTGAGTGCGCCTATGCTATGTGGAAATTCTTGGAAGAACTTTATCCGGACTATTCTTTGAGAAGTCTTGATGAAATACTACACAAGACTGTTGAATTTGATAAGTTGCACCCCAATGATCCCAACTTTGATAAATGCTTCTTTGAGCTTCGTGATCTTATGAAAAAGAAGGGTGATCCCGGTCTTATCAATATTATAATTAGAAATGCTCTTGCATTGCATTCCGAAGATTATTGTCACATTGACCAAACTAATGCAAGTACTTATCAAATTGACCTAGGTGTTGATGATGAACAATCTATGGGTCAATATGATGATGAGCATGAGCAAGACGATGATTACTCCGATTCAGACACCGAGCTAGACAGAGTCATGAAGAGTCTCAATCTCATGGCAAATCTGAGAGACTACATGTCCGGTGGAAAAGAGTGGATTCTTGATAGTGGATGCACCAATCACATGACCGGAGATAAAGACATGTTTCGAGAGCTTGCAAAGAACGATGGTCCACGCAAGTATGCGACTTTTGGAGACAACTCCAAGGGTAAGGTACTTGGCCTTGGTAAGGTGGCCATATCTCATGATAGCTCTATTCAAAATGTCATGCTTGTAGAATCTCTTGGATACAATTTACTTTCCGTGTCTAGATTAGCTGACTTTGGATTCAATGTGCTATTCACCAAAGTAGATTGCCAAGTCTTTCGTCGTGACAATCAAAACATGGCTTTTACCGGTATCCGTAGAGGTGATCTATATATTGTTAATTTCACTAAGAAAGCCCAACCTAGAGCTTGTTTCATTGCTAAATCCTCTAAAGGTTGGTTGTGGCATAGAAGGTTAGGACATGTTGGTATGCGTAACCTAGACAAGCTGATCAAAGGTGATCATATTCTTGGTGTTAAAGATGTTTTCTTTGACAAAGATAGACTTTGTAGTGCTTGTCAAGCAGGAAAACAAGTTGGTGGAAGTCATCCTGTGAAAAACATCATGACCACTAGGAGACCGCTTGAGCTTCTTCATATGGATCTCTTCGGTCCCAATGCTTACAAAAGCCTTGGTGGTAACTCCTTCGGTCTAGTTATAGTTGATGATTATTCCAGATTTACGTGGGTATTTTTCCTTGATGATAAATCGCAGGTTCAGAGGATCTTCAAGACCTTTGCCAAAAAGGCCCAAAATCAATTTGAGGTGAAGATCAAGAAAGTTCGGAGTGACAATGGAACGGAGTTCAAGAACGCCAAGGTAGACTCTTTTCTCGATGAGGAAGGGATTCTACATGAGTTCTCAGCTACGTACAGTCCTCAACAAAATGGAGTTGTTGAGAGGAAGAACCGAACGCTCATAGAGATGGCGAGAACGATGCTTGATGAATACAAGACACCGAAGCATTTTTGGGGAGAAGCGGTCGAGACAGCTTGTCATGCTATCAACAGGCTTTATCTTCATAAGCTCCTCGGCAAGACATCATACGAGCTTCTCACCGGTAACAAACCCCAAGTGGGATACTTTCGTGTCTTTGGTTCAAAATGCTATATCCTTGATAAGCATCGTCGGTCTAAATTTGCTCCTAAATCTCATGAAGGCTTTCTTCTTGGTTATGGATCAAACTCCCACACCTACCGTGTCTACAATAATTTCACCCGAAAGGTTGAAGAGACGGTAGATGTGAAGTTTGATGAATCTAACGGCTCGCAAGTAGAGCAAATGCCTATTGATGTAGGAGACAAGGACCCATCGGAAGCTATCCAAGATTTATCTATTGGGAAGATCCGTCCCATGGAAGTGAAGGAGAGTACCTCATCTACATATGTGGAGCCACCTACCTCATGGCGAGATGAACCTCAAGGCAACATGGAGGCCTCCACAAGTGGAACTCACCAAGATGAGGAAGTGCAACGAGAAGATCCACCACAACCTCCTTCTCCACCGCCTCAAGACAACACCAACAACAATGAAGAAGAAGAAGAAGAAGAGGAAGATGAAGATGATGAGGAAGCTCAGCCACAACATCAACAAAAGCTATCCCGAGTTCGAGCAAGAGTCAAGAAGAATAATCCCGTGGAACAAATGATGAACGACATCAACTCCGGGAGAATTACTCGCTCTAAAACTCGCTTAGCTAACTTTTGTGAGCATTACTCATTTATCTCTAGTATTGAACCTATGAAGGTAGAAGAAGCACTTGAAGACCCGGATTGGGTGAACGCTATGCACGAAGAACTACACAACTTCGAGAGGAACAAGGTGTGGACTTTGGTAGAGAAGCCCAAGGATGATCAAAACATCATTCGAACCAAATGGGTGTTTCGGAACAAGCAAGATGAAGATGGACAAGTCATCCGCAACAAGGCTCATCTCGTAGCTCAAGGTTACACACAAGTCGAAGGTATGGACTATGGTGAGACCTATGCCCCCGTTGCTAGACTTGAGTCCATTCGCATTCTTCTTGCTTATGCCAATCACCATGATATTACTCTCTATCAAATGGACATCAAAAGTGCTTTCCTAAATGGTGAAATTGAGGAGGAAGTTTTTGTGAAACAACCTCCCGGTTTTGTGAATCCCAAAAAGCCTAATCATGTCTGCAAGTTGCACAAAGCTCTTTATGGTCTTAAACAAGCTCCTAGAGCTTGGTACAAATGCTTAACTAGCTTTCTTCTTGAAAAAGGCTTTGAAATTGGAAAGATAGACTCAACGCTGTTCACGAAAAGGGTTAATGGTGAACTATTTGTGTGCCAAATATATGTTGATGATATTATCTTTGGTTCAACTAACCCCCATTTTAGCAAGAAGTTTGGACAGCTCATGTCGGAGAAGTATGAGATGTCCATGATGTGTGAACTCAAATTCTTCCTTGGATTGCAAATCAAGCAATCTAAGGAGGGTACCTTTGTCTCACAAACAAAGTACACCAAGGATCTCTTCAAGAAGTTCAACATGCAAGAAAGCAAAGGTATGAGTACCCCCATGCCTACTAGTGGACATAATGACTTGACAAAAGATGGAGAACCCGTTGATCAAAGGGTTTACCGTTCTATGATTGGTTCTCTACTATACCTTTGTGCTTCTCGTCCTGACATAATGTTGAGTGTATGCATGTGTGCGCGATATCAAGCAGCTCCTAAAGAATGTCATCTTAAAGCTGTTAAAAGGATAGTGAGATACTTGATACACACACCAAACTTTGGCATTTGGTATCCTAAGAGGGCCTCTTTCGATCTTGTTGGCTATTCCGACTCGGACTATGCCGGTGACAAGGTTGATAGAAAGTCAACTTCGGGTACGTGTCAATTCCTTGGTCGATCCCTTGTATCTTGGTCCTCCAAGAAACAAAATTCGGTATCATTATCCACTGCCGAAGCGGAATATATTGCTGCTGGTTCGTGTTGTGCTCAATTGCTATGGATGACACAAACGCTTAAAGATTATGGGATACATGTGAGATGTGTTCCCTTGCTTTGTGACAATGAGAGTGCAATCAAGATTGGACACAATCCTATGCAACACTCTCGAACAAAGCATATTGAAGTTCGTCACCATTTTATTCGTGATCATATTGCCAAGGGTGACATTAATCTTAAGCATGTTCGTACTGACAAACAACTTGCTGATATCTTTACAAAACCTCTTGATGAGAAAGTGTTTTGTCACTTGAGGAGTGAGTTGAACATCATTGATGCTTCAAACTTGGAGTGATAACTCCATTGATGCATGCAAGGCATGAGCTCTCTTGACTAATCCTTGATATTTCTCTTATGATGATGATCATATGTCTTGGACACATTTGCCTCCTTGTATTGCATCTAACTCCTTGCAGGTACTTGGATGATCTACATTCCACAAGATTACCACACACTCAAATCATGAGTAATCTTGTCATTGACCAAGTATCTAGCCCTTTGGGATGTTGAGTTCAAGGAACAAAATTCCACATATCCTTTTTGACACCTTATACATCTAGTATTTCACTCTTGTCATCTTGGATATCCTCGAGTATTTCCTTGCTTGCCTAACCCATGTAGGAAGATGAACTACACAAGTAGAAATGGCGCTCCAACTTCACATTCTATGAGCACCTACATCAAGTTTACCTACATAAGCAAAGCAACAACAAGCCCAAGGTATGTTCTTCACATCTTTAAGGAGCTTTACTCAAAGTCATGAGTACAAGCAGCTTCATAAGATGTGATCACATCAAATGCTTAATCGAAGAATGGCAACCCCATTTTGAGCTTGAACGATGAGTATGACCTATGATCAAATGTCCTCATTTGACTCCTAAGTCAATATACTCAAACATAGGTGATCTTGTCGCCGACCTTTATCTAGATGAAGTACATATGTTTTTGGAGTCTTTCTGTTTTCTCTTATGTTCTCTCATTGAGTTTTCAAAAAAAAAAACTTCATCTAGGAATCTTTTTCATTTCTTTTCTTATGTCTTTGTGTATATCATTCTGGCTCTGATTAATTCCCCAAAAATCTTTTACAAATTCATTGCAAATCCTTTGAAACATTCCTCGCAAAGTGAGCTGAATTATTTCTGTATTTCCTTGGAATAAACTCGGCGTCACCGATTTGAAATTTTCGGTCTAACCGAAAAGGATTCGGACCCACCGATCCATCTAATTCGGTGTCACCGATTTATCTTCCAGGACATAAACTTCTGCAGCTCCACTCAAATTTAAATCTTAAGGGGGAGAAGACTCAAATTTAAATTCAAATTGTTTCTCTATGAATGTTCTTATTCGCCCTGTTGTGATTCTTAAGGATCCCACTTCTTTCTTTCTTTCCATCTTTCCTACCCTACCTAGTTTGCTGTCCTTTTCGGCACTTGATGTCAAAGGGGGAGAAGACTTAGGGGGAGTAGGGGGAGAAGAGACTTAGGGGGAGAAGAAAAGTAATCTTATCTTAAGGGGGAGAGAATCACATCAAAGCTTTGCCGTATTTTACATTGGACATCATTCTCAATTGGCATCATTCTTTTGATTTTGCTTTTTCCATCAAGACCCCTTGTTCTGAGAGAACTCAAAGGGAGAGGAATCTTCACAATTGATATCTTATGGAAAGCAAAATCTCTCAGAGTTCATTGAAAATCTTTTAGTTTCGGAGACATGTTTGCTGATTCAAGCCTGTGCTCAATATGAGACACTCTTTATACATGTCCTCCCTAGCTTGGTACTCTTGATGTTCTTGCAGTTGGTTAAAGGAATACTCTTGTGTTATCTAACCTTGTTTTCCCAAGTTTATCCCTTCAGGTACAATGCCAAGGAACCTCAAGGTAAGTATATGCATCTTGCAGAATGTGCATGATGGTAACTTGCTTGTAAATACTTGTTTGCAAGAAATCACCATGCACATATGCATTATCACTCATTTCCTTTCATCTGCTCTGATGCATATAGCCAAGCTGCATGTAGCACATCTTGCTTATCTCTCTTGTGTGCTTGTGGTAGTCCAAAACCATAATCTATGAAAATCTTGCACACTTGTAGGGGGAGCCTGTGTACTACATGCTTGTCAAAGCTTTCATGATAATTCTGTCTTTCTTTCAATAAGCTTTGATGTTTTGTTTAGTGTGATTTTAGTGTGTTGCCATCAATTACCAAAAAGGGGGAGATTGAAAGCACATTTGCTCCCTGGGTGGTTTTGGTAATTAATGACAACATACTTTGTGGTTGGACTAATGCCTTTATCAAGTATGTTTCAGGAAATCCAATCACATTGGCTATGGCTAAAGGACTGAAGAAGTGGACCCCTCAAATGCTAAGGCAAGCATTGGCAAAAGCTCAAGACTCCATTTTTGGTTTAGTGATCCAAGATCACATTGAGTCCATAGGAAAAGCCAATACTATTAAAAGGGGATGAGGTTGTGTTGATGATCTGGTTGCTCAAGTGCTTAGTGATTTAGCTCCTTCAACTATCAGCACCTTTCACTTCTATACACACTCATAAGTAATCTCGGACAAACCGATTCTTCCAACTCAGTCCCACCGAGATGAACCACTTCAGCCATATTCCAAACCCTAGAAAAATCGGTCATTCCGAGTTTGAGATCGGTCTCACCGAATCTGGACTGCCAACCGTCTGTAATCGTTTGACATCTTTTCGGAATATCCGAGATTGCATTTTCGGTCTCACCGAAATGGCCAGCTCCTGTCTTGGCTCAAATCGGTCTTACCGAGATTGCATTTCCGGTCACACCGATACTGGCATGTTCCTGTCCTTTCTCAAATCGGTCTAACCGAGTTTTCTTTCTCGGTCCCACCGAAAACTCCAACGTTCATATCATTTGCTCTTTCAGTCTCACCGAGATGGTATTTTCGGTCCCACGAAAACCCCAACGTTCACTATATTTGAACTTTCGGTCTGACCGAGTTTTCACTTCGGTCTCACCGAGATTGCTCAATTATGTGTGTAACGGATGGATTTTGTGTGGAGGCTATATATACCCCTCCACCCCCTCTTCATTCATGGAGAGAGCCATCAGAATGTACTACCACTCCTACCATACACTTTCTGAGAAGAGAACCACCTACCCTTGTGTTGAGATCAAGTCATTCCATTCCTACCATATGAAACTTGATTTCTAGCCTTCCCAAGTTGCTTTCCACTCAATCCTTTCTTCCACCACAGCCATATCAGTGAGGAGAGTTGAGTGTTGGGGAGATTATCATTTGAAGCACAAGAGCAAGGAGTTCATCATCATCAACAACATCTATTACCTTTTGGAGGGTGGTGCCTCCTAGATTGGTTAGGTGTCGCTTGGGAGCCTCCGTCTTTGAGATGTGGAGTTGAACCAAGAAGTTTGTAAGGGCAAGGAGATCGCCTACTTCGTGAAGATCTACCCCGAGTAAGGCTAGTCCTCCGTGGGCGTAGGCCATGATGGAATAGACAAGGTTGCTTCTTCGTGGACCCTTCGTGGGTGGAGCCCTCCGTGGACTCGCGCAGCCGTTACCCTCCGTGGGTTGAAGTCTCCATCAACGTGGATGTACGATAGCACCACCTATCGGAACCACGACAAAAATCTCCGTGTCTCCAAACTGCGTTTGATCTTCTCCACTTCTCTTTACTATATGTGCAATTTACTTTCCGCTGCCCATACTCTAGAATTGCATGTGTAGTTTGCTACTTGACTTGTGTGTTATGCAAAAACTGCCAAAATCTGTTCTTGTTAAAAGGCAGAATTTTTATCTTGTCGAGTAGTCTAATCACCCCCCCCCCCCTAGACACTCTCACCTTCTTCGATCCTACAACCCACCGCTTCCTGAAGCCGCCAACGACCGTCGAAAGGTCGAAGTCCATGCATGAGCCGGCCGTCGCCGCGATGGTCTGGAAGGACACGCATCCGGAGCACTGGAGCACATACGTCAGATGCAACAAGAAGAAGTGGCGGAGCAAGGCCACGGAGGGGGAAATGCGCACCATGGCTTCGCAGACATAGGCGAAAACAGCATGGAGGACGATGGATTGAGGATCAAGATGCAGCGCGCTGATCTTGTAGTGCGAGAGCACCGCGTTGAAGAAATTGGGAAAGGGAGGGATCAGGCCTGCCCAGAGGGCATGAAGGTGGAGGGGGACCTCGGTGGCCGACATGTCGATCTTGGCGCGAGAAGTGGGCCAAGCCACCATTGCCCCCCCCCCCCACTCATTGGAATCGGTGGCGAGTGCCGGGCGCACCTTATCCACCATATCTTCGTTGATCACCACTGACCGCTCAGTGGCGGGCCCGAACGCCGGCAGCAAGGTGTAACACTCCAAAAATTTTGGATTTGTTTTCATCAAATTCTTTGGTCTTTTGGAAGGAGGATATTTGAATCTTTCTTAAAACCCCTCCTTCTCAAATCTTTTATGACAAAAGATTTCCATGTCCTTCTCAACCTTGATTTCTGGTCTTGAGGGTTTTCACCTTGTGTTGGCTCAATACAAATTATTTTCAAAAGAGTTTTGACAATTTCCTTTTTATGAAAAGTTTTCCTATAAAAACCTTGGGCTTATTCTCTCCCATTCAAACTTTTCTTTTGCCATGACACCCAATGAAGATCTTTCTTCCCAGACCTTCATTCCCACCTTGGACAAGTCTAACATAAATTCCAGTAGGTTTCAACCTCCTTTAAATTTTTATTCTAATTATTTTATCCCCAAAACAATTTATGTCTTTTAATTTGAGCCTTGGTGATTTGCAAAGGAACTGCTAGTTCCCTTTTGAGTTTTGTTTCCAAACAAACTCCCCTGACTAGTCCCTAGTACCCTCAACCTAGATCCATCAAGATCTGCTAGTCCACAATTCTGAATTTTCAAATTTTGCTTGCTGCAAGTTTAGACCAGATTTGCCATTTTTGATGAAATTCATATTTTCTCTCTTCCTAAAAATCTGTGGAAATCCAGGCAGCCTCTAGATGCATCAACAGACCACCTCACCAAGGATCAGCTCAAGAAAAATTCGGCAAGTGCCTGAATCATTTCATCAAACAGTTGATGTGCACTGTTTTTGTCGAAATTCAGAAAAAGCTCACTGAAGTTTCAGTCGACAGTGCAGTTTCATCAGACCATCGCGTCAATCTCGCCAGTGTTGCATTGGCGCCTTGCTGCACCGCTCCTCTCCCTTATCCAGAGCGCCGCATGCTCGCTTGGCCGGTTGCGAGCGTCGGTGGCGTCGTGGCCTGCCTGCGCCGGCGTCTTCCGCGGCGGCTGAGCCACCCGTGGCGGCCAACAGGGGCCACCCTGCAAAGCGACACCGTTCGGCACCGCCCAAGCCACCTGAGAGCTCCGCATGGCCGTCTCCTCCCCTGTGCAAGCTGCAGCACCGTCGCTGTGGCCTGAGAGGCGCAGAGCGTGCTCTCTGCCGCCGACGTGCCCGCACGGCCGTTCCGTTGATAAAGTGCCGTAAACCCCCATGTCTTGCTAAGCTCTGCATTGGGATGGAACCAGTAGACCATCACGTCAATGCCCAAGTACTTAAGCCACCCGTTCAGCCACGGCCTCGCCGTAATCACTCGCCGGACTTATCCCGTTTGCGGCAACCGCCTCGGGCCGGCTATAAATAGCGGCCCCGAGCTCGCGTTCGACCCGGCACCGCTCCACCATCTCACCAGATCCCGCCCAGCCACTAGAAGAACCTCGAGGAGCCCTTCTTCCCGAACTCCGGCCGCCCGATCCGCTTCGGGCCCGGCAGCTCTCTCTCTCTGGTGAGAGCGCCTTCACCTCCCTAGTCATGGCAGTAGTCTCCTGACTCACCTAGACGCCTAACGCACACTTCAATTTGACCTCCGCAGCTCTCCACGACGAGATCCACCAGCACCCGAACCGCCATCCACCGGAGAGAAGGTCGCCGTCGACGTGGTGCTCGTCGACGTCCAACTCCACCACCCACAGACGTGGAAGAACACCGTGAGTCCGTAGGTACCTCTCCCTTACCCTACCTCGCCGTGGATCGGCGCCGGCGACCACCGCGGCTCTCGGGCGCCGACGCGTTCTGTTTTTCCGTTCGAAGATTCAAACCTGATGGGCGGGACCCCCTCGTCAGCCTCTCTATCTTATTCGAACCGTTTTTATGGAAAACGCCTTCGGTCAAAGTATGCTTTATCTTTTCAGTTGACGTACTTCTTACTGAATAATTTTCTATTTTTATAATCAAGCCCGTGGAACTTTCTGTTTCATTACAGACAAGTCCCTGGACAAAAAGCTTAATAACTTTTAAACAAAAGATGATTTTGAGTTAATTATTTTTCTGTCCTCCTTATTTTTCTGTCTAGTTGTTTATCATATTTATTTGAAAAATATTTGGGACAACTTTTATGCGCGCACGGTATTTATGTTAGTACCCATTTTATTCTTATCCGTAGATACCGAGGGAAGTGACGGAGCCGCGACTACTCCAAACCAGGGAAGCATGTTTGAACCTTCGATATGATGAGTGTTTTGCATGCTGCTTGAGTAGCTTTCTCATGGCATGATTGTATAAGCATTTTGTGGATATTATATATTTCATGCAAGACAAGCTCCACGTGAGCTTCAAAAGTTAATGGTGAGCCAACTTGATCATGTGGTGACATGATAGGTTGTAAGCTGGTAGTGTTGAAGCATGCCAGTCAACCGTTATCCCCAGTGTTAACGTGGATCAGGACATGATCCCGTTCGTCCCCCTTTTGGTACTTTCACATGTCTTCTGCAAAGAATATGGTTTAGTCAGTTGCAAACCTCTTTCCTTGTACACACCAAGTAGAGGGGCCAGGATGAGGGTTCCATGGCCATGGATTAAAGCCTGTCATCCGGTCAGGGGGCATGGGTGTTTCCGATTCGGACCGAGAGGGGGCACCCCTTAGAGCGCGCGGTATAAATTTGATCCCATGCTATTCGAGCTTGTAGCCTCTCCGTCTTAAAGTTTTTCGTGAACGTTGCCTCGGGTGATTCCGGGCAGCGGGATGTGGAATGGGTGTGTACTGGTTAGTTGTGTTTCTGCTAAAATACCTTAAATGGAACTAGTCCATTGTGACTACCGAAATCCATTGTCTGTGGTAAAGAGTACAAACTCTACAGAGTCAAAGCCCTTTTGAGTAGCCATGTTTATGGCCTAGCGTCAGTATCTGTATCAGTCTCCGTGACAGACACTAGTGATTTAATATAGCTTTGTGAGTGGTAGACCGGCCGAGTGTTAATCTGAACTAGCCAGTTATATCTGTACCAAATGTTTCCGTGAGATGATTTACTTTCAAGAATACTACTTGGTTTCGAATGATCATATAAGCCCTTTATGTGATGTCGCTCAGACGTCCGACTGTGGCATTCTCGTTATTCACTTTTGATATAAGCCCTTTATGTGATGTCGCTCAGACGTCCGACTGTGGCATCATTGTTATTTACTTTTGATATAAGCCCTTTATGTGATGTCGCTTAGACTTCCGACTGTGGCATTCTCGTTATTTATTTTTGATATAATCCCTTTATGTGATGTCGCCCAGACGTCCGACTGTGGCAATCTCGTTATTTATTTTTGATATAAGCCCTTTATGTGATGTCGCCCAGACGTCCCACTGTGGCATCATTATTATTTACTTTTGATATAAGCCCTTTATGTGATGTCCCTCAGACGTCCGACTGTGGCATTCTCGTTATTTATTTTGATATAAGCCCTTTATGTGATGTCACTCAGACATCCGACTGTGGCATGTTTATTTATTTTTCCTTTCGAGGCGTCACTTCAGACACTCGATCAGTATTCTTTTCTCGGGATTTCAGGAGGACTACCGTCTGACTTCCTTTTATTTAACATGCAGCGTAGATTTATTCTCTGAATACATACTGCTAGTCTGCTCATAAGCATCATGTTCGCATTTGTTATATCTTATGTCCGAACTGCATTGCGAGTACATTCAAAGTACTCACCTGGCTTGTTGATTTGGCCAGATGTTGACGAAGGCGATCTCATGGATGAAGAGTTCGATAGCGAGTCTGACGCCTAGAGGAGTCCCAGTCAGTCTCTTGCGATCCTGGAGTTGATCACTGTATTATTAACGCTTCCGCTATCCCAAATAAATTCGTCGAGTCTCACTCCGACACTCGATGAGCTGTAAGATATTGGAGTCGTGTCATCCACTACACTGTGACATATCCACCACCACTTTTATTACAAGTCAGTAGTTATGCCACCCTACCTTTGTGTCATATCCGCCTTTATGGATAATATTGGCGTGCTTGTAATAAATTGTTGAGCAGCCTCAGCTCAACCTTGTATAATATTCAGTACTCTGGAATTCTATATCAAGGATTTGCCTACCAGTAAGAACGATCCTTCTACACTGGTTCGATACAAAGGTCGGTTTCTCAGTAAATATTTTATTGGAAAACCGGTCCTGACAACCTTGGTACCAGAGCCAGGCTGACTGTAGGAAGCCACTAGGTGCGATCGCTAATCGGTTATTAGCATTTTGAGTGCTATTTCAACATTTTACATTTGTAGCAATTTTCTGTTAGTCATCATAAATTTATGATTTGAATATTCGGAATTTTTGTCTACTTTTGTAGATGGCCAGCAGCGACTGTGAGTCACAGGTGTTCGCCAACATACCTAAGGGGCTTATCAAGCTCCTCGTCTCCATCACCAAGGTCGCGATCGGGCCATCGACTCGTCCAGAGTTCACACTCTACCAGCACAAGATCAGCGACATCGTGTCGATGCACCAGGCCGCTGTGCAATTCAAGGGAAGGCGTTCTGAGGCACGCCGCTTCCGATTTGTGGGCAGGTCCATGCCTACGGAGAGGCATGCCATGTAGATGGCAGCCCGCGAGGCGATAGCTCGTCTCCGGGATGCTCTTCCTTCAATGAAGACTCGTCGCTACCGCTACCTTCCATGCCACGTGCCTTACACGTGCCACTATGCGTTTGCTTGCGCAAGGGGAGAACGTGATGAAGCTATCTAATCGTTGGTTGAGTACCTCAAGGCTCTTGAGGCAGCTTTTGATAACCTTGTGGACAACTTGGTGGCTGCTCGTATGGACTTAGTTCAGAGCGGTTCTGCCAATAGGAGGGAGGTCCTCCATACATCACCACCACTGACCTATATCTCATCCTCAGCATACTACGCACCTGCCATCTTAGCCACCGCTCGCCACCTGCCTACCACTGAGGAGTTTGACCAAGTCATTGCTCCTACTCCAATCAGAGCTGCACCACCTGCCGCGCCTGCACCAACTCCTCGAACCAGTATTCCACGCCTGGAGCCTATTAGTGAGGAGGAGGTTGAGTCTCCATCGCCACTGGGTCTTACCCTCGGCAGGCCGAAGGAAGTCTTCACCATCTCCGACTAAGTATGCATGTCCGCCGCGCGATGTGTCCACTTGTATGATAAGTTTATATGTAAAATAGGTTGATGAGAAGTAGTCTGTATGCGCATCATGTAGGAACTCGGAGAAGTGCACTAGCCTAAATAACATGTCAGGAATGTGTACGCGCATCCTGAGTGATGTATTGTATAAGTACGACTCGCGTGTAAGATATGTACTGAGGGGTCCTTCTCCATGCACAATCAAGTATTTTATTGCAAAATCTTCGGAGTTCGCATATTTTCTGCATTTGCAAAACTATTTGTTTACTTTTACCACTCAATTTTTCTCATGAGTTCTGCAATAATACCCCAGAGTGGAAAATGACACGTCCCTGGACTCGTTCCATGCCAAGTCCGCTAGAGGAAAATTATGGTACCAAGACAAGTAACAATTTCACGTAGGGGCAGTCAAGTCAGCAGGGCAGTGAGACAACATTTTCTCAAGTATGCCTCCTATATGAGCAAAGCCAGCAGCAGGACCGAGAAATGATGAACCATGTTATCAATATGGGAAATCACCGTGAACCACATTAGCAGCATTCAAAATTGTCTGAACTACATAAGACACGTCCGCCAACATTTTCCCACACTGACAGACCTCTTGAAGCGGATGATTGGCTTCAAGACATTGAGAGGAAATTACTTATTGCACAATGCTCGGACCGTGAGAAGGTACTTTATGCACCACACTACCTCACGGGAGCAGCTGCATCATGGTGGGAAAATTTTCTACACATGCACCCCAATGAAAATGATATCACAGGGGAAGATTTTAAAGAAGGTTTTCGTGGGGCGCACATCCCTAGAAGCATTATGAAGATCAAGAAAAGGGACTTTGATGGCCTCAAGCAGAGAGGCATGACAGTGAATGAGTACAATAGCTAGTTTACTCAATTGTCTCGTTATGCCAACGAAGAGCGTATGACTGAAAATAAAAAGATGGAAAAATTCCTGGACGGTCTAGCACCAGCACTTAAATGCCAGCTAGTTGTACACACCTTTCCGGATTTCAAGACACTTGTGGACAAGGTTATTACCTTGGAAAATGAGCAACGCAGCTTGGAAGATATTCGCAAGCGCAAAAGGGATAAGACTACACACACTCGCAACAACCGGAACAAGGCTAATTTTCAGAAAATGGGGCGAACAAATCCATAACCAATGATCCACGCCCGAAAAAAAAAAATCATGCAAGGGATAAGGATTTTACGTATCGCCCAGGTGTTACTTGCTACGCTTGTGGAGAAGAGGGACACTATGCCAAACAGTGCCCGAAACCAAGGAACTCGGCCCCAAAGCCGAACAACAGTGGAAACAATTCAGCACCCAAGCGTAACAACTTCAACCCCAATAACAACAACAAGAAAGGTCACCTGAACCATGTGACCAAGGATCAAGCACAAGATGCCCCGGATATCGTACTCGGTATGTTCCCTGTCAACTCAATACGTGCCACGGTTTTGTTTGATTCTGGAGCTTCTCATTCGTTCATTTCAAAGAACTTTGCTTTGCAACATGATTTTTCGATGCTTCCCTTGGGAAAATCAATGACCATCAAGTCCCCTGGAAGTAAAAAAATCACTCGAAGCTACTGCCAAGGTGTGGTTATTGAGATTGAAGGACTTTCAGGCAAACCTCATCGTATTGGAAAATAAGGGACTGGATGTTATCCTAGGAATGGACTGGTTAACAACCAACAAAGGATTTATCGACTGCTTCAATCGGACTGTAATTCTTACTCATCATCACGGGAAGACGATAAGATTTGTCGCCCAAGAAAGACCAGTATCACGGCAACCAAGATTGAACAAGGTAGACACCTTAGAGTTAAACAAAGTTCCAGTAGTATGTGAGTTCCCGGACGTATTTCCCGAAGAATTGCCAGGCATGCCACCAGACCGGGAAATAGAGTTCATTATTGAGCTAGCACCTGGAACCGCCCCCATTTACAAGAAACCATACCGAATGGCACCCTCCGAATTGGTAGAATTAAAGAAGCAAATAAAAGAATTACTGGACAAAGGATTTATACGGGCCAGCTACTCATCTTGGGGTTCACCAGTATTATTTGCCAAGAAAAAGGATGGGACACTGAGATTGTGCATAGACTATCGAGCACTCAACATGGTCACCATCAAAAACAAATATCCGATGCCGCGGATAAATGATTTATTTGACCAGCTCGCTCAAGCCAAGGTTTTCTCAAAAATTGATTTAAGGTCGCGGTATCATCAATTAAAAGTATGGACAGAAGATATCCCGAAGACTGCATTCACCTCCAGATACGGACTATATGAATTTACAGTAATGCCGTTTGGACTGACAAATGCCCCCGCATATTTTGTCCACCTCATGAACAAAGTGTTTATGAAATTTATGGACAAATTTGTTGTGGTGTTTATCGATGATATACTGGTATATTCTAAGACACCAGAAGAACATGCTCAACATCTTCGAAACGTACTGGGAGAATTCAGGAAACATCAACTATACGCCAAATTCAGCAAATGTGAATTTTGGTTAAGACAGGTTGGTTTTCTAGGCCACGTATTGACACAAGAAGGAGTTGCTGTGGACCCAGAAAAAGTCAAGGCCGTACTTGGTTGGAAACCACCGGCCAACGTAACAGATGTACGAAGTTTCCTAGGAATGGCTGGATATTACCGAAGGTTTATTGAATGATTTTCCACCATAGCAATACCAATGACACAGTTACTCAAGACGGATAAGAAATTTGTGTGGACTGAAGCTTGTGAGAAAAGCTTCCAGGAACTCACAAGGAAATTAACAACAGCCCCAGTATGGGTTGTACCAGACATACACAAAAGTTTTGAAGTGTATTGTGACGCATCCCGAAAAGGCCTCGGATGCGTACTGATGCAAGAAGGCAAAGTAGTGGCATACGCTTCCAGGCAACTACGAAAGCATGAAGAAAATTACCCTACTCACGACTTGGAATTGGTCGCAGTCATTCATGCACTCAAGGAGTGGAGGCACTTTTTACTTGGAAACCGTTGTGAAATATATACGGACCATAAAAGCCTCAAATATATTTTCACACAACCAGAACTCAATTTACAACAACGACGCTGGTTGGAATTAGTGAAAGATTATGATGTTGGCATTCACTATCATCCAGGAAAGGCGAATGTAGTGGCAGATGCTCTCAGTCGTAACCCTAGCTCGGACAACGGCAGTCTACAAAACTTGAGACCTGAGTTTCAGCAGGAGTTCGCCAAACTCAACTTGATGATGGTCACCAAAGGCGAAGTGTCAAATTTGAAAATACGGCCTACACTAATAGAACAGATTAAGAAAGCTCAGCATGGACACCCCAGCATCGATGGCATAAAAAGAAAAGTGAGTCTGGACAAGGCCTCAGAACTCGTCATAGTCGGTGAGGGAATATTATGGTTCGGAGACAGGCTTTGCATACCCAATATAAAATACCTCAAACAGCAAATTCTAGCAGAAGGCCATACCGCTCCATATTCAATTCACCCTGGAGGAACCAAAATTTACAAGGACATTCAGGAGAGATTTTGGTGGCACGGTATGAAGAGGGACATAGCCACATTCATTGCATGTTGTGATTCATGTCAACGCATTAAAGCAGAGCACCAAAAAACCAGCAGGACTATTACAGCCAAACAAGATACCTGAATGGAAATGGGACGATATTGGGATGGACTTTATTGTCGGACTACCTCGGTCACAACACGGAAATGATGCCATATGGGTCATCACAGACAGATTGACTAAGGTGGCACACTTCATCCCAATCAAGACTACCCACACCACCCAGAAGCTTGCCAAACTTTACCTCTCCCATATAGTTTGCCTGCATGGAGTTCCGAAGACTATAATATCCGATAGAGGCACTCAATTCGTCTCTAAATTTTGGGATCATTTACAGCAGGCCCTGGGAACGCAACTAGTGTTCAGTAAAGCATACCACCCCCAGACTGGAGGACAAACTGAACGTGTAAATCAAATTCTAGAAGACATGCTGAGGGCATTTGTTCTCACCTATGGGACCAGTTGGGAAGCAAGCTTGCCGTATGCCGAGTTCGCATACAACAATAGTTACCAAGCCAGTCTGAAAATGGCACCTTTTGAAGCCTTGTACGGACGAAGATGCCGTACCCCATTAAATTGGTCAGAGACAGGGGACTGTCATATCTTCGACCGAGACATGCTCAAGGAAGCTGAGGAGAAGGTTAGACTAATAAGGGACCGAATCAAGACAGCCCAGAGCCGACAAAAGAGTTATTACGATCAAAAACATCTTGAAGTCAGCTTTGGACCTGGTGAAGATGTATATCTACGTGTATCTCCTATGAGGGGCCTGCAACGATTCAAAGTCAAAGGAAAGCTAGCACCACAGTTTATTGGACCTTTTCGTATAGTTGCACGGAGAGGCATAGTAGCCTACCAGCTAGACCTAACCAAAGAGCTGTCAGACGTCCACGACGTGTTCCACGTCTCACAGTTGAGGAAATGTGTAAGCAACCCGGAGAAGCATGTATCGCATGAAAGCACTGATGTGCAACCAGATGTCACCTACAGGGAACACCCAATAAAAATATTGGAGGAATCTGAAAGAAGGACCCGTCAGAAGACAATTAAATTTCTCAAGGTTCAGTGGAGCAATCACACCGAGGATGAGGCAACATGGGGAAAGAGAGGATTTTCTTCGGACTGAGTACCCACACCTATTTGAGGATCAGCTGAAATCTCGGGGACGAGATTTTTCCTAAGGGGGTATTTGTTTTCATCAAATTCCTTTGGATTTGTTTTCATCAAATTCTTTGGTCTTTTGGAAGGAGGATATTTGAATCTTTCTTAAAACCCCTCCTTCTCAAATCTTTTATGACAAAAGATTTCCATGTCCTTCTCAACCTTGATTTCTGGTCTTGAGGGTTTTCACCTTGTGTTGGCTCAACACAAATTATTTTCAAAAGAGTTTTGACAATTTCCTTTTTATGAAAAGTCTTCCTATAAAAACCTTGGGCTTATTCTCTCCCATTCAAACTTTTCTTTTGCCATGACACCCACTGAAGATCTTTCTTCCCAAACCTTCATTCCCACCTTGGACAATTCTAACATAAATTCCAGTAGGTTTCAACCTCCTTTAGATTTTTCGTCTAATTATTTTATACCCAAAACAATTTCTGTCTTTTAATTTGAGCCTTGGTGATTTGCAAAGGAACTGCTAGTTCCCTTTTGAGTTTTGTTTCCAAACAAACTCCCCTGACTAGTCCTTAGTACCCTCAACCTAGATCCATCAAGATCTGCTGGTCCACAGTTCAAAATTTGCAAATTTTGCTTGCTGCAAGTTTGGACCAGATTTGCCATTTTTGATGAAATTCATATTTTCTCTCTTCCTAAAAATCTGTGGAAATCAGGCAGCCTCTAGATGCATCAAGAGACAACCTCACCAAAGATCAGCTCAAGAAAAATTCGGCAAGTGCTTGGATCATTTCATCAAACAGTTGGTGGGCACTGTTTCTGTCGAAATTCAGAAATTTCAGTTGACAGTGCAATTTTGTCAGACCGTCGCGTCAATCTCGCCAGTGTTGCATTTGCGCCTTGCTGCACTACTCCTCTCCCTTATCCAAAGCGCCGCACGCTCGCTTGGACGGTTGCGAGCGTCGGTGGCGTCGTGGCCTGCCTGCGCCGGCGTCTTCCGCGGCGGCAGAGCCACCCGTGGCGGCCAACAGGGGCCACCCTGCAAAGCAACACCGTTCGGCACCGCCCAAGCCACCTGAGAGCTCCATGTGGCCATCTCCTCCCCTGTGCATGCTGCAGCACCGTCGCCGTGGCCTGAGAGGCACAGAGCGCGCTCTCCGCCACCGACGTGCCCGCACGGTCGTTCCGTTGAGAAAGTGTCGTAAACGCCCATGTCTTGCTAAGCTCTGCATCAGGATGGAACCAGTAGACCATCACGTCAATTCCCAAGTACTTAAGCCACCCGTTAAGCCACGGCCTCGCCGTAATCACTCGCCGAACTTATCCCGTTTGCGGCAACCGCCTCGGGCCGGCTATAAATAGTGGCCCCGAACTCGCGTTCGACCCGGCACCGCTCCACCATCTCACCAAACCCCGCCCAGCCACTGGAAGAACCTCGAGGAGACCTTCTTCCCCAACTCCGGCCGCCCCGATCCGCTTCGGGCTCCGGTAGCTCTCTCTCTGGTGAGAGCGCCTCCACCTCCCTAGTCATGCCAGTAGTTTCCTGACTCACCTAGACGCCTAACCCCCACTTCAATTTCTCCTCCACAACTCTCCCCGATGAGATCCACCACCACCCGAACCGCCGTCCGGCGGCGAGAAGGTCGTCGTCGACGTAGTGCTCACCGACGTCCAACTCCACCACCCACAAACACGGAAGAACACCGTGAGTCCGTAGGTACCTCTCCCTTACCTACCTTGCCGTGGATCAGCACCGGCGACCATCGCGGCTCTCGGGCGCCGACGCGCTTTGTTTTTTCTTACGAAGATTCAAACCTGACGGGTGGGACCCCCTCGTCAACCTCTCTGTCTTATTCGAACCGTTTTTCTGGAAAACGCCTTTGGGCAAAGTACGCTTTCTCTTTTCAGTTGACGTACTTCTTACTGAATCGTTTTCTGTTTTTATAATCAAGCCCTTGGAAACTTTCTGTTTCATTACAGACAAGTCCCTGGACAAAAAGCTTAATAACTTTTAAACAAAAGATGATTTTGAGTTGATTCTTTTTCTGTCTTCTTTATTTTTTTGTCTAGTTTTTTATCATATTTATTTGAAAAATATTTGGGACAAATTTTATGTGCGCACGGTATTTATGTTAGTACCCGTTTTATTCTTATCCGTAGATACCGAAGGAAGTGACGGAGCCGTGAACTTCACCAAGTTAGACCCCGATTAATCCGAACCAGGCAAGCATGTTTGAACCTTTGATATGATGAGTGTTTTGCATGTTGCTTGAGTAGATTTCTCATGGCATTTGTATAAGCATTTTGTGGATGTTATATATTTCATGCAAGACAAGCTCCGCGTGAGCTTCGAATGTTAATGGTGAGCCAACTTGATCATGTGGTGACATGATAGGTTCTAAGCTGGTAGTGTTGAAGCATGCCAGTCAACCGTTATCCCCAGTGTTAACGTGGATCAGGACATGATCCCGTTCGTCCCCCTTTTGGTACTTTCACATGTCTTCTGCAAAGAATACGGTTTAGTCAGTTGCAAACCTCTTTACTTGTACACACCAAGTAGAGGGGCCGGGATGAGGGTTCCTTGGCCCTGGATTAAAGCCCGTCATCCGGTCAGGGGCCATGGGTGTTTCCGATTGGGACCGAGAGGGGGGCACCCCTTAGAGCGCGCGGTATAAATTTGATCCCATGCTATTCGAGGTTGTAGCCTCCCCGTCTTAAAGTTTTTCAAACATTGCCTCGGGTGATTCCGGGCAGCGGGATGTGGAATGGGTGTGTACTGGTTAGTTGTGTTTCTGCTAAAATACCGTAAACGGAACTAGTCCATTGTGACTACCGAAATCCATTGTCTGTGGTTAAAGAGTACAAACTCTGCAGAGTCAAAGCCCTTTTGAGTAGCCATGTTTATGGCCTAGCGTCAGTATCCGGATCAGTCTCCGTGACAGACACTAGTGATTTAATATAGCTTTGTGAGTGGTAGACCGGCCGAGTGTTAATCTGAACTAGCCAGTTATATCTGTACCAAATGTTTCCGTGAGATGATTTACTTTCAAGAATACTACTTGGTTTCGAATGATCATATAAGCCCTTTATGTGATGTCGCTCAGACGTCCGACTGTGGCATTCTCGTTATTCACTTTTGATATAAGCCCTTTATGTGATGTCGCTCAGACGTCCGACTGTGGCATCGTTGTTATTTACTTTTGATATAAGCCCTTTATGTGATGTTGCTCAGACGTCCGACTGTGGCATTCTCATTATTTATTTTTGATATAAGCCCTTTGTGTGATGTCGCCCAGACGTCCGACTGTGGCAATCTCGTTATTTATTTTTGATATAAGCCCTTTATGTGATGTCGCCCAGACGTCCGACTGTGGCATCGTTGTTATTTACTTTTTATAAAAGCCCTTTATGTGATGTCGCTCAGACGTCCGACTGTGGCATTCTCGTTATTTATTTTGATATAAGCCCTTTATGTGATGTCGCTCAGACATCCTACTGTGGCATGTTTATTTATTTTTCCTTTCGAGGCATCACTTCAGACACTCGATCGATATTCTTTTCTCGGGATTTCGGGAGGACTACGGCCTGACTTCCTTTTATTTAACATGCAGCGCAGATTTATTCTCTGAGTACATATTGCTAGTCTGCTCATAAGCATCATGTTCGCATTTGTTATATCTTATGTCCGAACTGCCTTGCGACTACATTCAAAGTACTCACCTGGCTTGTTGATTTGTCCAGATGTGGACGAAGGCGATCTCATGGATGAAGAGTTCGATAGCGAGTCCGACGCCTAGAGGAGTCCCAGTCAGTCTCTTGCGATCCTGGAGTTGATCACTGTATTATTAACGCTTCCGCTACCCCAAATATATTCATCGAGTCTCACCTTGACACTCGATGAGCTGTAAGATATTGGAGTCATGTCATCCACTACACTGTGACATGTCCACCACCACTTTTATTACGAGTCAGTAGTTATGCCACCGTACCTTCGTGTCATATCCGCCTTTATGGATAATATCGGCGTGCTTGTAATAAATTGTTGAGCAGCCTCAGCTGAACCTTGTATAATATTCAGTACTCTAGAATTTTGTATCAAGGATTTGCCTACCAGTAAGAAGGATCCTTCTACACTGGTCCAATAAAAAGGTCGGTTTCTCAGTAAATATTTTATTGTAAAACCGGTCCCCACACGAGGGGGCCAAGGTGCAAAGCTCCGCCCCCTCGTCCTTCTCTCGGCTGGAGGCCATGGTGGTGGAAGAAGTTGGTGTCGAATCAAGCTGGGGGAAGGGATCGAGAATATGAGGAAGCCGACAGGCGAGCTACCGGCAAGGGAGGTGGAGTCGAGCAAGTAGAAGTGGCCATCTAGCCGGGCAAGAATCGTGGCTGTATGGGGAAGTGGAGACGCCCACGTCCAATCAATCGCCACGCGTCAGTCAAGGCCGCAGGTTTTAGAGGCCCGCGGCGCTCCACACTTGACCCTTGGTTTCGCTGCGAAGCCAAGCCCGAGCGAACCTTGGGCCCGGGGGCTACTGTCGGTGTTCTGGGATCGGGGGTACGCAGACTTGTCTGCCTGCGGCCCAGGGCATGGCTCATCAGGCGGCCTGGTACGACCCAACTTCTTCAGCAACCACTCAAGACCCTCGCAAGGCGAATGACGCAAGACATCCCCTGGGGCGGCCTCACTGGGCTGGCTTATGAGGATCGGAGATATCAAGGCAAGGGATACCTCGCGAGGTCCTCGTGACGTGAGCAGTGATGACCAAGGCCAGGCGGGCACCAGCGGGCGCAGAGTGCCAGTTTCCTCTTTGGTGTTAAAGGAGAAGGTACAGGCGAGGAGTCCCAAGGCGTCAGGCAAAGATTTCCATATCGGTGCAACGAGACCAAGACCAGCAGGACGGCAGAGCGGAGGTCATCGCAGAGCCCACGGCGGCGTCACCACCAGAGCCTTTGGCAGGCGAAGACCACCTTTTGTCAGGATAGCTTGTACTAGTTGTCCCCCTTCAAATTTGGCCGTTGTGGGATCCCTTCCCGCTCAATATTTGGGAAGTGGACCCGGGTCTCTATAAATAGGACTAGCCACCACCATTGGGAGGAGAGATCTCATCTTGAGTTGATCAGATAGAAGGCCACACACCCACAAGCTCATTTGAGCACAAGAACACCTCTCCTTAGGAGGCTGTTCACCCCATGTACTAGTTCTTCCTCAGCCTACAACGCAATCCACCACACCACACTAGATTAGGGTATTACACCACAATGGTGGCCCGAACCAGTATTAACCTCGTGTCCCTTGTTGTTCGGATCTGACGAGCTAGGCCTAGGGATCGGTGAGTAGACGATCTAGGGCGGAAGGAGAGATCTTCGTGCGCACCCCAGAGTTCAAACCTCAAGGGTTTTTCCGGAACCCAAGATCCTACACATATTAACAGAGAGATTATATTAACAATAAAAATCTTTAAGCATGTAATAGTCTTTTATCTGTGGAATTGCTTCAATTTTCTAGTGGCATTATTAAATTAACAACAGCTAAATAGTTGTACAGGACAGTGGAAGCACTAGCACCATGTGCATCTACAGATGTATAAAGGGGTGATGCATAATTTGTTGCAACAAAGAACAAACAACCAAGGAGCATATTTGTGTTGATCCCGGTTTTGTTATCTTTAGACACCTTGCCCTATGTGAGGGCTGCAAATCTAGTCCTGCTCAAACTCTACAACCTTGTCCCCCATCCACAGAAAGATCAGCTTGTAACACATGTGCGTACTACGGTTTTCATTGTTTTCCCTTTTCGACCAACGGAGGTGCTGGATAGCCAGTCTGTACTACTTTCCCCCTTCCTTTCCTCTTCGAACCATGGTGTAGATTCATGTTATACAACTTTCCCCACTACTTTCCTGTTTGATCCAACATCTAGATTCGAGTGCAAAAGCGGAAAAAATTCACATGCAGCTAGAGCAATGCATGTGGATTAAGTAAATTATACCTTAAGGTTCTCGGTGAGGGGCTTAGTGGGCGGTTGGAGGCCGATTTGCCCACACTATGTACGACATCGAGGAAAAAGGGGTCGGAGGCCCTCCCGCGCCGCCGCTGGGTGAAAGATAACGGCTGCGCTGGTAGTGGATTCCCTCCCTCGCTAACGGCGACAACGTGAAGCCTCCTTCCCTTCCCCGGCGGATGGGATCCTGCCGGCTCTTTGACCAGCAGTGAGGGAAGAGAGAGAGAGAGAGGCCAATGCAGTATTGTTTAGATCTGGAGAGGGTGAGAGAGTGTGAAGAGAGCAACTACAAGCGCGGAGGCTCTAGCATGTATATATATATATATATAGTGGAGAGAGAGTGTGAAGATAGCAAACCCTAGAAAACAAGCGTCGAGGCTACATCGTATATAGTTGAGTGGTTTCCTTTCTATCTCCATAAAATTTGTTTTAAATTGTGCACGAAACGGAATTCTTTATTTAACATAGTGAAGAAAAATACTAGGGAAATGCTAATACGTGAAGAAAATTTAACGCTAGAAGGAGTCAACTCACAATTAACATTGCACGCCTCCCGGTCGCGCTTACTATCGTTCACGTGTGGCACACGATCCTCAAAAGTGAACCACAGCTGCCATGCCCGCTCGTGACCACCCTAGCCCACCCAAGGCCCCTTCATCGCCCGCGCATGCTTCCTTCCCGAAACGGTCAGCGCCGCTCCAGAGAATCGGTGCCGCATTCATGCCCGGGCAGAGTGAATGTGACCTCTCACTAGCGCATGCGTTGAAGGGAGAAGCGGATTCAATGAAGAGTGATGGCTATTAAAAGTATAGCCACCGCGTCACGTGTGTCATTGGGGAAGACGCAAAGAGTGCCACTAGTACGTGCATGGGTGCGTGCACCTCTTCTCTTCGAGCATGGTTATTAATAGTATAGCTAACTACTCTACCACGCGGTTATTATATATGTGAAAGGATCGAGAAGAGGTGTCTAGAGGGGGGGTGATTAGACCCTCAACAAGCAAAAGTAGCAGTTTTTAATTTCTTCCAGTTGAGGTGGAGTTTTAGCACAAGTTTAAGCATTCACAATACAATGCAAGCAAGCATGGCAATGAGTTTGAGCAGCAGAAAGATAAAGCATGCTAATTGCAAGAAAGTAAAGGGATGGGGTTGGAATGTGCAAACGCAGTTGGAGACACGGAGATTTTTGGCATGGTTCCATAGGTGGTGCTATCGTACATCCACGTTGATAGAGACTTCAACCCACAAAGGGTAACGGCAGCGCGAATCCACGGAGGGCTCCATCCACGAAGGGTCTGTCAGCGTCCTGGAAACGGGGGTAACCAGACTTGCCTCCCTGCGGCCCGTGATGTGGCTCCATCGGCGGCCTGGTACGGCCCAGCTTCAGCAACCACAGCTCAAGACCCTCGCGAGGGGCCAAGCCTCATGAGGAGGACGACGACAAGACCACCCTGGGGGCAGCCTCTCTAGCCTGGCTCCCGAGGAGTGGAGATACCTATGCAAGGTGCACCTCGCAAGGTTCACGTGACGTGAGCCATGACGACCAAGGCCAGGCGAGCGCCAGCGAGCGCAGTGTACAAGTTCCCCCTTTGGTGCCAAGGGGGCAAGTGCAGGCGCGGAGTCCCGAGGAATCAAGCAAAGGTTTCCATATCGGTGCAACAAGACCAAGGACCGTCAGGAAGACAGAATGGAGGTCACCGTGGAGCCCAGCGCGGCGTCACCACCAGAGCCTTTGGCAGGCGAAGACCGCTTTTGTCATGATAGCTTGTACTACTTGTTCCCCTTCAAATTTGGCCGTTGTGGGATCCCTTCCCACCGATATTTGGGAAGAGGACCAATGCCACTATAAATAGGACCTAGCCACCACCATAGAGGGGCAGATTTTGGGAGAGGGGAATTCGACCAGAGAGAGAGAGAGAGAAAGAGAGAGAGGTAGAGGGCATTCCACCATAGGAGGGATCGGATCCATTCCACCCTGACCATACAACAAGCTCATCCGAGCCCAAGAACACCTCTCCTCATGAGGCTGTTCATCCACTGTACTAGTTCATCCTCAGCCCCACGAGGCAATCCACCACACACACTGGAGTAGGGTATTACACCGCAAGGTGAACCAAACCAGTATAAACCTCTGTGTCTCTTGTTCTTTTAGTTCGTCGAGCTAGGCTGTGGAATCATAGGGCAAGCGCGCTGGGGAGAGAGTGTTCTTCATGCGCACCCTGGAGTTCAAACCTCTCTAGGGTTTGCAGAACCCGAAATCCGACATTTGGTGCGTCAGGTAATGGGTGCGCCGAAACCTCACTTCCATCGGTTGATGCATCACCGCTCCACCGCTTCCATGGCTGATGCTCATCGAGCTCGTGTTGAGCGATGGGCCGCCCTCGCCACCCGCGTCGCTCAGACGGCTCCCGTCGGCGGACCCCCCCCCCCACCATCGTTCTTCACCACCTGCCACCAACGCAGCCACCGGCCCGGCAAGGCACGAGCAGCAAGCCTCGTCGTTACACCCCTCGGTGCAGCGGGATGGACGCACCGCTACCCCGTCGCTGCCCCCAGCCGGCTCGTCGTCCCACGGTTGTCGCGAACCCGCGGATGCGAATGCTGCGCTGCTCATGGCGCGCAAGCTCCTGCCCTACCGCCCCGTCGACGACTTCTACGAGGACTGGCTAGACCGCGTCGCCGAACTCGTCAGCACCGTTGGGGGCTCTCCTGCACTGTCCCTCTCGCTACCTCGCCTACCTCCCTTTGCGGGCGACGTGGCTCATGAAGCACCTCCGCCACCTCCAAGTCAAGACATCGCAATCGCTCCAAGGCGTGCGGCCCCGTGGCACGATCCATCGTGCGGGGCGCCGACACATGAAGAAGGAAGTTGTCAGGAGGTCTAATGGCCGCAAGTAGGAGCTCTTGCACTCCCACCACCACCACCACGTCGAGACCGTGCGCCCCCTGCGATGGTGGTGCATGAGAGCCAAGACCAAGCTCCGTCTCCACGATGGGCTCCGGTTACCACAGCAGGCTGCCGAGCCTTCACTCCTGATCTACACAGCATCATCTGGCTCGGGACGTTCAAGCCCGACCTGCCTCCGTGCTATGATGGCACCCCCGACCCTGCTGAGTTCTTGCAACTTTATGAGCTGAGCATCGAGGCGGCCAATGGCGATGAGAAAATTATGGTGAACTGGTTCCCCATGGCTCTCAAAGACGATGCACGCTCATGGCTCCTGAACCTGCCCGCGGGATCGATCTCCTCCTGGGGTGAGATGCACGAGCGTTTCATCGCCAATTTCCAGGGCACTCGTGACCGCCTGCCACCCGCGGGTGACCTGCGGCGCGTCAAGCAACAGCCGGGGGAAACCCTGTAGAAGTACATCCAGTGCTTCAACAGCGTCCTCCTCAAGTTCCCCAAGGTGACGGACGAAGCCATCATCTCAGCATTCTCCGATGGCGTCTGTGATGTCAAGATGAAGGAGGAGCTCGCCATCCACGAGGACCTGTGCACAGCTTTGGAGCTGTTCAACATAGCGACCAAGTGCGCGAGAGCTGAGGAAGGGCACCTTTCCCTCGTCGAGCTCCCCGCTACTGACCCAGAAGACAAGAAGGCCAAGGCTAAAGACGTGAAGCGCAAGGGGGGTGGCCTTGCTCGCGGTAGAACCAGAGATGAAGCGCGGCCGAGACCACCTAGAGTTATCCAAGGGCAGCCGTCCATTCTGCGCCTTCCACAACATGCACAGCCACAACACCAACAACTGTCAGGAGCTCAGGGCGATCCACGACGGGTGCTTCGGCCGACGCCCCGAGCACAACGACCGAGGCTACAGCCGTGGAGGAAACTGAACTGGAGGGCACTGTGACGACCGCGGCCCCCGTCAGGAGTGGCGCGATCAGCCTCGTGAGGACCGCTGGCACGACCAGCCTTGCGAGGGTGCCTGGAGGGACCAGCCTTGTGAGGACTGCCCTCAGGTCAAGGCCGGCCTCCCTCCACTGCCACCACCGCCAAGGAGGAACGACGATCAGGACGAGGGGGCTTCCGGGAGCCTCGCGCCATCGCCTGCATCTTGGGCGGTGCGCAGGCTCCAGCCTCTCAGCGCATCTTGAAGCAGTTCGCCCGAGAAGTGAACGCGGCTCTTCCCAGGCTAGAAGCCACGTGGCCGCTCAAGTGGTCCAAGTGCACCATCACCTTCAGCTCAGTCGACCAGCTCAAGTGTACGGCAACCGCCAGCACACTCCCGATTCTCTGCTCACCCATCATCAGCAACGTCCAAGTCACCAAAACCCTCATCAATGGCGGTGCAGGGCTCAATGTTCTCTCTGTCGACACGTTTGACCGTCTCCAAGTACCATATGACCAACTGTAGCCCACCAAGCCTTTCTCGGAGGTGACCGACGGCTCCACCACCCCAACCAGGTAGATCCGGCTCCGCGTCACCTTCGACACCCGCGGCAACTACCACACCAAGCTCATCGACTTCGATGCCGCCCACATCCGCTCCCATACAATGCCATTCTTGGGTATCCGGCCCTGGCCAAGTTCGTGATGGTGACTAACCAAGGCTACAACGTCCTCAAGATGCTAGGGAGCCATGCCATCATCACTATCACATGCGAGGAAAAGGACGTTGTGTTCTCCCTTGAGCTCGCCTACCAGGCTGCGGCAGTCAAGGACCCAGACAACGAAGGCATCATCTACCCCCCTGAAGCCATCTCGAAGAAGAAGAAGAAGAAGCTGCTCGCCGTGGAGCCTCACGAGGAAGCAACACCCGACGACCACGCTTCAGGATCCGCACCTATGGACGAGGCGCCTCCCTCCCTCGCATAGGGAGGCGCGCCCAGCACCCCTCTCAGGTTGAGCTCGGGGGCTCTCCTCTCGAGGGGCGCCGACCTGGCCAATTTCACGAGGGAGGCGCTCGGGCACCATGTGGAGGCGTCAAGGTGGCAACGGGGACGGGGATGACCAGGGATGACTCCACCATCCCCGCCCCGATCCCTGCCAATCCCCATACCCGCGATCCCCATGAAGCTTCGCGGGGACAAAATGCCCCCCATCCCTGTTAATAGCGGGTACTCGGTACCCATTGGGTATCCATGGGGATTTCAAAGCTGACTAGGATAGGTGAGACTAGGGAAGACATGGATGTTGGGAGAGGTGGAGAAATATAATTGTGTGAAATATCTAGGTATTAATCTATATATTCTGCATTTATAGTATGACCTTCGGCTTGCCCGTTAGTCTCACAGCTACGTTCGCATGCCCTTCGGCTTGCCGAACCAAGCAGCCCTGCACCAGTGCCACAAGCGGGACGTCCTGGCGGCTCGCAAGGCCAGGCATCAGGAGATCCAGGCAGAGGTGGTGACGGTTCTTCACAAGATCTCGGAACCTCAGGAGCCTCGCGAGGTCCGGAGTCAGGCGGCTCATGAGGAGCGACATCTGCAGCGAGCGTCTTCAGCTACATCAACATCTCTCCAGCAACGGTGCCAGGTGATTCTATTTTAGTTTGTTCAGTTGGGGGCGCCCCTCGGGCTGCATCATCCCCAAGTCGCACGAGCCTGTCCCTGCGACGTGTATCCTTTTGCATTTTTAGCTTACTCTGTTGGGAGCACCCCTCGGGCTGCATCATCCCCAGGCCGCATGGGTTCGTCCATGTGACACGTATTGCAATCGCGTTACCTGAACTAGTCTGTCTCTTTCCGTGAGTTGCTTCATGCTTATTATATGCACGTCTGGTACTTCGATACCATGAACATCGTGCGCCCCGGCAAGACCACCCACGACTGCCTCATGATTAAGGACCGGCACGGCGTCTATGCTCGGGCCGTCCCTGCAGCGTCGCTAAACCCAAGAGGCTGAGCTCTGGCTCATGGGCCAGCTCCCGTGTACGTCACCTCTCGTGGCCCTTGGTGCCTCATTCTCGCATGAGCTAATTGTGGATGGACGAGCCAGGGCGCGCGCCGTGCGCCGGTTGTCTTTCTTCAGGATTTTTTGCATGAGAAGTCTGGACACGGCGTCTGTGCTCGGGTCGTCCCTGCAGCGTTGATAAACCCAACGACTGAGCTCTGTCTGGCGGGCCGGCCCCATTCACGCCACCTCCTGGGGTCGTTGGTGTCTGGCCTTATCATTTGATCGCCTCAGGAAATTCATTCGAGGCAAGTTGCCTAACCATCTCGCAGGACCACCACAGCTATTAAGGATCAAATTTAGGTGCAACCCGCCTTGAGGTAGGGCCTCGTGAGTCCCGCGCTGGCTCACGGGTGCCCAGACACGCCTCGTTTGGCCCTGCCATGCAAGCCACGTGTCAGGGTGGGGCTATACACGCCCCATGGCTCCACTCAGAGGGAGCCCTCACCCACGCACAAGTGGAAGCACCATGCTCCGCGCTGGCAGTCGACACGGTCGAGGAGTAGCTATGCCCGTGCAAGTGCGGAAGCGCTATGCTCCGCACCGGTGATAAACAACTAAGTGCAGCCCCTTGGCCGTATCAACCTCAGGGAGCCATCAGACTCGGTGCCTAGCCTCGTCGCAACACTTTCCCCTCAGGAGAGTTGTGCGAGGGGGCTGCGCACGGGGGATACGCTCAAGTCATGCATGGCGTACGCCCCTGCTAGGACAGGTATGGAGGTCTGTTTGTACGTCAAGGACGACTCCTGAGCATCGTGACTCAGGAGCCTAACTGGTCAAATAGCCCCTCATCCCCTGGCCACGTCCTAGCGGTCCGGACGAGCCAGCGGCGGCTAAGGTATGCGCGGGGTCAGGCTCTGCTGCTACCTCTTGAGCTTGCATTTTATTCCCTTGAAGAGGAAAGGGAGATGCATCATAGTGGTGTAAGTATTTCCCTCAGTTTTTGAGAACCAATGTATCAATCCAGTAGGAGACCACGCGCCAGTCCCTCGCACCTACACAAACAAATAAGAACTTCGTAGCCAACGCGATAAGGGGTTGTCAATCCCTTCACGGTCACATACGATAGTGAGATCTGACAGAGATAATAATTATATTTTTGGTATTTTTGGTATAGAAACAGAAAGTAAAGAAAGCAAATAAACAACGGCAACAGAAATTGACGGGAAAGTAATATGATAAAGATTGACCCGGGGGCCATAGTTTTCTCTAGTGGCTTCTCTCATGATAGCGGTATTCTACGGCGGGTAAAAAAATTACTGTCGAGCAATTGATAGAAAAGCGAATAATTATAAGACTATCTAGGCATGATCATTGTATATAGGCATCACGTCCGAGACAAGTAGACCGAAACGATTCGGCATCTACTACTATTACTCCACACACCAACCGCTATCCAGCATGCATCTAGTGTATTGAGTTCTTACGAACAGAGTAACACCTTAAGCAAGATGACATGATGTAGAGGGATAAAATCAAGCAATATGATAAAAAAAACCATCTTTTTAACCTCGATGGCAACAATAAAATACGTGCCTTGCTGCCCCTACTGTCACTGGGAAAGGACACCGCAAGATTCAACCCAAAGCCAAGCACTTCTCCCATTGCAAGAACTATAGATCTAGTAGGCCAAACCAAACCAATAATTCGAAAAGACTTGCAAGGATATTATGAGCACACATAAAAAGTTCAGAGAAGAACCAAATATCTTTCATAGATAACCTTGATCATAAACTCACAATTCATCGGATCTCGACAAACACACCGCAAAAAGAGATTACATCGAATAGATCTCCTCGAAGACCGAGGAGAACTTTGTATTGAGATCCAGAGAGAGAGAGAGAAGAAGCCATCTAGATACTAGCTATGGACCTGAAGGTCTGAGGTAAACTACTCACAACTCATGGTGAGGGCGATGATGATGATGATGATGAAGGCCTTCGTGATGGATCCCCCTCCTGGAACAGGCTCCAAGATGGGATCTCCACGGAAACAAAAGCTACGGTGGTGGAATTAGGGTTTTCTCTCTGTGTATGGAGTTTCTGGGGTATGTAGGTGTATATAGGAAGAAGGGGGCACCGGGGGCCGTGTGGGCCAGCCTAGAGGCAGGGGGCGCGCCCTGGGAAGGGGGTGCGACCCCCACCCTCGAGGGCTGGTCCCACGTCCCCTCACTTGGCCCTGAAGACTCTCGAGCGTGATTTCCTCCAAAAATATCTCTCGCGAAGGTTTCATTCCGTTTGGACTCCGTTTGATATTCCTTTTCTGCAAAACCCTGAAATAGAAAAAAACAGCAATCTGGACTGGGCCTTTGGGTTAGTAGGTTAGTCCCAAAAATGATATAAAGTGAATGATAAAGCCCATTGAACATCCAAGACTTCATAAATAATAGCATGGAACAATAAAAAATTATAGATACGTTGGAGACGTATCAAGCATCCCCAAGCTTAATTCCTCCTCATCCTCGAGTAGGTAAATGATAAAGAAAGAATTTTTGATGTGGAATGCTAACCAATATAGTTTTTCAATGCAATTCTCTTAATTGTGCATGAATGTTCAGATCTGAAAGATTCTAGACAAAAGTCTATATTGACATAAGAAATAACAATACTTCAAGCAATACTAACAAAGCAATCATGTCTTCTCAAAATACTATGGCTAAAGAAAGTTATCTCTACAAAATCATATAGTGTTGGCTATGCTCCCTTATTATCACACTAAATATTCATATCATGCACAACCCCGATTTCAGCCAAGCATTTGTTTTCATGCTCTATCTTTTCAAACCTTTCAACTTTCACGCAATACATGAGCTTGAGCCATGGACCTAGCACAATGGGTGGAATAGAGGTGGTTGTGGAGAAGACAAAAAGAAGGGAGATAGTCTCACATCGACTAGGCGTATCAACGGGCTATGGAGATGCCCATCGATAGATATCAATGTGAGTGAGTAGGGATTGCCATGCAACGGATGCACTAGAGCTAAATATGAATGAAAGCTCAACAAAAGAAACTAGTGGGTGTGCATCCAACTTGCTTGCTCATGAAGACCTAGGGCATTTGAGGAAGCCCATCGTTGGAATATACAAGCCAAGTTCTATAACGAAAATTCCCACTAGTATATGAAAGTGACTAAGCATGAGACTCTCTACAATGAAGAACATGGTGCTACTTTGAAGCACAAGTGTGGAAAAAGATAGTAGCAATTGTCCCTTTTTCCCTTTTTTTTCTTTTTTTGGGCCTTTTTTTCTTTTTTTGCGGAGGGGCTTTATAGATTCAGCCTTTCCTCCCATGGGACAATGCTCTAAAAATGATGATCATCACACTTTCATTACAACACAATATTACAACTCGATACTACAACAACAAAGTATGACTCTATATGAATGCCTCCAGCGGTGTACCGGTTTGTGCAATGAAACAAGAGTGACATGTATGATAAATTATGCATGGTGGCTTTGCCACAAATACGATGTCAACTACATGATCATGCATGGCAATATGAGAATATGATGCGTGTCATATAAACGGAACGGTGGAAAGTTGCATGGTAATATATCTCGGAATGGCTATGGAAATGCCATGATAGGTAGGTATGGTGGCTGTTTTGAGGAACAATATGGTTGCTGTTTTGAGGAAGGATATATAGTGGGTTTATGGCACCGGCGAAAGTTGTGTGGTACAAGAAAGGCTAGCAATGGTGGAAGGGTGAGAGTGCGTATAATCCATGGACTCATCATTAGTCATAAGAACTCATATACTTATTGCAAAAATTTACGAGTCATCAAAACAAAGCAATCAACGCATGCTCCTAGGGGGGAGGTTGGTAGGAGTTAACCATCGCCCCCCCCCCCGACCTCCACACAAAGGTTGACACTCTACAAATACATCGTGCTTTAACTTAGTCACATATTGGTTCACCATACGTGCATGCTGCGGGAATCACTAACCTTAACACAAGTATTTCTCAATTTCATAATAACTCCACTAGCATGAATCTAATATCACTATCCTGATGTCTCAAAACAATTATCAAGCATCCAACATCTCTTTCTATTCAATGCACTTGGTGTGATTTTTTTTACTACATTGACATTGGATGTTTATCATGTGAAGACTAGTTTCTTTAGCCTAAACACATTACCATGCTGTTCTAATAGACTCTCAAATAGATCTAAGTGAAGCATGAGAGTTCAACAATTTCTACAAAATATTACCACCACCATGCTCTAAAAGATATAAGTGAAGCACTAGAGCAACAACTATTCAACTCAAAAGATATAAGTGAAGCACATAGAGTGTTCTAACAATTTCTAGGCCATATTTAACTCTCTCAAATAGGTGTGTCCAGCAAGGATGATTGTGAAAAACTAACAAGCAAAGACTCAAATTATACAAGACTCTCCAAGCAAAACACATAGCATGTTGCGAATAAAAATATAGCTCCAAGTATAGTTACCGATGGATGAAGACGAAAGAGGGGATGCCTTCCCGGGGCATCCCCAAGCTTAGGCTTTTTGGTTATCTTGAATTTACTAGGGGTGCCATGGGCATCCCCAAGCTTAGGCCTTTTCTACTCCTTGTTCCATCGTCCATCAAAGCAATACTCAAAACTTGAAAACTTCACAACACAAAACTTAGACAAAAAATTCTCGTGAGGTCCGTTAGTAAGAGAAAGCAAACCAACACTCAAAGATACAGCAAGAATTTCATTCTTTGTTTATATTGGTGTTAAACCTACTGTACTCCAAGTTCTCTATGGTTCATATCCTCCAATATTACTCATAGATGCATCGGAATAAGCAAACAACACACGAAAAACAGAATCTGCCAAAAACAGAACAGTCTGTAGTAATCTGCTGGGTTCGCCTACTTCTGGAACTCCAAAAAATTCAAACTAAATTTGTAAATTTGCGCAATTTGTCTACAAATCAGAAGAAAAAAGAATCAACTAAAAATCACGCTCCAGTAAAATCTTAAGACTACTTTAGCAAGCGCTAACGATTCTGTTTTTCACAGCAAGATCATATAAACTTCACACAAGTCTTACCAAAGGTTCTACTTGGCACAAACACTAAACAAAACATTAAAACACATCTAATCAGAGGCTAGATGCAATATTTATTCTCTAACAGCAACAAAATAAAAAAAAACATAAAATTGGGTTGCCTCCCAACAAGCGCTATCGTTTTATGCCCCTAGCTAGGCACGATACAAGATAAATCTAGGTATTGCCATAGTGGTACGATATGTCGCGAAAGCTCATCTCATATTCCCTACGTTTAGCAGCAAGCTTCCTTTGTGTCAAGCAAAAGTAATCAAAAGGGCTAAATTTAATGGGACAAAAGTCCCCTACATCAATCTCGGGAGGAACAAGTTCCTCCTTTGGCCCTTTGTAGTGGATGACCAATTCATCATTATAGGTGTTTTTTGGCAGAAGGCCATAAGTCTTCGTTCAAGGAAGAAGCCTAACCCATTATTTTGAACAGCAAATTCATCGTTTATCTCAGAAATTCTATCAATCAAGACCTCAACAGGAACCTTTTTTCTAAGGTTTTCATTAAAAGCAACATGATCAGGAGATCGCAAACGCATAAGGTCTTCTTGATTGAACAAGATAGCCTCTATAGGAGGTCGACTGGCATCTACTCCGTAATGCGCAAAAATTTCTCTGGCCTCTTTCATGATATATCTAAATTCATGAGCCAAAAAGATAGTAGCTGCATGCTTAACGGAAGAATGCTCAATATTGGAGAACTCCAAAAATACTCTCTGAATACAGTGATGCATATGGATAAATTGCCATTCAATTTCTACTATGAGCATAGATACATCATCTGCAAAGCTACTAGTTCTGTGAAGAATAGAGCCACCCATAGTGGGCAAAGCACTGGCACAAGTAAATAAGTCTTGAAGAACCCCTTTTCCAATAATATTGCCACTACCAACCCGGAACTTCTTAACATGTAAAGTGGTGGCTTCGTCCGGGGGGTCAACATGAACGTTGCCCTCGGCATTGCTAACCTTCTAGATAAAATTGTCCCCCATCTCAGACATGAGGGCAAGCAAGCAACACACAAGCAAACAAGAAACAAGCGAACGAAAAACACACGGCAGAAGAAGGGCGAATAAAACGGCAAAGGTGAAGTGGGGGAGAGGAAAACGAGAGGCTAATAAATGTAATGCGAAGGATAAGGGTTTGTGATAGGTACCTGGTATATGACTTTTGCGTAAGCCCCCCCGGCAACGGCGCCAGAAATTCTTCTTGCTACCTCTTGAGCTTGCGTTGTATTCCCTCGAAGAGGAAAGGGAGATGCAGCACAGTAGCGTAAGTATTTCCCTCGGTTTTTGAGAACCAAGGTATCAATCCAGTAGGAGACCACGCGCCAGTCCCTCGCACCTACACAAACAAATAAGAACTTCGCAGCCAACGCGATAAGGGGTTGTCAATCCCTTTACGGTCACTTACGATAGTGAGATATGATAGAGATGATAATTATATTTTTGGTATTTTTGGTATAGAAACAGAAAGTAAAGAAAGCAAATAAACAACGGCAACAGAAATTGACGGGAAAGTAATATGATAAAGATATACCCGGGGCCATAGTTTTCTCTAGTGGCTTCTCTCATGATAGCAGTATTCTACGACGGGTAAACAAATTACTGTCGAGCAATTGATAGAAAAGCGAGTAATTATGAGACTATCTAGGCATGATCATTGTATATAGGCATCACGTCCGAGACAAGTAGACCGAAACGATTCTGCATCTACTACTATTACTCCACACATCGACCGCTATCTAGCATGCATCTAGTGTATTGAGTTCATACGAACAGAGTAACGCCTTAAGCAAGATGACATGATGTAGAGGGATAAACTAAAGAAATATAATGAAAACCCCATCTTTTTATCCTAGATGGAAACAATACAATACGTGCCTTGCTGTCCCTACTGTCACTGGGAAAGAACACCGCAAGATTGAACCCAAAGCCAAGCACTTCTCCCATTGCAAGAACTATAGATCTAGTAGGCCAAACCAAACCAATAATTCGGAGTGACTTGCAAGGATATTATGAGCACACATAAAAAGTTTAGAGAAGAACCAAATATCTTTAATAGATAGCCTTGATCATAAACTCAGAATTCATCGGATCTCGACAAACACACCACAAAAAGAGATTACATCGAATAGATCTCCTCGAAGAACGAGGAGAACTTTGTATTGATATCCAGAGAGAGAAGAAGCCATCTAGATACTAGCTATGGACCCGAAGGTCTGAGATAAACTACTCACAACTCATGGTGAGGGTGATGATGTTGATGAAGAAGGCCTCCGTGATGGATCCCTCTCCCGGAACAGGCTCCAAGATGGGATCTCCAAGAGAACAGAAGCTACAGCGGTGGAATTAGGGTTTTCTCTCTGCGTATGGAGTTTCTGGGGTACGTAGGTATATATAGGAAGAAGGGGGGCACCGGGGGCCGTGTTGGCCAGCCTCGAGGAAGGGGGGCGCGCCCTGGGAAGGGGGGCACGCCCCCCACCCTCGAGGGCTGGTCCCACGTCCCCTGACTTGGTCCCGAAGACTCTCGAGCGTGATTTCCTCCAAAAATATCTCTCGCGAAGGTTTCATTCCGTTTGGACTCCGTTTGATATTCCTTTTCTGAAAAACCATGAAATAGGCAAAAAACAACAATCTGGACTGGGCCTTTGGGTTAGTAGGTTAGTCCCAAAAATGATATAAAAGTGAATGATAAAGCCCATTAAACATCCAAGACTTCATAAATAATAGCATGGAACAATCAAAAATTATAGATACGTTGGAGACGTATCATCTGCCGACGCAGAACACTAAGGCCTAGTTTCGCGATCCCTTCCCGAGGGTTGTTCGTACATCAAGGAGGACTCCTGAGCATCGCGACTCGGGGGCCTAACTGGTCACGTAGCCCCTCACCCCCTGGCCTCGTCCTGGCGATCTGGACGAGCAAGCGGCGGCTGACGTATGCACGAGGCCGGGCAGTGCTGACGCAGAACACTAAGGCCTAGTTTTGCATTCCCTTCCCGAGGACTGTTCATACGTCAAGGAGGACTTCTGAGCATTGCGACTTAGGAGCCTAACTGGTCACGTAGCCTCTCACCCGCTGGCCTCGTCCTGGCAATCTGGACGAGCCAGCGGCGGCTGAGGTATGCGAGGGGCCGGGCTCTGTCGCCGCAGAACACTAAAGCAAGCGGGAAGGAAATTGCGAAATCCTAGGAATTATTACAAAACATATTGTTCTTCGAATACCAAACATATGTTTTAACGCCTCCACGAGGCACGGTGCATGTTGCAGGAGATAAAAGTGGAGGGAGGTGCTGCCAGCAAGTCTCCACTTCAGCCTTGGGCGTTGCCGTCGCCCGCAAGGAGCGCCCCCTCGACGTCGGCATCACCGTCAGCCGTAGTTGCAGGGTCGGTGGCATCACCAGTAGGAGGCGCAGCATCTATGGCGAGGAACTTCTCTAGCAGGGCGTCCACCCGGTCCTTCACGGCTTTGGTAGCGGATGCGTAGCGCTCTTCGTCCATAGGCTCAAGAAGAGCTCGAAGATTGGTGCTCGTGTCACGGAGATGGAGGTGGCTAAAGACGCGCGTCAAGGCTGAAGCAGAAAGCGCACCTGCCTCGAGCGTCGTGACAAGCTGAGGGAGTTGCTCGGCAGGGCCTTGCTCATCGGTCGCCAACAGCTCCTTCAAGCCCTTCGCATAGAGCTCCTGCAGGGCCATGCGGGACTTCTGCTCAAGGGATTTGAAGGTTGCGCGGTCTTCAACAAGAATCTTTGCCTTGGCTTCTAGCAGGGCCTTTTCAGCCTCCACTTCCTCCTACGACTTCTCCAGGCGGCCGCTCTCCGTGGCCTACTCCCGTGCCGACTACTCCAGCTCGGTGTCATGGCTAGTGACCGCATCCTCCCAGGCCTTCAGCTCCTCCACCCGCACGCCGTGCTGATGGGCCTCGGCGACTTGCTCGTTGTGCAGAGTCTTCAGCTCGGCCTCCAGCACCAGGCAGCGCTCCTCTACAGCCTTGGCGTCCTTCTGCACCACGTTGTGGGCTGCCACGGCCAGGCCGGCAGCCAGCTCGCCCTCTTTGGAGGCTGTGATGGCCTGGCTCCAGGCCGCCCAGACAACTGCGTCGGACCGCAACCACCCCGAAACTAGCTCTAGGCGCCCTGACACCAGGCGACGAACAGGGCCTTGGAGGTTGTCGCGAAGCTAGGTCAGCACAGAAATGGCCCCCTCCAGAGCATCGGGCGAAGCAGGAAGATCGTGACTCGGCGACGTGATGAGGAGGCGGTACTGGTGCCAAGACCTATAGGATGGCCGCAGTGGAAGAGCCAGGGGGCTCCTGAGCTCTCGGAGCCTCGGTGGACGAGCTAAGGGGCAGACGCCTCCGAAGCCAGCTTGGCCGTGGAGATCGCCTTCTCCTACGGACGAGCATCTGTATCTCGCGAGGACGATCCGGCCGCTGAGGAGCGGGAACCGTCCTTCTGCTCCGGAGGTGACGCGGCCACGATAGGCGGCTGGGTCTCAGGGGTCGCCGCCGACTCCTTCTTCTTCTTCACCACCGATGCTAGCCTGACGGCGCAAGGGAGAAGCATCAAGAACCACCAGCAAAGATAGGAACAAAGATCAAGGAGGAACACTTACTGGTCCACGACAGTGTACTCCCTCGGCCTCTTCCAAAGCATGAAGCCCGAAAGCTTCGTTGTGTGGGGCACCAACGCCCCAGCCCCAGGAGCAGATGGGGGCACGGCAGCCGGACCCGCAGAGGCGCCGACCGGCGACGAAGCAGAGGCTCCGCCCTGGGGGAACAGCGCCGACCTGCCCTTCTTCGGGACTCCCAACTTCAGCTTCTTCAAAGGGGTGCCCTTGGACCTCGAGGTAACCCCGGCGGAGCCCGGCGACTCCCTGACTGCTTGCTCTCCGACGTCATCGTCGTCCGAAAGGACGCGGAGCAGACCAGTCTGGCATGGGGGAGAGGTCTCCCCCTGTAGGATCGAAAGTATGTCTAGAGGGGGGTTGATTAGACTACTTAACGAAATAAAAACCTAGCCTTTTCCCAATTGTAAGTCTTGGAAGATTTTAGCAATTATGCACAAGTCAAGAAATCAACTTACACATGCAATTCTAAGAGTATTGCAGCGGAATGTAAAGAAATTGCATATGAAGGTAAAGGGAGGAGTTTGAGGGAGCAAACACAATGTAGACACGGAGATTTTTTTATCCGTGGTTCGGACAGGTGGTGCTATCGTACATCCACGTTGATGGAGACTTCAACCCACGAAGGGTAACGGTTGCGCGAGTCCACGGAGGGCTCCACCCACGAAGGGTCCACGAAGAAGCAACCTTGTCTATTCCACCATGGCCATCACCCACGAAGGACTTGCCTCACTAGGGTAGATCTTCACGAAGTAGGCGATCTCCTTGCCTGTACAAACTACTTGGTTCAACTCCACAATCTTGACGGAGGCTCCCAAGTAAGACCTAACCAATCTAGGAGACACCACACTCCAAAAGGTAATGGACGGTGTGCTGATGATGAACTCCTACTCTTGTGCTTCAAATGATAGTCTCACCAACACTCAACTCTCTTTCATAGGATTGGACTTGGTGGAAAGATGATTTGAGTGGAAAGCAACTTGGACTAGGCTAGAGATCAAGATTTATGTGGTTGGAATGGAATATCATGACCTGTCGGGGAAACTGATCGCCCACGAACACCTATGGGACCGGAGCCCCTTTTCGGTACGGCAAGGGAGCGGAGGGAGCACAAAGAGCGGATCGAGGCGCGCACGCGAGCAGTTTACCCAGCTTCGGGCCGCACGGATGCCCAAAACCCTACTCCTGCCTTGGTTTGTTTATTGAGTTCTTGGCTCGGGAGCAAGAAGATCTACAGTACTGGCTACACCGAGCGTGGGAGTGATCAAGCTTCGGAACCTCCTCTACGTTGTGCATGGGCCTCCTTTTATAGTTCAAGGGGTCACCGTGAGGTGGCAACGTAGATGAGGGTAAAAGCGTAAAAGTGGTGGTAGTTGTAACAGTGTATGCACAGTGTTTTGTACCTAACCTAGACGGTGGGGGACAAAGGCATTGAATTCCCGTCGCCGTCGCCCCAAATAGTGTAAAAAGCGTCCGTCCAGGCGTCTCCGTTCGCCACAACGGAGGCCTTGTCATCCTGGCTTGCCACCGTGTCCCCCAGGCTGCACAGCCTTCCGCCACGTGCCCTTGGAAGGGCCCCAGGGCGACGCGTGGCCGGATGAGCTGGAGCGCGGGCACACAGTGGAAGCCTGCCACGGCAAGCGCCTTGCCGCGGTCGCTACCTTGCCGGGCCTGGAAGCTTGTCGCTCTCCGGGTCTTGCCGGGGCGCGCGAGGCGCCACGGATGTCTTCTGAAATGCTGTTCCTTGGCCTTCCTGGCAAGCTCCTCTTGCCAGGGTCTTGTGCTAGAGGGGTGTTCTTGAGCCTGGAGCGGCCTTCCCGGCAAGCTCCTCTTGCCGGGGTCTGGTTTCTTAACTTGAATACTTTGTTCTTGAATGGCTCCAAAGGAACTAGAGTGGGCCTTGGCGAGCGCGTGGCGAGCCCTGCCACGGGACGCTGCTACTGCCCGTGCACAAGTCGGGATACTAAGGTACCCCTACTTTAGTACACCGACAGGAGCTCCCGGGCCTGGGCCACACACGGTGTCGAGCGCTGTTGGGCCAGGCCCAAAACAGTGCACGGACACACGCGGCCCACGGCGCGCCGTATCCCACTCCGCATCCGCCGCATCCCTCCCTAACGGCACGCGTCGATTGCGGCGTCGTGGGAGAGATCATGGCATGTTTCTTTAATGGGAAAATGTGGAACGTCCCCCGCTCCCCCTTAAAAGCGGAGGAAACAGGGGCAGTTTCCCCCATTGCTTCATTGCGTCTTCAACCTCCAGAAACCCCCGCCGCTCTCCGCCTCCCCAAACGTCGAAAGAGAGCTGAGCTCCTCTTCCGCCGCCGCCAGCCTCCCCAGCGCCGCCGACCCCACTCGCCGTCCCCGCCATGGCCCCGAAGAGAGACAAGGCGAAAAACGCGAAGTCCGAGCGGGCGGCGAAGCTAGCAGCAATGTGGAAGAAGGTGGTGGTCTTCCCGCCGAGGCTTGGTGCGAGGGAGCTGAAGGACAAGTACTACTTGTTCTGGTCGAGGGAGACGAAGGCTCACCCGTGCACCAGAGTCCTCCCCGCCGAAGCCTGCGACATGTTCCCGGAAGGTTACCCTTATTTTGCTTTGTTCTTCCATTGCGGCCTCTGCCCTCCGTACTCTGAGTTCTTCTGCGACGTTATGAACACGTATGGATTCCACCTTCTAGATTGCACCCCAAACGCAGTCTTAACCTTGGCCGTTTTCGCACATCTGTGCGAAAACTTTGTCGGAGTCACCCCCAACGTAGCTCTCTTCCGCCATTTCTTCACACCTCGAGTAGAGTCTGGATCTCCTCTGTCTGGCGGCATCTCTTGGATCTTTAGGCTCAACAAGAAAGAGGCGTATTTGATTGGAGAGCTCCGCGGCAAGTGGGAGGAGTGGAGGGCCGATTGGTGCTGGGTTATGGAAGATGAACCTCAGCAATTTACCTCCCCGCGCCGGGTGCAATAGTGTGAGGCAAGGATTGGAGTGATCTGGCCCCGGAGGACGAGAAGCTGAGGATTGCCCTTACTAGGATCCTCCGCCTCCGGCAAGCCAATCTTACTGTAGGTGAGGTTGGGGCCGATTTCCTTCGTCGCCATATTGCTCCCTTGCAGGAGAGGAAAAGGGCTGCTTGGGAATTCGGCAACGCGGCTGACCGCATGAGGCTACGCCCTGGCCTCAACTACAACTTCACTGTCCTGGAGCTCAAGGGGATGATCCGGGAGCTATTCAAGCATGACCCCAAACACCCGGAGTGGTTTGCCCCGTCGCGGGGAGTAGTTCCACTATGTAACAACTCGTCACTTAGTGCCATCCGCGCGGTAATGCCGCTGTGCGACTCCCACGGGGTTGATCCCACTTGCCTGGCGCCATCTGATGAAACTGCACAAGCCTTCTTCGACAACTTGGTTGAGCTGCCGATCAATCTTGATGAGAAGAAGGGTCTCACCCGTGACACCACCGACCAGGACTTGGCGTATATCGCCACCAGGATGGAGGAGGCGGCCGTAGCCGATGCCGCGGGCGAGTTTGGATATTCCTTGGACGAGGCAGATGCAGCGGATGCAGTGAGTAGGGCCGAGGAGGAAGAGATCCTCAAGTTATTGAAGCCTGCCGGGGAGCCTGCCGGGACGAGCGAGGCTGCCGGGCAGGGCACAGAGTCCAGTGAGCCCGCTGAGGAGGACGCCGAATCGGGTGATTCCGACGAAGACTCGGGCGGGTCGCTGAACCTCGACGACGCCTCCTCATCCTCGGAGAATTCTCCGCCACCACCAAGTCCCCCAGCTCCAGCGAGGAGGCGTCCCCGCAAAGCTGCAGTCGTGGCGGAGCCCTCGGCGGCCCCGCGGCCGCAGCACCACCCGACGCGTGCCACCGTGGCGGGCAAAGCCGTCAAGGGAGCGCCCCGCGCCTCTGCAACCGCTGGAGGAGGGTCTTCGTGCTCTGGTTCCACGGCTCCTTCCGCTCCCCGGGCCTCGGCGACGACCGGAGCGGGGTCTTCGCAGACCACCGACCCAGTTTCCGCCAAGCGCCCGAGGGAGCCTTCCCCTCCAGCTCCTCGCGCCGGAGCGCGCGAGGCGGATTTCGACTTCTCCGCCCTCAGCTCCGACGAGGAGGAGGAAGAGTAAGTGGAGCAACTCTTATTTTTCTTCAGTTTGCTGTTCTTGTCTTGAATCTTCCTTGTCTGATTTTGTTCGATGCCTGCCCTTCAGGACCTTGGCGCAGAGGGTGGCGAAGAAAGCCAAGATCCCAGTGGTCGACCTCGAGGACGATCCCATCGCAGCGGCAGGGGTTGCGCCGGCGACGAGCTTGCCGGACCAGCCAGCTGCCCCGCAGGGCAGCCCCCAGCGCAGCCCCCAGCGTAATTCCTTTGTTTACTTTTTCGCTTGTTGGGCGCGCGTGGGCTTCTCGTCCTTGCTAATGTCTTGTCTGCTTGTTGACTTGTGCAGATGTGGAGCCGCAGCCTCAGGAGCGTCAAGAGTCTGCTCGCGACGAGCCGCTCGTCCCACCCTCCCCGCCAAGGAGGAGCTCCCCGGCGAGGGAGAGCACTCCGCCAAGGGCGGGTACTCCGCCAAGGGAGAGTACCCCGCCAAGGGCGAGCACCGCGACAAGGGTGGGCACCCCGCCAAGGGAAGGCGCCAGCGGCCCTCCGCCGGCAGGGACTATTTCCACGCCGCCAAGGGAGAACTCCCCGGCAAGGAACCCCGTAGAGGAAGAGGCCCGCGCAGGTAACCCTTGTACTTTTCTTCTCTTGAATTCTTCTTTTTGGATATTTGCTTGACGATTCTTCTTTTCTTTTCCTTCTATCAGATCCGCCCGCCCCGGAGCCGATGGAGACAGAGGCCATCGCCGAGGAGGACGCGCGCGGCAATGCTGGCGACGCTACCACCGCTGAAGGGATGGCCGGCGCCGACGAGCCAGCCGCCGATGAGACCGTCGCGGACGCTGACGCGGTAGCTGGGGAAGCGACCGGCGACCGCACTGACGGCCCTGAGGCCGCAGGAGCGCCGGACGCTGCGCCGGCTGCCGACCCTCCCGCTGCCGTGACCGGGTCGGGTGTCTATCTGGAGGCCGCCAACGGGGTCTTCATCCAAGTCCCGTGGGCATCTTCGTCAAGGGCGCCCGTGGAGGGGGAGAGCTTCGATGGAGAAGTCCTTGCCTCCGCCGGGCTGAGGCTTGTCGACGCGCCCGGCAGCAGCAGCGAGCCCGAGGAGGAGCAACTTCTGCGCCGGCTCCTGGCTCTGTACCGCGCCAGGCAGGCCAAGCTGGAGTCCCGAGAGGCTCTGGCTGCCAAGGCTGGCGTCGATCTGGAGAAGCGCGCCGAGGAGCTCCGCGCCGCCAATCAAGCGGCTCTCCGGAACTTGGTGGAGGAGCGGGAGGAGCTCGCCGGGGCGCACCAGGCGTTCATCCTCGAGAAGGCCGAGGTCGAGGAGCAGCAACGACTAGCCACCGAGGATCTGTCTCGGCGGGAGGGAGAGCTCAGGCAGCGGAAGGTCGACCTCGATAGCCATGAGGACGACCTTACCGCGTGCGAGCAGCCCATTGGCGGGGCTCTGCAGGAGGCGAGGGACGCCGCTGCTACCGCAGAGACCGCCAAGAGGGACTTGGAGGCGAGGGTGGCGCAGTTGGAGACGAGCTTGAAGACGAGCGAGGAGAGGATTGCCACGCTCATGTTGGCGCGGGAGAAAGACGCCCACACCCACTCGGAGCTGCAAGTCCGCCTCTCCGACAAGGGCCAGGAACTCACCGCCGCCAAGGACTCCATCGCGGACTTGGAGCTGAAGCTGTCCACCCTCACGGAATCGCTCGACGGGGCCCGGAACAGGGAGACGAAGCTGAAGGAAGATCTCCGGGCTGAGAGGGCACTGTTGGAGAGCGCCGCCCTCACGCAGAACAACTTCAGGCAGACGGTGGAGCAGTGGACCGAGGAGCTCGTCACCTCCGCCGCCAACATCGACAAGGAGATGGTGGCGCTGGGGACGGAGCACCTCGTGTACTCCCCCGACGAGAACCTCCCCCACAGCGCCAAGCTGAGCTTGTTTTTCAGAGGAGTGGCGCCGGCCCTCGCGCAGCTACGGGAAAGGCTCCCCACACAGCTGGCGAACGAGGCGCGCAGGCTTTGCACGGGTACTGTGGAGCGAGTGTTGCCGAAGCTCGTCCACCGCAACCCCGGGATCAATCTTGACAACGTCCTCCGGACCTTGCCGCCCGACGCTGACCAGGAAGCGCTGAAGGCTCGAGTTGCCCACATCGTGGCCAAGGTGGGGAAGATCAGGAGGGTTGACGGCGACCGTGTAGACTAGGTTGTTTTGTTTCTGCTTCCCTTGTCGCTGTGAACCAAGTCATGGATAGTAGTCTGTTAGAACAACGACAAGTCAACTTGTAATATAACTTTATTTTGGGTAATTGATGCAGTGTTATCTCCCTTGTTTGATTCCTTTACTTTGTATGCTTCTCACCCTATGCTTCTAGGGAACTTGCCGGCAAAAGGACCCTTGCCGCGAGCGCCGAGTGCGGAACTTCAGCGGCCTGCTGGCAATGCCCCTGCCGGCAAGAAACCTTGCCGCAGCTAGTCGCAGCACGCTTAGATTGTTGAGTGAACTCGAAAACGAAGTAAGGGCGTGACACTTGCCGCAGCTCACTTAAGTCATTGAGCGTGCTCGAAACAAAGTAAGGGCGCGGCTAGCCATGGGTAGGTTCCTCCGCGCACAGGTTTTCCATACAAAGTGTGGTCGTTCAAGGAAGATAACTAAGAATTTTAGAAATTTTGAATGCTCGAATTTTGGCAACTTAGCTTTCGTTGGTTGTTTGCTTCCCGGCAAGGCTTTCCTTTCTTGAACAGCACTTGGTCCATACCACTGTCTCCTTCCCCCCCGGAAACTTGTGCGCGAGGAACAGTTCTTGTGCTTGAGAGAAAAAAGGAAAAAGGGAGGAAACACATATATGGAGCCTTGCGGCTTGTTATTGCTTACCGGGGGTGTGTGCTGCACAAAGTGTCAGATAACACATGCAAGAAAACGGAAAGGCGTGAAATGACAAGTCGTGCGAAGTACAAAAGTTTTACTGATGCACGGGATCTGTGCCCGGCTTTGTACAAGGGTTTACATGCAACAGCGGCAAGACTTGTACAAAAGGTGGTTGCCGGAGCAGATCACGGCAACCGCGCCTCATGGGTGAAACTTGCGAAGATGCTCAATGTTCCAGGAGTTGCTCACCGGTAAGCCTTCCTCGGTCTCAAGGCGGACAGCGCCGGGCCTTGTGACTTGTCTCACCCGATAAGGGCCTTCCCACTTCGGCGTCAACTTGTTGGAATTCTTGGCGGACTGAACGCGCCGAAGAACAAGGTCACCTTCCTCGAGACTTCTGGCCCTAACTTTGCGGCTATGATTGCGGCGCAAAGCTTGCTGGTATCGAGCAGCTCGTACAGCAGCCTGAAGACGGTTCTCCTCGAGGAGCAGTGCATCATCTTGCCGCAGCTGCTCTTGCTCGAGCTCATCGTAAGCGAGCACTCGAGGAGACCCGTACACGAGTTCCGTGGGGAGAACTGCCTCTGCTCCATAGACAAGAGCAAAGGGTGTCTGCCCGGTGGCTCGATTTGGCGTCGTCCTGATTGACCAAAGAGCCGCCGGCAACTCCTCAATCCAGTTTCTTCCGCACTTGTGCAGCCTGTCGAAAGTTCTTGTCTTGAGCCCGCGCAGCACTTCGGCGTTTGCCCTCTCTGCTTGACCGTTGCTCCTTGGGTGAGCAACAGAAGTGAAGCAGACCTTGGCGCCAAGGTATTGGACGTATTGCATGAAGGTGTGACTTGTGAACTATGTGCCGTTGTCGGTGATGATCCTGTTAGGGATTCCGAAACGGCAAACAATTGACCTGAAGAACTTGACTGCTGACTGTGCGGTCACCTTTCTCAGTGGTTCCACTTCCGGCCACTTTGTGAACTTGTCGATAGCGACGTACAAGTACTCAAAGCCCCCGACTGCGTGGGGAAAGGGGCCGAGGATGTCGAGCCCCCAGACCAAAAAGGGCCAGGACAAAGGGATCGTCTGGAGAGCATGAGCTGGCTGATGTATTTGCTTGGCATGGAACTGGCACGCTTCACACTTGGTTACTTGTGTAGTTGCATCTTGGAGGGCTTCTGGCCAAAATAAACCTTGCCGGAACGCCTTCCCGGCAAGTGCTCTTGCGCCAATGTGGTGGCCACATATGCCTCCATGTATCTCTGCCAACAGCTTATGTCCATCTTCCCGGGAAATGCACTTCAATCTGACACCATTGAGTCTTCTTCTGTACAGTTCATTGCCGACGAACTGGTACATACTTGACTGCCTGGTTATTCTCTCTATCTCTTCTGGCTCTTCGGGAAGTTCTCCAGTTTGAAGAAAATGGACAATATGCTGCGCCCATGCTGGAGCTTGAGGCTCAACAACAAGGACTAAAGGCATCATCGCCGCTGCGGGAACGTCAGCTTCTACGGCAAGAACCTACGGCTCTGCCGGAGCTGAACGTTCCCCGGCAAGCCCGCCGGGGCAAGACTTGTCGGGAACGCCTGCTTCAACTGTACGAACCCTAGGGTCCGCAGGAGCAGACTGTTCCTCAGCAAGTTGGTCGTTGATCTTGGGGACCTTGGCGGCGGCTTCAGGAAGATCCGCCGGCAAGTAGTCGTCGGAGACCATCTTTCTCTTCTTGCTTTGCCCAATTGATGGTGTAACGGATGGCTGAGTTAGCTTGAGCATGAAGGTTCCTGGTTCCACAGGTAGCTTCAACGCAGCACACTTTGAAAGGCCGTCACCGATGTCATTTTGAGCCCTCGGAACGTGCTCCATTTGTATGCCTTCAAAGTGTTCTTCAAGCTTTCTCACTTCGTCAACGTAAGCTTCCATCAATGGGCTCTGGTAGCTCTTGTTTACTTGTCGGACGACCAACTGTGAATCTCCCCGCACAATCAGCTTCTTGATCCCTTGGAACGTGTCGGTCTCCTCGAGCTCGCTGTCGGGGATCTGTAGCTTGCGGATCACAGCAGCGGAGACCAAGTTCAGGACGGCCCCGCCGTCAACCAGCATCTTGGTGACCTTGAGGTTGCAGATGGTTGATGAAACCAACATCAGCAAGCACCCGACCGCAGTTGTGCGGTCAGGGTGGTCCTCAATGTCGAAGATGATGGGCGTGCTGGACCACTTCAGGAGTTTGCGCGACTCGACGGGTGGCTCTGCTGCATTGACTTCCCGCACCCATTTCTTGAGTTGGCGGTGGGAAGTATGCAGAGAGGCACCTCCATCGACGCACAAAACTTCTGTGGCCTTCTGGAACTCCTGCTCGTTGTTGTCTCCGTCGTCCATGTCGTCGTCGTCGTCTTCGTCTTCGACGCTCGATGTGAGTCCGAGCGTCTTCTTGTCGCCTGTCGTCGAGGACTTGGCGTTGATCGCGGCGGGCTCGTGGATCCGACGACGCCGTGGAGTCGTCGTCGATGTTGATCCGGCGAGTGAGCGATTTCTGCTTCCGCGACGGGGAGTGCACGGTAGTTGCACCCCCGGCGGTCTTGTCTCCATCAGCCCGCGCCTGGCTAACTTGCCGCGGCCGTGATGTTGCCGGCTGCTGCGGCGTGTCGTTGTTGGCGAAGGCGATGAGGCTTTGGATAGTAGCCCTCCAGTCTTCGGCCTTGTCTGCCGCTGGAGGGAAGTCGAGGAGCAGCTGAGATCTAGCGAGTGCTTCTGCTGGAGTGGAGGGGAGCGGTAGCAGTGCGAGGAGCGAGATATGCTCGGACTTCTAACAGCGTTAGAAGGAGCAGGGTCTCGCCCCGGCGACCGCGCCTTGCTCGTGCCAGCACGTTGGCCTTGAGCCACCCGCGACCCGCCAACTTGTTCTTGGCCCAGCAAGCGGATGGTACCCTGCGTACCACGCCGTCACTGTTCCGGCACCTCCTGAGAGGGGCGTGGCGCGTGCACGGACGCCGAGGTCTTGGAGTGAGCTCGGTCGTCCGTCTTGTCCTTGGACTTGGCGGCGCCGTGAGTTTCCTCGCCGGCGTCCGTCCTTCCGCCAGCGTCTACCCCACCAACCGTTGGTTCTGGTGGTGGTGGGATCGACGCGGACGGGCCTCCGACCTCCGAAGCCTTCTTCTTCGGTGGCATGCTAATGTAGTCGATGTGGTTGATGAAGTTGACGAAGCTGCTGAAGATTACGCCCGCATGAACGCCGGATCAGGTTCACACAACCTCGACGCCCCCTACCTGGCGCGCCAAAGATGTCGGGGAAACTGATCACCCATGAACACCTATGGGATAGGAGCCCCTTTTCGGCACGGCAAGGGAGCGGAGGGGGCACAAAGAGCGGATCGAGGCGCGCACGCAAGCAGTTTACCCAGGTTTGGGCCGCACGGATGCGTAAAACCCTACTCCTGCCTTGGTTTGTTTATTGAGTTCTTGGCTCGGGAGCAAGAAGATCTACAGTACTGGCTACACCGAGCGTGGGAGTGATCAAGCTTCGGAACCTCCTCTACGTTGTGCATGGGCCTCCTTTTATAGTTCAAGGGGTCACCGACAGGTGGCAACGTAGATGAGGGTAAAAGCGTAAAAGTGGTGGTAGTTGTAACAGTGTATGCACAGTGTTTTGTACCTAACCTTGACAGTGGGGGACAAAGGCATTGAATGCCCGTCACCGTCGCCCCAAATAGTGTAAAAAGTGTCCGTCCGGGCGTCTCCGTTCGCCACGACGGAGGCCTTGTCATCGTGGCTTGCCACCGTGTCCCCCAGGCTGCACCGCCTTCCGCCACGTGCCCCTGGAAGGGCCCCAGGGCGACGCGTGGCCGGATGAGCTGGAGCGCGGGCACACAGTGGAAGCCTGCCGCGGCAAGCGCCTTGCCGCGGTCGCTACCTTGCCGGGCCCGGAAGCTTGTCGCTCTCCGGGTCTTGCCGGGGCGCGCGAGGCGCCACGGCATGTCTTCTGAAATGCTGTTCTTTGGCCTTCCTGGCAAGCTCCTCTTGCCAGGGTCTTGTGCTAGAGGGGTGGTCTTGAGCCTGGAGCGGCCTTCCAGACAAGCTCCTCTTGCCGGGGTCTGGTTTCTTAACTTGAATACTTTGTTCTTGAATGGCTCCAAAGGAACTAGAGTGGGCCTTGGCGAGCGCGTGGCGAGCCCTGCCACGGGACGCTGCTACTGCCCGTGCACAAGTCGGGATACTAAGGTACCCCTACTTTAGTACACCGACATGACCTCAACACAAGTGTAGGTGGTTCTCCTTCAGAAAATGTATGTTGGAAGTGTACGCATGTTCTGATGGCTTTCTCCATGAATGAAGAGTGGATGGAGGGGTATATATAGCCTCCACACAAAATCTAACCGTTACACACAATTTACCAAACTCGGTGGGACCGAATCAGAGAACTCGATCAGACCGATTTAGTTCATAATGTGACCGTTAGGCATTTCGGTGGGACCGATATGATCAACTCAGTAGGACCGATTTCATTAGGGTTAGGGCATAACGTAATCTCGGTGAGACCGATTACACAAATTCGGTAGGACCAATTTTGGTAATAAGCTAACCAAAGAGTTGGTCATGCAAACTCAGTGGGACCGATTCACCCGTTTCGGTTGGACCGAAGTGTTACAAAGGGGAAATAGAGAGTCTGCATTGCGAACTCGGTGGGACTGATCGCTCATCTTGGTTAGACCGAAATGTTACGAAGGGAAACAGAGAGTTTGCAATCCCATCTCAGTGAGACCGAGATCCCTATCGGTGAGACCGAAGTGACTAGGGTTTGTGGCAATGGCTATGTCAAGAGAACTCGGTGGCGCCGAATAGAAGGTTTCGGTGGGGCCGAGTTTGACTTTTGGTTTGGGACATATGTGGATGTGAGAAACTGGTTGAGGGTTTTGGAGCATATCACTAAGAATTTTGAGCAAGAAACCCATTAAGCAACACCTCATCCCCTTTTAATAGTATTGGCTTTCCTATGGACTCAATGTGATCTTGGATCACTAAAATAGAAAATGTAGAGTCTTGAGCTTGAGCCAATATGTGTCCTTAGCATTTTGAGGGGTCCACATTTCTAATCCATGCCATGCCAATCATTGAACTTTCCTAATATATTTATCTTGAGATAGCATTAGTTCAATGAGCTATATGTTGTTAGTAATTACCAGAACCACCTAGGGATAGTTGCACTTTCAATCTCCCCCTTTTTGGTAATTTATGAGAACATATAGATCAAAGCTTCGACAAATGATAATAAGATTGAAAAACATCATCGCTTTGAGAAGTATGTGATAAGCAAGAGCCCCCCCCCCTAAATGTGTGTATTATTTAAAATTTTCTTTTTAATACAAATACACAATCGATTAGGATCATGCATGGGTTACTCTTCCATGTCACATACATCTTGGTGGAGCGCTCAAAATGATATAAACTAAAATCATTCACTCATCACCAAGCAAAGTGAATGATCATATAGGGATATAAAAGATAATATCATTCAAGCAAGCATTAAAGTAGCATATGATCAATCACATGTTAAAACAAGTATCTCACACAAGGACCTAAAGAATAAACCAAGCACACAATAAAGTTCAACCAAAAACAAGATAGACAAAGAAGCAAAACACTCTCTCTCGAAGCCTATGATCTATACATATTTCTCCCCCTTTGGCAACAAGTTAGCAAAAAGTTCAAATATGCATAGTGTTATGCGTCTCTGAAGCTTGGTCTCTGGGAGGCGGTGTAGAGAGAACTCCAAGGACGAAGGCATCAGTTGATGTAGTTGGAGCTGGTGGAGTGGCTGCTGGAGGTGGCACTGAAGCTGTGGCTGCTGGTGCTGATGCTGTTGCTCTTGTATCAGGTACAGGCACTGCAGCAGACCTCTGTCCTATAGGCACTCGCTGAAATGCATCAGTAGTTCCCTTCCCTTTTCTCTCTTCTGCTTCCTCCTGGAGCTGCTCAACTATAGTCTGTATCTCATTCACCTTCAGATGAAGATCATATAATTTTGTTTCAATGATCATCTCCAAGCTCTCCTGATTTTGAGTCAGGGTGGCCAAGCCCTTCTCAATCATCAAATTGCTTGAATCAGATATGCCATTTGATCTTGTTTAGATTTGAGGGACACTTGAGATGCCTCTTCAACACTTGGCATGTTTGCTGCTTTCTCAGCTCTAGCTTTCTCTCTCTTTTCTTATGCTTGCACAGATATGGGATCTTCTTCATCCATGACAACTGTGTTTTCCTCAAATCCAGGTAACAAGGGAAGATGTTCTTTGTCCGATAAGTATGTGTCTGTGCCCATCTTGGAGTTGATGAGCATCTAGATGTGTGGAGCATACCCACATGATCTCTTCTGGTCTGCAGCAGTCCTCTTGATTGTTTCAACAATCATACTCATCACTTTGAACTTCTGAGGCACATCAAATATCTACAGCAAGTTGATTGAATGGCCTCTGATCATCTTGTGATCTCCAGATTTGGGCAACAATGTATGCCTCAATATAGTGTTGATTGTAGCTAGACCATACAACAAGTAATGAACAGATACAAACTTGTGTGTTTCCAATGCTTTGTCTAGGATTTCTTTGTACATGTTGGCCATAGAATTGTGGTCTTTCTTCTTCTTGGCATAGACATCCATGTCATCCTCATGCTCTTCAGGGGCTTTTATCAGTTTAGCCCATTCTTCAACAGTGGATTGGTACCTAGTACCTTTAGACATCCATACAACTCTACCATCTGGATAGAAATGTGCTGTAGAGTAGAATTGCATGATGAGTTCATCATTCCATTTTGTCAGCTTTTGACCCAGAAATTTGTCAACACCACATGGTTTGAAACTTTCATGCACACATGGAAAATGATCTTTATTTTGCTTGATGTATTCCCAATCAACCCATCTCATGTCACATACCATTGGCTTCTTGTCAAGCAGAATGGTCTCATAGAAATCCTGCTGTTCTTTTGTATGAAATATGTAGTCAACTGTAGTCCTTCTCCTCACAACATATGGATCAGATTGTCTCCAACATATGAGACCTGCATCCTTCTTCAACTTCATGTCCTCAGCAACAATATGACTATCATCATGATCAGGAATCTTGGGCTTCAATTTTCTGAGAACTTGGACCTCAGCATCTTCATCAATATCACGCACTGGGGCCTTGTTCTTTTCTGCAGCTGGAATGTTCCTTATGCTTCTCTTGGGTACAGACTTGGTGGCTTGAGCAGCAGCTTTGGGGGTAGTCTTGGGCTTTGAAGGAGCAACCCCTGACTTAATGGCATCCCCCATCAGCTTCTGAGATTTAGGTGCTGGTGTAGCATCCTCTTCTTCTTCTTCTTCTTCTTCTTCTTCTTCTTCTTCTGCTTCTTCATCATCATCATCTCTCATAGATGGATTGCCAATCACTCTGGCTGTGGTCTTTCTAGCTCTCTTCTTTGTTCCTGCTGGCTCATCATCTCTGGTTTCATGAGTGAACACCATTGTTTCTTGAGTCGATGCTCTGGCCTTTGACATTGGAGATCTTTTGGCAGGGGCCTTCTTGTTTAAACCTGGCTTGATAGCCCTAGTTGATTCTTTCACAGCTTGCTTCTTTGAGGTGGCCTCATGAGCCACAAAATCCTCATCCTCACTGTCAGAAGTTTTCTTCTTCCTTGTCTTGGTAGCAGCCTTTGGAAGATTACTTGGATTGCTCCTGCTACTCTCATAGTAGCTGCTATTTGAGGGACTAGAGCCCTCACTCAACTGTGCTTGCTCCTCTGACTTGTTCTGGCTGTCACTTTGATCACACATTGTTGACACTGTAAGCAAACCCTGTGAATAGATGTAGATGAGGTAGAGTGGATAAGCATCACAAAGTGTAGAGTTTTTGCAAAATAGATGACTCAAAAACTTTGTTTTAGTTCTCCACAGAAAGCATTTCAGAGCTATCGATTGGTTAAACTCGGTGATACCGAAGCAATTTTGGAACCTAAACTAGTGAACCCGGTCAGATCGAGTCACAGTTCGGTGGCACCAAGATTTCTAGGGTTTCACAGAGAGTCGAACTCGGTCACACCGATTTGCAGTATTCAATCAGACCGAAAATCGCATGTGCAATGGCCTAAGCCAAATCGGTGAGACTGATTTCTACAACTTGGTCGGTCCGAGATGAGTTCGGCGTAGACCTAACCCTAAATTTTCAGATCAAATCTAATCTAAGGATGTTTTTTAGTTGATAGATAGTTTGTATACGTGGTAAAGATCATGGTAAAGTAATGTGCTATGAATCAGAGTTAAAGGAATAGCACATAGAGTCGAACCCATACCCTAGTTCGGCGAGAGTTCGCTATGGCAACAATGGCGGAGCAGATTTCCGTTGACGGTGATGGAAACCAGCGGCGGGAGGTGGCTGGCGGCAAGGTGACGATCTGGAGACCCGAGGAGGCAGAGCAGGACACACGCGTGGGCTGAGGAGTTTGAAGAAATTTCCAAAATCTCACCCGTGGGTATATATATCCCGACCCTGTCGGTGTGACCGAGTGGAACAACTCGGTGGCACTGAGATGCAGAATCGCAAGTGGTTACTGCAACTTGGTGTGACCGAAAAGTTCAAATCGGTTGCACCGAGATTGAAATCCTAGATCAACTTAGTGAACTCGGTGTGACCGAAGTGGATGACTCGGTCGTACCGAAATGCACAAAGAGGTTTTGGAAGTTTAAGTCTATGACGAATCGGGGACTCCGAGTACTCCTCACACAGAGTGGTTCGAATCTGCCTTGATCAAATTTTGTGATGTAGCATGAATAGAGTTTGAGACAAGAAAAGCATAGATACCTAGAGGGAGTTCTTAGGCATTCTTGTCCATCCATTCGGCAAAAGAGAAAGAGCCAAACAATCAAAGCAACAAATGGATGTCATCGAATGAGTAAATTATGCATCAAACATGCTCACATAATAAGATGGCAAATGAAATATGTGACAAAGCATTCACAATCACTCTAGCATTTATCAAGCAATTTGGCGATGACTAGGTTTTCTATATATGAGTATATTGACTTAGGAGTCAAATGAGAACATTTGATCATAGGTCATACTCATCGTTTAAGCACAAGTGGGGTTACCACTTTTACATAAAGCATTGTTGTGTTCACATCATTATAGTTACTTTTGCTCAATTGATTAGAGTAAAGCTCCCCCTAGATGTGATATCCCCCTAAGAGGGATGAACTAACCTTGGGTTTTGTCGATGATGACTTCATGTAGGTGTTGAAGATGTGGATGCTCAATGTTGATGTAGATCATTTGGAGCAATCCATTGGAGTGAGTTGCACTTTCAATACCTATACGGGTTAGTCCCACAAGGAGCAAACAAGGATATCCATGGACATAGAGTGAATTGCACACAAGATAGTGTCCATGAAAGCATTAGGTTACCTTGTCCCTTGACTTACTAACAAGAGGGTTTGTGACTCCTTGAACTAGTGCAAGATGTGGGAGTTGTTGCACTTTCCCTTGCCAATATGAATAATAGTGGAGTATGTTGGCGGAGTCACCCTCGAGAACTCTCTAGTTCTTCTTCTTCGGGATCCACACCATCTTTATGGGAATCCTTGGAGTTGTAGATGTAATTGATGAAGTAGAACTTGAAGTAGTCTTGGGAACCCACTTGAACAAGGCCTTGGGAGCTTCTTCAAATGCATCAATATCCTCTTGAAGCTTGTCCTTGCCCTTTTGCTTGTGGTCCAGTGGTGGAAAATCATCTTGAGCTTGTGTTCCTTGGAAAGAAGTAGGATCATACTTCTCTTGTTGAGGAACAAACTTAGTCTTGGTGTATTGATATTCTTCCCACTCAACTCCATTGGCATTGAACTTTCGTTCAAAACCAACACCTTGATTCTTCCGGTGTCTTCCTTGCTTGTGTACAATCTCCTCAAATTGCTTACTTCCGGCAAGGCTCTTGTAAACACCTTTCTCTATAATTCCCTTCAATAGGCTATTTTCTTGCTCAAGTGTAACTTGGCTAAGAGAATCATTAGTGGAATCAAGAGTACTACTAGAACAACAATATTTAATTTAGCATGATTATTGTTACTACTAGATGAAGAATCTTTCTTGTTCTTGTTGCTAGATTTAACTTGTGGCATGTAAGTAGATAAGAGTAAACGTTTGGCAATGTAAGAAGAACTTTTCTTGCGAAGATCATCATTGATTGCTTTTAAGAACTCATGCTCTTGCTCAAGGTTGAGCTTTTCAAAGTGTAACTTCTCATGAGTCTTTGAAAGTTCTCTATGATCTTCCAAGGTAGTTTCATGAGCTAACTTAAGAGTGTTTAGTTCTTTAGTTAGACGCTCAATCTCCTTCTTATCATCGTCATTCGTTTTATCTTGATTAGCATGATTAATAGCAAGTTCATCATAGTTTTCATAACTAGAGTTGTCAACAAGTAAATCATCATCTCCTAGCAAATCATCTTCATCACTATTGAAATTAACATACTCGGTGTGTGATACCTTTGGGCCTTTAGCCATGAAGCATCTTCCAATTCCTTCATTTGGTGAGTCAAATATGTCGTAGGAGTTGGTTGACACAAATGCTAGACCGGCAACACCTTCATCTTGAGTATATTCGGAGTCAGAGTGATAACTTCTTTCAGAGTGATGGTCAGAGTCGGAGCCGGATACCCATTCACCAACGTGAGCTTGATGTCTTCGTTTTGTGTAGCTCTTTGATGACTTGTCTTTCCTTTCTGAATCCTTGCTTCTCCGAGAGGATCTTCATTCATAACGATCATCTCCACTCCTTCTCTCTCTTGGTGGTGATTCTTCTCTCCTACTCCTTCTTTTGGGAGAATCTTCTCTTCTTTTGTAAGGAGTTGTACACTCATTGGAGTAGTGTCCGGGTCTTCCACAATTGTAGCAATTTCGTTCACGACTTGAAGATCTTTTGTCATTGTAGGACCTTGACTTGGAACTTCTCTCCTTGCTTCTACTCTTGTAGAACTTGTTGAAGTTCTTCACCATTAGGCTCAATTCTTCATTGAAGGTTTGTTTCTCACTTGATGATGTGGGAGCATCACATGAGGCTTTGTAAGCACCACTTGACTTGTTGTGGAGCTCTTCCTTATCCTTAAGTGACATCTCATGAGCAACAATTCTTCCAATGACTTCCGTAGGCTTGTGATCTTTGTAATTGGGCATCATTCGGATCAATGTGCACACGGTATCATATTTTCCATCCAAGGCTCTTAGGATCTTCTTGAGGATGAATCTGTCGGTCATCTCCTCACTTCCTAAGCCGGCAATCTCATTTGTGATGAGAGCAAGCCTAGAGTACATTTCAGCGACACCTTCACCATCCTTCATTTTGAACTTGTCAACCTGACTTTGAAGCACATCCAATTTGGATTCCTTGACAGAGTCAGTACCCTCATGCATATCAATCAAAGTATCCCAAATTTCCTTTGCATTCTCAAGACGCCTGATTTTGTTGAATTCTTCGGGGCACAATCCGTTGAAGAGGACATCACAAGCTTGAGCATTGTATTGCAGCATCTTCAACTCTTCCATGGTAGCTTCACGGTTTGTTTCTCTCCAATCAAAGAATTCACCTTGCAAGCCAACACACACAATAGCCCAAAACGGCAGGGTTATGTCCAAGAATATGCATTTTCATCTTATGCTTCCAACTAGCAAAATTTGTACCATCAAAGTAAGGACCTCTATGGTGGTAATTTCCCTCGCTAGACGTCATACTCTCCTAGGTTGTGAAACCATTGCTATGATCACCAAAAGCTATGGAAATCAAGGCAAATGGAGACCTTAGCTCTGATACCACTTGTAGGATCGAAAGTATGTCTAGAGGGGGGTGATTAGACTACTTGACCAAATAGAAACCTAGCCTTTTCCCAATTTTAAGTCTTGGCAGATTTTAGCAATTATGAACAAGTCAAGCAATCAACATACACATGCAATTCTAAGAGTATAGCATTGGAATGTAAAGCAATTGCATATGAAGATAAAGGGAGGAGTTTGAGGGAGCAAATGCAATGTAGACACATATTTTTTTTTATCTGTGGTTCTGATAGGTGGTGCTATCGTAGATCCACGTTGATGGAGACTTCAACACACGATGGGTAACGGTTGCGCGAGTCCACGGAGGGTTCCACCCACGAAGGGTCCATGAAGAAGTAACCTTGTCTATCCCACCATGGCCATCACCCACGAAGGACTTGCCTCACTAGGGTAGATCTTCACAAAGTAGGCGATCTCCTTTCCCGTACAAACCCCTTGGTCCAACTCCACAATCTTGACGGAGGCTCCCAAGTAAGACCTAACCAATCTAGGAGACACCACTCTCCAAAAGGTAATAGACGGTGTGTTGATGATGAACTCCTTGCTCTTGTGCTTCAAATGATAGTCTCCTCAACACTCAACTCTCTTTCATAGGATTGAATTTGGTGGAAAGATGATTTGAGTGGAAAGCAACTTGGAGAAGGCTAGAGATCAAGATTTATGTGGTTGGAATGGAATATCTTGACCTCAACACAAGTGTAGGTGGTTCTTTCTCAGAAAATCTATGTTGGAAGTGTAGGCATGTTCTGATGGCTTTCTCCACGAATGAAGAGTGGGTGGAGGGGTATATATAGCCTCCACACAAAATCTAACCGTTACACACAATTTACCAAACTCGGTGGGACCGAGTCAGAGAACTCGGTCAGACCGATTTAGTTCATAATGTGACCGTTAGGCATTTGGGTGGGACCGATATGATCAACTCGGTAGGAACGATTTCATTGGGGTTAGGGCATAACGTAATCTTGGTGAGACCGATTACACAAACTCGGTAGGACCGATTTTGGTAATAAGCTAACCAGAGAGTTGGTCAGGCAACCTCGGTGGGATCGATTCGCCCGTTTCGGTTGGACCAAAACGTTAGGAATGGGAAACAGAGAGTTTGCATTGCGAACTTGTTGGGACCGATCGCTCATCTCGGTTAGACTGAAACGTTGCACAGGGAAACAGAGAGTTTGCAATCCCATCTCGGTGAGACCGAGATCCCTATCGGTGAGACCGAAGTGACTACGGTTTGTGGCAATGGCTATGTCAAGAGAACTCAGTGGCGCCGGATAGAAGATTTCGGTGGGGCCGAGTTTGACTTTTGATTTGGGACATATGTGGATGTGAGAAAGTGGTTGAGGGTTTTGGAGCATATCACTAGGCATTTTGAGCAATAAACCCATTAAGCAACACCTAATCCTAATATTGGCTTTCCTATGGACTCAATGTGATCTTGGATCACTAAAATAGAAAATGTAGAGTCTTGAGCTTGAGAAAATATGTGTCCTTAGCATTTTGAGTGGTCCAAATTTCTAATCCATGCCATGCCAATCATTGAACTTTCCTGAAATATTTATCTTGAGATAGCATTAGTTCAATGAGTTATATGTTGTTAGTAATTACCAAAACCATCTAGGGATAGTTGCACTTCCACCCACGCGCCTTCTCGGATCGCCTCCGAGTCTGCATTCTCCTCCTCATCAGGCCCGCTGGAGGACACCATTACTGAGGAGCTCGGGGGCCAAGAAGGCACCAGAGGCACGAGCCCCTTCTCGTCGAAGACAGCCATGGCATCGGCAACTTTCTCCCCGTTCGGGCGGCTGTAAAACCGAAGATGAGAGTCCGGGGGCACCCCTGATCCTTCTCGAGCAGGGCACGCACGACCTTGTCCAGCTCCTCCTTGGACAAGTCATCTGGGCGCAGTCGGAGGTCATCGTCTGTGCCCTTGAGCTTCCACAGGGGGCGCGAATGCGCCTGGAGCGGAGCTAGGCGCTGCGTTAGGAATTCCTTGACAATCATGGCCCCCATCAGCTTCTCCGCCTTTGGATCATCGGTCTTCAGGTCTGCCGCCATCTTCTCCAGCAATAGCTCCGCCCTGGGATCAGTGAGCTTCTCATGAGTCCACCCTTCCAGGGGCATTGGCTGCGAGGTCGGCAGCTCCAGCCGGGGATGTGAGCACTTGGCACCCATGAAGATCCACTTGTTCCTGAAGTCCTCCACCGTCTAAGAAATCGCATAGCTACCGTTGGCAGCAACAAAGCAGGCGCATCCCGAGCACTGGCTGCCATTGATCCGAATGTAGAGGAAGTGGCGGAGGAGCGCAACGGAAGGCATCACCCCCAGAAATGCCTCGCAATAGAAAGCAAAGATCGACAGAAGGAGGACAGAGTTGGGATGAAGATGGAGTGCGTGGAGCTTGTAGTGGCGAAGCACGGCGTACAAGAAATCAGAGAAAGGAGGAACCAGCCCGGCATAGACGTTGTGCAAGAAGAAGGGGTAGAAGGTGCCGCCAAGGTCTCCATCTTGGCAGAGCCAACCTGGAGCGCCGTCTTCCCCCATTTGTTGCTACCATCGGCTGACAGTTGGAGCGTGGTGGCGAGGTGCTTCTCCTCGGTGATGGAGGACGTGCTCAAGGTAGGCTCAAACTAGGAGGGAGAGCGTGCGGCCTTCGCCTTGTCGGACGCCATCGACTGTGAACTCGGGGGAGAGATCAGGAGGATGTGGAATCTCTTGGGACAGGAAGGAGAAGGGGATCTAGAACAAGACAAAGGAAGGTAATGAAAGCCCAGCAGCGCCCGCCAGCCTTTTGTCAGATGAGGGCAGTTGCCAAGGCAGCATGGGGAAGCAGAGATGCCCACGTCCAATCAGTCGCCACACATTGATAAAGGCCACAGGCAATTGGGGCCCGCGGCGCCCCGCACTTGCCCCTTGGCTTCGCCTTGAAGCTAAGTTCGAGCGTGGGCCCGGGGGCTACTGTCAGCATCCTGGGAACGGGGGTACCCAGGCTTGCCTGCCTACGACCTGAGACGTGGCTCCATCGGTGGCCTGGTACGGCCCAGCTTCAGCAACCACAGCTCAAGAACCTCGCGAGGGGTTAAGCCTCGCGAGGCAGACGAGGGCAAGACCTCCCTGGGGGCAGCCTCTCTAGGCTGGCTCCCGAGGAGCGGATATACCTATGCAAGGTGCATCTCGCATGGTTCACGTGACGTGAGCCATGACGGCCAAGGCTAGGCGGGTGCTAGCTGGCGTAGTGTACCAGTTTCCCCTTTGGTGCTAAGGGGGTAAGCGCAGGCGCGGAGTCCCGAGGAATCAAACAAAGGTCTCCATATTGGTGCAACAAGACCAAGGACCGTCAGGACAGCTGAATGGAGGTCACCGTGGATCCCGGCGCGGCGTCACCACCAAAGCCTTTGGCAGGCGAAGACTACTTTTGTTAGGATAGATTGTACTAGTTGTTTCCCTTCAAATTTGGCCGTTGTGGGATCCCTACCTACTGATATTTGGGAAGACGACCAAGGCCACTATAAATAGGACCTAGCCACAACCATAGAGGGGCAGATTCTGGGAGAGGGGAATTCAACCATAGAGAGAGAGAGGGCATTCCACCATAAGAGGGATCGGATCCATTCTACCCTGACCATACCACAAGATCATCTGAGCCCAAGAACACCTCTCCTCCTGAGACTGTTCATCCACTTTACTAGTTCATCCTCAGCCCCACGAGGCAATCCACCACACACACTGGAGTAGGGTATTACACCGCAAGGTGGATTGAACCAGTATAAACCTCTGTGTCTCTTGTTCTTTGAGTTCGTCGAGCTAGGCCGTGGAATCATAGGGAGAGCGCGCTGGGGAGAGAGTGTTCTTCGTGCGCACCCCAAAGTTTGAACCTCTCCAGGGTTTGCGGAACCTGAAATCCGACAGGGTCCAAGAAGAAGCAACCTTGTCTATCCCATCATGGCCATCGCCCATGAAGGACATGCCTCACTCGGGTAGATCTTCACGAAGTAGGCGATCTCCTTGCCCTTACAAACTCCTTGGTTCAACTCCACAATCTTGTCAGAGGCTCCTAAATGACACCTAACCAATCTAGGAGAGACCACTCTCCAAAAGGTAATAAATGGTGTGTTCATGATGAACACCTTGCTCTTGTGCTTCAAATGATAGTCTCCCCAACACTCAACTCTCTCTCTCTCTCAGATTTGGATTTGGTGAAAAGATGATTTGAGTGGAAAGCAACTTGGGGAAGGCTAGAGATCAAGATTCTTGTGGTTGGATTGAAATGTCTTGATCTCATCACATGAGTAGGTGGTTCTCTCTCAAAAAATGAGTAGTGGAAGTGTAGACACGTCATGATGGCTCCCCCACCAATGGAGAAGGGGGCGGAGGGGTATATATAGCCTCCACACAAAATCCAACTGTTACACACATTTGACCCAACTTGGTCAGACCAAATGCAAGAACTCAGCCATGCCAGCAGTTCAAAATGTGAATGTTAGGAATCTCAATGGGACCGATGTGATCAACTCGGTGGGACCGATGTGCTAGGGCTAGGGGAAAACCTCATCTCGGTGAGACCGATTGCATGAACTCGGTGAGACGGATTTCAGCAATGAGCAAACAGAGAGTTGGTAAGGCAAACTCGGTGGGACCGATTGCACATTCCGGTGAGACCGAAATAATTACAACACGCAACAGAGAGTCTGTAAGGCCATCTCGGTGAGATCGAGATCCGTATCGGTGTCACCAAATTGTCTAGGGTTTCTGGCAGTGGCTATGTCAAGTGAACTCGGTGGCGCCAGGTAGATCAAATTGGTGGGGCCAAGTTTGACTTTGGGTTTTGGACATATTTGGAATTTGAGAAAGTGGCTGAGGGTTTTGGAGCAATATCACTAAGCACTTGAGCAAGTATACCATTAAGCATCACCTCAACCCCTTTTAATAGTATTGGCTTTCCAATGGACTCAATGTGATCTTGGATTACTAAAATGAAAATGAAGAGTCTTGAGCTTTTGCCAATCTATGTCCTAAGCATTTTGAAGGGTTCCACATCCTCTTGTCCATGCCACTCCAATGTTGAACTCATCTGAAATACACTAGGTAAAGGTATTACTCCAACAACTGATATGTTGACATTAATTACCAAAATCACCCAGGGAGCACTTGTGCTTTCAGTCTCCCCCTTTTTGGTAATTCATGACAACGTACATCAAAGCTCTAGATAAAGGATATGACGAGTAACAAGTAAAGCTTTGGAAAGACATGTAACTCGCATGCCCCCCCTACATGTATGCATTCATGCAAGGATTGAATATAAGAGCATGTGAATGCACAAGCATGACAGAGAAAATAATGAGTTCCATGTATCTTGGCTCTATACATCAGAGCAAATGATGTAGATGAAGGAATGTGTACCTTCATGTTCATGAATTCTTCTTGTAAACAGTATGTCCATCAGCAAGAGATCATCATGCACATGAGTGTGATGAATATACTTACCTTGTGGTCTTGAGTTGGCTCTGGAAGAGGTGAATTTGAGAAAACATGGTTAAATAACACAAGAACACTCTAATTAAATCAATTTCAGGGAACCACAAGTGTACCAAGACTAGGATGACATGTAATGAGTGAGTACTTAGTACTTCATTTGGATGTAGACGTGTCCCCAACAATTTAAAGATATGCAATGGACTCAAAATATTTTCTTTCCTAGAAATAAACTCTTTCTCCCCCTGAATCTGATATTGGATAATGGGAGAAGATAGGGAAAGAGAAAATCATATCTTGATAAATCAGAGCATGTCATGAATCAGAGCATAAACAAATCAGAGCATGTCATGAATCAATTTCGAAGAAGGGTACTTCTGGAGCTTGAGTCAAACAGGCTTGGTCCTTGAGACACACTACAAAGCAGCACATTGATAAAGATGGGGGTAGAGGATAAGAATCATTGAGTGGAGCTGGAGAAGAAATGAAATATGCAATGGCAAAAGGTTTTCTCAGTAGTTGTCGGATTCAGGGCTCGGCTGGCCCAAGAAAGGTTCGAACTCTGGGGCATGTGCGAAGAACTCAACCTCTCCAGCCTACCAACTCGTCGCTCTCACGGCCCAGCTCGATGAACAGGAAAGGAAAGAGACTTAGCAGTTTACCCAGGTTCGGGCCACCTTGCGGTCTAAGACCCTACTCCCGCTTTGTGGTGGATTAGCCTCGTGAGGGGCTGCAGATGAACTAGTACATGGGGAGAATAGCCTCACGAGGTCTGTTCTTGTGTGGGTATCGGTTGAGGATTCGATCTGTCCCCCTGCTATTGTGGTGGCTAGCCTATATATAAAGCGGCCTGGGTCCTCTTTGTCGGTGTCAAAACCGGTGGATCTCGAGTAGGGGGTCCCGAACTATGCGTCTGAGAATCGATGGTAACAGGAGACTGGGGACACGATGTTTACCCAGGTTCAGGCCCTCTCGATCGAGGTAATACCCTACTTCCTACTATATTAATCTGGATTAATATGATTACAAGAGTTGATCTAGCTCGAGATTGTGATGGCTAAACCCTAAAGCCTAGCCTATGAGGATGTTATGATTCTCTAGCCTCTACGGAATAAACCCTCTAGTTTATATATGCACCGAAGGGGCCTAGGGTTTGTACATAACCATCTTGCAGAGGAAGGAAAGATTACACCCGAACCTAAAACGTGCCATGAATACAGGAGTCCTATCCGGATACGAGAGACGATCTTCAATAATGATCTTCATGGCCCACCAGTTCGGCCCACCACGAGTTATCCAGCCACCCGAGGACCCCTCAATCCAGGACTCCCTCAGTAGCCCCTGAAGCTGTCTTCGATGACGATGAGTTTGGCTTCCGTATTGTCTTCGGCATTGCAAAGCGGGTTCCTTCTTTCGAATATGTCCTCTGCAAAAGGTGTATTGTGTTCGGCTCTGCATGGTTAGTACAATCCTTAGCCTCAAAGGCAAGGCATCAAAAGAAAACGAATATTATGTCTTTATTGACAACTTTTTGGTGAAGCGCTGCGTCCATCCCATTAACATACCGAACCGTTTTACTTGGTCCTAGTTTCGCATTTCGAGGTATAACCCCACTGACACGTCTTATCGGAGCAGAGATCGTGCCCGCTTATTATGGGATCCTTATCAACGTGATGTGAGCATGCAAACCGCGCATTATGCACGATCGCTTTCGGAACCGGCGAGGTTTTCGGCTAAAGTGGGGAGACATTATGTATTCGCAGCGTTAGAAAAGGATACCAATCCCTTTCATCACCCCACACTTTCCTCAAGCTCAAGTTCTCCAATCTTCCTAGCTGCAGCACCCTCATCTCTTGCACCCACTATTCTTCATTCATCAACCACTACTTCCTTCCCCAGCGATGGTTGGATCCGGCGCTAGGGGCAAGTGGGAGGCCTCCACAGTTACTGAGAAAACCATGGAGGATCTTCGGAGCGCGGGCTATCTCGTTGCTGACATTGCGCATCGAGTCCCCGCCAAGGGCCAGGTGGTTCCCGTCCCAGAGGTGGGTGAGAGAGTCGTGTTTCTCTCGCACTTTATTAGGGGGCTAGGGTTTCCGCTTGAAAGTGAAATAATGCCCTTAATCATATTTTGATGATTGATGACAGCATGCATATGCGGGACTAATCATGTTTATCAAGTATATCTCAGGATTATGTTTGAAGGGCGTGTGTGGATCATGTATACAGACAAATCTATATCACTCAAGAGTGGATATACAAGATAATAGCTTTTGGCTTGACCTTTAGTTTGTTTTTGAGTATAGGGATCCCGCACTATTAAGAGGGGATCGGTGGATATCATGAAAGGCTTGCTCAAAACCCACAAAGTATCCTCTCACATCATCTCTACTCTATCCATAACAATTCTAATATTTTTTGCACTTAGAGTTGTGTGAAACTAAGCCTTTGTGCTCTATTATCACCGGACGTCCGGCACTCTACGGACATCCGAACGTTCACAGTCTACCGGACGTCCGGTATTTCACAACAGAAGCTAAATAGCGGTTTTCCGTTCTCCACCGGACGACTGGTCACCGGACGACCGACACACTCCGGTCGTCCGGTCCCTCGGCGCCTACCGGACATCCTGCACACTCCAGATGTCCGGTACACCTTCACAGAACGAAAATAGCGGAAGTCTGAAACCCTCCGGACGTCCGGTCACCGGACGACCGACACACCCCGGACGTCCGACAACTGTGTACACATTGTACTAAGTGGCCCTGTCTGGTGAAACTTCAGGCTCCGGACGACCGAACGTCCGGTGCTGTCCGGACGTCCGACACTAACAGTGCATTTTCTGCCACAACGGTCTGTTCTCTACTATGACTATATATAGTCTTCTTCTTCCACAAGATAAGGTTGACCATTCACTTTGAGCTTTCTCAAGAACACATTCACACTCTCTCACACTCTCATACACCAAATCTTAGATCCTAAAAGTATTTGAAGGCATTTGTGAGAAGTTGTCCAATCAAGTGATTGATCCACTCCTTCCCCTTCTTTGCACCAAAGGAATTTGTGATTTGAGCAAGTCTTGAGCTTTTCCCATCATTCTTGTTACTCTTTGAGGTTGGAGACTACTAGCTGGTAGGATTCTTTCGGAGAGGAATCAAACATTGTGATTACCCCCGGAAAGTTTGTGAGGGTTTGGAGGTCACCTAAAGGCCTTTCACTAGTGGTTGGGAATCGCCTTCGTGGTGATATCTCAAAGAGAGAATGGGGTGAGCCTTTGTGGCATTGGTGTGCCTTCGTGGTAACTCCCACCTCTCTAAACGGTGGCGTAGCTTCCCTCCAAGGAAGTGAACATCGGCATACATCCTCGTCTCTCAAAGTTTTGGTTATTCCTAACCTTAACTTTCTACTTGTGGTTACTTGTCTCTAAGTTCTTACTTGTATCTTATTGTGTTACCTTACTTACCTACTCGTGTTACTAGCTTAGCATGTTTAGCATCTTACCTACAATTGTTAGGCTCAATTTCATATTCCGCATTATTGCCTAAAATTGTTAAGTAACAATTAAACAAAGAAAATAAGTGATTGTACCTATTCACCCCCCCCCCTCTAGGTCCATCTCGATCCTTTCAATTGGTATCAGAGCCTTGTGCTCTATTCTTGTGGCTTAACCGCCCTAGAGCGAGACGAACCCCGATGGGAATCCCCTTGTTGTAGATCCGAAAGACCAGGTCTCGACTTCTTCGGAAGTAAAGGCCTTCACCTCTGAGGATCTAGAACAGGCCCTTGCTAAGCAAAAGGAGGAGCATGATGCTTCTCTTGAGGCCTTGGTCAAAATGAGGTTAGCCGCACTAACCACGAATTCCACGCTACTCCCAAGTTCGGGTGGTATGGCTTCATGGCAAACTGCGCCTATTCCTTCTCTTGACCAACAACCTCCTAACAGTGGCCACTCTAGTGTTCCATGGCTCTATGCACAACCTAAAGATGAAAAACCAAATTATAGGCATGGGGGTGAACATCCCGTGCTTGATAAAAAGGCTGATTTTTCTATGTGGAGAGTTGCTATGCAGGATCATCTTAGGTATGCGAATGATGAGATGTTGGACATCTTGGAGGATGGTACAACCATGTTGATCCAAAGAACCTCACTCCAAGAGAAATATATAACATGCATCTCAACGACACCGCAACCATGTTGTTAACGAAAGGAATGAGTGAAAAGCAAAGGAGGCCTTCATACACATCACCAGTGCTAAGGACTTATGGGATAGCATTGTGAGATCCAGAACCGGCACCTCCACTCTCCGGCTTGCGCAATATGAGATTGCCAAAGGTCAATTGCAAAACTTCTGTATGGAGAAAGGTGAAACCCCCAACAAGCTCCATGAGCGTCTGATGACGCTTACATCTGATATTGAGTTCTGTGAATGTGACAAGACACAAGATGGATTCAACTTGACGAAGCAGTTCCTTGTGGACAAGCTGCTACATGCTCTTGCTCCGTATCATCATAAAATGGTGTGGGACATAAAGCAACACCACGTATTCAAGGAAATGACTCCAGATGACATCATATCCACCTTTCAACTATTTGAAGAATCCAAGGCAAATGCTACAAGACATCTTGCTATGCATGGAAATTCATCTCCCGTGACCAACTTAGCCTTGAAGGCTAAACAAGTATGTGAAGAAGAAGAAAGTGAGGAAGAAGATGTTGAAGAAGGTGATGAAAGTGACTCACATGAGGGACCCTCATATGAAGACATTGCTTTCTTTGTGAACAAGTTTAGCGCGAGGAAATTCAAAGGAAGATTTCAAAAGAAGAAAGTCCGAAGTTGCTACAACTGTGAGCAGACAAATCACTTCTTCAATGAGTGCCCATATGAGAAGAGAGAAGATAAGCCCATATTTCCCAAGAACTTTGTAAAGAAGAGATTGCCAAACCATGTGAACTCCAAGCTTAAGAAGAGAGATTGAAGGGCCAAGATTCCCCAAGAAGATTCCGATCCCGGTGATGTTGGAGGCGTTGCTGGTATAGCTCAAGATCCTCAAAACACCTTGAGACTAGTCAACAAAAGTGGTGAGGTTGTCACCTAAAACTACATGAAAGACTACTAGGGCAATGCTCACAAGTGTTTGATGGCCAAAGCTGTCGTTGAGGACCATGAGCAACAAACCTAATCAGACAAATTTAAGGTAACTCTCGTTCAGATCCTTCTCTTTTCGCTCCGCCTACTCCTAGTGATGAATACCTTGATGTGGAGGATAATCATGATGATAATGATGAGAATAATCCTATGTGTGCTAAACTAGAAAAATGTATGTGTTCCCTCAAAGGAAAGAAGCTCACTATGTTTTGTATGCTTATGGAGATGGTGAGTAAGCACACCGTCACCATTAAGGAACTCGAAACCCTCGTCACCGAGGAAAAGGAAAAATATGAAATCCTTGAGCTGAAAGTCATATATGAGGAAGCAAAAAATGATGAACTATGCATAAAAATGGGTACAAACCTTGATGAACATGCCAAGAAACTTGCTTCCTTGGAAAAGGTTGAAAGCCCTTTCAAGGAGTTGATGAATGATAAGTGTGAACTTGTGAGGTCTCATGCTACTCTCTCTAAGGATTGTGAGCTTCTATCCGTGTCTCTTAAGACTAAGGAAGGGGAGCTCACTCTTCTTACAAAGAGCTTTGAGACACTCAATATTACGTATCTCCAAACTCTAGCCAAGGCTTACTCCTCTCCTATTATAAATGTTGATGCCTGTACTACTAAGGCAAGTTGTGATCTAGCATCTATTCGTGAGGAGAATTGATTTCTAAAAGCACAACTTGAGAAAGGACTCATGACATGTGCTCAAGGACAAAAGAACCTTAATGAAGTATTGAGCCGACACAATGAAGTTTTCGCAAAGGACGGACTTGGGTATGACCCAAGCACAAGCCAGAATAAAACTTCCCCTCAAAATTGCACCACTCCTCTCAAGAAGACATTTGTACGTGAAGGGCAGATGAAGAAAGGGAAGAGTCAAGTCAACAAGGTTGTGAGTGGGAAGGCCACTAGGGGCATACCCACTCTCATCAAAACTAAGGGTTTCATGCCTCCATCCTATGTGCTTTGTAAGACAAAGGATGGAGAGGTTTATGCTAAATTTGTTGGTCCTCATAATGCATTTTGTTTCTATGCTATTTAGGTTCCTAAGACCCTTGTGACTAATGTGAGAGGTCCCATTGCAAAATGGGTGCCTCTAACCAAGTCGTGAATTGTGTGTAGGTTGCCTTCTCCGGTGGAGTTAAATGGGTGATCGATAGTGGATGCACAAACCATATGACCGGAGACACCAAATTGCTCTACGATTTCATGGAAGCCATTCAACCATTTATGAGAATTGTGTTTGGTGGAGGAACAAAAGGACATGTACTTGGATTGGGTAAGGTGGCTATCACGAATGACATGTCACTTGCAAATGTCATGCTTGTCCAATCTCTTAAATATCACTTACTCTTCGTTCGCCAATTGGCTTCTGTTGTTTATGATACACTATTTGGACTAATGGATGTGAAAGTCTTTAAGAGAGATACTCTTGAAGTGGCTTTTGTTGGAAAGTTGGATGGCAACCTTTACACGGTTGATTTCTCGAAAGAGAGTACCTTCCATGCAACTTGTCTAATGGCCAAAGCCGACAAGGATGGCTATGGCATCGCCGGCTAGCCCATGTCGGCATGAGAAATCTTCAAGATCTCTTAAAGGGAAATCACATCTTTGGACTAACGAATATTTCTTTTGAGAAAGATCGTGTGTGTACTGCATGCATAGCCGGGAAGCAACATCAATCAAAGCACCCACCCAAGAATATTGTATCTACATCAAGGCCATTGGAGCTCCTTCATGTGGATCTCTTTGGGCCTCCTTCATGGGATAGTCTTGGTGGGAAAAAGTATGGTCTTGTCATTGTTGATGATTACTCAAGATACACATGGGTGTTCTTCCTCAAGTCCAAAGACGAGACGAAGTTCACCTTCATTGATTTTGCCAAGCAACCTCAACGCAAGTTTGACAAAGAAATCTTGGCAATACAAAGTGACAATGGATCCGTGTTCAAGAACTACACCTTGGAAGAGTTTCTCAGTGATGAGGGGATTGAGCATCAATACTCCACCCCTTCACTCCTCAACAAAATGGTGTAGTCGAAAGAAAGAACTGTACTCTTGTGGAGATGGCAAGGTCCATGTTGGATGAGTACAAGTCACCATATAGCTTTTGGGCCGAGGCCGTCAACACTGCATGTCATTCCTCAAACCGTCTCTTCCTCTACACAATCTTGGAAAAGACCCCTTATGGGCTTCTAACCGGAAACAAACCAAATGTCAAGTACTTTCGTGTGTTCGGGTGTAAGTGCTTCATACTCAACAAGAAAGAACGGTTAGGAAAATATCAATCCAAAAATATTGTTGGTTATTGATCAAACTCCCATGCCTATAGGGTCTACAACAAATCCAATGGATGTGTTGTAGAAACTTGTGATGTGGTGTTTGATGAATTTAATGGCTCCCATGGGGAGCAAGTTGATCTAAGTGATGTAGGTGATGAAGACTCTTCTCAAGATATCTTGAATATGGGTGTTGGTGCTCTTCTTCCGACGGAACAAGAACCCCATGATGATATGGAAGACGATGCACAACTCCCTATATATCAGCCATTAAAACACCCACACCACCACAAGATCCAAATGTTCAACCGATGCCCACAATTCAAGTCCAATATGAAGATAAAGTCCTTCACCATGATCATCTCCAAGAACAAGACCATCAACAAGAAAAAGAGCAAGAAAGTGCAATCATTGATGATGAACCTCAACAAATGCAACATGAAGAAGAAGATCTTCCACCACACATAAATGATCCATATGTTGAGGATGTGGATGATGGACATGAAGTTGAACCTCGTGAAACTCTCACCTCCATGATGCCTCGAGTGGCCGGTCATGTTGATGTTGACAAAATTCTCACCGGCATATCCGAAGGTAGAGTCACTCGTAAACATTTGACAAACTTTTGTGCTCACTTCTCGTTTGTGTCTAGTATTGAGCCTGTCAAGGTACAAGACGCATTGATGGACAATGATTGGCTCGTTGCTATGCAAGAAGAGTTGAACAGTTTTGAACGCAACCAAGTATGGTCTCTGGTGGAGAGACCAGCTACAGAACACAATGTCATTGGAACAAAATGGGTTTTCAAGAACAAGCAAGATGAGAATGGTGTAATCATCCGAAACAAGGCAAGGTTAGTGGCACAAGGTTACTCACAAGTTGAAGGTTTGGACTTTGGTGAGGCCTTTGCTCCCGTTGCCTGTCTCGAATCCATTCGCATCTTACTTGCTTATGCTGCTTTCAATTGTTTTACATTACATCAAATGGATGTGAAGGGTGCTTTCCTTAACCGTCCTCTACAAGAAGTATATGTATCACAACCACCTGGGTTCGTTGATCCCGATCACAAAGACTATGTGTATAAACTTCATAAGGCTTTGTATGGCCTCAAACAAGCACTCCGTGCTTGGTATGATCATCTTAAGAAGTTTTTACTCGATGATGGTTTTGTGAGAGGGGTGATCAATCCCACTCTTTTTACTAAGAGACACAAGGGTGACTTGATCTTATGCCAAATATATGTAGATGATATAATCTTTGGTTCTCCTAACGTTCATTTATGCAAGAAGTTTGCGGCTTCAATGACCAAGAATTTTGAAATGTCACTCAATGCGGATTTGAAATTCTTCCTCAGATTTCAAATTCAACAATTTCAAGAAGGAATTTTCTTGTCTCAAGAAAAATACCTCAAGGATATCCTAGCAAAGTTTGGCATGTCTGATGCTAGTCCATGTATGACACCCAAGCCAACCAAAATTTTCCTCACTGAAGACACAAACGGTATCCTTTTTGACCCATCTATTTACCGCTCTATGATTGGTTCATTGCTTTATGTTTGTGCATCTAGACCAGACATCATGTTTAGTGTATGCATGTGTGCTAGATTTCAAGCTTCCCCTAGGGAAAGCCATCATAAGGCGGTTAAGCATATTCTCAGATACCTTGTTCACACCCCAAAGTTGGGTCTATGGTACCCCAAGGATGCCAAGTTTGATCTCATTGGGTACACGGATGAGGATTTGGCTGGTGACAAAGTGGACCGCAAGTCTACCTCCAGTGCATGCCAATTTCTTGGACGCTCTTTGGTCAGTTGGTCCTCAAAGAGACAAAATTGTATTGCCCTCTCCAGTTGTGAAGCAGAATACATTAGATCTGCCAGTTGTGGAACTCAATTACTATGGATGAGGCAAACTTTGAAGGATTATGGTATCACCTATCGACATGTGCCTCTTCTATGTGATCATGAAAGTGCCATTAACATTGCTGAGAATCCCAAAGATCATCTTCGCACCAAGCACATTGACATTAGGTATCATTTCTTGAGAGATCATCTGGAAAAGGGTGACATTGATGTTGCCCACATTGGTACAGATATGCAACTTGCAGACATTTTCACGAAGCCATTGGATGACGCTAGGTTTTGTCGACTTAGGCATGAACTTGGTATCTTGGAGCTTGACAATATTATGTGAAATCTAGTAACCATTCATGCATAAACTTAATATCTCGTCTTGATGTAGGCATATATTTAGGGGGATACACTCAACTCATGAGTACTCTCAACCCTATACAATGCATAAAAAGAACAAACACTCTCAAAGCTTACCATGTCATTCCAACTATGGTGCTTTAATATGATGGAGTAGTGATTATGCACCCAAATCAACATTCTTGTGGTATCATATCACATATACTCAAACATGGTGGCATCAGGCACCGCTCGTAGAGTAAGAATAGTAACCAAGCAAAGTTGTCTCATATGGTCGGAGATTCATGCAAGTATCATCATCTCACTACAAATTGCCATCTGTCAAAAAAATGCCTAAGCCCAAAATCCTGAGAGCCTCCGGTCGTCCGGTACTTTCCCAACGTCCGGTGTTCCGAGCGCTTCCGGTCGTCCAGTACGCTCCGGACGTCCGTAAAACCCCTTCTGTCAACCTCATGCCGGACGTCCGGTATGCTCGGACTTCCGTTAATTTTTATAGGACCGGACGTCCAGAAACCACCGGACTTCCAAAATATACCTGGCCCATATATATAGGGCGAGGCGCGTGCAAGGCAGTTTTACACTAATCCCTCGCCCTCTCCAGCCCGCCGTCGCGCCAATCCCATCACCTCTCCTCCGTACGGTTGGTCGCCCGTCGGCAGATCGGACATCTCCTCCGTCCGGTTGGTCGCCCGTCTGTAGATCGGCCGCCGCCGGCCCCCCTCGCCGTCGTTCCTCCGGGGCCACCCCCGTGGGCTGCTCCATTCCCGGTCACTCTTCGGCGCCTCTACATCTCGTTCGTCCACTCCAAGGTAGCCCCTTCTTCTTATCCTCCTCTCATCCCTCGGATCTGCCCTCGATCTATGAGAGTAGGGGGTTGATTTTGGGTGTTCCTCCTTCTTTTAGATCGGGATGCCGAAGATCAAGCACTCCGCACGCAAGGAGGGTACAAGTGGGGTCTCTCACCCATCTTGCCGTGGCGGCTCGGATGACTCCCAAGAACGTGCTCGTCCTCGGAAGCATGCCGCTCAGCCTAGCAGCCCCACAAGCGACTCCTCACCGGAGGAATCCGACTATGTGGATGAACTCGAAGCTATGGAGCGGGAGGAATTTGTTGCCTCTCACACAGCTGCACCCATGCCGGGGACTCGGAGACCCACGTTTAAGCCTCCTCCTCCTCCGGTGCAACCTCAAGGAGATGCTCGTCATATCTCCCTTGAGCCTCCTCTCCCTCAAGGTCGCAAAGTGAAACGGTTCAATGCCATTCCAATCGCATCATATCTTACGCTTCATCATCATGTTGACCAATTTTCGGTTGCTAGCGACTCCATGGACGACCGTTTCCGCACAAACGTCCAGGCAGATATTTTTACCACTCTCATTCTTTCTAAGGGTTTGTCTTTACATTTGTGCATCAACCTTGAGCATATTTGTTCTCATCCGGCGAAGTATCCGGGAGCCATTGAACTTATTGAGACATCTTGTCTTGCTGCTCCTTTTTCATTTCAGCATGATTTTAACAATGCTGCCATTCATCAATTCTATGCCACATGTTACTTTCACCCCAATAACACTGTCACTTGGATGACCTCCGACACCGTGCTTACAGCCTCATACTCACAATTTGTCGCTGCTCTTGGTTATCCTCATAGTGGGTTCAAAATACATAAGGATGACCCCAAGCATAAGCCCAAGGGCATTGCTGTTTGCATGGATCCCCTCAAACCAATCACTGATATGACTAAGGAGGAGAAACAGAAGGATCTAAACCAAGTTTCAATTTGGCGCTCTCCCTTCTACATCATTTTTCATTGTGTCATTCGCACCGTCTACCCTAAGATGGGAGACAAGGGGTCGTGCAATAGCTATTGCATCGATCTCATGCATCGTCTCTATATGACACCCAAAGGGAAGATAAATGTCCCTCATTTTTTTTGGCATGAGATCCGTCTCGCTTCTTTTCAATTCAAGCGGGCCTTTCCTCATGCCCCCTTTCTTCAAGCATTTATTGAGAGTGTGGCTCCATTTCCCATTGTCCGCACTCACTTACATGAGCAGTGGGTTATTCCATCCCACATGGCGGATGACTGGGTCAAGCCCTCTTCTTCCTCTACTCATCCTCGCCGAGCTGCTGCTTGTGTTCCTCCCACTGCTCCTTCTGGATCTGCATCTCTTGGACACATTGCTCGCTTTCTTGGGAAAGCTCGCTCTGCCATGATGAATGTTATTACCTTTCAGTGCTCCCAGAAGCATGATGTGGTCACTCGCATGGTCACTTCCAAGAATGCTCTGAAGGCTCGTCTGAGAGACTCCGGAGTATTCGATGTTAGTGATGATGAACGTCTTCATGATAATCCGCCTTTTGACTTTGGTTTTCCCTCGGGTCCGGAGTGGTCTGAGTTCCTTGACGAGGCTGGTGGCAGTGGTGCTAACGATGATGATGATGATGATGATGCTTTATGATGATCTGACACCTTTTGGGTAGTAGCTACCAAGGGGGAGTAGGCACTTATCTATTATGTAATATTATGTAATGCTGTGAGATTTGTATCGAACCTATGATGTGCTAAGAGTTGAACCTTTAGCTATGTAATGCACCTATCTATCTATGGAAATATTGAGTTATCATGTGTATGAGATTGGGTTATGATATCTTGTGTATGAGATTGTTATGATATCATATTGAGGGGGAGGTCCCCTCTTCATGTTTATTATTGTTCATGCACCTATTTAGGGGGAGCTCCACAACATCATTTCGATATTTAAAATTCTCTACTACATTTTTGAGAAGTGCATGCATGTTGTCATCAACTACCAAAAAGGGGGAGATTGAAAGTGCAATCATGCCCTTAATCATATTTTGATGATTGATGACAACATGCATATATGAGACTAATCATGTTTATCAAGTATATCTCAGGATTATGTTTCAAGGGCGTGTGTGGATCATGTATACAGACAAATCTATATCACTCAAGAGCGGATATACAAGATAATAGCTTTTGGCTTGACCTTCAGTTTGTTTTTGAGTATAGGGATCCCGCACTACTAAGAGGGGATCGGTGGATATCGTGAAAGGCTTGCTCAAAACCCACAAAGTATCCTCTCACATCATCTCTACTCTATCCATAACAATTCTAATATTTTGTGCACTTAGAGTTGTGTGAAGCTAAGACTTTGTGCTCTGTTATCATCGGATGTCCGGCACTCTACGAACGTCCGAACCTTCACAGTCTACCGGACGTCCGGCAGTCTCCGGATGTCCGGTATTTCACAACAGAAGCTAAATAGCTCTTTTCAGTTCTCCACCGGACGACCGGTCACCGGACGACCGACACACTCCGGACGTCCGGTCCTTCAGCGCCTACCAGACGTCTAGCACACTCCGGATGTCCGGTACACCTTCACAGAATGAAAATAGCGGAAGTCCGAAACCCTCCAGACGTCCGGTCACCGGACGACCGACACACCCCGGACGTCCGACAGTTGTGTACACAGTGTACTACGTGGCCCTGTCTGGTGAACCTTCAGGCTCCGGACGACCGGCCTTCGTCGGACGTCCGGTGCTACCTGTGCCACCGGACATCCGATGCTGTCCGGACATCCGACACTAACAGTGTGTTTTCTGCCACAACGGTCTGTTCTCTACTATGACTATATATAGTCTTCTTCTTCCACGAGATAAGGTTGACCATTCACTTTGAGCTTACTCAAGAACACATTCACACTCTCTCACACTCTCATACACCAAATCTTAGATCCTAAAAGGATTTGAAGGCATTTGTGAGAAGTTGTCCAATCAAGTGATAGATCCACTCCTTCCCCTTCTTTGCACCAAAGGAATTTGTGATTTGAGCAAGTCTTGAGCTTTTCCCATCATTCTTGTTACTCTTGGAGGTTGGAGACTCCTAGTTGGTAGGACTCTTTCGGAGAGGAATCAAACATTGTGATTACCCCCGGAAAGTTTGTGAGGGTTTGGAGGTCACCTAAAGGCCTACCACTAGTGGTTGGGAATCGCCTTTGTGGTGATATCACAAAGAGAGAATAGGGTGAGCCTTCGTGGCATTGGTGTGCCTTCATGGTAACTCTCACCTCTCTAAATGGTGACGTAGCTTCCCTCCAAGGAAGTGAACATCGGCATACATCCTCGTCTCTCGAAGTTTCGGTTATTCATAACCTTAACTTTCTACTTGTGGTTACTTGTCTCTAAGTTCTTACTTGTATCTTATTGTGTTACCTTACTTACCTACTCGTGTTACTAGCTTAGCTTGTTTAGCATCTTACTTACAATTGTTAGGCTCAATTTCATATTCCGCATTATTGGCTAAATATTTTAAGTAACAATTAAAAAAGAATATAAGTGATTGTACCTATTCACCCCCCCCCCCCTCTAGGTCCATCTCGATCCTTTCTCCGCTCCACCCCTTTGTTCGGGGTTTGCAGTTTTTCTAGAGGCTAGATTCCCACGATCTAGCCCCAAACTCAATTCTCCACATCTCCGCTTTTATAGTGGTGTGTGAAGCTTTCCTCCACGCCCCCCACACTTCAGCGTGAAGCCGAAGGTAGTGGACGGGCAACACACGGAGTGCGGGGGGTGCTATGATAAGTGAGCTCCCGAATGCAACTTGGACAAAGGGATCGTTTGTTGAGACGAACAAGGTCTGGTAGCAGGAGTGGTTCTATATCATTGAACCCCGCAACGCCAAATGGGCGGCGGAACCTGCTTTCAGATCTGGACCCCCGAAGAGGTTGACCTCCTCGATCGATAAGAGTCCGAACTGGGGGTCTGAGGTTGAGGTGACGGCACTCCAGGGCCGTGTGTCCGGCGTGATTTCCAAGGGCTATCAGCTCTCGACCGTGGTCCAGGTAATGCTGGCCCGGCTTGTCCTTCTTTGCCAAAGCCGGGACTCCTCCCTATGGGAGTTCGATCCGACGGGAGATCGGCCCCTGAAGCATCTCTTCGGCTTGACGCACAAAGAGATTTGGAAGCATCTATTTAAGAGCCAGAAGGAGGGGCCAAAGGAAAACGAGGACACGGGCTATAGTACCGCATTCACCGCACAAGAGGTTATTAAAAATTCTGCCGAACACATATCCCGTTCTTATTTAATGATAACAGGAATTGGAGTTTCTGTGTGATATACATGGCTGGATCAAGAAGGCAATCCGGATTAAGTGTCCGGCGCCTTTTCCCGAAGACCCAGAGACGCCTCGATTGACGGCGATGCTGGTCCCTGCGTCGTACAAGGCGCCGGTCAAGAAGCCCAAGAAGAAGAGCAAGGAGGTCGAGGGTGGCCCACGCCCTGCGGACAGGAAGTTCGAGGAGATCAACATCCTCCCCTCCGAAGAGGACGAGGATGACGAAGAGGAAGAAGAAGAAGAGCCCCTTGCGCAAGGCAGGGAGAAGAAGAGGGCGGCTGCCTGATGCAGGCACGCCCGCACCCTGGAGGAGGCTGAACATCTCTGCTCGTTCGGACTCATCGTCCGAACATAGCTTTGTGGTGAAGCCTAGGGAGAAACCCTCGACCGAAACATAAGTTTGTCCGGATACATTAATTGTTGCACCTTGTTTTTTTAGCATTTTGATGCTTACTTAGTATTTCTCACTTGCTGACCTACAACCCTCCCCGAGCACATCCCGACGCCTCCTTATCGAAGGGGAACTCTCTAGCGCCTGGAGAGACGAAGAGTGACCCGCTGGTCCGAGCTCCATCGCCCGTGATCGACGGGGACACCGAAGTGTCCTCCCAGCGGGTGTCTTCCACTCAAGGAGATGGGGGCGGGGCAAGTGACGAGGAGAACGAGGGTAACACCTCGGCTGCTGCTGACCACGGCGAAACAATCCCCATGGAGACCGAAGACGGGGGGGGCCCTGTCGAATACTGATCCAGAGCCTAGTGCGGCTCCCGGGTCCGAAGACCAAACCCCCAAGGCGGGGGGATACGATGACGCCCATGGTCAATCCGGAGGCGCCGGACCCTCTGGAGGGAGCACTACAAAGTGCTTCCGTCGTGGAGGAGCACCGCACCATGATGGGCGCGGTGATGAAGAAGATTCAGTCCGTCAAAGGCGGACCGAATGAAGCCTTTAATAGCCTGTTAACAGGCTTTGAGGTAAGCAATGTAATATTCTGTATGGAACATTTATTTGTTTTATATGCACATATATAGCCATTAGTCCCTGATGCTTTGTGTGATTCTGAACAGAATCGGACAAAGTATCCATAGTATAGCATGTTATAGAGCTGAACTATTATGCTTCTGTTATTTGAACATGCTTCGCTAGTTATGGCAACTGCACGAGATGCAGAGGTTGTCGAACTAAATCGGAAGCTTTTGTTGGCCAACGCGGACCTCGACTGTGTCAACTAGCGTTTAGATGAAACACAAGGTATGCGTATTTAAAAAATTAAGATGTCAAGAAGACTAAGTAATTGGGTATGAGTATAAACTTTATGATATTCTGTTTTACATAGTCGGTGCCACTGAGCTCGAGGCCCTCAAGGGCGAGCTCGCGAAGGCCAAGAAGGAGGACGAGGCGAGCAAGGCAATCGCTGACAAAGCGGTTGCCGAACTAGAGGTCGAAAAGGCCGTGTGCCAACAGCACGTGGCTCGGGTGTCCGAAGTCGAGGACGAACTCAAAGATGCTATTCGCAACTACGAGGTGTTGGAGTTGAAGACTTTGGAACAAGTGTCCGAGCTAAATGCGGCAGTTAAGTCTGCCTAGGATGCGTGATAACCCACAAGTGTAGGGGATCGCAATAGTTTTCGAGGGTAAAGTATTCAACCCAAATTTATTGATTCGACACGAGGGGAGCCAAAGAATACTCTTATGTATTAGCAGCTGAGTTGTCAATTCAACCACACCTAGAAACTTAGTATCTGCAACAAGGTAAATTAGTAGCAAGGTAATATGGAAATTGTGGTAACAGCAATAAAAGTAACAGTAGTGTTTTGTAGTTTTTGTAACAGTAGCAGCAGAAAAGTAAATAAGCAACAAGCAATATGTGAAAAGCTCGTAGGCATTGGATCGGTGATGGGAAATTATGTCGGATGCGATTTCGCATGTAATAGTTATAACCTAGGGTGACACAGAACTAGCTCCAATTCATCAATGTAATGTAGGCATGTATTTCGAATATAGTCATACGTGCTTATGGAAAAGAACTTGCATGACATCTTTTGTCCTACCCTCCCATGGCAGCGGGGTCTTACTGGAAACTAAGGGATATTAAGGCCTCCTTTTAATAGAATACCGGACCAAGTAATTAACACATAGTGAATACATGAACTCCTCAAACTACGGTCATCACCGGGAGTGGTCCCGACTATTGTCACTTCGGGGTTGCCGGATCATAAAACATAGTAGGTGACTATTGAATTGCAAGATAGGATCAAGAACACACATATATTCATGAAAACATACTAGGTTCAGATCTGAAATCATGGCACTCGGGCCCTAGTGACAAGCATTAAGCATGGCAAAGTCATAGCGACATCAATCTTAGAACATAGTGGATACTAGGGATCAAACCCTAACAAAACTAACTCGATTACATGGTAAATCTCATCCAACCCATCATCGTCCAGCAAGCCTACGATGGGATTACTCATGCACGGCGGTGAGCATCATGGAATTGGTGATGGAGGAAGGTTGAAGATGACGATGGTGACGATCTCCCCTCTTCGGAGCCCCGAACGGACTCCAGATCAGCCCTCCCGAGAGAGATTAGGGCTTGGCGGCGGCTCCGTATCGTAAAACGCGATATTTCTTCCTCTCTGATTTTTCTCTCCCCGAAAGTGAATATATGGAGTCGGGGTAGACGTCGGTGGAGCAACAGGGGGCCCAAGAGGCAGGGGGTGTGCCCAGCGGGAGGGGGCGCGCCCCCCACCCTCGTGGACAGGGTGTGGGCCCCTTGGCTTGGTTCTTTTCGTAGATATTTTTTATATATTCCAAAATAATTCTCCTTTGAATTTCAGGTCATTCCGAGAACTTTTATTTCTTCACAAAAATAACACCATGGCAATTCTGCTGAAAACAGCGTCAGTCCGGGTTAGTTCCATTCCAATCATGCAAGTTAGAGTCCAAAACAAGGGCAAAAGTGTTTGGAAAAGTAAATATGTTGGAGACGTATCAACTCCCCCAAGCTTAAACCTTTGCTTGTCCTCAAGAAATTTAGTTGATAAACTGAAAGTGATAAAGAAAAACTTTAACAAACTCTATTTGCTCTTGTTGTTGTAAATATGTAAAGTCGGCATTCAAGTTTTCAGCAAGATCATGAACTAACCACATTCACAATAACTTTCAGGTCTCATGTCTACTCATATCAATGGCATAATCAACTAGCGAGCAATAATAATAAACCTTGGATGACAACACTTTCTCAAAACAATCATAATATGATATAACAAGATGGTATCTCGCTAGCCCTTTCTGAGACCGCAAAACATAAATGCAGAGCATCTTTAAAGATCAAGGACTGACTAGACATTGTAATTCATGGTAAAAGAGATCTAGTCACAATCATACTCAATGCAAATTAATAGCAATACATGCAAATGACAGCGGTGCTCTCCAACTGGTGCTCTTTAATAAGAGGATGATGACTCAGCATAAAAGTAAATAGATATGCCCTTCGCAGAGGGAAGCAGGGTTGTAGAGGTGCCAGAGCTCGATTTTTAAATAGAGATGAATAATATTTTGAGCGGTATACTCTCATTGTCAACATAACAACCAAGAATCTCGATATCTTCCATGCTACACACATTATAGGCGGTTCCCAAATAGAATGGTAAAGTTTATACTCCCCCAACCACCAACAAGCACACTCCATGGCAAGCCCAAAACAACGGGTACCGTCCAAACCAGCAACAACCATGGGGGAGTTTTGTTTAATTATTATGATTTGAGCATGGGACTGGGCATCCCGGTTACCAACCATTTTCTTATGAATGATGAGTGCAGTCCACTCATCGTGAGAATAACCCACCTAGCATGGAAGATATAGATAGCCCTAGTTGAAATATGAGCTGTTCGAGCATACAAAACGAAATTTCATTTGAAGGTTTAGAGTTTGGCACATACAAATTTACTTGGAACGGCAGGTAAATACCGCATATAGGAAGGTATGGTGGACTCATATGGAATAACTTTGGGGTTTATGGAAGTGGAAGCACAAGCAGTATTCCTGCTTAGTACAGGTGAAGGCTAGAAAGAGACTGGGAAGCGACCAGCTGGAGAGCGACAACAGTCATGAACATGCATTAAAATTAATCAACAATGAGTGCAAGCATGAGTAGGATATAAATCACTGTGAACATAAATATCGTGGAGGCTATGTTGTTTTTGTTTCAACTACATGTGTGAACATGTGCCAAGTCAGACGACTTGAATTGTTCAAAGGAGGATACCACCCTATCATACCACATCACAACCATTTTAATACCATGCTGGCACGCAAGATAGACCATTATAAACTCCTAGCTAATTAAGCATGGCATGATCAGCTATGATCTCTAATTGCCATTGCAAGCATGTTTCATTTATAATAGGCTGAATCGGGAATGATGAACTATCATATTTACAAAAATAAGAGAGGTCGAGTTCATACTAGCTTTTCTCATCTCAATCAATTCATCATATATCATCATTATTGCCTTTCACTCGCATGACAGAACGGTGTGGATAATAATAATAGTGCACGTGCATTGGACTAAGCTGGAATCTGCAAGCATTTAATACAAGAGAGAAGACAAGGTAATATGGCTTAATGTTAATTCAACAATAAAGCATATGAGAGCCACTAAGCATTTTCAATCATGGTCTTCCCCTCTTGACCCCCAAAGAAAAGAAAAGAAACTATTTACATGGGAAAGCTCCCAACAAGTAAAAGAAGAACGAGAAATATTTTTGGGTTTTGTTTTAATTACTACTACTACAGGCATGGAAACTAAACTAGCTAAAAACTACAACTATTTTTTTTGTTTTCTTAAGGTTTTTCTAACACACAAGAAAAATACTAAGAAATGAATTTAAACTAGCATGCATAGTACAATGAAAGGGTGTGAGCACCGACTACTAGAATAAGTGTGTGAACATGAATGTAATGTCGGTGAGAAACACGTACCCCCAAGCTTAGGCTTTTGGCCTAAGTTGGTTTATGGCTAGTACTGGCCTGCCTGATATCCAAAGTTGTAGTTGGGGTTGTACTGAGATGCAGCGGCTAATGCCTGGCGAGCTGCATCCTGGAGATGAGCTGCTCTCATTGTCTCCTTATACTCATTTGCGTCCTCCCTAGTTAAAATATATCTCCCTTTTGCCTAAAAGTCATATAAGGTAGGAGCAAGGAGAGAAATATGGACAGTGTGACGCCTGTCAAAGATTAGTCGATACTGGAGGAATTGTTCATCCCTCTCTATAAACCGATGGCTAACCATAGCATTATAATCTAAATAAGCAGGCGGTAATAGTTCATAATTTTCATGTATAGGCACACCAAGACAACGGGCTATGCGAGTGGCATAAATCCCACCAAATAAATCTCCATTTATACCATTATGATGTAGCCTACGTGTAACAATGGCCCCCAAATTATATTGTCTATCACCTAATACCGCACTCTTAAGAACACTAAGATCCGGGATACACATGTGGCAAGCCTCATTTTTACCATTGATGCATCTACCAATGAAGAGAGCAAAATAATGAATAGCGGGAAAATGAATGCTTCCTATGGTAGCTTGTGTGACCTCTCTAGATTCCCCCACAGTGATACTAGCAAGGAAGTCTATATATTCAGATTTGCGAGGTTCACTAATATTGCCCCACTGAGGGAGCTTACAAGCATCATTAAAATCTTCTAGGTCCATGGTATAAGATTTATCATAAAGATCAAACAGGACATTGTGAGAATTACGTGAAGATGTAAATTTAAACCTTCTCACAAAGGTATCAGTTAAGTAATGGTACTGAGGGCACTTATCTAGCATGAAGCCCTCGAGGTCAGCATTACGCACATATGCGTCAAACTCCTCCTTAATGTCTGCTCGAACCATAAACTCCTCTAACGGCCATTCGCAGGGCCGCACTTGAGCTTCCCTCGGCAATTCATCGTCCGGCTCACGCATCGCAAGCCTTGGTTCTTGCTTCCTTGAGGAACCACCTTGGAAGGTTTTCCTCTGTATTTTTCTGAAATTTTTAGTAACTCAAAATAAAAGTGAACCAAACTCAACAAGATTGATAGCAACAACTCCTACAAGTGCTTAGAGACTATATCATGCATTAGAACTACTTGGGACAAAAGAAATTTAACATGCAAGCTCAAGAACAAGGTCACCACAGCAGCAAAAATTTGCAATAAATAAAGCACTAGAACAAAAACTAATTGGACCAATGGAGGAGTCACATACCAAGGAACAATCTCCCCAAACAGCTTTGTGAATGGAGCTCTGAGCAAGGAGATCAAAAATGGCAGCAAGATGAGCTAGAACTCGTGCTTGAGCTGGATAGTGATTTTTTTGGGAGGAAGAAGGAGTGTGTGGGTGCAGGAATAAGTGGAGGGGGCAACATGGGGCCCACGAGGCAGGGGGCGCGCCCGATGAGGGTGGGCGCGCCCTGGACCCTCGTGTCCAGGTGCTGGCTCCCCGTGATGTGTTATCTGTGCCAAACGTTCTCAAATATTATAGAAAAAGTCATATTTCATTTTCAGGGCATTTGGAGAACTTTTATTTTCGAGGTATTTTTTATTGCACAGATAAGTCTGGAAACAGATAGAAAATACTATTTTTGCTTTATTTAATCTAATTAATAGAAAGTAAAAGTAGGATAGAGAAAGTTGTGCTATCTAGATTCACCCATCTCATGGTCATCAAAAGGAATCCATTAACAAGGTTGATCAAGTCTTATTAATAAAATCTTTCCGTATAACATGAAACCGGAGAATTTTTTTCGAATAACACTAGGTTAGCTCAATGGGGATATGTATGTCCCCAACAATAAGAATATCATATGTCTTCTTGACAATATGAAGAGGAAATTCAAAACCTCCAATAGTAATAGTTGAAATTTTTCCAGTAGAATTGATACTGTGGACCTGAGGTTGTTTCCTCGGAAAATGTACTGTATGCTCATTACCATTGACATGAAAAGTGACATTGCCTTTGTTGCAATCAATAACAGCCCTGCAGTATTCAAAAAGGGTCTACCACGGATAATAGACATACTATCATCCTCGGGAATATCAAGGATAACTAAGTCCGTTAGAATAGTAACATTTGCAACTACAACAGGCACATCCTCACAAATACCGACGGGTATAGCAGTTGATTTATCGGCCATTTGAAAGGATATTTTAGTAGGTGTCAACTTACTCAAGTCAAGTCTACGATATAAAGAGAGAAGCATAACACTAACACCGGCTCCAAGATCACATAAAGCAGTTTTAACATAGTTTCCTTTAATGGAGCAAGGTATAGTAGGTACTCCTGGATCCCCTAGTTTCTTAGGTATTCCACCCTTAAAATTGTAATTGGCAAGAATGGTGGAAATTTCAACTTCAGGTATCTTTCTTTTATTGGTAATAATATCTTTCATATACTAGGCATAAGGATTTGTTTTAAGCATATCAGTCAAACGCATATGCAAAAAGATAGGTCTGATCATTTCAGCAAAGCGCTCAAAATCCTCATCATCCTTTTTCTTGGATGGTTTAGGAGGAAAAGGCATGGGTTTCTGAACCCATGGTTCTCTTTCCTTACCGTACTTCCTAGCAACAAAGTCTCTCTTATCATAACGTTGATTCTTTGATTGTGGGTTATCAAGATCAACAGCGGGTTCAATCTCTACATCATTATCATTGCTAGGTTGAGCATTATCATGAACATCATCATTAACATTATCACTAGGTTCATGTTCAGTACCAGATAGCGTCTCAGCATCAGAAACAGAGATATCATTGGGATTCTCAGGTGTGTCAGCTACAGGTTCACTAGAAGCATGCAAAGTCCTATCATTTTTCTTTTTCTTCTTCTTAGAAGAACTAGGTGCATCTAAATTAGCTCTCTGTGAATCCTGCTCAATTCTCTTAGGGTGGCCTTCAGGATACAGAGGTTCCTCAGTCATTTTACCACCTCTAGTCATAATTCTAACAACATTATCATTTTTCTTACTATTTAATTCATTGAGCAAATCATTTTGTGCCTTAAGTACTTGTTCTACTTGAGTGGTAACCATAAAAGCATGTTTACTAATGAGCTTGAATTCACCTTTAACTCTAGACATATAATCACTCAAGTGTTCAATCATATAAGCATTACGTTGCAATTGTCTACCAACATAAGCATTGAAGTTTTCTTGTTTAATAATGAAGTTGTGAAACTCATCTAAGCATTGGCTAGCAGACTTATATCGAGGAATATCACCTTCATCAAATCTATAAAGAGAATTTACCTTTACTACCTGTGTTGGGTTATCAAGACCATGTATTTCTTCAATAGGTGGTAAATTCTTAACATCTTCAGCTTTAATACCTTTTTCTTTCATAGATTTCTTTGCCTCTTGCATATCTTCAGGACTGAGAAATAGAACACCTCTTTTCTTCGGAGTTGGCTTAGGGGTTGGTTCAGGAAGTGTCCAATTGTTTTCATTGGTGAACATATTATTCAATAGTAATACAGCTTGATCAACTGTTCTTTCCCTAAAAACACAACCAGCACAACTATCCAGGTGGTCTCTGGAAGCATCGGTTAGTTCATTATAAAAGACATCAAGTATTTCATTCCTCTGAAGAGGATGATCATGCAAAGCATTAAGTAATTGGAGAAGCTTCCCCCAAGCTTGTGGGAGACTCTCTTCTTCAATTTGCACAAATTTATATATTTCCCATAAGGCAGCTTGTTTCTTATGAGCGGGAAAATATTTAGCAGAGAAGTAATAAATCATATCCTGGGGACTACGCACACAACCAGGATCAAGAGAATTAAACCATGTCTTAGCATCACCCTTTAACGAGAATGGAAATAACTTAAGGATATAGTAATAACGAATCTTTTCATCGTTGGTAAACAGGGTGGCTATATCATTCAACTTAGTAAGATGTGCCACAACAGTTTCAGATTCATAGCCATGGAAAGGATCAGATTCAACCAAAGTAATTAACTCAGGATCAACAGAGAAATCATAATCCTTATCAGTGACAAAGATAGGTGAAGTAGCAAAAGCAGGGTCATATTTCATTCTAGCATTCAAAGACTTTTCTTTCAGCTTAGCTAATAATTTCTTAAGATCATATCTATCATTGCAAGCAAGAAAGTCTCTAGCAGTTTCTTCATCCATAACATAACCCTCATGAATAACAAGCAATTCATATCTAGGAGGAGAATCTTCATCGTCACTTTCATAAATATTATCAGTTTCAATATTTGCATTCTCCCTAACCTTAGCAATTTGTTCATCTAGAAGTTCACCTAGTGGCACAGTATTATCAAGCATAGAAGTTGTTTCATCGTACAAAGCAGAAGTAGCATCATCAAGAACATGCGACATATCAGATTCAATAGCAGGAGTAGGTGTCGCAAATTTACTCATAACAGAGGGTGAATCAAGTGCAGAGCTAGATGGCAGTTCCTTACCTCCCCTCGTAGTTGAGGGAAAGATCTTGGTTTTTGAGTCTTTGAAGTTCTTCATAGTGATCAACAGATATAAATCCCAAGTGACTTAAAGAATATAACTATGCTCCCCGGCGACGGCGCCAGAAAATAGTCTTGATAACCCACAAGTGTAGGGGATCGCAACAATTTTCGAGGGTAAAGTATTGTGGGGACCCCGACTCATAAGTCGTGATCACCGAATGCACGTGTACAGTGATCCCAGAGATCAATGCTCACTGAACACACAGAAGCTGAATAACAAGAGTCTTACATCCATACATACAGGTGCAAAAAGGCCGAAACAAAAGAAACAAGGCAAGGAAGATGATATAGCCATGCACTTGTTACCTAGGACAAAAGTGCAACTTATATCAAAACACAAACAATTAAAAGCAAGCAACACACAATCATGGTTCCATTCGAACCATCATACGGACTCGACTGCGCATAGGGGGTACACGACTCATCCTACCCTAGGGGTTCTCGGACTCAACAGTCGTGACTTGTGCCTCCTGCAGTCTTCTGAGTTTTCCTCAGGTGTTGCTATGTCCCTTGTAGTTGTTTGATAAACGATCCGGGTTGAGCCTGAAGAATCTTCAACAACTTCTCGCCTGATGAGGTGATGTGGTGAAGGTGCCTCCTTGTAGCTGGCGTTGACTTGGTCTTCTCTTGTCTCTTTAATCACGACGATCCCTTGTGCCTTCTGGGGCGTCGAGGGTATCAGGTAGGCAATCCTTTATGCAATGAAATTAACAAGGCATAGTAGAGGTTCAACATGTCGGTTACGTTGATGACAACATCGTCACCAAGAGCGGGGGACAAAGAGAACCGTTTTCCTGCTCACTATAGTGAGGCGGACCAAATGACGAGGTTCTCATCCACCGGTGGCTGCCGATACAACAATGGTAGTGACAGGATTACTCTATTAGCGATGTATATCATGATTTTGCACAACTCATGCCATGGTCATCGTAGGCTAAGGTTGCACCATCTTGGGGCAGTGTCAAGGATGTCACCATCTTCTGGGTCTTCATGTCTTCATTCCTCGAGGATGTATCTTTTGTTGGCATCGTCTTGTTGTGGTGTCGCCAATCTTGTGTTCAGAAGTGGTGGGTGAGTGTTTGCCAACGTGTACTCCTTCTAGATTATCCACGAGGATTTAAGGATATCCAGTGGTCAGGGGCGTAAGGGTTCTAGCGACCAACAGTTTTGAAGGGGGGAAGAGATTAATAAGGAAAGTATAGCCTAGTTTTCGGAAAAACTGAGAAGGGAAGAGAAGTATAGATAGTTTTGAAAACCAATAATAGTTTTGGAAATAGTTTTACCCTAACTAACGACCATGCTAACTAAGGCTTCCTACAGTCAGGATGGCTCTGATACCAGCTCTGTGGGGACCCCGGCTCATAAGTCGTGATCACCGAATGCACGTGTATAGTGATCCCTGAGATCAATGCTCACTGAACACACAGAAGCTAAATACCAAGAGTCTTACATCTATACATACCGTATTACACAAATAGGACCATTATGGTCAAGTCTTGAGTATATCACTGCAGCGAAAATCTTCAACAACAACTTGGACCCATGCCATCCGCCTTAACCCTACAGGCATTCTGACTGGGAAGCTTCCTAGCTCGCAAGTTCGTCACCAAGAGTTCTTCGCCATATCATGTTCTTTCATGCCTGGCGAATAAAATAACCAGTGGCAAGCCAATGAGTACTTTGAATGTACTCGCAAGCAACCCAAGTGTGATGATAGAATAATTATGCAAGGCTCTACTGCTAAATTGGCAGTTTTGCGGAAAGCTAGTTTTTCATATGCAAGTATGATCAACATATAACATGGACATGCATGTGTCTGCAACAAGTATTAGGAGGTTACAGACATCAACATCGTGAAAGAGTCATGAACAACTCTTGCTGACGCTCATCGTGACTTTCTCACAATCACATCAACAGATTTACCAAACCGTGTTGTTTCCCAAAAACTTATGGACATAGTCTAAGCAGCACCACCCAACTGTCCTTGACCGTGGACACGACTATTCGAATAGTTTTACACTCTGCAAAGGTTGCGCACTTTACCCACAAGATCCGGAAAGCTTTCGTGTCACCCACGATCCCGCAGTACCTCAAGTACTCGGGGAAAGCACCCGGTCATTACCTTTCCCTAGACGACACTAACATAGGGTCCACTCGCTGCTGCACAGCCCTCGTGTACAAACGGTAAATCATGGGCCTTGCCCTCTTTACAATGTCACGCATACACGAAGGGACCAACGGTGTGTCCGGTGCCCTGTGAAAACAGTCATGGTCGCCTATCCAAGCACGACCCCGTCCCGGGAGAGACCTCAAGTCTTCCCCGTCACTAGTAATGTGGGCACCATGCTAGTATCGGCCTAAGTAATCAATAATGCCCCGTCCCATAAGGGGTAGAGTGGTTGCACATGTTTGGTTGGGACGGTAGTCACACATAAATCTAATCCATCTCTGTAAACAACACTGCATCAAGCCTCGGTACACTACTTCTCCACCAAGTAGTGCCCTAGTTCATCATCAACTCCCAGGGGCATTAGTGGCACCCACTGGGTTATCTGCAAGTATGTCTTACCACCCTTGTTTATCTCAATGCATAACCCTGACCCAATTGCGTAGCCAACTACTATAGCACACATCTATCTACTCCCACCGGCATAACCCTCATAAGAAGGTAGGGTCATGCACAATGCAAGTATCAACGAGGAAGCGCAGTGGCAAACCATCAAAGTGGTTCCACCTCATCATGATTCCGTAACATCAACATTATGGTACTATATGTGATGCATAAAAAGGTTTCTCAAACATGGTCAAAGGGCTGCTTGCCTTATCCTTCCGAGTCTTCAAACCTTCTGGTCCATCCCCGAGTACTTGGTTTATTTCGTCAACTAACGATGGAAACAATCATAATAAGTAACACAACAAAGCAAAAATAAAAGTGCTCTAAAAATAGGAGTTGGACTTTTCTAGGATACCTCTGGTCATATGAAAAATAACCAAGGTGGTTTCATTGGAGTATGATCAATGGATGGTTTGGCACATTTCAATATGATGGAATCAAGGGGTTTATGGATTTGAAAGAAGTGTACAGAAATATATTTTTGAATAATGAGCAAAGGCACCTGTTTAACAAATCATGATTTTAGAAGCATCTAGGAGTTGGTTTCACTGGATTTGGAGTTCAAATGAATTTCCTAGGATTTTGCAAAGTTGATAAATATGAAGAAATGGCTCATTATTTGGTGGGGTACAGGAAGTATTAATAAAAATGTTCCAAAACTAAGTTTGGATATTACAAGCATCTAGGAATTTGAACCATTGCATTTGGATCAAATTTGAGCTCTCTGTGATTTTCTAAAGTTCATCACAGAAAATGGAATAATGACATTTTGATAATATTTGTGAAGGAAAAGTTTCTGGAAAAATGTGCATGTCGCACCAACAGGTAGATCAGGATTTTAGAAACTCTTAGAAATTTGAATCATCAAATTTGGAATACATTTGATTTATTTATGGATTTTTGAAGTTGTCTGGAAAAGAAAAAGGAAAGGAAAAAGGGTTATACCCTTATACTGCGCACACGGCGATAGATAGACCGTGGGCCGGCCTAGTGGCTCGGCTGCGCTCGGCTGACGACGCAGGAAGCGTACTCTAGGGAATACGCTTCCCTGCGGTGAAGGTGGCAGCGGGCGGAGTGGGACTCCACTTAAACGGGGCGGGGCCCTCCCGTCAGTGGCTCAGTCATGCTGGCCGGCCGACGGACGGGGCCCGCTGGCAGGTTCGTCCTCCACCTCCCGCGCGGCGCTGCGGAGGACAGAGGAGGTGTTAGTCGCCGGTCGTCGGCGCTATAGGGCGTCTCCGGCGATGTCCTTCCCTCCGGCGTGCTTAGGGGACCCGCCCGCATCCAACCATGGGCGGCACGGTCGCCCACGGGCACCGAGTTGAGAAGGGGGTTGGCCGCAGCGGACTAGGCCGGCGGTGAGATTTGGGCACGGCGATGCAGGCACGGGGAGGAAGGACTGGAGTGTGGGGCGGGTCGGCAGTGGTTCTAGTGACGCTCTGGAGTGGAGAGGTGGAGAGGAGGGGCTCGGATTGGCACAGATTTGAGCGGTGGCCGGCGGCAAGGTTCCCGGCCGTGGAGTAGAATTGGGGCACGGGAGGAGCTGTGGGTTGGCTTGGGGGCGTATGGGAGAGAGAGAGAGCCAAAGGAGCAGCGAGGGGGCTCAGGGGTGGCCTTTAAATAGGCGGGCGATGGTCCACCAAGGTCCCGTGCGCCGGCGAGCATGTTGTCGTCGCCACGGGTCATGGGGTCGCGCGTGGGCATGTCTGGGGTGTTCGCAGGGGTGGTCTACGCCTAGAGAAAGAGAGAGAAGGAGCGGGGATGCGCCAGGGCAGCGCGCGTATGAGCGTGCTCATTGGAGCTCTCAGTGACCACGGTGCGCGTGCGAGCAGGGGCCGGAGAGAGAGAGGAAGAAGGGGGCCGACTAGCTGCCGTGTCCCGGACGTCGAGGTGGCCTCGGGGGACACGATCCCAACACCCTAGGCTGTCGGGTGCCTCGGACAGGACGCGGCTACAGTGCGGGAGCACACTGTAGCGCGCTCCAGAGCGCCCGTATGGCCGGCATGGCCATGTCCGCACCGCTCTGGACACGTCCACTTTGCCCAATGGTGTCTAGGGGGTCAGGGGCAGAGTAAAGAAGTGGGTTGTGGCCTTGGATGCCATGGAGGGCCACTGGAGTGAGGAGGGAGGTGAGAAAGGAGGAGATTGCTGCTGTCCAGAAGAGTAAAATGGGGTTTTACCCCCCCCCCCCTCAATCATTGAGCTGATGAGGGGAAGGAGTTCCTGGAGGTAGAGGGTGACTAGCAGCAGTTGTGGTAAAAAGTTGAGCTCAAGTAGAATAGTAAAAGGGGGCAAAACAGTGGTTTTGGTAAAATGGCAGAAGGTGTTTGATGTAGTTTTGGGCAAGCAAATGACTTCCAATTGACATGGGACTTAACAGGATGAAATGGCACATAGGTTTAGGCCCTTCCACCAAATTTGAGCTCATTTGGGCAAAGTTGCCAATGCAACTTTTGTAAACCCTAGAAATCAACAGAAATGGATTTTCCAAGATTAGGTTAATCAATGCCTCTCTCCTTGATGCACCACTTGGTGTAGTGTCATCATTTGGGTTTTTGAGCATGACCACAAAATTTGAGGCCCCAAGTAAAAAGTTGGCAATGTAGAGTTGCTCAAATTTGGATCTGGTCAGAAAGGGTTTTGGGGCACTTAGATCAAGTTATCCTTCTCCAAAACTGCTGCCATTTGGCATAGATGCATATTCACATCATTTTAGCATGTGCACAAAGTTTGAGAGCATTTGGACAAGTTTGGCAATGTAAAGTTGCTCAAACTTCAAAATGGACAGAAATGGTTTTGAGGGGATTAGATGATGTTTTCTTGATCTTCAAGGCATGAGGCTTCGTAAGATCATCAAATATGTCATATCTGACATGATAGAATTTCCCTGGAATTTTTGGAGAATATTTCCTTTGTAAATATTTCAAAATCTTGAAATATCCAGAAAGGGTTTTGGAAGGATTTGTCCAATATTTTTAACATGACCATGTGTTGAAACTCTTATATATGGACAAGATATGTCCTATGAGTTTCCCTGAATTTTGGAAAATATTTTGAAATAGCTAAGTAATTTTTACCTATTAAAGACCATTTCTGGCCTAAAGAAAAAACATTTAAATAAAATATAAAAATAACTTTTAAAATTATAATTTTGTGGTTTATGGGAGTCCTATACCTAATAGGATTCAAATGTACCTTTTGAAAGATTTTTCACACACTAAATAAGGTACTTGTAGTGCAAACCTCAATTCAGGGGTTTTTGGAAAACTAATTTTAGAAAATACTATTTGGCCAAAATATTTTTATAAGAAAATACTATACTGGTCTATACACATGGCATGATCATTGGGAAAATGTTTTGGATCAAGGAGATGAAGTATAAGAGTTGGAGGATTTATTTGATTTTTAGAGCACTAGCAACCAGCAGACAAAAATCAAACCAAGCAATGTCCAAAACACTCAAAAGTTTTTGGCAAACCACATTTTTAGCATGATTATTAGCTTAAGTGTTGTGGCATAAAAATCAGGGTGTGACAAGTATTCAACCCAAATTTATTGATTCGACACAAGGCGAGCCAAAGAATACTCTTATGTATTAGCAGCTGAGTTGTCAATTCAACCACACCTGGACACTTAGGATCTGCAGCAAGGTAATATGGAAATAGTGGTAACAGCAATAAAAGTAACAGTAGTGTTTTTTTAGTTTTTGTAATAGTCGCAGCGGAAAAGTAAATAAGCAACAAGCAATATGTGAAAAGCTCGTAGGCATTGGATCGGTGATGGGGAATTATGTCGGATGCGATTCCTCCTGTAATAGTTATAACCAACGGTGACATAGAACTAGCTCCAATTCATCAATGTAATGTAGGCATGTATTCCGAATATAGTCATACGTGCTTATGGAAGAGAACTTGCATGACATCTTTTGTCCTACCCTCCCGTGGCAGCGGGGTCCTAGTGGAAACTAAGGGATATTAAGGCCTCCTTTTAATAGAGTACCGGACCAAAGCATTAACACATAGTGAATACATGAAATCCTCAAACTACGGTCATCATCGGGAGTAGTCCCGGCTTTTGTCACTTCGGGGTTGCCGGATCATAACACATAGTAGGTGACTATTGACTTGCAAGATAGGATCAAGAACACACATATATTCATGAAAACATAATATGTTCATATCTGAAATCATGGCACTCGGGCCCTAGTGACAAGCATTAAGCATGGCAAAGTCATAGCAACATCAATCTTAGAACATAGTGGATACTAGGGATCAAACACTAACAAAACTAACTCGATTACATGGTAAATCTCATCCAACCCATCACCGTCCAGCAAGCCTACGATGGGATTACTCATGCGCGGAGGTGAGCATCATGGAATTGGTGATGGACGAAGGTGGATGATGACGATGGCGATGATCTCCCCTCTTCGGAGCCCCGAACGGACTCGAGATGAGCCCTCCCAAGAGAGATTAGGGCTTGGCGGCCGCTCCGTATCATAAAACGCGATAATTCTTCCTCTCTGATTTTTTCTCCCCAAAAGTGAATATATGGAGTCAGGGTAGACGTCGGTGGAGCAACACGGGGCCCACGAGGCAGGGGCGTGCCCCCCACCCTCGTGTACAGGGTGTGGGCCCCCTCGCTTGGTTCTTTCCGCAGATATTTTTTATATATTCCAAAATAATTCTCTGTTGAATTTCAGGTCATTCCGAGGACTTTTATTTCTGCACAAAAATAACACCATGGCAATTCTGCTGAAAATAGCATCAGTCCGGGTTAGTTCCATTCAAATCATGCAAGTTAGAATCCAAAACAAGGGCGAAAGTGTTTGGAAAAATAGATACGTTGAAGACGTATCAATGCGCGAAGTGAGTTGCAAAGCGCTTGTGAAGAAATCAAGCAGGCGCGGGAGATAGCGCCCGGTAAGACTTTTCTCTTACAGAGCATCTTCGCAGGGCCGAAGTATCTTGGGCTGGCATGGTTATGGAGTTCTCCAGGCGTGTTTGCTGATCTTCCGACGAGCAGTGCTGACGCCACCCAATACTTCCGAGCCCAGGAGGGGAACGACACGGAGAAACTGTTTTGGTCACAGTTCTATGCGCCAAAGCATCCGTTGGCCCTCAACGACCAGATGAAGCAGCTGGTCGAGCTGCACAATTTGGCGGGTTTGGCCATGAAGGTCTTGATAGTCCGGCTATGGCCCGCTGATCCAATCCCGTGTAGCTACTTCATATTGGTGAAGCGGCTCGTCGAAGCGATTCCACGGGTCGATGTGTTGAAGCGTTCGGCCTGGATAGAGGGTGCTCGAATGGCCTTCGCTCGGGTAAAAGTGCACTGGGAGAAGATGAAGGCGTAGGATATAGCTACTGTTGGCCCGCCCACAAGCAAGGAGCACTGCAAGTCGGTGAAATACTTCGAGGACGTCATAGAAGGCGCCTGCCTTGTAGAGGGTCAGTGCTCAAAGGATGTTATCTTTGAGTAATTGTATCCGGTTGTAAAGACTTGAGCTTATGAACCGATGTATATATCTTTTGCGCTATTATAATGTGAGCGACTTTTACCTCCTGTGTGGTTGTTTATTTAAATCTAAAAGTTTCCAGTCGTCGGCTTCAGCCCCCATGTACATAGTACTGGGGTGTTCGGTCATATGCGTAGACACTCTTTATCCAACGTCTTGGTCCGTGTAGGAGGTGTATGTGGAGCGAACCACGCAATCAGACTATGTGACGTTATTGCTTTCACTTAGCCATAGGAGTTTGACAAGTGGGGCTAGGTACTAGCCCCTGGTGTGGATATGATATTTCCGAATTAAGGTATACATTTGCACGCGGCTAGGCGAAAAACCAACCCTTTCGTATAGCATGGGGTAGATCTCCATCGATCATAGTATATCACTAAGTCACCGGATCGCGGACCAGGTTCTCACATATCATGACAGTCAGTTTTTGGCTTTCTCTACTGAGGTACTTGATCGGACGAGCCAGAAGTACAATCGTAGTAGTTCTCCCTGTACACCCTAGCTGAACAATCGGGAACGTAGGGGGAAGCACAGGAGCCGGGCAACCCAACTATTGACCCAAGACATGATTCAGAACTGATGCATATAGGGCAAACATTCAGGACGCCAAATACTCCCTATAGGTGTTCGAACTTTTCGACATATACCGAGCTGAATATAGCCCCTGGTAATAGACCCTATTGATAAGGCACGTCTGGCAATCTGACATGGGGAGAGAACATAGGTGGTGAGAGAATAAAACTCCAAACATAATACGAACCAAGCTGTCTCTATAATATCCCGTTATAGTACGGCGACCCGTAAGCTTGCAGATAATGCCGATAACTTTCTTGGACATTTTACATGCCAGAAAAGTATAAAACAAAAAGATAAAAAAGGTTTACAAAGGGTCTTAATCAAAAAACAAACCTTAGCGCGGGTCCCTGCCGCACGTCTGCGCCGTTTCCTCCTCTGTGACGTGTTCTTGAAGGGGGGGTGTGATGGCCATCTGTAAAAAAGAGAGAAATGAAAAAGCCTGTAAAAGAAAAGAGATCCAATGTGGCCAGAAACAGAACCGGTTTGTTTGGTGAACCTTGAAAGATAATTTTAGAGTCTGAATAGGGTCGAGCCGAACTATGGACTTTGTGTATGCAATGTGCCCCTAGCTCCGCCCAAGGGATTTTGAGGGCATAATTATGTACACGAGGCACGTATGTTATCACCTTATGGGGCAGTCGATGGAGGTGTAACTGCTAATCTAGCTCAGGTTCATCTGAGCTGTCGCACTGAGGCGTATGCTGGACACATTTAGTTGTGTCCGCGGTTTTAACGACCGATAGGTTGTCCGGCTTGAATAGGCCGTTTTGGACTTTGGCTGCTAAGGCCGCAGTGTCCTCCTCTGTACGGAGAGAGCGCTCCATATTTCTATTGACTGTGATCACGCCACGTGGTCCAGGCATTTTAAGCTTTAGATAAGCATAATGCGGGACTGCATTAAAGCGGGCGAAGGCCGTTCTTCCGAGCAGTGCATGATAGCCACTTCGGAACGAAGCTATGTCGAAGATTAGCTCTTCACTTCAAAAATTATCAGGAGAGCCGAATACGACCTCCAATGTTAAAGAGCTCGTGCAGCGGGCTTCTACGACCGGTATCACTCCTTTAAAGGTCATGCTGCTTGGCTTGATTCTTGACGGGTTGATCCCCATCTTGCGGACAGTATCCTGATATATCAGATTAAGACTGCTATCGCTGTCCAGAAGGACTCGAGTGAGATGGTATCCATCGATTATTGGGTCAAGCACTAGGGCAGCTGAACCCCCATGACGGATGCTAGTCGGATGATCCATGCGATCAAAAGTGATCGGACAGGCCGACCATGGGTTGAATTTGAGGGCAACAAGCTCGACGGCGTAGACATCTCGGAGTGCGTGCTTGCGCCCCCTCTTTGGGATATGTGTGGCATAGATCATGTTGACTATTTTGATCTCCGGTGGAAATTTATTCTGTCCCCCTGTATTCGGCTGGCGAGGTTCATCCTCATCTTCGCTCTAAGGTCCATTTCCCTTGTGTCCGGTGTTGAGCTTGCTGGCCTGCTTGAAGACCCAACATTACGGTTTGTATGGTTTGCAGGTTTTTCTGGAGTGCCATGGATCTGGCTGGGCATATCCAATATTTTGTCCAGGCTGGATGGACCATCTTTGTTGCCTTTCAATGGCTTCTTCCGTTGACCGGGTCTGGAGCTACTGAATCCAGCATTTACCGCTGTATCATATGGACTTCTAGCATTATTTCGACGTTTGTTTTTATTACGTCATGGCTTCCCATTGCCGTCCCTGACTTCAGATGTTCCAGGGTCACTAGTGCTGCTACGAGCCAGCCAGCTGTCCTCGCCCACGCAAAAGTGGGTCCTGAGTGTAGTTAGGGTTGCCATTGTCCTCGGCTTTTCTTGGCCGAGGTGTCTAGCTAGACATTTGCCCCGGACACTGTGTTTGAAGGCCGCTAAGGCTTCGGCGTCCGGATAGTCGACGATTTGGTTCTTCTTAGTGATAAACCGATTCCAAAGCTTGCGGGCTGACTCCCCGGGTTGTTGGATGATGTGACTTAGATTGTCAGCATCCGGGGGCCGAACATAGGTCCCTTGACAATTAGCCCGAAAAGCATCCTCAAGTTCTTCCCAAGTTCCAATGGAGTTCTCTGGGAGGCTGTTTAGCCAGTTCTGAGCTGGTCCTTTCAGCTTGAGGGGTAAGTATTTAATGGCGTGGAGATCATCTCCGTGAGCCATGTGGATGTGAAGAATGAAGTCTTCTATCCAGACGGCAGGATCCGTTGTTCCATCATACGCCTCGATATTTACCGGTTTAAACCCTTCTGGAAAGTCATGATCCAGAACCTCATCGGTGAAGCACAGAGGGTGTGCGGCACCCCTATATTTTGCTATCTCATGGCGTATGTCTGATGGTTGTGATGTTCGGTATTTACCACGAACTGGTATATGAACGGCATGATTGCCTTGATAGCCGCCGTCCCGTGCAGGAGCACGGTCCCTGGATTCGTAGATGGATCTGTTCTGGCGAGCCTTTTTATTCAGGTCCTCACGCAGATCGTGTTTCCGGGCCTGAGCCATATCCCCCTTTCCTTTACGGGGTGGGGGTGTGGGCTTGTGCACGCTGTTGCTAGCCACTCTGTCCCATCCATGAGGTGGTCGGTCCGGCTTATCGGCGGTGTTATTTTTCGGCAGTATAGGCACAGTGGCCCCGTCGTCGAATTCGGGTAGCAGTTTACGCTTAGGATAGGCTTTGGTTTGGCGATTGTAGCCATGTTTTTGCTCAGCGTCTAGCACTTCGTTCCATCTATCATTGATCATGTCCTATGCGGCTCAAAGCCGTCTTTGCTGCTTTTTCAGGCTCCTTGCAGTGGCAATAAGCCTCCGATGGAAGTGCTTTTGTTCTAAGGGTTCTTCTAGGACAATGTATTCGTCGTCACCCGGGCTAACATCCTCTTCGGAGATAGGTTCATAATTACAGTCTTCGGCATCGCTGTCATCAGACAGCGGTTTCGGACTATGTTCGCCATCCTCTCGCTCGTCCTACTCCATCGCTGGATCTGCGGGGTCTTCGGCTTGCTCCAAACTGTCACCGTTGTTAGTAATAGTGTTGCTATCTTTCCATTTACGGGTTTTAGTTCAGCGCTTCGGATGCCGACATTTGGGAGGTTCATCGACAGGCTTGTCGTTTGCGGGATCATTTTTGCCATCTCCCTCCTTCTCCTTAGGTGTATCCACGATATACACATCGTGTGAAGACGTAGCTGTCCGTCGCCCAGTTATAGGCCGGTTTTGGTCTAGATCTGCGTCGGCTTCGAGGTCCGTCCCTTTGAAGTATTCGGAAGCATAGGCAAGTAGATCAGTTAGATCTTCGATCGTGGCTACCAAGTGGGTGGTGGGTGGGGAGGAAAATTCTCCATCATCAGCCTCCAGTTCGCACCATATATAATTCGGCTATGTTTCCCTGGCTAAGGAGAAAGATTTTAACGAGTTTAGCACATCGCCAAAAGGTGAGTGCCGAAGATATCTGCAGCGCTGAATTCGGCGATAGACGCCTGATCGAGCTTGAAGGGCGCAGATGTGCATGGTCCAGAACCTACGGCCGGAGATGAGTCCGGAGTTCCGGTAACACAGATCCCGCTCTGAGTTGGGTCCATGTGTGGCTCTAGTGCCGTTGAGTCCTCGGGTGACGCGATCTGTTTCGGATCTAGGGCCAGAACGGTTACATGTGCTATTTCCCGGTCCGATGACAGAGTTAGGTCATGTTTATCGTGGTGGCAGGGAAGGTCGTAGTGGGCTCGAATCCGTCAAAGATCAAGTCTACATGGATATCAGCAACGTAGTTCAAGCTTCCAAACCTGACTTGACGGCCAGGGGCGTAGCTCTCAACCTGCTCGAGGTGGCCTTCTGTGTTGGCACGGAGCACGAAGCCGCCGACCAAAAAAAGCTGGCCAGGAGGGAAAGTTCCCTCGATGGTGCCGTCGTGGTTGACGAAGCGATCCATCAGTCCTTTTGTCGATGACATAGTGGAACTCTCAACGAAAGCACCAATGTCGGTGTCAAAACTGGTGGATCTCGGGTAGGAGGTCCCGAACTATGCGTCTGAGGATCGATGGTAACAGGAGACTGGGGACACGATGTGTACCCAGGTTCAGGCCCTCTCGATCGAGGTAATACCCTACTTCCTGCTATATTAATCTGGATGAATATGATTACAAGAGTTGATCTACCTCGAGATCGTAATGGCTAAACCCTAAAGCCTAGCCTATGAGGATGTTATGATTCTCTAGCCTCTACAGACTAAACCCTCCAGTTTATATATGCACCGGAGGGGCCTAGTGTTTGTACATAACCATCTTGCAGAGGAAGGAAAGATTACACCCGAACCTAAAACCTGCCATGAATACAGGACTCCTATCCGGATATGAGAGACAATCTTCAATAATGATCTTCACGGCCCACCAGTTCGGCCCACCACGAGTTAGCCGGCCACCCGAGGACCACTTAATCCAGGACTCCCTCACTCTTCCTCCAAAAAAGGTGGGAAGGGATCCCACAATGGCGAATTTGAAAGGGGACAAGAAGTACATCTTATCCTAACAAAAGGTGGTCTTCGCATGCAAAGCTTCTGCTCGTGACGCCATGGTGGGCTCGGTGATGACATCCGTCATCCCGTCCTAGCGGTCTTGGTCTCTTTGCACAGGAATGGAAACCTTTGGCTGATTCCTCAGGACTCCGTGCCTGCGCTTGCTTCCTTAGCACCAAAGAGGAAACCAGCTCCTCTGAGCCCGCTGCGTCCGCCTGGCCTTGGTCGTCATTGCTTGCGTCACTTGATCCTCATGAGATGGGCGCTTGCATAGGAATATCCAGTCCTCGGGAGCCAGCCTAGGAGGCCGCTCCCTCTGGAGGTCTTGGCGTCGCCCGCCTCGCAAAGCTTGGCCCCTCGCAAGGGTCATGCCTTGTCGATGCTGAAGATGGTCCGTACCAGGCCGTTGATGGAGCCACGCGGTGGGCCGCATGCAGGCAAGTCTGGTTACCCTAGTTCCAACAACGCCGACAATAGCCCCTGCGCCCAAGGCACGCTCGGGCCTGGCTTCGAGGTGAAGCCAGGAGGCAAGAGTGAAGCGTCGCGGGCCCCAATCGCCCGCGGACCGAGTTGACGCATGGCGCTTGATGGGACGTGGGCATATCCACTTCCCCAGGCAGCCTCAGCAACTGTCCTAGGCTGACAAAAAGATATGCGCCTGCCACCGAACCTTCATTGCATTGTCTTCATCTTGCTCCAGATCCCCTTTCCTCCCTGCTGAGAGCGCCTCCAGGTCTGCCAAATCTTCCCCCCGAGCTCTTCGCAAATGGCAACCAGGACGGTGAAGCCCGCCGCTCCGGCCACGCACTCTGCCTCCTCGCCCGCGCCAGCCCTCAGCACGTCCTCCATCACCAAGGCGAGGCACCTCGCCGCCGTGCTCCTGCTGATGGTGAGCAACGACAACGAGGGGAGGGAGCTGACGCTTCGGGTCGGCTCCACCGAGCGGGGAACCCTGGCGGGACCTCCTATCCTTTCTTCCTCCACAGCATCTTCGCGGGGCAGGTCCCGCCCTTCTCCAAGTTCTTCCTTGTCGTCCTTGACCATTACCAAATTCATGCTCTGCACCTTCAGCACAACTCCATCCTTCTCCTCTCGATCTTCGCCTTCTACTGCGAGGCGTTTGTGGGTGTGGCGCCCTCCGTTGCGACGCTCCGCCACTTCTTCTCCCTCCGGATGCATGGCTCGACCCAGTGCTTCGGGTGCATTTCCTTCATCGCGACCCATGATAGCAACGAGCTCATGAGGGCTGGAAAGAAGGCGGAGGACATCCGGCGTAAGTGGATCTTCATGGACGCCAAGGGCCTCAATGCTCGGCTGGAGCTATCGACCGAGGTGCCTCAGAAGCTGGACCTGTGGGCTCATCAGAAGCTTACCGACCCCTGGGCGGTGCCGGTCGTGAAGAAGATGACGGCGTACCTGGACGTTGGGACGCTGACGGGGGCCATGCTCGCCAAGGAGTTCCTAACGCAGCGTCTGGCTCCGCTCCGCACGCACTAGCCCCCCATGTGGGATTTCAAGGGCACAAAGGACGACCTCCGGCTATGTCGAGGGAGCCTGACGAGCGAGGAGCTGAGCAAGGCCATGCGCACCTTGCCCGAGAAGGACTCGGGCAGCCTCCCGGTGGCCTACCTCCTGTTGTACCGCCGCGGTGACGGTGCGGCACTAGCCACCGCCATGCCCATCTTCAACGAGCTGAGGCTCGTACTACCAAAGCTCTCCAATCCCCCGGTGCAGTGTCCTGTGGCGAGAAATCTGAGGAGAAGGGGGAGGAGGATTCAGAGGCGGCCATGGATGTTGTGGAGTGGACTTGTCCTCCACTACAGAGTGAGCTCCTCTGTGATCTCTCTAACAACGATGATGCCGCCAAGTACTTGGTCGAGGGATCCCTGCGCTCCACCGGGGTTGTTATGAGGTCCGAGGGCACCCCTCTGCGGAGGCTCGGCCGGGTGACTCCGAAGAGGGGTGAGGCAGCACCGCTTCACTAGGGCGACACCCCCGCTTTGTTGCCCGCCGACGTTGCTTCGACGCCAGCTGCCGTGCGCCTGGCCGATCTTCAGGGCAAGACGAAACGCGCGTCAAGAAGGTCGGAGGTTCCACGGTCCTGGCCAGGAAAAGGGCGTACGTTGATACGTCTCCAACGTATCTATATTTTTTTATTGTTCCATGCTATTATATTATCCATCTAGGATGTTCTATATGCATTTATATGCTATTTTATATGATTTTTGGGACTAACCTATTAACCGAGAGCCCAGTGCCAGTTTGTGTTTTTTTCCTTGTTTTTGAATTTTACAGAAAAGGAATACCAATCGGAGTCCAATTGACGTGCCAATTTTGATGATTTTTTATGGACCAAAAGAAGCCCCCGGAGTAAAAGAGTTGGGCTAGAAGTGTCTCAGGCTGCCCACGAGGGTGGGGGGCGTGCCCACCCCCCTGGGTGCCCACCCCCTATCTCGTGGACAGCCCGGAGACCCCCCCCCTAACTTGTGCCCTATGCCAAAAAATTCTATAAATACCCGAACCTCCAAAAAATAACCTAGATCGGAAGTTCCGCCGCCGCAAGCCTCTGTTGCCACAGAAAATCAATCTAGACCCGTTCCGACACCCTATCGGAGGGGGGAATCCCTCTCCGGTTGCCATCTTCATCATCCCGGCACTCTCCATGATGAGGGGGGAGTAGTTCACCCTTGGGGCCGAGGGTATGTACTGATACGTCCATTTCGCATCATGCTTATATGTTGATATTTATTGCATTATGGGCAGTTATTACTTGTTTTGTCACAACACTTATGCCTTTTCTCTCTTATTTTACAAGGTTTACAAGAAGAGGGAGAATGCCGACACTTGGAATTCTGGGCTGGAAAAGGAGCAAACTCTGGAAACCTATTCTGCACAACTCCAAAAGCCCCGAAACTCCACAGAACTCCGTTTCAGATAATATAAAAAATATCTGGCGAAAGAAGTTCACAAAGGGGGGCCACAGGCTGTCCATAAGGGTGGGGGCGCGCTCCCCCTCTCAGGGTGCGCCCTCTATCTCGTGGGCCCACTGAAGGTCCCCCGATGCCCATCTTCTCCTATATGAGGTGTTTTGACCTGGAAAAAATCATAAGGAGGCTTTCGGGACCAGACGCCGCCATCTCGAGGCGAAAACCAATCTAGGGCTCAGGAAGAGTTGTTCTGCCGGGGATACTTCCCTTCGGGAGGGGGAAATCGTCACCACCGTCATCACCAACAACTCTCCCATCTTGGGGAGAGCTATCTTCATCAACATCTTCACCAACACCATCACCTCTCAAACCCTAGTTCATCTCTTGTATCCAATCTTTGTACCCAAACCTCACATTGGTACCTATGGGTTGCTAGTAGTGTTGATTACTCCTTGTAGTTGATGCTAGTTGGTTTATTTGGTGGAAGATCATATGTTCAGATCCATTATGCATATTAATACCCCTCTGATCATGAACCATATTATGTCTTGTGAGTAGTTACTTTTGTTCCTGAGGATATGGGAGAAGTCTTGCTATTAGTAGTCATGTGAATTTGGTCTTCGTTCGATATTTTCATGAGATGTATGTTGTCTCTCCTCTAGTGGTGTCATGTGAACATCGACTACATGACACTTCACCATTATTTGGGCCTAGAGGAAGGCATTGGGAAGTAATAAGTAGATGATGGGTTGCTAGAGTGACAGAAGCTTAAACCCTAGTTTATGTGTTGCTTCGTAAGGGGCTGATTTGGATCCATATGTTTCAGGCTATGGTTAGGTTTACCTTAATACTTCTTTTGTAGTTGTGGATGCTTGCATTAGAGGTTAAACATAAGTGGGAGGTTTGTCCAAGTAAGGACAGCACCCAAGCACCGGTCCACCCACATACTAAATTATCAAAGTACCGAACGCGAATCAGATGATCGTGATGAAAACTAGCTTGACGATAATTCCCATGTGTCCTCGGGAGCGCTTCCCTTTATATTAGAGTTTGTCCAGGCTTGTCCTTTGCTACAAAAAGGATTGGGCCACCTTGCTGCACCTTATTTACTTTTACCTTTTGTCACTTGCTACCAATTACCTTATCACAAAACTATCTGTTACCTATAATTTCAGTGCTTGCAGAAAATACCTTACTGAAAACTGCCTATCATTTCCTTCTGCTCCTCGTTGGGTTCGACACTCTTACTTACCGAAAGGACTACGATAGATCCCCTACACTTGTGGGTCATCAAGACTCTTTTCTGGCGCTGCTGCCGGGGAGTGAAGCGCCTTTGGTAAGTGGAATTTGCTAAGGAAAAATTTGTATAGTGTGCTGAAATTTATTGTCACTTCTTACTATGGTTCATAATCCTTTGAGGGGCTTGTTCGGGGTATCTTCACCCCTACTAGAAGAGCAATGAGTTGCTCCTCAACCTACTGCACCTACTGAAAATGTTTGCTTTGAAATTCCTTCGGGTATGATAGAGAAACTACTTGAAAATCCTTTTATCTTTGAAGGGAGATTGTAGGATCGAAAGTAGGTCTAGAGGGGGGGTGATTAGACTACTTGACAATATAAAAAATCTGCCTTAAGATCATGCAAAGTTTTTGGCAGTTTCACAATTAAGATCAATTCAAGTATCACCCTACACATGCAATTCTAGAGTATAAGCAGCGGAAAGTAAATTGCACATGTAAAAGAGAGGTGGAGAAGATCAAACACAGTTTGGTGACACGAAGATTTTTGTCGTGGTTCCGATAGGTGGTGCTATCGTACATCCACGTTGATGGAGACTTCAACCCACGGAGGGTAACGGCTGCGCGAGTCCACGGAGGGCTCCACCCACGAAGGGTCCACGAAGAAGCAACCTTGTCTATTCCATCATGGCCTACGCCCACGGAGGACTAGCCTTACTCGGGGTAGATCTTCACGAAGTAGGCGATCTCCTTGCCCTTACAAACTTCTTGGTTCAACTCCACATCTCGAAGACGGAGGCTCCCAAGCGACACCTAACCAATCTAGGAGGCACCACCCTCCAAAAGGTAATAGACGGTGTTGATGATGATGAACTCCTTGCTCTTGTGCTTCAGATGATAATCTCCCCAACACTCAACTCTCCTCACTGATATGGCTGTGGTGGAAGAAAGGTTTGAGTGGAAAGCAACTTGGGAAGGCTAGAAATCAAGTTTCATATGGTAGGAATGGAATGGCTTGATCTCAACACAAGGGTAGGTGGTTCACTTCTCAGAAAGTGTATGGTATAAGTGGTAGACTTTCTGATGGCTCTCTCCACGAATGAAGAGGGGGTGGAGGGGTATATATAGCCTCCACACAAAATCCAACCGTTACACACACATTTGACCAATCTCGGTGAGACCGAAGTTAAAACTCGGTCAGACCGAAAGTTCAAATATAGTGAACGTTGGGATTTTCGGTGGGACCGAAAATACCATCTCGGTGTGTCCGAAGTGAGTCAAAGGTTGGAGCTTGCCATCTCGGTGAGACCGAAAGTAACAACTCGGATATTCCGAAGTGATGTCAATTGGTTACAGAAGGTTGGCAGTCCATTTTCGGTGAGACCGAAACTCAAAATCGGATGGACCGAGAAATTAGGGTTTGGAAGAATAACTGAGGTGGTTCATCTCGGTGGGACTGAGTTTGCAGAATCGGTTTGTCCGAGATTACTTATGAGTGTGTTAAGTAGTGAAGAGTGCTGATAGTTGAGGGAGCTAGATCACCAAGCACTTGAGCAACTAGATCATTAACACAACCTCATCCCCTTTTAATAGTATTGGCTTTTCCTATGGACTCAATGTGATCTTTGATCACTAAACCAAAAATAGAGTCTTGAGCTTTTGCCAATGCTTGTCTTAGCATTTCGAGGGGTCCACTTCTTCAGACATTTCCATACCCATATCATCGAACTTTTCTGAAATGATTCTCAAGTAAATATTAGTTCAATGATATATATGTTGTTATTAATTACCAAAACCACCCGGGGATTAGTTGCACTTTCAATCTCCCCCTTTTTGGTAATTGATGACAACATATAGATCAAAGCTTCGACAAAGGATATAATCAAAGAATAATATCGTCGCTTTGAGAAGTATGTGATAAACAAGAGCTCCCCCTAAATTTGTGCATTATTTAAAATTTGCGTTTGAATGCAAATGCACAATCGATTAGGATTATGGGTCACTCTTCCATGTCACATACATCTTGGTGGAGCGCACAAAATGATAAGAATGAATAACATGCACTCAATCACCAAGACAAGAGTAAATAGCCATACAATAAGGAATAGCATATGATAAGAAATAAGCACACATTAAAGCATAGTATGACTAAGCACTCATTAAGGTAGCATCAAACGTAGTAGCAAGCACACTTAAAGTTTCAGGAACCAAAAGAAATCAAAGTATCTCAAAGAAAACCGGCAAAAGAACGAAAGACGAAAGAGCACTCTCTCTCTCGAAGCCCTATGATCTATAACAATTTCTCCCCCTTTGGCAACAAGTTACCAAAAAGTTCGAAAAGGTAGAGCTAAACGTCACTGCGGGCTCTGCTGGCGGCTCCCGTCTGGGTAGATGTCGGTGTAGAGATAGCTGCATCGGCGAAGACTTCTGCTGATGTCTGCGGTGGAGGAGTGGATGCTGGAGCTGGAGCAACTGCTGGAGCTGTAGCTGGTGCTGAAGTGGTAGCCCTGGAGTCTGTCACTGGGATAGCTGCAGATCTGGATCCTCTGGGAACTTGAGCAGTCTGGCGATGAGAGTCCTGGACTAGATCATCCTGCATAAGCTCTGCTCTCTCCTGCCTTGTCTCCTCCATGTCTGCCTCAAGCTTGTTGACAGACACCTGAATCTCAGTCAGCTTCACGTCCAGAGCGTGGATCTTGTCCTCGACAATCCTCTCTAGGCTCTCCTGAGATTGCTCAATGCTGGCCAGGCGTTGTTCAATCCTCTGGGTAGCTTCAAGAATTTGTTCTCCAAAGCTCTTTGGCTTAGCTGCTGCTGCTGCTGCCTCTTTGTCAGCTTTAGCCTTCTTCGCAGCTTCGATTTTGGCCTGTCCTTCAACTGAGGTAGGATCCTCTTCATCCATCACAACTACGTTGTCCTCATGCTCTGGCTGCAGTGGCAAGTGCTTCCTATCCAACATGAATTTGCCCGTGCCAAACTTGGCGTTGATGAGCATCTGTATCTGCGGAGCAAACCCACACGACCTCTTCTGGTCAGCTGCAGTCCTCTTAATGGTCTCTACCATCAAGTCCATTACCTTAAAAGGTGCCTTCTCATCGAGAATGTGCAGCATGTTGATAGAATAGCCTCGGATCATCCGGTGGTCTCCAGACTTAGGCATCAATGTATGCCTCAGAATAGTGTTAGTGGTGGTCAGACCTGCCTGGAGATAGTACACTGAGCCAAGCTTCCATCCTTCCAAATCAGCAGCCGGGATCTCCTTGTACATGTTCTTCATGGAATCATGACTCTTCTTAGGAATCCCATAGACATCAATGTCGTCCTCTCTCTGCACTGGAGCATTCAGAAGTTCTGCCCATTCTTCAACAGTCGAAGAAAACCTTTGACCTTCAGTCATCCAGGTGATCTTGCCATCAGGGTAGAAGTGGGCTGTGGCATAGAACTGCATGATCATCTCGTCATTCCAAGCTGTCAGCTCTTGACCCACAAAATCAGCAACTCCACATGCAGTAAAGCTCTCATGCACATGGGGAAAGAAGTCCCGGTGCTCTTCACTGTCAATGTACTTCCAGTCAACATACCTGGTGTCAGCAACAATGGGCTTCTTATCCATCAGCACAGTCTCATAGAAATCCTGCTGCTCTCTGGTGTGAAATCTGGGGTCCACAGCAGTCCTTCTCCTTACAGCATATGGATCAGACTGTCTCCATAGCCTGAGACCTTTGTCCTTCCTTGCCTTCATGTCCTCAGCTTGAGGATGAGCATCATTGTGGAGTGGCAACTTGGGACGGAGCTTAAGCAACACATGCTCTTCATCTGATTCAGACGGTGGCATCTCACCTTTGTTCTTCTCAGAAGCTGGAATGCTTCTGGTTGTTCTCTTGGGCTTGGCTGGAGCTGCCTTGGCTTGAGCAGGCTTCTTGGGCTTAGAGGAGGCTTGAGCCCGAATAGCATCACCCATGAACTTAGCTTTCTGAGGAGGAGGCTGGGGTGCTTCTTCTTCTTCTTCTTCTGCAGCATCATCTTGAGGTTCAGCATATACTACCCTCTTCCTTTTGGAAGTCTTCTTTACCTTGCTTGGAGCAGGCTCTTCCAAGTTGAGCTTCTTTGCAACTGCTGACTGCTTCACTTTGCTTGTGCCTTTCCTTGACTGCTGCCCTTGATGCTCTTTGGCAACCACATTCCTCTTTGGCTTGGAGGTAACTTCCTCAGCAACAAAGTCAGAGTCCTCATCATCAGAAGTTCTCTTCTTCCTGGTTCTGGTGGCTGCAGGAGGCAAACCACTAGGGGTGCTCCTCTCACCATCATCACTGGAGCTGCTAGCAGGACTTGTATCTGCCTCTGGAATTTCAGCAAACGGTGATTCAGACCTGTTCTGGCTGTCACTGACATCTGACATGGCTGAAAAACCTGTGAAAAGATAAGGTATAGGCAGAGTAGAAGAGTTATCACAACTGCAGGGGTTTTTGCAAAAAAAAAATGAGTTCAAAACTTAGTTTTGAGTTTTCACATAATGTATTTCGGTCAAACCGATTTCATGTTTCGGTGCAACTGAAGTGCTCAACAGAAACCTACACACCACTTTCGGTCAGACCGAAATGGGTTTCGGTCCTACCGATAACTTAGGGTTTCACTGAAACTACGTTTCGGTCGTTCCGATTGGCACAACTCGGTTAAACCGAATTATGCAGTGCAATGGCCAGAGGCCAAATCGGTCATTCCGAGTTTCAAAAATCGGCTTCACCGAGATGCATTCCGTGGAAACCTAAACCTAAGAATTTTCCTCGAAACTAGAAGATCTGAACTAATGTATAGGGAACATCTCAAACGTGGATTGAATCATGGCAAGCCTATCGTGCAAGAATCGGAAGGGGAGCACGAAAAGGGATCGGGACACACCCTAACTTGGTGGTGTCCCTCTACGGCGGCAACGGTGGAGATGATTACCGTTGACGGCGGCGGAGACCTGCGGCGAGGGCGCACAGGCGACGACGGCGACGATCCGTAGACCAGGGCGACGGCAGCAGGGGTATTGGGGGCGAACGGTTTGAAGAATTGAATCGCGCGCAGCCCTCAGGTATATATAACCCCATGCTGTCGGTGGGACCGAGTTGAAAAACTCGGTGTCACCGAGATGTATAACTGCTGTGCAGTTACGCATATCGGTCAGACCGAGAGTTTGAACTCGGTTTCACCGAGATGAAACCTAGATCAGTCTAAGCGTTTCGGTTGGACCGAGATTGAGAAGCCGGTCAGACCAAAATGGACTTAGAAGGTTTTGGAAGTCAGCCTTAGACGAATCGGTGGTTCCGAGTGCTCCTCACTCGGACTGTCCGAAAAAGACTTGTTCAAAGTTGTGATATGAGCATGAATAGAATTTGAGACACGAAAGCATAGATAGCTAGGGAAAGGTGCTTAGGCATTCTTGTCCATCCATTTGGCCAGAAAAATCAAAACAAACAAGACAACAAATGGATGTCCTTGAATGGATGAAATCATGCATTCAACATGCTCACACAATAAGATAGCAACTGAAATATGTGTCAAACATGCACAACCAATCACTCTAGCTACTAGCACACAATTTGTCGATGACTAGGTCATCTATATATGAGTATATTGACTTAGGAGCCAAATGAGAACATTTGATCATAGGTCATACTCATCGTTTAAGCACAAGTGGGGTTACCACTTTTACATAAAGCATTTATGTGTTCACATCATTTGGAGATGCTTTTGCTCAATTTTTTTTAGAGCAAGGCTCCCCCTAGATGTGAGAACCCCTTTTAAAGGGTCAAACTAACCTTGGGTTGTCGTAGAAGACTTCATGTAGATGTTGAAGATGTGGATGCTCAATGTTGATGCAGATCATCAAGAGTTGGGAGCAATCCTTTGGATTAGGGCACTTTCAATACCTACATGGGTTAGTCCCACAAGGAACAAACAAGAGTATCCATAGACATAGAGTGAAGTACACATAAGATGATGTCCATGAAAGCAATGATTACCTTGTCCCTTGACTTACCAACAAGAGGGTTTGTGACTCCATCAACTAGTGCATGATGTGGAAGTTGATTGCACAAGTTCTTGCCAAAATGAATATGAGTGAAGTTTGTTGGCGGAGTCACCCTCAAGAACCTACTAGTTCTTATTCTTTGGGATCCACATCATCTTGATGGGAATCCTTGGTGTTGTAGTTGAGCTTGACGAAATAGAACTTGATGTGTCCTTGGGAACCCACTTGACCATGGCTTGAGGTGCTTCAATGAATGCATCAATCTCCTCTTGAAGCTTGTCCTTGGCCTTTAGCTTGTGGTCTTGTGGTGGAAGGTCATCTTGAGCTTGTTCCACATTGGAAGAAGTAGGATCATACTTCTCCTTTTGTGAAACAAACTGTGGAGTAGGGTATTGACCTTCTTCCCACTCAACACCTTTGGCGTTGAACTTTCGCTCAAAACCAATCCCTTGATTCTTCCGGTGTCTTCCTTGTTTGCGAACAATCTCCTCAAAGTTCTTGCTTCCGGCAAGACTCTTGTAGACACCTTTCTCTATGATTTCCTTCAATAAGCTATTTTCTTGCTCAAGTGTAACTTGGCTTGAAACATTGTTAGTGGAATCAAGAGAACTACTAGAAGTAACAATATTGGATTTAACATTGTTATTGTTACTACTAGAGGAAGAATTTTTTTTATGCTTGTCATGCTTAGTCTTAATAGGTGGCAAGAAATTAGACAAGAGAAGTCGTTTGGCAAGATATGAAGAACTCTTCTTTCGAAGATCGTCATTGATCGCTTTTAGAAACTCATGTTCTTGCTCTAGAGTGAGCTTCTCGAAGCGTAGCTTCTCATGAGATCTTAGGAGCTCTCTATGATCTTCTTGAGTTGTTTCATGAGCTAACTTAAGAGTGTTTAGTTCTTTAGTTAGACGCTCAATCTCCTTCATAGCATTGTCATTCGACTCTTATCGACTATAGAGACTACTAGCATTTTCATCATTACTAAGCTCACTAGATTTATCATGCAAGAGCTCATCTTCACCAAGCAAGTCATCCTCATCACTATCAAAGTCAATGAATTCAGGGTGTGTTACCTTGGGACCTTTAGCTATGAAGCATCTTCCAATTCCCTCATTTGGTGAATCAAATAAGTCGTAGGAGTTGGAGTTGGAGGATACGAGTGCAAGTCCGGCAACACCTTCATCTTGACTATAGTCGGAGTCGGAGTGATAGCTTCCATCGGATTGATTGTCAGAGTCGGAGCCGGAGACCCATTCACCAACATGAGCTTGATGTCTTCTTCTTGTGTAGCTCCTTGATGACTTGTCTTTTCTCTCCGAATCCTTGCTTCTCCGAGAGGGTCTTCGTTCATAACGATCATCTCTGCTCCTTCTCTCTCTCCGAGGTGACTCATCTCTTGCTCTTCTTCTTGGAGATTCTTCTCTTCTTTTGTGAGGAGCCGTACACTCATTTGAGAAGTGTCCGGGTCTTCCACAATTGTAGCAGTTTCGATCACGACTAGAAGATCTCTTTTCATCATATGATCTAGACTTTGAGCTTCTTTCTTTGCCTCTATTCTTGTAGAACTTGTTGAAGTTCTTGACCATTAGGCTTATCTCTTCATTGGAAATTAGCTTGTCACTTGAGGTAGTAGGAGCATCACTTGTAGCTTTGTAAGCACCACTTGACTTGTTGTGAAGCTCTTCCTTATCCTTAAGTGTCATCTCATGAGCAACAATTCTTCCAATGACTTCAGTTGGCTTGAGAGTCTTGTAGTTTGGCATCATTTGGATCAAAGTGCACACGGTGTCATACTTTCCATCCAAAGCTCTGAGAATCTTCTTGATGATGAATCGGTCGGTCATTTCTTCGCTTCACAAGCCGGCAATCTCATTTGTGATGAGAGCAAGCCTAGAGTACATTTCAGCGACTCCTTCACCATCCTTCATCTTGAACTTGTCAAGTTGACCTTGAAGAATATCTAGCTTTGATTCCTTCACAGATTCAGTACCTTCGTGCATTTCAACCAAAGTATCCCAAATCTCTTTAGCATTCTCAAGACGACTGATTTTGTTGAACTCTTCGGGACACAAAGCATTGAAGAGAATGTCACAAGCTTGAGCATTGTTTTGCAACATCCGCAACTCTTCGGGTGTAGCTTCGCGATCCGGAACTTTTCCTTCTTCAAAGAAATCACCTTGCATGCCAACACAAATAATGCCCCATGCGGATGGGTTATGACCAAGAATATGCATTTTCATTTTATGCTTCCAACTAGCAAAATTTGTACCATCAAAGTAAGGACCTCTACGATAATTACCCTCACTAGACGCCATACTCTCCTAGGTTGTGAAACCAAGCTTATGGAGTCCAATGCAATGGAAACCAAGGCAATGGAGACCAAAGCTCTGATACCACTTGTAGGATCGAAAGTAGGTCTAGAGGGGGGGTGATTAGACTACTTGACAATATAAAAAATCTGCCTTAAGATCATGCAAAGTTTTTGGCAGTTTCACAATTAAGATCAATTCAAGTATCACCCTACACATGCAATTCTAGAGTATAAGCAGCGGAAAGTAAATTGCACATGTAAAAGAGAGGTGGAGAAGATCAAACGCAGTTTGGTGACACGAAGATTTTTGTCGTGGTTCCGATAGGTGGTGCTATCGTACATCCACGTTGATGGAGACTTCAACCCACGGAGGGTAACGGTTGCGCGAGTCCACGGAGGGCTCCACCCACGAAGGGTCCACGAAGAAGCAACCTTGTCTATTCCATCATGGCCTACGCCCACGGAGGACTAGCCTTACTCGGGGTAGATCTTCACGAAGTAGGCGATCTCCTTGCCCTTACAAACTTCTTGGTTCAACTCCACATCTCAAAGACGGAGGCTCCCAAGCGACACCTAACCAATCTAGGAGGCACCACCCCCCAAAAGGTAATAGACGGTGTTGATGATGATGAACTCCTTGCTCTTGTGCTTCAGATGATAATCTCCCCAACACTCAACTCTCCTCACTGATATGGCTGTGGTGGAAGAAATGTTTGAGTGGAAAGCAACTTGGGAAGGCTAGAAATCAAGTTTCATATGGTAGGAATGGAATGGCTTGATCTCAACACAAGGGTAGGTGGTTCACTTCTCAGAAAGTGTATGGTAGAAGTGGTGGTACTTTCTGATGGCTCTCTTCACGAATGAAGAGGGGGTGGAGGGGTATATATAGCCTCCACACAAAATCCAACCGTTACACACACATTTGACCAATCTCGGTGAGACCGGAGTGAAAACTCGGTCAGACCGAAAGTTCAAATATAGTGAACGTTGGGATTTTCGGTGGGACCGAAAATACCATCTCGGTGTGTCCGAAGTGAGTCAAAGGTTGGAGCTTGCCATCTCGGTGTGACCGAAAACAACAACTCGGATATTCCGAAGTGATGTCAATTGGTTACAGAAGGTTGGCAGTCCATTTTCGGTGAGACCGAAACTCAGAATCGGATGGACCGAGAAATTAGGGTTTGGAGGAATAACTGAGGTGGTTCATCTCGGTGGGACTGAGTTTGCAGAATCGGTTTGTCCGAGATTACTTATGAGTGTGTTGAATAGTGAAGAGTGCTGATAGTTGAGGGAGCTAGATCACCAAGCACTTGAGCAACTAGATCATTAACACAACCTCATCCCCTTTTAATAGTATTGGCTTTTCCTATGGACTCAATGTGATCTTTGATCACTAAACCAAAAATAGAGTCTTGAGCTTTTGCCAATGCTTGTCTTAGCATTTTGAGGGGTCCACTTCTTCAGACATTTCCATACCCATATCATCGAACTTTTCTGAAATGATTCTCAAGTAAATATTAGTTCAATGATATATATGTTGTTATTAATTACCAAAACCACCCGGGGATTAGTTGCACTTTCAGAGATGCGTTGACATGGTTTAGGCTATATGATGATATTGGATCATGGAACTATAATCGTCTGAAGTTGGAATTTCATCAGAAGTTCTACCCTATGCACCAGGTTCATCGTGATCGTAATTATATTTATAATTTTTGGCCTCGCGAAGGAGAAAGCATCTCTCAAGCTTGGGGGAGGCTTAAGTCAATGTTATATTCATGCCCCAATCATGAGCTCTCAAGAAAAATGATTATTCAAAAAATTTATGCTCGGCTTTCTATCAATAATCGCACAAAGCTCGATAATTCTTGCTCTGGCTCTTTTGTGATGAAGACTGTTGAATTCAAATGGGATTTATTGGAAATAATTATACGCAGCTCTAAAGATTGGGACCTCGACGAAGGTAAGGAGTCTGGTATGACCCCTAAGTTTTATTGTGTTAAAGCTTTTATGGATACCGATGTTTTCCGTGAGTTTAGCACTAAATATGGACTTGACTCTGAGATAGTAGCTTCTTTCTGTGAATCTTTTGCTACTCATGTTGATCTCCCCAAGGAGAAGTGGTTTAAATACCATCCCCCCTATTGAAGTAAAAGTAGTTGAACCTGTTAAAGTTGAAAAAAAGACTATCACTTGTAATGTTGATCCTATTGTTCCTACTGCTTATATTGAGAAACCACCTTTCCCTGTTAGGATAGAGGATCATGCTCAAGCTTCAACTGTAGTTCGTAAAAGTAGTACTAGAACACCTACACCCTCTGAGCAAATTAAGGTTGAACCTAGTGTTGCTATGGTTAAAGATCTCTTGGTAGAAGATTTGGATGGACATGTTATTTACCTCCAAGAAGAGTCTGCTAGAAGAGCCAAACCCAATGCTAGGAATAGACATAGACCTGTTGTAGGCTTGCATGTTATCTCTGTTAAGATAGGAGATCATTGCTATCATGGCTTATGTGACGTAGGTGCTAGTGCGAGTATTATCCCTCTTGATTTATATCGAGAAATTATGCATGATATTGCACCTATTGAGTTAGAAGGGATTGATGTTACGATTAAGCTAGCTAATAGAGACACTATTTCACCAGTTGGGATTGTTAGAGATGTTGAAGTCTTCTGTGGGAAGGTTAAATACCTTGCTGATTTTCTTGTTCTTAGTTCCACACAAGATGAATTTTGTCCCATTATATTTGGTAGGCCCTTCTTGAATATTGTTAATGCCAAGATAGACTGCGTGAAAGATATTGTTACTGTGGGATTAGGGGATATGTCTCATGATTTTAACTTTGCTAAATTTTGTAGACAACCCCTTGAAAAGGAACCACCCAGTAAGGATGAAATTATTGGTCTTGCTTCTATTGCCGTGCCCCCTATTGATCCTTTAGAACAATACTTGCTAGACCATGAAAATGATATGCATATGAATGAGAGAAGGGAAATAGATGCAATATTCTTTAAACAGGGACCCGTATTGAAAAACAACTTGTCTGTCGAAATCCTAGGGGATCCTCCTCCACCCAAGGGTGATCCCGTGTTTGAACTTAAACCTTTGCCTGATAATCTTAAGTATGTTTATCTTGATGAAAAGAAAATATATCTTGCTATTATTAGTGCTAACCTTTCAGAGCAGGAAGAAGAAAAACTATTGAAAACTCTGAAGAAGCACCGTGCTGCTATTGGATATACTCTGGATGATCTTAAGGGCATTAGTCCCACTATATGCCAACACAAGATAAATTTGGAAGAAAATGCTAAACCGGTTATTGATCATCAGCGACGGTTAAATCCTAAGATGAAAGAAGTGGTAAGGAAGGAAATACTAAAGATCCTAGAGGTAGGTATTATCTATCCAATTGCTGATAGCCAGTGGGTAAGTCTTGTCTGTTGTGTCCCTAAGAAAGGAGGTATGACTGTCGTTCCTAATGATAAAGATGAATTGATCCTGCAAAGAATAGTTACAGGTTATAGGATGGTAATTGATTTCCGTAAGTTAAATAAAGCTACTAAGAAAGATCATTACCCTTGCCATTTATTGATCAAATGCTAGAAAGGTTATCCAAGCATACTCATTTTTTTCTTTCTGGATGGTTATTCTGGTTTCTCTCAAATACTTGTGTCAAAAGGGGATCAAGGAAAGACCACTTTTCCTTGTCCTTTCGGTACCTTTGCTTATAGACATATGCCTTTTGGTTTATGTAATGCACCTGCTACCTTTCAAAGATGCATGATGGCTATATTCCCTGATTTTTGTGAAAAGATTATTGAGGTTTTCATGGATAATTTCTCTGTTTACGGAACTTCTTTTGATGATTTCTTAAGCAACCTTGACCAAGTTTTGCAGATATGTGAATACACTAATCTTGTCTTGTATTGGGAGAAGTGCCACTTTATGGTTATTGAAGGCATTGTCTTGGGACATAAAATTTCTGAAAGAGGTATTGAAGTTGACAAAGCTAAAGTTGATTCTATTGAAAAGATGCCATGCCCCAAGGACATCAAAGGTATACGAAGTTTCCTTGGTCATGCCGGGTTTTATAGGAGGTTCATTAAGGACTTCTCCAAAATCTCCAGGCCTTTGACTAATCTCTTGCAAAAAGATATTCCTTTTGTCTTTGATGATGATTGTCTAGAGGCATTTGAAATACTTAAGAAAGCATTGATCTCTGCACCTATTGTCCAGCCTCCTAACTGGAATTTACCTTTTGAGATTATGTGCGATGCTAGTGATTATGTTGTAGGTGTTGTTCTAGGGCAAAGAGTTGATAAGAAATTGAATGTTATCCAGTATGCTAGTAAAACTCTAGATAGTGCCTAGAGAAATTATGCTACTACTGAGAAAAAAAAATAGCAGTTGTATTTGCTTGTGATAAGTTTAGACCCTATATTGTAGATTCTAAAGTAACTATTCACACTGATCATGCTGATATCAAATACCTTATGGAAAAGAAAGATGCTAAACCTAGACTTATTTGATGGGTTCTCTTGCTGCAAGAATTTGACTTGCATATTATTAATAGAAAGGGAGCTGAGAAGCCCATTGCAGATAACTTATCTAGGTTAGAGAATATACTTGATGACCCACAACCTATTGATGATAACTTTCCTGATGAACAATTAGCTATCATAAATACTTCTCGTACTGCTCCATGGTATGCTGATTATGCTAATTATATTGTTGCTAAGTTTATACCTCCTAGCTTCACATACCAGCAAAAGAAAAAATTCTTCTATGATTCGAGACATTACTTTTGGGAGGACCCACATCTTTATAAAGAAGGACTAGATGGTATTATTAGACGTTGTGTACCTGAGCATGAACAGGAACAGATCCTACGCAAGTGCCACTCCGAAGCTTATGGAGGACACCATGCGGGAGATAGAACTACACACAAGGTATTGCAATCCGGTTTTTATTGGCCTACTCTCTTGAAGGATGTCCGGAAGTTTGTCTTATCTTGTGATGAATGTCAAAGAATTGGTCCAAGAAAATTGCTGATGCATTATGGGCCTATAGAACAGCATACAAAAATCCTATGGGTATGTCTCCATATAAGATGGTTTACGGAAAGGCTTGTCACCTACCTCTTGAGCTAAAACATAAGGCATATTGGGCTATTAAAGAGCTCAATTATGATTTCAAACTTGCCGGTGAAAAGAGATTATTTGACATTAGCTGCCTTGATGAATTGAGAACCCAGGCCTATGAGAATGCCAAGCTGTTTAAATAAAAAGTTAAAAGATGGCATGACAAAAGGATACAAAAGCGTGAGTTTAACGTAGGTGATTATGTCTTGCTATTCAACTCTCGTTTAAGATTTTTTTGCAGGAAAACTTCTCTCCAAGTGGGAAGGATCTTACGTTATCGAGGAGGTCTATCGTTTCGGTGCCATAAAAATCAACAACTTCGAAGGCACAAATCCAAAGGTGGTGAACGGTCAAAGAATCAAACATTATATCTCAGGTAATCTTATAAATGTTGAAACCAAAACAGCTCTAAAGGCAATTTTTCTCCGTTTTGGAATATTTAGAAATATAGAAAAATAAGTAGCAGTCCGGAAGAGACACGAGGCGTCCACGAGGGTGAAGGGCGCGTCCCCCTGCTCAGGGCGCGCCCCCTGCCTCGTGGGCACCCCGTGTGCCTCCCGGACTCCGTTTTCTTGTGGGTTACTCATTTTGGTCGGTAAAAATTCATTATATATACTCCCGAAGGTTTTGACCTCTATATCACGCAAAAATCCTCTGTTTTCGTTTCGAGCTGTTTCTGTCGCAGATAAAGGCAACATGTCGTCCCAGTATTCGGAGGGTGAAAGCTATGTGGCTGACTCCCTCGCTGGCCCTAAGGTCTATGGGGACTGGGAGCATTATGGTTGGACCACGGAAGAAGAAGAAGACCATGATTCAAAGAGGAAGGATTGGCCTAGCTCAGAGAATCATATATATGTTGCTGCTATGAGAATAATCATGATGCCCTCATGTCCGTATTTTGTTTTTATCAACACCTCTATCTCTAAACACGCGGACATATTTTTCGTTATCGGCTTCCGCTTGGGAACAAGCGAGGTCTAAGCTTGGGGGAGTTGATACGTCCATTTTGCATCATGCTTATATGTTGATATTTATTGCATTATGGGGTGTTATTACTTGTTTTGTCACAACACTTATGCCTTTTCTCTCTTATTTTACAAGGTTTACAAGAAGAGGGAGAATGCCGGCAGCTGGAATTCTGGGCTGGAAAAGGAGCAAACTCTAGAAACCTATTCTGCACAACTCCAAAAGCCCCGAAACTCCACAGAACTCTGTTTCAGAAAATATAAAAAATATTTGGTGAAAGAAGTTCACGAGGGGGGCCACCGGCTGTCCACGAGGGTGGGGGGCACGCCCCCCCTCGCAGGGCGCGCCCCTGTCTCGTGGGCCCACCGAAGGTCCCCCGATGCCCATCTTCTCCTATATGTGGTTTTTTGACCTGGAAAAAATCATAAGGAGGCTTTCGGGACCAAACGCCGTCGTCTCGAGGCGGAACCGAGGCGGAAACCAATCTAGGGCTATGACGGAGCTGTTCTACCGGGGACACTTCCCTCCGGGAGGGGGAAATTATCACCGCCGTCATCACCAACAACTCTCCCATCTTGGGGAGAGCTATCTTCATCAACATCTTCACCAGCACCTTCTCCTCTCAAACCATAGTTCATCTCTTGTATCCAATCTTTGTACCCAAACCTCAGATTGGTACGTGTGGGTTGCTAGTAGTGTTGATTACTCCTTGTAGTTGATGCTAGTTGGTTTATTTGGTGGAAGATCATATGTTCAAATCCATTATGCATATTAATACCCCTCTGATCATGAACCATATTATGTCTTGTGATTAGTTACTTTTGTTCCTGGGGACATGGGAGAAGTCTTGCTATTAGTAGTCATGTGAATTTGGTCTTCGTTTGATATTTTGATGAGATGTATGTTGTCTCTCCTCTAGTGGTGTCATGTGAACGTCGACTACATGACACTTCACCATTATTTGGGCCTAGAGGAAGGCATTGGGAAGTAATAAGTAGATGATGGTTTGCTAGAGTGACAGAAGCTTAAACCCTAGTATATGTGTTGCTTCGTAAGGGGCTGATTTGGATCCATATGAATCAGGCTATAGTTAGGTTTACCTTAATACTTCTTTTGTAGTTGTGGATGCTTGCATTAGAGGTTAATCATAAGTGGGAGGTTTGTCCAAGTAAGGACAGCACCCAAGCACCGGTCCACCCACATACTAAATTATCAAAGTACCGAACGCGAATCAGATGATCGTGATGAAAACTACCTTGACGATAATTCCCATGTGTCCTCGGGAGCGCTTCCCTTTATATAAGAGTTTGTCCAGGCTTGTCCTTTGCTACAAAAAGTATTGGGCCACCTTGCTGCACCTTATTTACTTTTACCTTTTGTCACTTGCTACCAATTACCTTATCACAAAACTATCTGTTACCTATAATTTCAGTGCTTGCAGAAAATACCTTACTGAAAACTGCCTATCATTTCCTTCTGCTCCTCGTTGGGTTCGACACTCTTACTTACCGAAAGGACTACGATAGATCCCCTACACTTGTGGGTCATCAAGGCTCTTTTCTGGCGCTGTTGCCGGGTAGTGAAGCGCCTTTGGTAAGTGGAATTTGCTAAGGAAAAATTTGTATAGTGTGCTGAAATTTATTGTCACTTCTTACTATGGCTCATAATCCTTTGAGGGGCTTGTTCGGGGTATCTTCACCCCGACCAGAAGAGCAATGAGTTGCTCCTCAACCTACTGCACCTACTGAAAATGTTTGCTTTGAAATTCCTTCGGGTATGATAGAGAAACTACTTGAAAATCCTTTTACAGGAGACGGAACACTGCATTTCGATTTACATCTAATCTATGTGGATGAAGTTTGTGGATTATTGAAAATCCTTTTACAGGAGACGGAACACTGCATTTTGATTTACATCTAATCTATGTGGATGAAGTTTGTGGATTATTTAAGCTTGCAGGTATGCCCGAGGATGTTATCAAGAAGAAGGTCTTCCCTTTATCTTTGAAGGGAGATGCGTTGACATGGTTTAGGCTATATGATGATATTGGATCATGGAACTATAATCGTCTGAAGTTGGAATTTCATCAGAAGTTCTACCCTATGCACCAGGTTCATCGTGATCGTAATTATATTTATAATTTTTGGCCTCGCGAAGGAGAAAGCATCTCTCAAGCTTGGGGGAGGCTTAAGTCAATGTTATATTCATGCCCCAATCATGAGCTCTCAAGAAAAATGATCATTCAAAATTTTTATGCTCGGCTTTCTCTCAATAATCGCACAATGCTCGATAATTCTTGCTCTGGCTCTTTTATGATGAAGACTGTTGAATTCAAATGGGATTTATTGGAAATAATTATACGCAACTCTAAAGATTGGGACCTCGACGAAGGTAAGGAGTCAGGTATGACCCCTAATTTTATTGTGTTAAAGCTTTTATGGATACCGATGTTTTCCATGAGTTTAGCACTAAATATGGACTTGACTCTGAGATAGTAGCTTCTTTCTGTGAATCTTTTGCTACTCATGTTGATCTCCCAAAGGAGAAGTGGTTTAAATACCATCCCCCCTATTGAAGTAAAAGTAGTTGAACCTGTTAAAGTTGAAAAAAAAAGACTATCACTTGTAATGTTGATCCTATTGTTCCTACTGCTTATATTGAGAAACCACCTTTCCCTGTTAGGATAGAGGATCATGCTCAAGCTTCAACTGTAGTTCGTAAAAGTAGTACTAGAACACCTACACCCTCTGAGCAAATTAAAGTTGAACCTAGTGTTGCTATGGTTAAAGATCTTTTGGTAGAAGATTTAGATGGACATGTTATTTACCTCCAAGAAGAGTCTGCTAGAAGAGCCATACCCAATGCTAGGAATAGACATAGACCTGTTGTAGGCTTGCATGTTATCTCTATTAAGATAGGAGATCATTGCTATCATGGCTTATGTGACGTAGGTGCTAGTGCGAGTATTATCCCTCTTGATTTATATCGAGAAATTATGCATGATATTGCACCTATTGAGTTAGAAGGGATTGATGTTACGATTAAGCTAGCTAATAGAGACACTATTTCACCAGTTGGGATTGTTAGAGATGTTGAAGTCTTCTGTGGGAAGATTAAATACCTTGCTGATTTTCTTGTTCTTAGTTCCACACAAGATGAATTTTGTCCCATTATATTTGGTAGGCCCTTCTTGAATATTGTTAATGCCAAGATAGACTGCGTGAAAGATATTGTTACTGTGGGATTAGGGGATATGTCTCATGATTTTAACTTTGCTAAATTTTGTAGACAACCCCTTGAAAAGGAACCACCCAGTAAGGATGAAATTATTGGTCTTGCTTCTATTGCCGTGCCCCCTATTGATCCTTTGGAACAATACTTGCTAGACCATGAAAATGATATGCATATGAATGAGAGAAGGGAAATAGATGCAATATTCTTTAAACAGGGACCCGTATTGAAAAACAACTTGTCTGTCGAAATCCTAGGGGATCCTCCTCCACCCAAGGGTGATCCCGTGTTTGAAATTAAACCTTTGCCTGATAATCTTAAGTATGTTTATCTTGATGAAAAGAAAATATATCTTGCTATTATTAGTGCTAACCTTTCAGAGCAGGAAGAAGAAAAACTATTGAAAACTCTGAAGAAGCACCGTGCTGCTATTGGATATACTCTGGATGATCTTAAGGGCATTAGTCCCACTATATGCCAACACAAGATAAATTTGGAAGAAAATGCTAAACCGGTTATTGATCATCAGCGACGGTTAAATCCTAAGATGAAAGAAGTGGTAAGGAAGGAAATACTAAAGATCCTAGAGGTAGGTATTATCTATCCAGTTGCTGATAGCCAGTGGGTAAGTCTTGTCTGTTGTGTCCCTAAGAAAGCAGGTATGACTGTCGTTCCTAATGATAAAGATGAATTGATCCTGCAAAGAATAGTTACAGGTTATAGGATGGTAATTGATTTCCGTAAGTTAAATAAAGCTACTAAGAAAGATCATTACCCTTGCCATTTATTGATCAAATGCTAGAAAGGTTATCCAAGCATACTCATTTTTTCTTTCTAGATGGTTATTCTGGTTTCTCTCAAATACCTGTGTCAAAAGGGGATCAAGAAAAGACCACTTTTCCTTGTCCTTTCGGTACCTTTGCTTATAGACATATGCCTTTTGGTTTATGTAATGCACCTGCTACCTTTCAAAGATGCATGATGGCTATATACCCCGATTTTTGTGAAAAGATTATTGAGGTTTTCATGGATGATTTCTCTGTTTACGGAACTTCTTTTGATGATTGCTTAAGCAACCTTGTCCAAGTTTTGCAGATATGTGAATACACTAATCTTGTCTTGAATTGGGAGAAGTGCCACTTTATGGTTAATGAAGGCATTGTCTTGGGACATAAAATTTCTGAAAGAGGTATTGAAGTTGACAAAGCTAAAGTTGATTCTATTGAAATGATGCCATGCCCCAAGGACATCAAAGGTATACGAAGTTTCCTTGGTCATGCCGGGTTTTATAGGAGGTTCATTAAGGACTTCTCCAAAATCTCCAGGCCTTTGACTAATCTCTTGCAAAAAGATATTCCTTTTGTCTTTGATGATGATTGTCTAGAGGCATTTGAAATACTTAAGAAAGCATTGATCTCTGCACCTATTGTCCAGCCTCCTAACTGGAATTTACCTTTTGAGATTATGTGCGATGCTAGTGATTATGTTGTAGGTCCTGTTCTAGGGCAAAGAGTTGATAAGAAATTGAATGTTATCCAGTATGCTAGTAAAACTCTAGATAGTGCCTAGAGAAATTATGCTACTACTGAGAAAAAAATTAGCAGTTGTATTTGCTTGTGATAAGTTTAGACCCTATATTGTAGATTCTAAAGTAACTATTCACACTGATCATGCTGATATCAAATACCTAATGGAAAAGAAAGATGCTAAACCTAGACTTATTAGATGGGTTCTCTTGCTGCAAGAATTTGACTTGCATATTATTAATAGAAAGGGAGCTGAGAAGCCCATTGCAGATAACTTGTCTAGGTTAGAGAATATACTTGATGACCCACAACCTATTGATGATAACTTTCCTGATAAACAATTAGCTATCATAAATACTTCTCGTACTGCTCCATGGTATGCTGATTATGCTAATTATATTGTTGCTAAGTTTATACCTCCTAGCTTCACATACTAGCAAAAGAAAAAATTCTTCTATGATTCGAGACATTACTTTTGGGAGGACCCACATCTTTATAAAGGACTAGATGGTATTATTAGACGTTGTGTACCTGAGCATGAACAGGAATAGATCCTACGCAAGTGCCACTCCGAAGCTTATGGAGGACACCATGCGGGAGATAGAACTGCACACAAGGTATTGCAATCCGGTTTTTATTTGCCTACTCTCTTGAAGGATGTCCGTAAGTTTGTCTTATCTTGTGATGAATGTCAAAGAATTGGTCCAAGAAAATTGCTGATGCATTATGGGCCTATAGAACAGCATACAAAAATCCTATGGGTATGTCTCCATATAAGATGGTTTACGGAAAGCCTTGTCACCTACCTCTTGAGCTAGAACATAAGGCATATTGGGCTATTAAAGAGCTCAATTATGATTTCAAACTTGCCGGTGAAAAGAGGTTATTTGACATTAGCTGCCTTGATGAATGGAGAACCCATGCCTATGAGAATGCCAAGCTGTTTAAATAAAAAGTTAAAAGATGGCATGACAAAAGGATACAAAAGCGTGAGTTTAACGTAGGTGATTATGTCTTGCTATTCAACTCTCGTTTAAGATTTTTTGCAGGAAAACTTCTCTCCAAGTGGGAAGGATCTTACGTTATCGAGGAGGTCTATCGTTCCGGTGCCATAAAAATCAACAACTTCGAAGGCACAAATCCAAAGGTGGTGAACGGTCAAAGAATCAAACATTATATCTCAGGTAATCTTATAAATGTTGAAACCAAAACAGCTCTAAAGGCAATTTTTCTCCGTTTTGGAATATTTAGAAAAATAGAAAAATAAGTAGCAGTCCGGAAGAGACACGAGGCGTCCACGAGGGTGAAGGGCGCGTCCCCCTGCTCAGGGCGCGCCCCCTGCCTCGTGGGCACCCCGTGTGCCTCCCGGACTCCGTTTTCTTGTGGGTTACTCCTTTTGGTCGGTAAAAATTCATTATATATACTCCCGAAGGTTTTGACCTCTATATCACGCGAAAATCCTCTGTTTTCGTTTCGAGCTGTTTCTGTCGCAGATAAAGGCAACATGTCGTCCCAGTATTCGGAGGGTGAAAGCTATGTGGCTGACTCCCTCGCTGGCCCTAAGGTCTATGGGGACTGGGAGCATTATGGTTGGACCACGGAAGAAGAAGAATACCATGATTCAAAGAGGAAGGATTGGCCTAGCTCAGAGAATCATATATATGTTGCTGCTATGAGAATAATCATGATGCCCTCATGTCCGTATTTTGTTTTTATCAACACCTCTATCTCTAAACACACGGACATATTTTTCGTTATCGGCTTCCGCTTGGGGACAAGCGAGGTCTAAGCTTGGGGGAGTTGATACGTCCATTTTGCATCATGCTTATATGTTGATATTTATTGCATTATGGGATGTTATTACTTCTTTTGTCACAACACTTATGCATTTTCTCTCTTATTTTACAAGGTTTACAAGAAGAGGGAGAATGCCGGCAGCTGGAATTCTGGGCTGGAAAAGGAGCAAACTCTAGAAACCTATTCTGCACAACTCCAAAAGCCCCGAAACTCCACAGAACTCTGTTTCAAAAAATTTAAAAAATACTTGGTGAAAGAAGTTCACGAGGGGGGCCACCGGCTGTCCACGAGGGTGGGGGGCACGCCCCCCCTCGCAGGGCGCGCCCCCTGTCTCGTGGGCCCACCGAAGGTCCCCCGATGCCCATCTTCTCCTATATGTGGTGTTTTGACCTGCAAAAAATCATAAGGAGGCTTTCGGGACCAAACGCCGCCGTCTCGAGGCGGAACCGAGGCGGAAACCAATCTAGGGCTCCGGCGGAGCTGTTCTGCCGGGGATACTTCCCTCCGGGAGGGGGAAATTATCACCACCGTCATCACCAACAACTCTCCCATCTTGGGGAGAGCTATCTTCATCAACATCTTCACCATCACCTTCTCCTCTCAAACCATAGTTCATCTCTTGTATCCAATCTTTGTACCCAAACCTCAGATTGGTACGTGTGGGTTGCTAGTAGTGTTGATTACTCCTTGTAGTTGATGCTAGTTGGTTTATTTGGTGGAAGATCATATGTTCAGATCCATTATGCATATTAATACCCCTCTGATCATGAACCATATTATGTCTTGTGATTAGTTACTTTTGTTCCTGGGGACATGGGAGAAGTCTTGCTATTAGTAGTCATGTGAATTTGGTCTTCGTTTGATATTTTGATGAGATGTATGTTGTCTCTCCTCTAGTGGTGTCATGTGAACGTCGACTACATGACACTTCACCATTATTTGGGCCTAGAGGAAGGCATTGGGAAGTAATAAGTAGATGATGGGTTGCTAGAGTGACAGAAGCTTAAACCCTAGTATATGTGTTGCTTCGTAAGGGGCTGATTTGGATCCATATGAATCAGGCTATGGTTAGGTTTACCTTAATACTTCTTTTGTAGTTGTCGATGCTTGCATTAGAGGTTAATCATAAGTGGGAGGTTTGTCCAAGTAAGGACAGCACCCAAGCACCGGTCCACCCACATACTAAATTATCAAAGTACCGAACGCGAATCAGATGATCGTGATGAAAACTAGCTTGACGATAATTCCCATGTGTCCTCGGGAGCTCTTTCCTTTATATAGGAGTTTGTCCAGGCTTGTCCTTTTCTATAAAAAGGATTGGGCCACCTTGCTTCAGCTTATTTACTTTTACCTTTTGTCACTTGCTACCAATTACCTTATCACAAAACTATCTGTTACCTATAATTTCAGTGCTTGCAGAAAATACCTTACTGAAAACTACCTATCATTTCCTTCTGCTCCTCGTTGGGTTCAACACTCTTACTTATCGAAAGGACTATGATAGATCCCATACACTTGTGGGCCATCATATACCGGTAGCTATGTGTTTGATCTCTCTCTCTCTCTCTCTCTCTCTCTCTCTCTCGTGTTCTTGAGATGGCACGATCTTGATGTATCGCGAGCTTTGCTATTATAGTTGGATCTTATGATGTTTCTCCCCCTCTATCTTCTTGTAATGGATTGGGTTTTCCCTTTGAAGTTATCTTATCGGATTCAGTCCTTAAGGATTTGAGAACACTTGATGTATGTCTTGCGTGGGATACCCGTGGTGACAATGGGGTATTCTATTGATTCACTTGATTTATGTTTTGGTGATCAACTTGCGGGTTCCGTGACCTTGGGAATCTATGCATAGGGGTTGGCACACGTTTTCGTCTTGACTCTCCGATAAAAACTTTGGGGCTCTCTTTGAAGTTCTTTGTGTTGGTTGAATAGATGAATCTGAGATTGTGTGATGCATATCGTATAATCATGCCCACGGATACTTGAGGTGACAATGGAGTATCTAGGTGACATTAGGGTTTTGGTTGATGTGCGTCTTAAGGTGTTATTCTAGTACGAACTCTAGGATAGATCGAACAGAAAGAATAGCTTCGTGTTATTTTACGACGGACTCTTGAATAGGTTGATCAGAAAGAATAACTTTGAGGTGGTTTTGTACCTTACAATAATCTCTTCGTTTGTTCTCCGCTATTAGTGACTTTGGAGTGACTCGTTGTTTCATGTTGAGGGATAGTTATATGATCCAGTTATGTTACTATTGTTGAGAGAACTTGAACTAGTGAAAGTATGAACCCTATGCCTTGTTTCCTAGCATTGCAATACCGTTTATGCTCAATTTTACCAATTGCTACCTTGTTGTTTTTATATTTTCATATTACAAAAACCTATATCTACCATCCATATTGCACTTGTATCACCATCTCTTCTCCGAACTAGTGCACCTATACAATTTACCATTGTATTGGGTGTGTTGGGGACACAAGAGACTCTTTGTTATTTTGTTGCAGGGTTGTTTGAGAGAGACCATCTTCATCCTACGCCTCCCATGGATTGATAAACCTTAGGTCATCCACTTGAGGGAAATTTGCTACTGTCCTACAAATCTCTGCACTTGGAGGCCCAGACAACGTCTACAAGAAGAAGGTTGCGTAGTAGACATCATATGTCACAGCTAATGAGTCGGTATCTTACCTTGCTTTCATTTTCCATCCTTGATGCCGCACCCATGACACTCCTATCCTGGTGACCAGGCTCAAGCCCGTGGTGAAGAGGAGGAAGGAGGAGGTCGGGGCTCCCGAGCCCACGTCACCTGCCATGGCCATGGCGGCCTCGACGCGAGTGGAGGAGGCCGCCTCGTGCTCCCTGGTGGCAGAACGGGCCCCGTAGAGCTCGGTGTCAGAGCGTCGGGACGAGACCATTTCCGTGGCCCAGCAGCCTCCGAGGTCGCCCGTCGCCGTTGTACCCGCGGGGGGTTCGGGGCCATGGAGCCCCCTGCTGTCCTTGCCGCTGCGGCGGCGCCAGTCTAGGCGCCAGTGCCGCCTCCTCCCCAAGCCCTCGCATTGGCGAACCATGGCTCCTCTGCCAGGCTCGACACTTTGGAGGAGGCCTACACCACGTTGGACCAGCTCCGGGTCGATCTTCAAGGTGTCGACAGGTGCGTGGCCATGGGGCGTCAGGGGTTGAACTCGGGGTGGCTCCAGGCTGACGCATCCATCAAGACGGCCTGGGGTCAGGCCGAGGCTTCCGTCATGGAGGCCAAGAAGAAGGTCGGCGAGGCCACGGCAGCTCGTGACGCGGTGCTGGTCGATGGAGTGTCCGCCAAAGAGTGTTGCAGCACGTTGGAAGCCGAGCTGAAGGCCCTCCGCGAAGAGCAGGCCGCTCGCACCCGTCGGCTCCAGGAACAAGAGGATGAGCTCAAGGCCCGGGAGACCATGCTCGCCAATCGTGACAGCGAGCTGGAGCAGGCAGCCCAGAAACAGGCCGCTAAGCGGAGCCGCCTGGGTAAGCTGAAGGAGGAGGTGCATAGGGCTCAGGTGTCCCACACCAAGCTTGTCTCCGAGGAGACGGCACAGCTGGAGGTCAGGGAGAAGACCCTCGTCGCAGCGGATAAGGTGGCTGCTATGGGGCGCGACGCCTTCGTCTCCCTCGAGCTGATTTCTCGCACGGTGCTGCAGTCTCTTTACGGAGAAGGATACGAGAAGCTGCTTGCGAATCCGGACGAGGGCCACTCTGGGATGCTCTCCAAGCTTGTCGCATCACTTGAGGGCACTGTCGCCGCAGTGGACACCATGGTGGAGGCGGAGTGCCACGCGCTTTTTACCTGAGCCGCGACGCGTGTTTTCAGCCACCTTCATCTCCAGGATGCCAGCCTCGACCTTGGCGCTCTAATTGAGCCGGTGGCTCCCGAGTCCCGTGATGCTATTGCCGAGGCCTTGGAGAAGAAGGTGAAAGCCCTGCTGGAGAAGTTCCTCTGTGTCGACTGGAGCCAATGGCGGCGGCGGCATTGTTGATGATGAGCTTCCCGCGGCGGGCGACATTGGCCACCGAGGCGATGGCGGAGCTTCTTCCTAGTTTGGCTCTGCGACATTTACCATGCCTCGTGGAGGCGTGAGAACTTTTGCTTTGAACTTATGAGACATTATGTTCTATAATAATTTGCTTAGGACTACGCGATTTCCTTTCTGCGCTCGATTTCCTTTCTGTTTGATTTACTGTTCTACGTTGGCAGGGCCAGGCCTCGCGCATACTTCAACCGCCGTTCGGGCATCCGGATCACTAGGATGAGACCAAGGGGTGAGGGGCTACGTGACTAGTGAGGCCCCTGAGTCGCGATGCTCAGGGGTCCCCCTTGACGTACAAAATTCTCATGAGGGAAAAATGAGCGTCGTCTGGGTTAACCCAGAGCCCACATACCTCTCCTTGCCAGCTTTTGCCTAGGAGGGTCACGTGAAGACCGGGTGCGAGAGACCTGATGAGGTGGGGTGCGCCAGGCGTGAACTGGGTGCATCCCCCGTGCCCAGCCCCCTCACGCAACTCTCCCATGGGGAAAGCGACGCGGTGAGGCCGGACGGAGGGCTTGAGAGCCCTCCTGAGGTTATTGCAGCCGCTAGAGTGCCCTCAGTTGTTTATTCACCAGCGCTGAGCATGGTGCTTCCACTCTTGCGCGGGCATAGCCGCTTCGCGACCGTGTTGTCTGCCAGCATGGAGCATGGGGCTTCCACTGGCGCGTAGGTGGGAGCTCCCTCTCAGGGGAAACTCGTGGCTTGACGGCAGGACTGGAGGAGGTGTATAAGGGAACCCGTGAGCCAGCGCGGGACTCACGAAGCCCTACCTCAAGGTGGGTTGCGCCTGGATTATTAGTTCGGGGCATTTGCAAGGATCATGTGAGATGGTCAGGTGGCCTGCGCTGAGTGAATCTCTAGAGGATATCACATGAGAAGGCCCAACAACAACGACCCCAGGGGGTGACGTGAATGGGGCTGGCCCACCAAGCAGAGCTCACCCGTTGGTTTTATAGACGCTGCAGGGACGGACCCGAGCACAAATGATGTGCCCAGTCTTCTCATGCAATGACCCTAAAGAAAGACAGCCGGCGCGCGGCCCCCACGGTGGCGAGGCACCGGGTCACACGCCCTAAATGATCCACCCACGATTAGCTCATGCAAGAACAAGGCACCAAGGGCCATGGGAGGTGACGTACACGGGGACTAGACCGCGAGATAGAGCTCAGCCACTTGGATTTAGCGACGCTGCAGGGACGGACCCAAGCACAAATGACATGCCAGTCCTTAATCATGAGGCGGTCGCAGGGGGGGTTGTGAGGGCGCACGACATTCGTGGTGGTGAAGCACCGAACATGAAGGTGAGGATATAAAGCAATTCATGAATAGGTAGGACTAGTTCTGATATGTGCGCAAAACGATACATGCTGCAGGGACAGACCCGTACAGCTTGAGGATAATGCAGCCCGAGGGGCACCCTCAATTGAACAAACCAAAAAGTCACCTGGCATCGTCATCGAAGAAGCGTTGAAGTAGCTGAAGATGCGCACTGTAGATGTCGTTGCTCACGATTCGTCTGACTCTTGGGCCTGGTGAGGCTCCGGAGGTCCAGGAGGCTCGTGAGGGGTTGGCACCTTTCCCATCACGGTCGCAGGCGCATGGCCTCGTGAGCCTCCAGGATGGCTTGCATGTGGCGCTGGTGAGCGAGAGCTGTACTTGGCAGGCTGAAGGGCATGCAAACGTAGCTGTGAGGAGGACCTCTGCACCAGCCGACGCGGGACAACCAGAAGAGCCCCTGAGAAGCGGCTCTTTTGAGCCATGGGATGTTGACGCGGACGCGCAGCTTGCCACCCACGTCAGGGGCGACAGCTGCACTAGGTGGTGCCGTGTGATGCTCGCCACACATGGCTCGCACCTCCTAAAGCTCCTCGATCTCCTTGGTGACAAACTCCTGAGCACCTGGAGCCTGGCGCCCTGTGCCCTGTTCGTGGAAGCACGCGTTGAAGCACGCCTCCACATGGTGCCCGAACACCTCCCTCATGACGCTGGCAGATCAGAGGCCCTCTAGAGGAGAGCCCCCGAGCCCATCCCGAGAGGGGCGCGAGGCGCGCCATCCTATGAAAGGGAGGAAGGCGCCCCAGCCACGGGCGCAAGTCCCGATGCACGATCATCTGATACCCCACCCTCCTGAGATCCTCGGTGAAGTAGCTGCTTTTTATTCTTGGGATGACCTCAGGGGGGCGGATGGCACCCTCGTCATTCGGGTTCTCAACCGCCGTGGCCTGATAGGCGCACTCAAGGGAGCACACCGCATCCTTTTCATCGCAGGTGACCGTGATGATGCCGCCGCTTCCCGACAAACTGAGGACATTGTAGCCGTGGTGAGTCGCTGCCATGAACTTGGCCAAGGCTGGGTACCCGAGGATGGCATTGTACGGGAGATGAATGTGGGCAACGTCGAAGTCGATGAGCTCGGTGCGGGAGTTGTCGTGCTTGTCGAAGGTGATTGGGAGACCGATCTGCCCTATGGGGATGGTGGAGCCATCGATCACCCCTGCGAAAGGCTTGGTGGGCAGAAGCTGGTCGTATGGCACTTGGAGCGTGTCAAACATCTCGACAGAGAGGACGTTGAGCCCCGCACCACCGTCGATAAGAATCTTGGTGACAAGGACTTCGCTGATGGTAGGTGAGTAGAGCATTGGGAGCGCGTCGGCGGTGGCCAGTCACTTGAGTGGATCCACAGAGTCGAAGGTGATGGCATACTTGGACCACCTGAGGGGACGCAATGCCTCGAGCTTGGGGAGGTATGCATTCACCACACGAGCGAACTTCTTGAAGACGCGATTGGAGGCCGGGGTCTGAGTGCCGCCCGGGATACAGGCAATGGCGCGAGGCTCTGGGAAGCCCCCGGCCCCATCATCTTGGCGGTGGTCGTCATTCCTCCTTGGCGGCGGTGGTAGAGGAGGAAGGTCGAGGTTGCCCTGAGGGCGATCCTTGATGTCGCTTGAGATGCGTCGGTGTTTCCCCATGGAATAAGGGAGGATGCAGCACAACAACGGTAAGGTATTTCCCTCACTGATGAGACCATGGTTACCGAACCAGTAGGAGAACCGAGCAACACTATGTAAACGGTACCTGCACTCAAAGAACAAATAGTTGCAACCCGACGTGTTAAAGGGGTTGTCAATCCCTCCCGGGTAATGATGCCAAAAATTGACATAAGGATAGGATAAAATTGTAGTAGATTGAAAGATGCAAATAAAATCAAATAAAATGCAGCAAGGTATTTTTGGGTTTTTTTGATAATATGGATCTGAAGATAAAAGTTGCAAATAAATAAAAAGGAAAATGGCAATATAGATATGAAAGTATATGATTGGAAAATAGACCCGGGGGTTGTAGATTTCACTAGTGGCTTCTCTCGAGAAAATAGCATACAATGGGTAGACAAATTACTTTTGGGCAATTGATAGAAAAGCAAATAAATATGAAGGATCATGTATATATGCATCACGTCCAAGATTAGTAGACCGACTCCTGCCTGCATCCACTACTATTGCACCACACATCGACCGCTATCCAGCATGCATCTAGTGTATTAAGTTCATGGAAAAAACGGAGTAATGCAATAAGAACGATGTCACGATGTAGACAAGATCTATTCATGTAGGAATATACCCCATTTTTTTATCCTTAAATAGCAACGATACATGCATGCCTTAGTGCCCCTTCTGTCACTGGGAAAGGGCACCACAAGATCGAACCCATTACAAAGCACCTCTTCACATTTAAAGATAAATAGATCAAGTTAGCCAAACAAAACCCAAATATCGAAGAAGAAATACGAGGCTATAATAATCAAGAATGGATATTAAATCAAGGCAAATCTGATCATAAACTCACAATTCATTGGATCCTAACAAACACATCGCAAAAATTCATTACATCAAATAGATCTCTAAGAGACCATTGTATTGACATACAAAGAGAGAAGAAGCCATCTAGCTACTGCTTACGGACGTGTAGGTCTGTGGTAAACTACTCACGCATCATCGGAGAGGCACCAATGAGGATGATGAACCCCTTCGTGATCATGTTCCCCTTCGGTGGAGTGCCAGAAAAGGGCTATAGATTGGATCTCGTGGTTCTGGAACTTGCAGCGGCTGGAACAAAATTTCGTCGACTCCCGTAGGGTTTCTGGAGTATGAAGGTATTTATAGAGCAAAGAGGCAGTGCGGGAGGCCACCGAGGTGGGCACAATCTACCTGGGCGCGCCCGGGAGATCAAGCGCGCCCCGGTGGGTTGTGCTCCCCTCGGGGCACCCCCAGGTACTTCTATGACCCATTGGATGTCTTATGGTCCAAAAAATCCACAAAAAGTTTCGCTGCATTTGGACTATTTTTTATATTGATTTTCTGCGATGTAAAAAACAAGCAGAAAACAACAACTGGCACTTGGCACTACGTCAATAGGTTAGTCCCCAAAAATGATATAAAATGATTGTAAAACATCCAAGAATGATAATATAACAGCATGGAATAATAAAAAATTATAGATACGTTGGAGACGTATCAGCATCCCCATGCTTAATTCCTGCTCATCCTCGAGTAGGTAAATGATAAAAACTTAATTTTTGATGTGGAATGCTGCCTACCAAGTTCATCACATATTCTTTTCTTTATAGCATGGTCATTTGGACTTTTATATGGTTCAAAGCAGTAGTCTAGTTTTGACATGAGGACTTTAATACTCAAGCATATCAACAAACAACCATGTCTTTCAAAATATCAATACTAAAGTAAGTTATCCCTAGCCCACCATGCTCAATCATTGATCCATTCATGCAACACATCCAAATATTAGCTACATCCAATGCTCAAGTGTGATAATAGTGTTCCGTAGTTGGTGCTTTATAAGAGAAGATGGAGTCTCAAAATAAAAATTGCATAAAGTAAAAGATAGGCCCTTCGTAGAGGGCAGTAGGGATTTGTAGAGATGCCAGAGCTCAAAGCTTAAATTGAGAGATAAAACTATTTTGGGTGGCATGCTTTTCTCGTCAACGAGAACGACTTAGAGTTCCTAACACTTTCCATGCTAGATATATCATAGGCGGTTCCCAAACATAAAACAAATTTTATTCATTTTTTCACCAAACTTTCACAACCCATGGCTAGTTGTATCCACGGTTGCCCTCCATACTAACACTTTCCAAGGAATTTATTATTTGATAACATAAAGTAATTTTTTTTCATTTCGAGACTAGGAATCCCTATTACTAACATACTCTCGTGCAATGACAAGTGAATAAACACTCATCTTGAGAATAACACATATATCTTGAAAAATATAAGCCACACCTCGCCACTTCATGAGCGGTACGGGCACACAAAAGATAAATTTATTTGAAATTAGAGTTGGCACATGCAAATTTGCTAAGAACGGCAAGGAAATACAGCATATAGGTAGGTATGGTGGACTCATTTGGCATTACTTGGGTTTTAGGATTTGGATGCACAAGTAGTATTTCTACTTTGTACAAGATGGTGGCTAGCAAGGGATTGAGAAGCGACCAACCAAGGAATGAAAACCATCATAAGAGAACATTAAATATAACTAACACCGAATAATGCAACACAAGTAGGATGTAATTTCATTAACATCAATATTCTAACTAAAACATAATTAATCATTAACATGGCTCACATATCACTATCATCATACCTCAAAACTATTACAAATAATCAAGTTTATTTTGTCCAATGATCTTCATGAAAGTATTTATTATATCCCCCTTGGATATCTATCACTTTGGGTCTAGTTTCATATGTTGCTTTTGATAAGCTCAAACAAATATAAGTGAAGAACATGAGCATAATATTTATTTCTCTCAAATTAATCTCAATGAAGCATGAGATAATTTCTTCAAAGATAGCAAAGCATATCGTACTCAAAAAGATATAAGTGAAGCACTAGAGCAATTCCATAGCTCTAAAAAAATTTAAGTGAAGCATAGGAGCAAGCATAGCACAATTTGGCTCTCTCAAATAGATGTGTACAACAAGGATACTTATTAAAAAAGAAAAATAAAAACAATCAAAGACTCATATCATATAAGGCACTCCAAGCAAAACTCATAATATATGACGAATAAAAATATATTGTCAAGTAAAATATCAATGGTTGTTAGAAGAAAGAGGGGATGCCACTCGGGGGCATCCCCATGCTTAGTTGCTTGATACTTCTTGAATGTTATCTTGGGGTGCCTCGGGCATCCCCAAGCTTAGCCTTTTGCTAGTCCTTATTCCTTCATCCATCACGATCTCACCCAAAACTTGAATCACACAAAACTCAACAAAACCTCATGAGATCCGTTAGTATAACAAAACTAATATTTACTCTAAGTACTGTAGCAAACCAATTAATATTTCGTAATTGTATTATATCTACTGTATTCTAACTTTTATATGGCAAAAATTCTTTAAAAGAAACCATAGAATCATCAAAACAAGCACATAACACAACGAAAAACAGAATCTGTCAAAAATAGAACAGTCTGTAAAGATGCGAATTTTGACCATACTTTTGTAGGTCTTAAAATTCTGAAAAATTAGGATAACGTGGAAATTTTGTATATTGATAACTCCAAAAAAATCAAGAGTTTATAACGCTCTAATAATCATCATAAATTCTAACTCTGGATGCAAACGTTTCTGAATTTCCAACGCGATCAAATCAACTATCAACCAAATCATCCCAAAGGCTTTGCTTGGCACGAACATTTATTTAAACCACAAAAACACATCTAACTAGAGGTATTATTGGGTATTTTATTGAAAACAGCAAGAAAACCAAAAGGCAAAAAGATACAAGTTGGGTTGCCTCCCAACAAGCGCTATTGTTTCACGCCCTTAGCTAGGCATAATACCAAGATTTCAAGTGTTGTCATCCTTGGTCTTTGCCACTTTAGTAAGGGCATTTTCAAATCCGGGAGGCTCTTTGCGCTTCCCTAAATTTTTCGAAAAATAAACCATCTTAAGGTCTAAAATATCCAACCATTAATTGCAAAGGGTAATCAAAGTGTTCAAGCGATTGATACTACCATTAAGATGTTTGAGAGGTTCATTATATTTTTGCAATTCAACCATATGTTTGTGCAAGTCACCAAGTTTGTCTAAAATTTGAACTCCCTCTGGGGTGAAAGAAAACCATTTCTTTTGTGGTGGAACCCCCAAAATTCCTTCTAAGATTTCATAGGCAGCATTGGCATCAAGCTTAATGAAATTCCCTTTAGCGGCAAAATCTAAGAGTTGTCTATGATGCAAAGCCAATACTATATAAATATTACGAAGCAAAATCTTTGCGTCTCCCTTTAGGTTGCAAACACGATCGGATTCCATTAGCCTATACCAAGCATCTTTCAAATTTTCTCGTTGTCTTTGCTTGAAGTATAAAACTTCAAAATCTGGTGACAAAGGAGGACTAGTCATGCTAGCCATTATGACTAGAAAGCAAGAATGCAAATAGATCCGGCAAGAAAAATGGCGGACGAAAAAGAGGGCGAATAAACACGGCAAATTTTTGTGAAGTGGGGGAGATGAAAACGAGAGGAAAATGGCAGATAATGTAAATTGCAAGGAGATGAGATTTGTGATTAGGAACCTGATAGATGTTGATGATGTCTCCCCGGCAACGGTGCCAGAAAGCTCCTTTGATGTTGCTTGAGATGCATCGGTGTTTCCCCAAGAAATAAGGGAGGATGCAGCACATCAACGGTAAGGTATTTCCCTCAGTGATGAGACCATGGTTATCGAACCAGTAGGAGAACGAAACAACACGATATAAACGGCACATGCACACAAAGAACAAATACTTGCAACCCAACACGTTAAAGGGGTTGTCAATCCTTTCCGGGTAACGATGCCAAAAAGTGACGTAATGATAGGATAAAATTATAGTAGACTGAAAGATGCAAATAAAAGCAAATAAAATACATCAAGGTATTTTTTGGGTTTTTGATAATATAGATCTGAAGATGAAATTTGCAAATAAAGAAAAAGGCAAATGGCAATACAGATCTGAAAGTACATGATTGGAAAATAGACCCGGGGGTCGTAGATTTCACTAGTGGCTTCTCTCGAGAAAATAGCATATGGTGGGTAGACAAATTACTGTTGGGCAATTGATAGGAAAGCAATTAATTATGACGATATCCAAGACAATGATCATGTATATAGGCATCACGTCCAAGATTAGTAGACCAACTCCTGCCTGCATCTACTACTATTACTCCACACATCGACCGTTATCCAGCATGCATCTACTGTATTAAGTTCATGGAAAAACGGAGTAATGCAATAAGAATGATGACATGATATAGACAAGATCTATTCATGTAGAAATAGACCCCATATTTTTATCCTTAATAGCAACGATACATGCGTGCCTTGCTGCCCCTTTTGTCACTGGGAAATGACACCGCAAGATCAAACCCATTACAAAGCACCTCTTCCCATTGCAAGATAAATAGATCAAGTTGGCCAAACAAACCCCAAATATTAGAGAAGAAATTCGAGGCTATAATAATCAAGAATGGATATTAAATCAAGGAAAATCTGATCGTAAACTCACAATTCATCAGATCCTAAGAAACACACTGCAAAAAGTCGTTACATCAAATAGATCTCCAAGACACCATGGTATTGAGATACAAAGAGAGAAGAAGCCATCTAGCTACTGCCTACGAACCCATAGGTCTGTGGTAAACTACTCACGCATCATCGGAGAGGCACCAATGAGGATCATGAACCCCTCCGTGATCGTGTTCTCCTTCAGCGGAGTGCCGGAAAAGGGCTACAGATAGGATCTCGTGGTTCTGGAAATTATGGCGGCCGGAACAAAATGTTGTCGACTCCCCTAGGGTTTCTGGAGTATGTAGGTATTTATAGAGCGAAGAGGCGGTGAGGGAGGGGTTAGTCCCATAAAATGATATAAAATGATTGTAAAACATCCAAGAATGATAATATAATAGCATGGAACAATAAAAAATTATAGATACGTTGGAGATGTATCAGACCTCATGAGGCTGATCCCTCCAGGGGCCGTCACGAGGCTAGTCCTGCCAGCGTCCTTGGGAGGCTGATCATGCTAGTCCTAGCGGGGGTCACAGTTGTCCTAGCGACCTCCGCCACGGCCTCCTCTGTGGCCGTAGCCGCGGACGTTGTGCTCAGGGTGGCAGCCAAGGTGCCCGTCTCGGATGGCCCTGAGCTCTTGGTAGTCGTTGGTGTTGTGGTTGTGGACGTTGTGGAAAACACAAAATGAGCAATTGTCCCTGGAGGGCTCGGGGTGGTCGCAACCGTGCTTCATCTCAGGCTCGGCCGAGAGCATGGCCGGGCCCTTGCGCTTCACATCCTTGGCCTTGGCCTTCTTGTGTTGGGGAACGTAGCAGAATTCAACAAATTTCTACGCTTTCACCAAGATCCATCTAAGGAGACATATAGCAACGAGCATATGAGAGTGCATCTACATACCGTTTTGTAGATCGCGAGCAGAAGCTTTCAAAGAAGCGTGGATGAAGTAGTCGTACTCTTCTCGTTCTTCGTCACCGATGATCTAGCGCCGAACGGACAGCACCTCCGCGTTCAACACACGTCCGGTACAGCAACGTCACCTCCTTCTTGATCCAGCAAGGGGGGAGGAGAGGTCATCGGAGATCCAGCAGCATGACGGCGTGGTGATGGATGAACCGGGAATTCCTGCAGGGCTTCGCCGGCGCCCTGCGGAGCAGGAGGAAGGTGTGACGGGAGGGGGAGAGGCGCCAGAGACTTGGGTGCGGCTGCCCTCTCCCCCCACATATATATAGGGGCCAGGGGGGTGCGCCAGCCCCTGCAGATGGGATCTGCAAGGGGGAGCGGCGGCCTGGGGGGAGACTTGCCCCCCAAGGCATAGGGGGCGCCTCCCTCCCCTAGGGTTCCAACCCTAGGCGCATAAGGGAGGGCCCAGTAGGGTGCGCCAGCCCACCAGGGGCTGGCCCCCTTCCCCTTGCGGCCTAGAGGCCCCACCGGGATGGGTGGCCCCACCCGGTGGACCCCCGGGACCCCTCCGGTGGTCCCGAGACACTCCCGATGACCCCCAGAGATCACCCGATGGCCGAAACTGGACTTCCTATATATCATTCTTTACCTCCGGACCATTCCGGAACTCCTCGTGACGTCCGGGATCTCATCCGGGACTCCGAACAACTTTCGGGGTTCCACGTGCATGTATCTCTATGACCCTAGCGTTACCGAACCTTAAGTGTGTAGACCCTACGGGTTCGGAAGACACGTAGGCATGACCGAGACCACTCTCCAGTCAATAACCAACAGCGGGATCTGGATACCCATGTTGGTTGCCACGTGTTCCTCGATGATCTTCATGGGATGAACCACTGTGTCAAGGATTCACTCAATCCCGTAGTTATTCCCTTTGTCCATCGGTACGGTACTTGCCCGAGATTCGATCGTCGGTATACCCGATACCTTGTTCAATCTCGTCATGGCAAGTCTCTTTACTCGATCCGTAATCCATCATCCCGTGACTAACTCCTTAGTCACCTTGAGCTCATTATGATGATGTCTTACCGAGTGGGCCCAGAGGTACCTCTCCGTCACACGGAGTGACAATATCCCAGTCTCGGTTCGTACCAACTCAACAGACACTTTCGGAGATACCCGATGCGTACCTTTATAGCCACCCAGTTACGTTGTGACGTTTGGCACACCCAAAGTATTCCTACGGCATCCGGGAGTTGTACAACCTCATGGTCTAAGGAATAAATACTTGACACCGAAAAGCTTATGCATTACGAACTATACGATCTCGTGCTATGCTCAGGATTGGGTCTTGTCCATCACATCATTCTCCTGATGATGTGATCCCGTTATCACTGACATCCTATGTCCATGGTCAGGAAACCGTGACCATCTGTTGATCAACGAGCTGGTAACTAGAGGCTTACCAGGGACTCATTATGGTCTATATATTCACACATGTATCGATGTTTCCGTACAATACAATTCAAGCATGAATAACAGACAATTATCATGAACAAGGAAATATAATAATAATACTTTTATTATTGCCTCTAGGGCATATTTCCAACGGTCTCCCACTTGCACTAGAGTCAATAATCTAGTTACATCGTGATGAATCGAACACCCATAGAGTTCTGGTGTTGATCATGTTTTGCCTGTGGAAGGGGTTTAGTCAACGGGTCTGCAACATTCAGATCCGTATGCACTTTACAAATATCTATATCTCCATCTTGAACATAATTCCGGATGGAGTTGAAACGGCGCTTGATGTGCTTGGTCTTCTTGTGAAACCTGGGCTCTTTGGTAATGGCAATGGCACCAATGTTGTCACAGAAGAGAGTCATCGGGCTTGACGCGCTTGGAATGACTCCTAGGTCGGTGATGAACTCCTTCATCCAGACTCCTTCCTGCGCTGCTTCGGAAGCAGCTATGTACTCCGCTTCACATGTAGATGCTGCCACGACGCTTTGCTTGCAACTGCACCAGCTGACTGCCCCACCATTCAAAAATATACACATATCCGGTTTGTGACTTGGAGTCGTCCAGATCTGTGTCGAAGCTAGCATCGACGTAACCCTTTACGACAAGCTCTTCGTCACCTCGATAAACAAGAAACATATCCTTAGTCCTTTTCAGGTACTTTAGGATGTTCTTGACCGCTGTCCAGTGTTCCATACCGGGATCACTTTGGTACCTCCCTACCAAACTTATGGCAAGGTTCACATCAGGTCTGGTACACAGCATGGCATACATGATAGAACCTATGGCCGAGGCATAGGGTATGACACTCATCTTTTCTCTATCTTCTGCCGTGGTCGGCGACTGTGCCTTGCTCAATCTCATACCTTGCAAAACAGGCAAGAATCCCTTCTTGGACTTTTTCAATATCTTTTCAAGGTATGTACTTTGTGAAAGACTGATGAGGCGTCTTGACCTATCTCTATAGATTTTGATGCCTAATATGTAAGCAGCTTCTCCAAGGTCCTTCATTGAAAAACTCTTATTCAAGTAGGCCTTTACATTTTCCAAGAATTCTATATCATTTCCCATCAGCAATATGTCATCCACATATAATATGAGAAATGCTACAGAGCTCCCACTCACTTTCTTGTAGATACAGGCTTCTCCAAAAGTCTGTATAAAGCCAAACGCTTTGATCACATCATTAAAGCGAATATTCCAACTCCGAGATGCTTGCACCAGCCCGTAAATCGAGCGCTGGAGCTTGCATACCTTGTTAGCATTCTCTGGATCGACAAAACCTTCCGGCTGCATCATATACAACTCTTCCTTGAGGAAGCCATTAAGGAATGCCGTTTTGACGTCCATTTGCCATATCTCATAATCATAGAATGCGGCAATAGCTAACATGATTTCGACTGACTTCAGCATCGCTACGAGAGAGAAAGTCTCGTCGTAGTCAATCCCTTGAACTTGTCGATAACCCTTAGCGACAAGCCGAGCCTTATAGATGGTCACATTACCATCTGCGTGTGTCTTCTTCTTAAATATCCATTTGTTTTCTATGGCATGCCTGTCATCAGGCAAGTCCACCAAAGTCCATACTTTGTTTTCATACATGGATTCTATCTCGGATTTCATGGCTCCAAGCCATTTATTGGAATCCCGGCCCGCCATCGCTTCTTTATAGTTCGAAGGTTCACCGTTGTCTAACAACATGATTTCCATGACAGGGTTGCCGTACCACTCTGGTGCGGAACGTGCCCTTGTGGACCTTCGAAGTTCAGTAGTAACTTGATCTGTTTCTTCATGATCATCATCATTAACTTCCTCCCTTGTCGGTGCAGGCACATCAGGAACAATTTCCTGCGCTGCGCTACTTTCCGGTTCGGGAGGGGTGACTGTCACCTCATCAAGTTCTACTTTCTTTCCACTCACTTCTTTCGAGAGAAACTCCTTCTCCAGAAAGGATCCATTCTTGGCAACAAAGACTTTGCCTTCGGATCTGTGGTAGAAGGTGTACCCAATCGTTTCCTTTGGGTATCCTATGAAGACGCATTTTTCCGATTTGGGTTCGAGCTTTTCAGGTTGAAGTTTCTTCACATAAGCATCGCAACCCCAAACTTTCAGAAACGACAGCTTCGGTTTCTTGCCAATCCAAAGTTCATATGGTGTCGTCTCAACGGATTTCGACGGAGCCCTATTTAAAGTGAATGCGGCAGTCTCTAAAGCATAACCCCAAAAAGATAGCGGTAAATCGGTGAGGGACATCATAGATCGCACCATGTCCAACAGAGTATGATTTCGACGTTCGGACACACCGTTACGTTGAGGTGTTCCGGGTGGTGTCAATTGTGAAACAATTCCACAGTTCCTAAGGTGCGTGCCAAATTCATGAATTAAATATTCACCCCCACGATCTGATCGTAAGAACTTTATTTTTCTGTCACGTTGATTCTCAACCTCATTCTGAAATTCCTTGAACTTTTCAAAGGTCTTAGACTTGTGTTTCATCAAATAGATATACCCATATCTACTCAAGTCATCTGTGAGGGTGAGAACATAACGATAGCCTCCGCGAGCCTCAACACTCATTGGACCACACACATCGGTATGTATGATTTCCAACAAGTTGGTTGCTCGCTCCATTGTTCCAGAGAACGGAGTCTTGGTCATCTTGCCCAAGAGGCATGGTTCGCATGTGTCAAATGATTCATAATCAAGAGACTCTAGAAGTCCATCTGAATGGAGCTTCTTCATACGTTTGACACCAATATGACCAAGGCGGCAATGCCACAAGTATGTGGGACTATCATTATCAACTTTACATCTTTTGGCATCTACACTATGAATATGTGTATCATCACGTTCGAGATTCATCAAAAATAAACCATTGACCAGCGGGGCATGACCATAAAACATATCTCTCAAATAAATAGAACAACCATTATTCTCCGATTTAAATGAGTAGCCATCTCGCATAAGACGAGATCCAGATACAATGTTCATGCTCAAAGCTGGTACTAAATAACAATTATTAAGGTTTAAAACTAATCCCGAGGGTAGATGTAGAGGTAGCGTGCCGACGGCGATCACATCGACCTTGGAACCATTCCCGATGCGCATCGTCACCTCATCCTTCGCCAGTCTCCGCTTATTCCGCAACTCCTGCTTAGAGTTACAAATATGTGCAACTGCACCGGTATCGAATACCCAGGAGCTACTACGAGCGCTGGTAAGGTACACATCAATAACATGTATATCACATATACCTTTGACGTTTCCGGCCTTCTTGTCCGCTAAGTATTTGGGGCAGTTCCGCTTCCAGTGACCTGTTCCCTTGCAATAAAAGCACTCTGTCTCAGGCTTGGGTCCATACTTTGGCTTCTTCCCGGCAACAGGCTTACCGGGCGCGGCAACTCCCTTGCCGTCCTTCTTTTAGTTCTTCTTACCCTTGCCCTTCTTGAACTTAGTGGTTTTATTGACCATCAACACTTGATGTTCTTTCTTGATATCCACCTCCGCTGATTTCAGCATTGAATACACCTCGGGAATGGACTTCTCCATCCCCTGCATATTGAAGTTAAACACGAAGCTATTGAAGCTTGGTGGGAGCGACTGGAGGATTCTGTCAACGACCGCTTCATCTGGGAGATTCATTCCTAGCTAAGACAAGCGGTTGTGCAATCCAGAAATCTTGAGGATGTGCTCACTGACAGAACTGTTTTCCTCCATCTTACAGCTGTAGAATGCGTCGGAGACGTCATATCTATCGACTCGGGCATGAGCTTGGAAAACCATTTTCAGCTCTTCGAACATCTCATATGCTCCGTGATTCTCAAAACGCTTTTGGAGCCCCGACTCGATGCTGTAAAGCATGCCGCACTGAACCAGGGAGTAATCATCACTACGCGACTGCCAGGCGTTCATAACGTCTTGGGTCGCCGGGGGAACGGGTGCATCACCTAGCGGTGCTTCAAGGACATATGATCTCTTGGCAGCTATGAGGATAATCCTCAGGTTACGGACCCAATCTGTATAGTTGCTACCATCGTCTTTCAGCTTGGTTTTCTCTAGGAACGCGTTGAAGTTGAGGGAAACTTGAGCGTGGGCCATTTGATCTACAAGAGATATTGTAAAGAATTTAGACTAAGTTCATGATAATTAAGTTCATATTAATCAAATTTTAATGAACTCCAACTCAGAATGACATCTCTCTAGTCATCTAAGTGATACACGATCCGAATCGACCAGCCCGTGTCCGATCATCACGTGAGACGGACTAGTCATCAACGGTGAACATCTTCATGTTGATCGTATCTTCTATACGACTCGTGTTCGACCTTTCGGTCTTCTATGTTCCGAGGCCATGTCTGTACATGCTAGGCTCGTCAAGTAAACCCTAAGTGTATTGCTTGTGTAAATCTGGCTTACACCCGTTGTATGCGAACGTTAGAACCTATCACACCCGATCATCACGTGGTGCTTCGGAACAACGATCCTTAGCAACGGTGCACAGTTAGGGGGAACACAATTCTTGAAATTTTAGTGAGAGATCATCTTATTTACTACCGTCGTTCTAAGTAAACAAGATGCATAAACATGATAAACATCACATGCAATCAATTAAAGTGACATGATATGGCCAATATCATCTTGCTCCTTCGATCTCCATCTTCGGGGCACCATGATCATCTTGTCACCGGCTCGACACCATGATCTCCATTATCATGATCTTCATCATCCTGTCTGGAAGAAGTCGTCACGCCAACTATTACTTCTACTACTATGGCTAACGTAAAGTAAAGTAATTACATGGCGTTTATTCAGTGACACGCAGGTCATACAATAATTAAGACAACTCCTATGGCTCCTGCCGGTTGTCAAGTTCATCGACATGCAAGTCGTGATTCCCTATTACAAGAACATGATCAATCTCATACATCACATATATCATTCATCACATCTTCTTTGGCCATACCACGTCACATAGCATATGCTCCATAAACAAGTTAGACGTCCTCTAATTGTTGTTGCAATTTTTTACGTGGCTTCTATAGGTTTTCTAGCAAGAACGTTTCTTACCTACGCCAAAACCACAACGTGATTTTTCAATTTCTATTTACCCTTCATAAGGACCCTGTTCATCGAATCCGATCCGACTAAAGTAGGAGAGACAGACACCCGCCAGCCACCTTATGCATCTAGTGCATGTCTGTCGGTGGAACCAGTCTCACGTAAGCGTACGTGTAAAGTCGGTCCGGGCCGCTTCATCCCACAATACCGCCGAATCAAGATTAGACTAGTAATGGCAAGAAAATTCAGCAAACTCAAACGCCCACAACTGCTTTGTGTTCTACTCGTGCAAGATGCTACGCATAAGACCTAGCTCAGATGCCACTGTTGGGGAACGTAGCAGAATTCAAAAAAATTCTACGCTTTCACCAAGATCTATCTAAGGAGACATCTAGCAACGAGCATATGAGAGTGCATCTACATACCGTTTTGTAGATCGCGAGCGGAAGCTTTCAAAGAAGCGTGGATGAAGTAGTCGTACTCTTCTCGTTCTTCGTCACCGATGATCTAGCGCCGAACGGACGGCACCTCCGCGTTCAACCCACGTCCGGTACAGCAACGTCACCTCCTTCTTGATACAGCAAGGGGGAAGAGAGGTCGTCGGAGATACAGCAGCACGACGGCGTGGTGATGGATGCAACGGGAATTCCTGCAGGGCTTCGCCGACGCCCTGCGGAGGAGGAGGAAGGTGTGACGGGAGGGGGAGAGGCGCCAGAGACTTGGGTGTGGCTGCCCTCTCCCCCCCCACATATATATAGGGGGCCAGGGCGGTGCGCCAGCCCCTGCAGATGGGATCTGCAAGGGGGGGCGGCGGCCTGGGGGGAGACTTGCCCCCCAAGGCGTAGGGGGCGCCTCCCTCCCCTCGGGTTCCAACCCTAGGCGCATGAGGGAGGGCCCAGTAGGGTGCGCCAGCCCACCAGGGGCTGGCCCCCTTCCACTTGCGGCCTAGAGGCCCCACCGGGAAGGGTGGCCCCACCCGGTGGACCCCCGGGACCCCTCCGGTGGTCCCGGGACACTCCCGGTGACCCCCGAAGACCACCCGATGGCCGAAACTGGACTTCCTATATATCATTCTTTACCTCCGAACCATTCCGGAACTCCTCGTGACGTCCAGGATCTCATCCGGGACTCCGAACAACTTTCGGGTTTCCACGTGCATGTATCTCTACGACCCTAGCGTTACCGAACCTTAAGTGTGTAGACCCTACGGGTTCGGGAGACACGTAGACATGACTGAGACCACTCTCCAGTCAATAACCAACAGCGGGATCTGGATACCCATGTTGGTTCCCAAGTGTTCCTCGATGATCTTCATTGGATGAACCACTGTGTCAAGGATTCACTCAATCCCGTAGTTATTCCATTTGTCCATCGGTACGGTACTTGCCCGAGATTCGATCGTCGGTATACCCGATACCTTGTTCAATCTCGTCATGGCAAGTCTCTTTACTCGATCAGTAATCCATCATCCCGTGACTAACTCCTTAGTCACCTTGAGCTCATTATGATGATGTCTTACCGAGTGGGCCCAGAGGTACCTCTCCGTCACACGGAGTGACAATATCCCAGTCTCGGTTCGTACCAACTCAACAGACACTTTCGGAGATACCCGATGCGTACCTTTATAGCCACCCAGTTACGTTGTGACGTTTGGCACACCCAAAGTATTCCTACGGCATCCGGGAGTTGTACAACCTCATGGTCTAAGGAATAAATACTTGACACCGAAAAGCTTATGCATTACGAACTATACGATCTCGTGCTATGCTCAGGATTGGGTCTTGTCCATCACATCATTCTCCTGATGATGTGATCCCGTTATCACTGACATCCTATGTTCATGGTCAGGAAACCGTGACCATCTGTTGATCAATGAGCTGGTAACTAGAGGCTTACCAGGGAGTCATTGTGGTCTATATATTCACACATGTATCGCTGTTTCCGTACAATACAATTCAAGCATGAATAACAGACAATTATCATGAACAAGGAAATATAATAATAATACTTTTATTATTGCCTCTAGGGCATATTTCCAACATCTTGTCTTTAGGATCGGCATGAGGGAGCTCGTGGAGGGAGAGGCGACCTTCCTCTACCCTCGCGCACTTGGTTGCCATGTTGAACATCACCAGAGCTGAGCACAAGTCCTCGTGTATGGCGATTTCTTCCTTCTTCTTGACATCCCGGACACCATCAATAAATGCTGAAATGAAGTCCTCGTGAAGCGCTGGATGTATTTGTGCAAGGTCTCCCCTTGCTGCTACTTGATGCGCCGCAAGTCGCCTGCAGCAGGGGCGCGGTCGCGAGTGCTGTGGAAGTTGGCGATGAAGCGCTCACGCAGCTCATCCTAGGAGGACATCGATCCCATGGGGAGGTTCAGGAGCCACGAGTGTAAGTGCATCTAGTGCCACCCCCAGTGGTTTTGGAGTATTGACGACAAACCTGGTTGAGGGACTAATGTGTTTGTGAGAATTGCAGGATAACACAGGTAGTAGTCCCTCATTGATTCGGTTAACCTACCGGAGATGACCCCTAAAATGTATGAAGACATTGATATCAATGGTGGTATATGAAGCTAATCATATTGAAGACTATGACAAGAGAAGACATTGTGTGAAGACTATGGAGAGCGAAGACGTAGATGTTTCGTGTTTCCTTTTCTTCTTTGTTGAGTCATAGGAACCACCGTACTGTTAAGTGGGGTCCAAGTGAACTAAGTCAGAGTGACTGATGTGATGCTCAACCAAATCCTATGTCTTCGAGCGAAGACTATGAGAGCAAATCTTATCCAGAGGCGGATGAGTCAGCTTTACTTGGAGCTCAAGTAAAGTTGCCGTGTGTGTTTAAAATCTGACCGTTGGAACACGTGTCAGTTCCTTAGTGACCCAGTGTCACTTCCGACAAATCAGGTCGGGTTGCCCAGTGGCTATAAATAGCCCACCCCCTACACCATAAGTTGGTGGCTGCTCAGAGTTATTGCACGGCTTTTGTCGTTTCAGAGCAACCCACCTCCGAAGCATTTGAGAGAGAAATCCTTGCGAGGACAAAGCCCAAACACCCAGAGCCAAAGAGTGTTAGGCATCACTGAAGTCTTTCTGTCTGTGTGACCTGAAGACTTATTACACTTGAGGACTGTGTTTCCTCCAGCCGGTTAGGCGTCGCGTTCTGAGCATCCAAGAGTAATTGTGGATTGCCGGTGAACAAAGTCTGTGAAGGTTTGGAAGTCTACCTTGAAGACTTACCAGAGTGATTGGGCGAGGACTAGGTGTTCTTAGCTCAAGGGGAACAAGGTGAAGACGCGGTCTTCTGAGTTAAATCTCAGCCTCCCTAACCAGACATACTGTTGTCACAGCAACTGGAACTGGTCTAACAAATCACTGTCTTCCCCGAGCTACTGGTTCTATCCTTACCTTCCCTTTACTTACTGCTATGTGTTGTGAAGACATTGCATGTTTGCCTTATCTGATTGTCTTCACTGAGTATCTACTTGTGATTGGTTTCATTCCTTCCTCCTATATGATCACTACTGCCTAGTTGCTATTAGTCTTCATGCTTTCACTTCATTGAATACATGACTATGGCTTATCTAGCTTGGCACACAGTATGCAGACCTAAAAATCAGGGTGGCTTGGGAGTTCTGGATATATTCACACATAATAAAACTCTGCTTATGAAAAACCTTCACAAGTTTTACAATAGACATGACATCCCTTGGGTCAATCTAATTTGGGAAACATATTACAGCAATGGGAAACTTCCAGGAGATCAAAAAGTGGGCTCCTTTTGGTGGAAATCCAATCTTTCACTCATTGATCTGTTCAAAGCTATAGCAAGATGCAATGTGGAGATGGTAAATCTGCTTTGTTCTGGGATGATATGTGGGATCAATTCATTCTCAAGCACAAGTTTGATAACCTATATTCCTTTGTTAGAAATCCACAGACAAGTGTCCAACAAGTAATCAACACTGAATATCTTCAAGACTTATTCCATCTGCCACTAACTGCACAGGCATATGAGGAGTTCATTCAAATGGAGGACATGTGCATTTCCATGAGACAATCAGAATATTTGGATGCTCTGGATACTTGGAGTTACATATGGGGCAATGAAGTCTACTCTTCAATTAAAGCTTATAATGTGCTAATTGGGCACAAACAAACCCCACCACATTTTTCATGGATCTGGAAAAGCTCCTGTCAACCCAAGCATAAAGTTTTTTTCTGGATGCTCCTGCATGACAGAGTAAACACAAGAAATCTACTAAGGAGGAAAAACTTTGAATTGGAAGTTTACAACTGTGCAGTGAGGGACTGTCCTCAAGAGGAAACTCTTCATCATCTCTTTTGGGGTTGTCCTTTTGCCACCAGATGTTGGGACTTTATCTGTCCTTCAAGAACTCCAAACTTGTCAGTTCTGGAAGCTTTTCAGGACCTCAAAGAAAAACTCAGATACCCTTTCTTTATGGAGATTATCATCTTGGGATCATGGGCCATCTGGATATCCATAAACAACAAAATCTTTGATGGTATAACTCCTTCCTTTCAAGGCTGGAAACACATTTTTACTGAGGAACTCAAGCTTCTGAAACTCAGGATCAAGAAGAAATATGAAGTGCAATTCTCTGCTTGGTTGGATTCTATGTTGTAATATGTCTAGTTCTCCTTGCTTCCCTGTTCTGTTCTTTAATTTTTTTAGGTTTTAGTTTTTAGTTTTTCTAGCTTTTGCTTAGTTTTTTTGGTAGTTTCTTTCTTCTTTAGCTCTTTTAGTTGGGCTTAGCTCAAGCCCAACAGACCTCTGTTATTTTTTTTTCAATAAAAGCTGCAGTGGGGTTTTTACCCTTCTGTTTATAGTCAAAAAAAAACTATGGCTTATCTAGTGTAGTCCACTTTCCGCTGCATACAAATAGGCTTGAGCTTATCGTTTGTCTTCAAAACTACCATGTTTTGAAGCATTTCATAAAAATCGCCTATTCACCCCCCCTCTAGTCGATATACTGCACTTTCAACGAGCCTGTGCCATCCTTGAGGGCCATGGGAAGCCAGTTCGTCATGACCTTCTCGTCACCGTTCGCCACCTCAATGCTCAACTCGTAGAGCTGGAGGAACTCAGCAGGGTCAGGGGTGCCGTCATAGCGCGGAGGCGGGTCCGACTTGAACTTGTCGGGCCAGACGACGCGACGCAGCTCGAGAGTGAACGCTCGGCAGCCTGACGCGCTCACGGGAACCCACCGCGGAGGGGGCGCCTGGTATTGGTGCTCGCATTGTGCTGCCTCGGGTGGCACACGGTCTTGACGTGGTGGTGCTGGGAACGCACACGCTTCTCCATTGGGGCCGCTGCACCACCTTGCAACTTTCTTCGTAGCACGTCGGCACCCTGCGTGGCGGGTAGCTCTGGGGGGCCTCACACCATGGCTCGCGGATGACATCGCGCCGGAGAGGAGGAGGAGATGCGTCGTTGGCCACGTCGCCCGCCTGACGCGGTGGGGGAGGCAGCGAGCGAGACGGCGTAGGAGCCTCTCCAGCGGCGCTGACGAGCTCGGCGATGTGGTCCAGCCAGTCCTCCTAGAGGTCGGCGGTCGGGCAATAGTGCAGAAGCTCGCGCGCCATGAGCAGCGCAGCCTGTGTGTTTGCTGGCCCGCGAAGAGCATGGGAGGATGAGGCAGCGGCTGGAGTCAGCGACGAAGTGGCGGTGCGACCATCGCGCCGCACGAAAGGCGGCAATGACGAGTCCTGCTGCTCGTGGACCATGGGGCCGGTGGCAGCGTTGGAAGCATATGACGGGGAAAGGCGAGGAACGCCGTCGCCCACATGCGCTGTCTGAGCAACGTAGGTGGTAAGGGTCGCCCGACGCTCAGCACGAACTCGGCGACCGTCGGCCATGCGAACGGCGGAACAACGGCGAATCGACCGACGAAAGAGAGGCGTCGACATGCCCCGACCCGACACGCCAAAAGTTGGATTCAGGGCTCCACTGACCCAATAAAGGTTCGAACTCTGGGGCGTGTGTAAAGAACTCAACCTCTCCAGCCTACCAACTCGTCTCTCTCAGGGCCTAGGTCGATGAACAAGAAAGGAAAGAGACTAGGTTGTTTTCCCAGGTTCGGGCCACCTTGTGGCGTAAGACCCCTACTCCTGCTTTGTGGTGGATTAGCCTCGCAAGGGGCTGTAGATGAACTAGTACAGTGGGAGAACAGCCTCACGAGGTTTGTTGTTGTGTGGGTATCTGCTGAGGATTCGAGCCTTCCCCCAGCTATGGTGGTGGCTAGCCTATATATAGCGGCTTGGGTCCTCTTCCTCCAAATGAAGGAGGGAAGGGATCCCACAACGGCCAATTTCAAAGGGGACAAGAAGTACATCTTATCTTGACGAAAGGTGGCCTTCGCCTGCAAAGCTTCTGCTCGTGACGCCGTGGTGGGCTCGGTGATGACATCCGTCATGCCATTCTCGCGGTCTTGGTTTCGTTGCACAGTAATGGAAACCTTTGGTTGATTCCTCGGGACTCCGCGCCTGCGCTTGCCTCCTAGCACCAAAGAGGAAACTTGCTGCTCTGCGCCCACTGGCACCCGCCTAGCCTTGGTCGTCACGGCTTGCGTCACTTGATCCTCATGAGATGGGCGGTCGCATAGGAATCTCCGCTCCTCACGAGCCAGCCTAGGAGGCCGATTCCTCTGGAGGTCTTGGCGTCATCCGCCTCGGGAGGCTTCGCCCCTCGCGAGGGTCTTGCCTCGTCGATGCTGAAGATGGGTCATACCAGGTTGTTGATGGAGCCACACCGTGGGCCGCGGGCAGGCAAGTCTGGGTACCGTGGTTCCCAGAACGACGACAAAGTGAAATCGGTAACATCGATTTGTTTTCATCGGTGACGCCGAGTTGGCAGTGCATTGAATGATGCATCAGTCAGACCGGGTTAGTCCATGTCGGTTGTACCGATGAACTATCCACAAGATATTCTTGTAGTTTGATCTAGCCGATAGGCTTTGGATTGGTGAGTCCGAGTTCAAGTCAAAGGAAAAGTTTGGTCAACTCAGCTCACTTGGCAAATTGAATCTCACAAGGATATGCAATGAATTAAACACAGTAATTACATAAAAGCAGATAAAAGAAAAGAAATGAAATCTGGATGAAGTTTTTTTCCTTTTTTTGATTTAGAGGGAAACAAAATAGCAAAACACATGCAATACACAAAGTAAGTGAATAAGGAAACACTAGAGAACTTCATCTAGAAGGGGTCAGCGACAAAGTCACCTATGTTAGAGTATGTTGACTTAGGAGTCAAGTGAGATCACTTGATCATAGGTCATACTCATCTTTTAAGCTCAAAATGGGTTTACCATTTTTCGTTTAAGTACTTTGATGTTTTCACATCTTGTTGAGTTGCTTTGACTCATGACTTGGAGTAAAGCTTCTCTAAGATGGAATAACATACCTTGGGTGGTGTTGATCTTGATCATGTAGTTGAACTTGGATGCTCAAGGTTGATGTAGTTCATCAAGAGTTGAGAGCACCACTATAAATTGGAGTTCATCTTCCTACATGGGTTAGTCTTGAAAGGAAGAGCACTTGTGTATCCAAAATTCCAATCATGAAACTTGATACCAAATGAAATTTGATATATAAAAATTATCAAAGGATATGTTGAGTGTGTTCATGCTTCCTTGTAATCAACAACCATGAAGTAGAGACTTGGTGATGTAGAGATTGCTCAAAATGTGAGTGAGTTGCAATCTCATAGATTTGAGCTCATCCAAGTACCTACAACGGGGTTAGATAACATGCAAAGGTACAAATACAGATCCAAGACATATGATCATCATCATAAGAGAAATATCAAGGATTAGTCACAAAAGGCTCGTGCCTTGCATGTATCCCAATGGAGTTTCTACTCCAAGTTTGAGGCATCAATGATATTCAATTCACCTCTCAGATGGTAAAATACTTTCTCATCAAGTGGTTTGGTGAATATATCGACCAATTGCTTAACGGTACGAACATGCTCAAGATTGATGTCTCCTTTGGCAACATGGTCTCGAATGAAATGATGGCGAACTTTAATATGCTTAGTTCGAGAATGTTGCACGGGATTGTGAGCAACCTGAATAGCACTCTCATTATCACAAAGCAATGGAACATGTTTCACATATATCTCATAATCCTTAAGGGATTGGGTCATCCAAAGTAACTAAGCACAAGATGATCCGGCGGCAATGTATTCCGCTTCGGCGGTGGATAAGGATATCGAGTTTTGTTTCTTGGAGGACCAAGACACAATAGATCTACCAAGAAATTGACAAGTACACGAAGTGGACTTTCTATCAACCTTGTCACCGGCGTAGTCCGAACCGGAGTAGCCAACAATATCAAAAGAAGAACTGATACCAAACGCCAAAGTTTGGTGTGTGATTTGAGTATCTCTCTATCATTTTCACAGCCATAAGGTGACACTCTTTAGGAGCCGCTTGATATCGGGCACACATGCACACACTTAGCATAATATGGGGACGGGAGGTGCATAGATATAACAATGATCCAATCATCGAACGGTAAACCTTTTGGTCGACCGATTTTCCATCCTTAGTCAAGTCAAGATGTCCACTAGTAGGCATGGGTGTTTTCATACCTTCGCTTTCTTGCATGTTGAACTTCTTGGAAAGATCCTTGGTATACTTTGTTTGAGAAACAAAGGTACCTTCTTTAGTTTGCTTGATTTGCAAACCAAGAAAGAATTTGAGTTCACTCATCATAGACATCTCAAACTTCTCCGACATTAGCCTTCCAAACTTTTCACTAAAGTGGGGGTTAGTAGAACCAAATATGATATCATCCACATAAATTTGGCACACAAATAATTCATTATTAAGAATTTTAGTAAAAAAAAAGTGGAATAAATTTTCCCAATTTCAAAGCCTTTTTCAATAAGAAACTTGGTCAAGCATGTATACCATGCTCTAGGAGCTTGTTTGAGACCATACAGAGCTTTGTGAAGTTTGTAAACATGATTAGGTTTCTTGGGATTAACAAAGACGGGAGGTTGTTTAACATAAACGTCCTCCTCAATTTCACCTTTAAGAAAAGAAATTTAATGTCCATTTGATATAAAGTGATGTCGTGGTGATTGGCATAAGCAAGTAAGATGTGTATGGATTGAAGTCTAGCAACGGGGGCATATGTCTCACTGTAAGTCATACCTTCGACTTGAGTCTAGCCTTGGGCGATGAGATGGGACTTGTTGCGTACAACTTGTCCATCTTCATCTTGCTTATTCCAAAACACCAATTTGGTTCCAATGACATTGTGCTTGTCGTTGGGCTTCTCAACCAATGTCCAAACTTGGTTTCTCTCAAAGTTATGTAGTTCCTCATGCATAGCATTCACCCAATCCGGATCATCAAGAGCATCTTCAACCTTCATAGGTTCAACATAAGAAATGAATGAATAATGCTCGGAGAAGTTAGCTAAACGAGATTTAGAACGAGTGATTCTCCCGGTTTGAATGTCATTGTAGATTTGTTCTACGGGATGACCTCTTGCAATTCTTGCTCTAGCTCGTGAAAGCTTTTGTTTGGGTCGGGGTGGAACATCCTCTTCATTGTCTTCTTCTTCTTGTCCTTCTTCATTGTCGTTGGTTTTGTTCTCCTCTTGTGGAGGGGGATTAGAAGGTCTATGAGGTTCATCTTGTTGTACTTCCTCGTTTCCTTCGTCTTGACGTGTCCCACTTGTCGATGCATGCCTCCAAGTCAACTTGTGGTTCACCTTGGTGTGACGCCCCCGATTTGACCGTACACTAATCATGCACGCAAATGTGTACGACCAAGATCAGGGACTCACTTGAAGATATCACAACACAACTCTAGACACAAATTAAAATAATACAAGCTTTATATTACAAGCCATGGGCCTCGAGGGTTCGAATACATAAGCTCGAATACACAAGAATCAGCAGAAGCAATAATATCTGAGTACAGACATAAGTTAAACAAGTTTGCCTTAAGAAGGCTAGCACAAAAGTAACAATGATCGAAAAGGCAAGGCCTCCTCCCTGGGACCTCCTAACTACTCCTCGAAGCCGAACTCCACATAGAATCAACCTCGGGATCATCTGGCTCCTGGACTCCACCATCTGGTTGCGTCATCCGAGAAAAGAGGAAAAAAGGGGGGAAAGGGGGAGCAAAGCAACCGTGAGTACTCATCCAAAGTACTCGCAAGCAAGGATCTACACTACGTATGCAATGGTATCTGTATAAAGGGGTAATATCTGTGGACTGAACTGCAGAATGCCGGAATAAGAGGGGGATAGCTAATCCAATCGAAGACTACGCTTCTGGCAGCCTCCATCTTGTAGCAGTAGAAGAGAGTAGATGGAATAGTAACAAGTATCAAAGCTTCTGGCAGCCTCCATCTTGAGTAGCTGGAAAGTTCACCAAGTAACATCATATAGCATAAACCTACCCGGCGATCCTCCCGCACATCACCCTGTGAGAGAGCAACCACCGAGTTATATCTGGAACTCATCTGGGTGTGTTTTATTAAGTATCCGATTCTAGTTGTCATGAGGTCGGAGTACAACTCCGGGTCGTCCTTTTACCGAGGGACACGGCTATTCGAATAGATTAACTTCCCTGCAGGGGTGCACCACATTACCCAGCACGCTTGATCCCATTTGGCCAGACACAATTTCCTGGGTCATGCCCGGCCTCGGAAGATCAACACGTCGCAGCCCTACCTAAGCACAACAAAGAGGTCAGCATGCCGGTCTAAGTCCTAAGCGCGCAGGGGTCCGGGCCCATCGCCCAACGCACACCTACACGTTGCGTACGTGGTCGGTAAGTAGACCTAGCCTCTCCTAGTACTAGAGTAGGCATTCCAGTCCAATCCGGTGCGCGTCGCTAAGCCGCTGACGTCAAGAAGGCTTCGGCTGATACCACGATGTCGAGTGCCCATAACTATTCCCACGTAGCTGGTTAGTGCATATAGGCCAATGGCCAGACTCAGATCAAATACCAAGATCTCGTTAACGTATTATTATGAAATAACTGTGGACAACGACCAGGGCCAGGCCCACCTGTCTGCTAGGTGGTCGCAACCCGCCCTGTCTCTCCGCCACAAGTAACCATCAAGGGGCTGTCGGGAACCCAGGCCCACCACTACCTGTGTGGAACCACCTGCCCCTTCAGCCCCCATATCCGAATCATCATCATGAGTATGTAATAATATTTTATATACCCATGATCACCTCCCGAGTGATCACGGCCCAGTAGTATAGCATGGCAGACGGACAAGGATGTGGGGCCACTGATGAAATACTAGCATCCTATACTAAGCATTTAGGATTGTAGGTACAGGTATCAACAGTTGTAGCAACAATGACATGCTATGCAACAGAATAGGAGCTATCGAATCATCAACAGTAGCAAATCTAATGCAAGAATAAGAGAGAAGAGAATGGGTGATATCTGGTGATCAAGGGGGTTGGCTTGCCTGGTTGCTCTGGCAAGAAGGAGGGGTTGTCGTCGACGCAGTCGATCACCGTGGCACTGTCAGCGGTCTCAGTCCCGATGTCTATTGGAGAGAAGAGGGGGAAGAAACAATAAATATAAAGCAAGCATCACACCACAAAGCATAACATGGAAATACGCGGTGCTACTATGACGCGGTACCAAGAGATACTGGCGAGGATGGAAAACATCCGGGAAAGTATTCCCGGTGTTAGGTGTTTTCGGACAGGTGAAACGGAGGGGGAAAGTTGCGAGTTTGCTATGCTAGGGATGTGTGGCGGACGAACGGGCTGCGTATTCGGATTCGTCTCGTCGTTCTGAGAAATATCATGTACAATGTATTTTCATCCTAGTTACAGATTTCTTTTTATTAATTTTCAAAGTTTTAAACATTTTCTAGAATTAATTTCATTCGAAAATAAAATGCAACAAATACGTTTTTTATCCAGGGACAGCTAGACCCAGAGGCTTATAGGTGGGGCCAGGGTCTGAGTTTGCCTAATCAACTCATGAATAGTGCCAGTGGGGCCCAGTTGTCATTGAATCTATTTTATTAAATCAATTAATTGGAAATAAGCAACAGGGGCAGCTCACATGTTATTTTCTACTGTATTAAACTAAATTAGCACTAACTAATCTAGTCTAATTAGACAAGGGCTGGCTGTATTGGATAGTGTCCCAACCGGCCACAAGCACACACGCATACAACACATTCAGCCATGGCCATCGCCATGTTCAGTAGCAGCAGCAGTCAATGGAAATCGATCAGCAGCTAGTAGCAATAGTAATGAGGAGTGGAAGTGGCTCGTGAGCAGCAAGTAGCAGCAGTACGCGGCAAGCAGCAGTTTAGCAACGAAGCAACACTAGCTAGCGGTGCAGCGGCAGCCGATAGCAGTAGCAGAGCAGCGCGCACCACCGAACGCAGCACGAGTGAGCGGGGCATGGCCACATGCGAGCATGGGGAGCAAGCGCGCACTCTGTGCAGGGCGCGGCCTAGCACGGACTAACGGGCCGGGAAGGCCAGGGCAGCGCGGACGCGGCAACTCACGGCGGGGGTGGCGAGCGGAGCAGGGGAACGCGGCGGGCGCGGACAGGCGCGCGGTCGAGAAGCTACACGCGGGGATTCGAGGATGGGGGAGAGAGGGGAGGAATCGACGAGAGGCTCACAACGGAGCCAGGGCGAGCTCGGAGGGACGCGGGATGGACCGGAGAAGCGGCAGTCGGCGATGAGGTGTGGCGGCCGTGGGCGGAGACGATGGCGAAGGCGACGAGTTGAGGCAGTCGGGCATCAGATCCGTCCAGTGGTGACGCACACCGTGGCGTGGCGGTTCTCCCCGTCACCCTCCCGTGGCATGGGGAGGCTCTGGTGCACGTAGACGATGACGCGGTGACGGCCGAGCTCGGGCGGCTTGTGCGAGAGGGGGAGGAGAGAGGAAACGGCACGGGGGAAGGAGGGAGAAGAAGCTAGGGTTCAGGGAGGTGGCACGGCACCGTTTTAATCCCGGAAGGGGGGTGGGGATAGCCGACGTATGGCCTAAGCACCATGGATATCCTCCACGCACACCCTACTACTCTGTAGTAGAACGTTGGGGATAACTCTCCTGTTGGGCTGGATCTCCTTCTATTACTAAATGGGCCAGTTGTATAGTGCACTCTTCTTCCGCCTTCTTTTTCTGTCTTCTTTTTCTAGCATCACTTACTATTTTATTTTAGTATCAAACGATTTTTTGTGAACATGAAAGTTGGCACAAAAATCAAATGCAACACTTTGAAAAAGTACCCAGAGTTTGGGGGTATGTGGAAATATATAACCATTTGTTTATTTTTAAAATGTTATTTTTGTTGTTTTTGGACCACTTATAATTTCCTAAGGATTTATTTGTGAGCCAAATGATATTGGATTCTACATGATACTGGTCGCTGGACTTTTTAGAATAATATGAACATTTTAGTTTTTCTGTTTGAAGAAATAATAATTTGACTTTATTTTAAATTTGAATTTGAATTCGGTTTGGATCAAAGTGAGGTTTTAGAAAATTAACTGCGAGGGCATGGCACCATTAGTGTGTGGTTACTGTAGCTTAACTATCGGGGTGCTACAAATCTCCTCCATTATAAGAAATCTTGTCCCGAGATTTAAGTGGTAAAGGAGAGAATTGGTTACGAAACTCTAACGAGCCTACTTGGTCTTGCTTGATCATCTCAAAGAGGTTGTTCCTTCTCGTTAATGTCTTCATTCCTCAGGTTCAGGTCATCATGACGAAGTCGTCATTCTTTCTTCGGGGTCTCCCTCATCCTACGAACGCGACCAGGGGGAAACTCCAGAAGAACGCATCTCCACAAAGCTGGGCATCTGACGATGAACTCAATGGGAAATACACGAGGTAACCCACGAGTTGTATTTTAGTGAATTCGTTGAGTGCAATATACGATGGTACCAAAGTTTCAAATGGGTAGGAAATCATTCGATGCCTAGACAGAAGCTGGAATGGGGGCTTGAACAATGAGAATAACATGGTGTTTGATTCTAGGATGAATAATGGTATAGAATTTAGCTCGTGAATCACATACGGAGCCAGGTGCAAAGGATACATTAGAATCTAGTTTGTAAAGAAGAGTCAGGTCTTGATCCAGTGGACCTGTGGGTTATGGGCCCACCATGTGGGTTCAAAATAGGAAGGGTGGTGACATCTTGCAAAGCCGCGATAGGGAGGCATGTCAGTGGATAGCTTGTCAGCTATGCCGGCAACAATGTCGGTACCAAGGATGGGGAACGAAGAGAACCATTTTCCCGCTCGTTAAAACGAGACGGACTAATAGGCAAAGTTCTCGCCCATCGGTGGTTACCGGAATGTTATCAACAATAGTAACAGGGTCTTACTGACAGAGTTGTACCCCAAGGTGTTTACATAAGCAGAAAATTATTACTGCTTAGTTTATATGTAGATCAAAGAAAGGTTAAACAAACAAATGGAAAGGAAAATTGTGATTACACACAATTAATAGGAGTATATCCTTCCCATAGACAAGAAGAACATGTCATATAGGGTAGGAGAGCAAGTACCCAACAATTTAGATAAAGATGCAAGGATTAATCAAGATGTTGCCCATACAACGGTGTTTGGATAACTGACCAAGAAACATTTAGCATTGGGCTTCAAATGCTCTTGTTGAAAATTGGAGTACCACAGACATGCTTCGAGATATCATTGGCATGGTCTTGAAGCAAAGGTCGGACTTGGATACACAAAGGATTCATCAGGAACAACTTATAGAATAAGTCTTACAATTTCCTCCTGGAAGAATGGTTATCCTTGCAAAAGAGATTATAATGATAGGTCATCCAGCCAGGGGTGCTAGGCATGACATCATATTACCGTGTCATCAAAGGACCAATATTATAACTCCTGGAAAGTTGTCCCAGCCATCATTTCTGACCGAGATTCAGATCCGATTGGTGTCATGATACCTCAGACTCGGGATGTTCGAGAAGAAAACGGTGCAACATTAATCAGCGAAATGACATTGCAAGATTCTTGGGAAATGAACTACGGGAGCGGGTTCTCGAAAAAATAGTTCATCATTAAACCAAGGAGAGGATGAGGAGGTGGCGGATGGGCTCAGCGACAATTCATCGAGGATTCCAAATGGATGGATTTCCACAATAGTGCGAACAAGAAGATGACACTTGTCAATTCAAATGATATAATTTTGTATGCTCGAGGAAACATACACCATTAATCATTAGTTGAAAGGTGTGCCCGAAATATGACCTTAGGCAGCAAGATCAATGTTAGAGTGATGATTCAATAACCAACAGTCTAAGAACGAACTGTCGATCGTTAACTTCAAAGCAATAGGGTTGCTAGGAGTATAGAACTCAAGCAGCATCGTTAAAATATTGGTATCCCAGTTAACAACAGCACGGGGACCAAGGAAGAATGGTTATGGTGAGAAGTATCATCATACCGAGAATTTCTAAGAGGTGGAGCAATCCCCACAACATTCTCGACATAAAAGACAGTAATACTTCAAGGCAGAACACAACACTAGCTGGAGAGCAAGTTGTATTCATAATGTGGACAAGTTCGCGATGAAAGGAAGTCAAGGGTGTTGTTGATGATAAAATTTCATCGAGGGCAAGGAGGGTATTTCTCATCATGAACACAGTTGACATCTTGGAAGAATTCAAAGTGTTGATGATCTGACACATTTGTCGGGAAGTTTCAAGAGGATGCAATCAAACCACAATGGCAACAAGCAAGGGAATGACGAAGTGGCAAGTTATAGGATCAATATATAAGATGGAAGCTCGGAACCAAAGTTGCCTTTCAAGACAAGCAACATGATGTTGAAGGCTCGATGTAAGTCGTGCTCACACTGAAGAATTTGCGCACCAGAGAAGGACGAGGTAGCACAGTCAAAGATAGCAACACCAGGATGCAGCTGATAGTCTAGGAATGACCAGATTGAGTTCAGAATTTCCCAGTAAAAATACTAGGGGTATTTGATTTGTAATGCAGAATAATTTCACTAGTCGGTGTCCTCGATTGACAACAACCCAAAACCCGTAGAGTGATTACGACAAGGAAAGACATTACTTCAACAAAGTTAGTAAGATGTGTTGCAATGGCAAGACATCTTCGAGATACCAGGGGGTAATACTCGAAGGTAGAACATGATAGAAGTAGAATCGGGTCATTAACCTATGACAGTAGATATCTCAACCTTGCCAAAGTAGATGAGGCACGGGAATGAATTCCCATCAGATATATCAGATCAGGACAGCATGGTCGGAACCATAACTGTAAGGAATCAATTCAAGAATACTGAAAAAATCATACAGCTGGATAATCATTTTGCAAGAAGCTTCCGAGACGGTCTACATCATTTTCATGGGCATGAACACAAAGTTCAAGGTCGACTCCCACTTCTTTAATGCATATCATTTCATTCACCTCTTGCTTTGATAAAACTGTAGTGTTGGAATTTTATCTGGTAGAACACCGGAAAAGTATGACTTGTGAAAACTTTTGGGTTCTCACGGATTAGGGGAAGGCATAAGTTCAACCCCTTGGGCATCTTAGTAAGATATACCTCAAGTTTCAAAAGTAAATAAGACAAGCTTGATAGTAGAGCATGGTTGACAAAAGTAGAGGATACAATTTACCAAATGCATTATGTATCAGGGGAATAACTCACAAGGTGATTGAATATGAAGGACACTATCGGATAAGAATCCAACAATGGATCGAGCGATCCACAACGGAGCTGATGTGAGTATCTGTACTCACTCAGAGGAAGAAAGAATGCAGAGGCATCAGATTCAAGAATCACCTGATTAGTCTGATGCTTAAATAGAAAGAAATTATGGTTTCCAAAATGAAGGATCAGAAGCAGACGCTCTGATCAAGGATGGATAAGTTGAAAACACTTAGTTGGACAATCAATAAAGGATTGAATTGCCGAGAACCAACTCATGTTTGGAATGACGTCTGAGCCGGAGAGATAATTTTAAAAAGGATAACCTGATGACTATGTGCATACGCACACATTGAATCAATAGGCTCAAAATGGCTAAGACAAGGGATGTTAACGAAGACTACTAGTCATATGGAATTAACCATAATGCAAGCAGGCAAGAATTTCAAGAGTAACAGGCTGCAGAGGATTTTTGAAAGATCGAAAAGTATTCCGAAGAATATTGTGAGACACATGAACAATCGAGAAGAACGGATTCTCGATAAATGTGAGGAAATAACCGTAAGGGTTTTTATGTGAAATAAAACTGCAAGACAGTAAACTCAAAGGATTCTCAGGACAACGGAGAATATTTCGAGGCATCTTGTAACAACAAGAGCGATGAGGAATGATCATGAGAATGACAAGTGCATGCAGATATCCATAGGGATATATCGGTGGCAGTGAATTGCAAAGACAATTAGCACAAGGGTCTTGGGAAAATATCGAGGGATATCATCAGAATCTTCTGACGAAGCAGGTGATCTTCCGGAATGAGAGCTCTCCGGGAGAAATAGTTACGGGAACCTAGAGTCAGAGTTAGTAAAATCTTTTAACCCGAATAGAAGAGAGATCAGAGTCCGAGAGTAAAGGTAAGGAATAAAATATCCTAATACCACCCAATGGTGTTGTGGGCCCGTAAGCCACACAACAAGTTAGTAAATTTGTTTTTCAAAGACTAGACTCAACTTCGGCCAAGGAGTTGGAAAAGGGGATTCCTACAGGCAATCGGCTCTGATACCAACTTGTGACACCCCCAATTTGACTGTACACTAATCATGCACGCAAATGTGTACGACCAAGATCAGGGACTCACAGGAAGATATCAGAACGCAACTCTAGACACAAATTAAAATAATAAAAGCTCTATATTACAAGCCAGGGGCCTCGAGGGCTCGAATACACAAGAGTCAGCGGAAGCAATAATATCTGAGTACAGACATAAGTTAAATAAGTTTGCCTTAAGAAGGCTAGCACAAAAGTAACAATGATCGAAAAGGCAAGGCCTCCTGCCTAGGACCTCCTAACTACTCCTCGAAGCCGAACTCCACATAGAAACAACCTCGGGATCATCTGGCTCCTGGACTCCACCATCTGGTTGTGTCATCCGAGAAAAGAGGAAAAAGGGGGGAAAGGGGGAGCAAAGCAACCGTGAGTACTCATCCAAAGTACTCGCAAGCAAGGATCTACACTACATTTGCAATGGTATCTGCATAAAGGGGTAATATATGTGGACTGAACTGCAGAATGCCAGAATAAGAGGGGGATAGCTAATCCAATCGAAGACTACGCTTCTGGCAGCCTCCATCTTGCAGCACTAGAAGAGAGTAGATGGAATAGTAACCAGTATCAAAGCTTCTGGCAGCCTCCATCTTGAGTAGCTAGAAAGTTCACCAAGTAACATCATATAGCATAAACCTACCCGGCGATCCTCCCGCACATCACCCTATGAGAGAGCAACCACCGAGTTATATCTGGAACTCATCTGGGTGTGTTTTATTAAGTATCCGGTTCTAGTTGTCATGAGGTCGGAGTACAACTCCGGGTCGTCCTTTTACCGAGGGACACGGCTATTCGAATAGATTAACTTCCCTGCAGGGGTGCACCACATTACCCTGCACGCTCGATCCCATTTGGCCGGACACACTTTCCTAGGTCATGCCCGGCCTCGGAAGATCAACACATTGCAGCCCTACCTAAGCACAACAGAGAGGTCAGCACGCCGGTCTAAGTCCTAAGCGCGCAGGGGTCCGGGCCCATCGCCCAACACACACCTGCACGTTGCGTATGTGGCCGGTAAGCAGACCTAGCCTCTCCTAATACTAGAGTAGGCTTTCCAGTCCAATCCGGTGCGCGCCGCTAAGCCGCTGACGACAAGAAGGCTTCGGTTGATACCACGACGTCGAGTGCCCATAACTATTCCCACGATGCTGGTTAGTGCGTATAGGCCAATGGCCAGACTCAGATCAAATACCAAGATCTTGTTAACGTGTTATTATGAAATAACCGCGGACAACGACCAGGGCCAGGCCCACCTGTCTGCTAGGTGATCGCAACCCGCCCTGTCGCTCCGCCACAAGTAACCATCAAGGGGCTGTCGGGAACCCAGGCCGACCACTACCTGTGTGGAACCACCTACCCCTTCAGCCCCCATATCCGAATCATCATCATGAGTATGTAATAATATTATATATACCCGTGATCACCTCCCGAGTGATCACGGCCCAGTAGTATAGCATGGCAGACAGACAAAGATGTGGGGCCACTGATGAAATACTAGCATCCTATACTAAGCATTTAGGATTGCAGGTACATGTATCAACAGTTGTAGCAACAATGACAGGCTACGCAACAGAATAGGAGCTATCGAATCATCAACAGTAGCAAATCTAATGCAAGAATAAGAGAGAAGAGAATGGGTGATATCTGGTGATCAAGGGGGTTGGCTTGCCTGGTTTGCTTTGGCAAGGAGGGGTCGTCGTCGACGCAATCGATCACCGTGGCACTGTCAGCGGTCTCAGTCCCGATGTCTATCGGAGAGAAGAGGGGGAAGAAACAATAAATATAAAGCAAGCATCGCACCACAAAGCATAACATAGAAATACGCGGTGCTACGTGTGACCTAACGCGGTACCAAGTGATACTGGCGAGGATGGAAAACATCCGGGGAAGTATTCCCGATGTTAGGTATTTTCGGACAGGTGAAACGGAGGGGGAAAGTTGCGAGTTTGCTATGCTAGGGATGTGTGGCAGACGAACGGGCTGAGTATTCGGATTCGTCTCGTCGTTCTGAGCAACTTTCATGTACAAAGTATTTTCATCCGAGTTACGGATTTCTTTTTAATAATTTTCAAAGTTTTAAACATTTTCTATAATTAATTTAATCCAAAAATAAAATGCAACAAATACTTTTTTTTACCCAGGGACCGCTAGACCCAGAGGCTTACAGGTGGGGCCAGGGTCTGAGTTTGCCCAGTAAATACTTGATTGGTCAACTCATGAATAGTGCTAGTGGGGCCCAGTTGTCATTGAATCTATTTTATTAAATCAATTAATTGGAGATAAGCAACAGGGGCAGCTCACATGTTATTTTCTATTGTATTAAACTAAATTAGCACTAACTAATCTAGTCCAATTAGACAAGGGCTGGCCGTATTGGATAGTGTCCCAACCGGCCACAAGCACACACGCATACAACACATTCAACCATGGCCATCGCCATGTTCAGTAGCAGCAGCAGTCAATGGCAATTGAGCAGCAGCTAGTAGAAATAGTAATGAGGAGTAGCAGTGGCTCGCGAGCAGCAAGTAGCAGCAGTACGCGGCAAGCAGCAGTTTAGCAAGGCAGCAACATGCTACCTCTTGAGCTTGCGTTGTATTCCCTCGAAGAGGAAAGGGAGATGCAGCACAGTAGCGTAAGTATTTCCCTCGGCTTTCGAGAACCAAGGTATCAATCCAGTAGGAGACCACGAGCGAGTCCCTCGCACCTGCACAAACAAATAAGAACTTCGCAGCCAACGCGATAAGGGGTTGTCAATCCCTTTACGGTCACTTACGAAAGTGAGATCTGATAGAGATGATAGTTTATATTTTTGATATTTTTAGTTTAATAAAAAAGCAAATAAAAGCGGTAAAAGTAAAGTAGATGTAGATTGATATGTTGAGAATAGACCCCGGGGCCATAGTTTTCTCTAGTGGCTTCTCTCATGATAGCGATATTCTACGGCGGGTAAACAAATTACTGTCGAGCAATTGATAAAAAAGCGAATAATTATGAGATTATCTAGGCATGATCATTGTATATAGGCATCATGTCCGAGACAAGTAGACCGACTCCTGCCTGCATCTACTACTATTACTCCACACATCGACCGCTATCCAGCATGCATCTACTGTATTGAGTTCTTAAGAACGGAGTAACGCCTTAAGCAAGATGACATGATGTAGAGGGATAAACTCAAGCAATATGGTATAAACCCCATCTTTTTATCATCAATGGCAACAATACAGTACGTGCCTTGCTGCCCCTACTGTCACTAGGAAAGGACACCGTAAGATTGAACCCAAAGCCAAGCACTTCTCCCATTGCAAGAAATATAGATCTAGTAGGCCAAACCAAACCAATAATTCAAAGAGACTTGCAAGGATATTATGAGCACACATAAAAAGTTCAGAGAAGAACCAAATATCTTTCATAGATAACCTTGATCATAAGCTCACAATTCATCGGATCTCGACAAACCCACCGCAAAAAGAGATTACATCGAATAGATCTCCTCGAAGACCGAGGAGAACTTTGTATTGAGATCCGAAGAGAGAGAAGAAGCCATCTAGATACTAGCTATGGAAGCGAAGGTCTATGGTAAACTACTCACAACTCATGGTGAGGGCGATGATGATGATGAAGAAGGCCTCCGTGATGGATCCCCCTCCGGTGGAGCTCCGGAACAGGCTCCAAGATGGGATCTCCACGGGTACAGAAGCTACGGTGTTGGAATTAGGGTTTTCTCTCTGTATATGGAGTTTCTAGGGTACGTGGACTTATATAGGAAGAAGGAGGGCACCAGGGGACGCTCGAGTGGGCCTCGAGGCAGGGGGCGCGCCCTGGGAAAGGGGGCGCTCCCCCCACCCTCGAGGGCCACTCGAGGCTCCCTTGATGTGGTTCTCAAGTTCCTCTGGCGTGATTTTCTCCAAAAATATCTCTCGCGAAGGATTCATTCCATTTGGACTCCGTTTGATATTCTTTTTCTGCAAATCCCTGAAATAGGCAAAAAACAGCAATCTGGACTGGGCCTTTGGGTTAGTAGGTTAGTCCCAAAAATGATATAAAAGTGAATGATAAAGCCCATTAAACATCCAAGACTTCATAAATAATAGCATGGAACAATCAAAAATTAGAGATACGTTGGAGACGTATCAAGCATCCCCAAGCTTAATTCTTGCTCGTCCTCGAGTAGGTAAATGATAAAGAAAGAATTTTCGATATGGAATGCTAACCAATATAGTTTTTCAATGTAATTCTCTTAATTGTGGCATGAATGTTCAGATCTGAAAGATTCAAGATAAACGTCTATATTGACATAAAAATAACAATACTTCAAGCAATACTAACAAAGCAATCATGTCTTCTCAAAATACTATGGCTAAAGAAAGTTATCCCTACAAAATCATATAGTCTGGCTATGCTCCCTCTTCATCACACAAAATATTAATATCATGCACGACCCCGATTTCAGCCAAGCATTTGTTTTCATACTCTATCTTTTCAAACCTTTCAACTTTCAGGCAATACATGAGCATGAGCCATGGATATAACACTATGGGTGGAATAGAGGTGGTTGTGGAGGAGACAAAAAGGAGGGAGATAGTCTCACATCGACTAGGCGTATCAACGGGCTATGGAGATGCCCATCAATAGATATCAATGTGAGTGAGTAGGGATTGCCATGCAACGGATGCACTAGAGCTAAATATGAATGAAAGCTCAACAAAAATAACTAGTGGGTGTGCATCCAACTTGCTTGCTCACGAAGACCTTGGGCATTTGAGGAAGCCCATCGTTGGAATATACAAGCCAAGTTCTATAATGAAAATTCCCACTAGTATATGAAAGTGACTAAACATGAGACTCTCTACAATGAAGAACATGGCGCTACTTTGAAGCACAAGTGTGGAAAAAGATAGTAGCAATTGTCCTTTTTTTTCTTTTTTTTCTTTTTTTTTGGGCCTTTCTTTTTTTTCTTTGGCCTTTCTTTTTTTTTTCTTTTTTTTGTGGAGGGGCTTTATAGTTTGAGCCTTTCCTCCCATGGGACAATGCTCTAATAATGATCATCATCACACTTTCATTACAACTTGATATTACAACTCGATACTACAACAAAGTATGACTCTATATGAATGCCTCCGATGGTGTACTGGTATGTGCAATGAATCAAGAGTGACATGTATAAAAATTATGCATGGTGGCTTTTCCACAAATACGATGTCAACTACATGATCATGCAATGGCAATATGACAATATGATGCGTGTCATATGAACGGAACGGTGGAAAGTTGCATGGAAATATATCTCGGAATGGCTATGGAAATGCCACGATAGGTAGGTATGGTGGCTGTTTTGAGGAACAATATGGTGGTTGTTTTGAGGAAGGATATATAGTGGGTTTATGGCACCGACAAAAGTTGTGCAGTACAGGAGAGGCTAGCAATGGTGGAAGGGTGAGAGTGCGTATAATCCATGGACTCAACATTAGTCATAAGAACTCATATACTTATTGCAAAAATCTATGAGTCATCAAAACAAAGCAATCAACGCATGCTCCTAGGGGGGAGGTTGGTAGGAGTTAACCATCGCGCGCCCCCGACCTCCACACAAAGGTTGGCACTCTACAAATACCTCATGCTCTAACTTCGTCACATAGCGGTTCACCATACATGCATGCTATGGGAATCACTAACCTTAACACAAGTATTTCTCAATTTCATAATAACTCCACTAGCATGACTCTAATACCACTATCCTCATATCTCAAAACAACTATCAAGCATCCAACATCTCACTCTATTCAATGCACTTGGTGTGAATTTTTTTACTACATTGACATTGGATGTTTATCATGTGGAGACTAGTTTCTTTAGCCTAAACACATTACCATGCTGTTTTAATAGATTCTCAAAAGTATATAAGTGAAGCATGAGAGTTCAAAACTTTCTACAAAATATTATCACCACCGTGCTCTAAAAGATATAAGTGAAGCGCTAGAGCAAAAACTATTCAACTCAAAAGATATAAGTGAAGCACATAGAGTGTTCTAACAATTTCTAGGCCATATTTAAATCTCTCAAATAGGTGTGTCCAGCAAGGATGATTGTGGCAAACTAACAAGCGAAGACTCAAATTATACAAGACGCTCCAAGCAAAGCACATAACATGTTGCGAATAAAAATATAGCTCCAAGTATAGTTACCGATAGATGAAGACGAAAGAGGGGATGCCTTCCCGGGGCATCCCCAAACTTAAGCTTTTGATTATCTTGAATTTACTTGGGGTGCCATGGGCATCCCCAAGCTTAGGACTTTGCTACTCCTTGTTCCATAGTCCATCAAAGCAATACTCAAAACTTGAAAACTTCACAACACAAAACTTAGACAAAAATTCTCGTGGGCTCCGTTTGTATAAGAAAGCGAACGACTACTCAAAGGTACAGCAATGAATTCATTCTTTTTTTATATTGGTGTTAAAACTACTGTACTCCAACTTCTCTATGGTTCATATCCTCCAATACTACTCATAGATGCATCGGAATAAGCAAACAACACACGAAAAACAGAATCTGTCAAAGACAGAACAGTCTGTAGTGATCTGCAGGGTTCGCCTACTTATGGACTCCAAAAAATTCAAACTAAATTGGTAAATTTGAGGAATTTGTATACCAATCATATGCAAAAAGAACCAGCTCAAAAGCACGCTCCAGTAAAATCCCACGACTACTTTAGCGAGCGCTAACGATTCTGTTTTTCACAGCAAGATCATATAAACTTCACACAAGTCTTCCCAAAGGTTCTACTTGGCACAAACACTAAACAAAACATGAAACCACATCTAATCAGAGGATAGATGCAATATTTTTTCCCTAACATCAACAAAAACAAAAAACAAAAAATTGGGTTGCCTCCCAACAGGCGCTATCGTTTTACGCCCCTAGCTAGGCACGATACAAGATAGATCTAGGTATTGCCATCTTTGGAAGGCAATCCATAAGTGGCTCTCATGATAGATTCATATGGTAATTTGATTTTCTTTCTAGGAAAGTGTTCCATGCCTTTCCTTAATGGAAATTGGAATCTAATATTTCCTTCCTTCATATCAATAATTGCACCAGTCGTTCTAAGGAAAGGTCTACCAAGAATAATAGGACATGAATGATTGCAATCTATATCAAGAACAATGAAATCTACTGGCACATAATTCCTATTGGCAACAATAAGAACATCATTAATTCTTCCCATAGGTTTCTTAATAGTGGAATCCGCAAGATGCAAATTTAAAGAACAATCATCAAGCTCATGGAACCCTAGCAAATCACACAAAGTTTTTGGGATAGTGGAGACACTTGAACCCAAATCACACAAAGCATAGCATTCATGATTTTTTATTTTTATTTTATAATAGTAGGTTCCCACTCATCATAAAGCTTTCTAGGTATAGAAACTTCCAACTCAAGGTTTTCTTCATAAGATTGCGTCAAAGCATCAACTCTATGTTTAGTGAAAGCTTTATTTTGGCTATAAGCATGCGGAGAATTTAGCACGGATTACAACAAGGAAATACAATCAATCAAAGAGAAATTATCATAATTGAATCCCTTGAAATCCAAAGTAGTGGGTTCATCACTATGCAAAGTTTTAATCTCTTCACTCCCATTTTTAGCAATTTTAGCATCAAGATCTAAAAACTCTGAATCATTGGGACACCTTAAAGCAGAAACGTCTCCAATCCTATTCTCATCAAGATTAATACTAGAAAACAAGGATCTAATAGGTGACACATCAATAAATTTGAGATCTTCATCTTTATTTTCATGATAACTAGAAGAACACGATTTAATATAATCTTCTCTTTTAGCATGCATTCTAGCGGTTCTTTCTTTGCATTCATCAATGGAAATTCTCATGGCTTTGAGAGACTCATTGATATCATGCTTAGGTGGGATAGATCTAAGTTTCAAAGAATCAACATCAAGAGTAATTCTATCCACACTTCTAGCCAATTCATCAACCTTAAGCAATTTCTCTTCAAGCAAAGCTTTGAAATTCTTTTGCGAGATCATAAACTCCTTAACACTAGTTTCAAATTCAGAAGGCATCTTTCCACAAGAGTTGTTGTAGGAATTACCATAATTATTAGAGGAACTACTAGGAAAAGGCCTAGGATTAAAATTACCTCTATAAGCATTGTTACCAGAATTATTCCTACCAACAAAATTCACATCCAAAGATTCGTTGTTATTCTCAATCAAAGTGGACAAAGGCATATCATTAGGATCAGAAGAAGCACTCTTAGCAGCAAACAATTTCATAAGTTCATCCATCTTTCCACTCAGAACACTAATTTCTTCGATAGCATGCACTTTTTTACTAGTAGATCTTTCGGTGTGCCATTGAGAATAATTAACCATAATATTATCTAGGAGTTTGGTAGCTTCTCCTAAGGTGGTTTCCATGAAAGTGCCTCTGGCGGCCAAATCTAAAAGATTTCTAGAAGCAAAATTCAAGCCAGCATAAAAGTTCTGAATAATCATTCATAGATTCAAACCATGTGTAGGGAAATTACGTATCATCAATTTCATTCTCTCCCAAGCTTGTGCAACATGCTCATGATCTAGTTGCTTAAAATTCATAATATCGTTTCTAAGAGAGATGATATTAGCAGGAGGGAAATACTTAGAGATAAAAGCATCTTTGCACTTATTCCACGAATCAATACTATTTCTAGGCAAAGAGGAAAACCAAGTTTTAGCACGATCTCTGAATGAAAACGCAAAAAACTTCAATTTAACAAATATCGTTATCTGTATCCCTTTTCATTTGCATATCACACAAATCAGCAAAGTTGTTTAGATGGGTAGCGGCGTCTTTACTAGGAAGGCCGGAGAATTGATCTTTCATGACAAGATTCAACAAAGAAGCATTGATCTCATAAGATTCAGCATCGGTAATAGGAGCAATCGGAGTGCTAATAAAATCATTGTTGTTGGTATTGGAGAAGTCACACAATTTGGTATTGTTCTGAGCCATAGTGACAAGCAAGCAATCCAACACACACAAGCAAACAAGAAGCAAGCGAACGATAAACACACGGCGGAAGAAGGGCAAATAAAACGGCAAGGGCGAAGTGGGGGAGAGGAAAACGAGAGGCAAATAAATGTAATGCGAAGGATAAGCGTTTGTTATAGGTACTTGGTATATGAATTTTGCGTAAGCCTCCCTGGCAACGGCGCCAGAAATTCTTCTTGCTATGTCTTGTGCTTGTGTTGTATTCCCTCGAAGAGGAAAGGGAGATGCAGCATAGTAGCGTAAGTATTTCTCTCAGTTTTTGAGAACCAAGGTATCAATCTAGTAGGAGACCACGCGCGAGTCCCTCGCACCTGCACAAATAAATAAGAACTTCGCAGCCAACGCGATAAGGGGTTGTCTATCCCTTTACGGTCACTTACGAAAGTGAGATCTGATAGAGATGATAGTTTATATTTTTGGTATTTTTAGTTTAATAAAACAGCAAATAAAAGCGGTAAAAGTAAAGTAGATGTAGATTGATATGTTGAGAATAGACCCAGGGGCCATAGTTTTCTCTATTGGCTTCTCTCATGATAGAATTATTCTACGGCGGGTAAACAAATTACTATCGAGCAATTAGTAGAAAAGCGAATAATTATGAGATTATCTAGGCACGATCATCGTATATAGGCATCACGTCCGAGACAAGTAGACCGACTCCTGCCTGCATCTACTACTATTACTCCACACATCGACCGCTATCCAGCATGCATCTAGTGTATTGAGTTCATAAGAACAGAGTAACGCCTTAAGTCAGATGACACGATGTAGAGGGATAAACTCAAGCAATATGATATAAACCCCATCTTTTTATCCTCAATGGCAACAATACAATGAGTGCCTTGCTGCCCCTACTGTCACTGGGAAAGGACACCGCAAGATTGCACCCAAAGCCAAGCACTTCTCCCATTGCAAGAACTATAGATCTAGTAGGCCAAACCAAACCAATATTTCGAAGAGACTTGCAAGGATATTATGAGCACACATAAAAAGTTCAGAGAAGAACCAAATATCTTTCATAGATAACCTTGATCATAAACTCACAATTCATCGGATCTCGACAAACACACCGCAAAAAGAGATTACATCGAATAGATCTCCTTGAAGACCGAGAAGAACTTTGTATTGAGATCCGGAGAGAGAGAAGAAGCCATCTAGATACTAGCTATGGACCCGAAGGTCTGTGGTAAACTACTCACAACTCATGGTGAGGGCCATGATGATGATGAAGAAGGCCTCCGTGATGGATCCCCCTCCGGTGGAGCTCCGGAACAGGCTCCAAGATGGTATCTCCACGGGTACAGAAGCTACGGCGGTGGAATTAGGGTTTTCTCTATGTATATGGAGTTTCTGGGGTACGTGGACTTATATAGGAAGAAGGAGGGCACCGGGGGACGCTCGCGTGGGCCTCGAGGTAGGGGGCGTGCCTTGGGAAGGAGCCGCGCCCCCCACCCTCGAGGGCCATTCGAGGCTCCCCTGACGTGGTTCTCACGTTCCTCTGGCGTGATTTTCTCCAAAAATATCTCTCGCGAAGGTTTCATTCTGTTTGGACTCCATTTGATATTCTTTTTCTGCAAAACCCTGAAATAGGCAAAAAACAGCAATCTGGACTGGGCCTTTGGGTTAGTAGGTTAGTCCCAAAAATGATATAAAAGTGAATGATAAAGCCCATTAAACATCCAAGACTTCATAAATTATAGCATGGAACAATAAAAAATTATAGATACGTTGGAGACGTATCACAACACTAGCTAGCGGTGCAGCGGCAGCCGATAGCAGCAGCAGAGCAGCGCGCAGCACCGAACGCAGCACGAGCGAGCGGGGCACAGCCACATACGAGCGTGGGGCGCGAGCGCGCACGCTGTGCAGGGCACGGCCTAGAACGTACTAACGGGCCGGGAAGGCCAGGGCGGCGCGGACGCGGCGATGCACGGCGGGGGTGGCGAGCGGAGCAGGGGAACATGGTGGGCGCGGACTGGCGCACGGTCGAGAAGGTACACGTGGGGATTCGAAGATGGGGGGCAGAGGGGAATCGACGAGAGGCTCACAACGGAGCCAGGGGCGAGCTCGGAGGGACGCGGGATGGACCGAAGAAGCGGCAGTCGGCGATGAGGTGCGGCGGCCGTGGGCGGAGACGATGGCGAAGGCGACGAGTTGAGGCAGTTGGGCATCAGATCCGTCTGGTGGTGACGCATAGCGTGGCGTGGCAGTTCTCCCCATCACCCTCCCATGGAATGGGGAGGCTCTGGTGCACGTAGACGACGACGCGGTGATGGCCGAGCTCGGGCGGCTTGTGCGAGAGGGAGAGGAGAGAGGAAACGGCGCGGGGGAAGGAGGGAGAAGAAGCTAGGGTTCGGGGAAATGGCACGGCGTCGTTTTAATCCCGAAAGGGGGGTGGGGATAGCCGACGTGTGGCCTAAGAGCCATGGATGTCCTCCACGCACACCCTGCCTCTCTGTAGCTGAACGTTGGGGATAACTCTCCTATTAGGCTAGATCTCCTTCTATTACTAAATGGGCCAGTTGTATAGTGCACTCTTCTTCCGCCTTCTTTTTCTGTCTTATTTTTCTAGCATCACTTACTATTTTATTTTAGTATCAAACGATTTTGGTGAACATGAAAGTTGGCACAAAAATCAACAGCAACACTTTCAAAAAGTACCCAAAGGTTGGGGGTATGTGGAAATATATAACCATTTGTTTATTTTTGAAAATGTTATTTTTGTTGTTTTTGGACCACTTATAATTTCCTTAGGATTTATTTGTGAGCCAAATGATATTGGATTCTACATGATACTAGTCGCTGGACTTTTTAGAATAATGTGAACATTTTAGTTTTTTTGTTTGAAGAAATAATAATTTGACTTTATTTTAAATTTGAATTTGAATTTGGTTTGGATCAAAGTGAGGTTTTAGAAAATTAATTGTGAGGGCATGGCACCATTAGTGTGTGCTTACTGTAGCTTAACTACCGGGGTGTTACACTTGGTGTGAAGTTGAGGCTTCCACTTGAATGGACGAAGTACTCTCCTTCACCTCAGTTGGACGAATCTCGCCAAGAGACAAGTCTTGGATTGCTTCCGAAGGGTATTTGTCTCCTACATCAATTCGCAATTTCTCTACTTGCGAGCCGTTAGATTCATCAAACTTCACATCTACCGTCTCTTCAACCTTTCGGGTGAAATTTTTGTAGACACGGTAAGTGTGAGAGTTTGAGCCATAACCGAGTAGAAAACCTTCATGGGATTTAGGAGCAAATTTCGAATGACGATGCTTGTCAAGAATGTAACACTTTGAGCCAAATACTCGAAAGTATCCAACTTGGGGTTTGTTACCGGTGAGAAGCTCGTATGTCGTCTTGCCGAGAAGCTTGTGAAGATATAGTCGGTTTGTAGCATGACAAGCTATCTCAACCACTTCGACCCAAAAGTGTCTTGGCGTTTTGTATTCCTCAAGCATCATTCTTGCCATCTCAATCAACGTCCGGTTCTTCCTCTCAACAACTCCATTTTGTTGAGGTGTGTACGTAGCCGAGAACTCTTGTGAGATCCCTTCTTCGTCAAGAAAGGTATCCACATTTGCATTCTTGCACTCCGTTCCATTGTCGGCTCGAACTTTCTTGATCTTTACTTCAAATTGGTTTTGGGCCTTCCTTGTCAGGACCCCGATCCTAAGTCACACCGATCTAGCTGTAACACGTCATATCACTTTGCGGCCTCACGCACGGTAACCCCACGGGTGCCACCTTACCTGGCCCGGGACCGTTTGTGCATTTTGGCACACGTATATGACAGTGTCGCTAGCATCCATATGACAGAGAATCCGGGCCAACATGGCTAGTTATAAACCAAAAGTGGCACTAAATTACAGAGACAGGCATCCATGACCCAGCAACGAACGTGTCGGTCATCAACGTATGAACCCAAGTCGTAGCAAGCTACCTGGACTTAAAGGAACAACGCGTGACATTTCCCCTAAGGGACAGACACAGGAACGAAGAAGGACACATGCCGGCCAGCCTACGTGTTCCGAGCAGTAGCAAGCTACCAAGGCTCATTGGAATCACTAGGAGGCATTTCCCTGTAAGATAGGCTACCAAAGGAGAACAACTAGGTGTCGGATCCCACACATACCAAGCATTTCAATCATACACGCAATATGCTCAATATGTGCAAATACAACATTGCATCACAACAGAACTCTATGACTCAAAGTACTTTATTTAAAAGGCTCCAAGAGCCTTACATAACATAGTCATACAGGTAGGGGTCACATGACCCAACACTCAAGTCATACAGTCATACAAGCACAAGCGGAAGCTACATGTCTGAGTACAGACAACTTAGAAAATAAAACAGGCTTGGTGTAGCCTGACTATCTACAAGGCCCTTCACAAGCTCCAGATCATCGTCTGGGTGTCAAGCTATTCGTCGACGTCAACGTCTATGTAGAACCCATCAGCAGGGGCAGGGTTCTCCTCTGCAACAGTTATTAAGCAAACATGAGTACAAAGGTACTCAGCAAGTCTTACCACAGAACCTAACATACATGCAACATTATCAAAGGGGGTAGTGGAGTTTATAGCAGAATGCCAGCTTTGACCTTGGCTAACCTATACTACAACTCTCAACGGATTGCAAGATGTTATTACGAACACGAGTCCACTACTCTCCACATCAATACACTACCGAGGATCCTCTTCCGTCAACCTACGGAAGGGCCATCCACGGCACTCACGCTTATCTTGAGGCTTTTAGTAGTATCCATCAACTTGTCTATGAACTGTAAGAGTAACCAAGTAGTTCGTACCGCGAACAACGGCTATTCGAATAGTTTGATAACCCTGCAGGGGTGTACCTCTTCACACACGCTTCCACCACTTATCGCCGTTTACTCGGCGTGTACTCGGCAACCTTCAAGCGGAAGCCCAGCGAGGGTGTCGGCCACGACCTGACTAACTACTCAAGTCTCTCGTCCAGGTTTATCGCCTATTTGGGTTCCATCCGTGGGGAGATCCGGCCGGGGTGTCGCTCACGGCCCCAAACGATGTGTACAGGGTTCCCGAGTCACCAAACGGGCAACCGGTACACCGTGCCACGTACCTGTCGCATCACAACCCACCCCAAGGGTCAGCGTTGTGCACGACCTCCAGTAAGCTATAAACACCAGAAACTAGTTGCAACTCCTGGACAGAGATCGAGGGTAATTAATAAGCCGAGAGGGTCCATTGGTTTCGGTCCCAATGCATGGTAGTAACTGCAACTTGAACCACACATACAGATCTCGGGTCCTATGGACGATTCCAATGAAACAACCCACCATGTACTCCTACATGGCCTTTCATCGATACCTTTACCAAGCGTATTCCACACTTCCTTCTCTTTATCGATAAGATCATTTCACTATGATCCATCACCCAGATGAATCAGACCAGACACAACTCTAGGCATAGCAGGCAACATAAGCAAATAGCATGGTGGATCACACATCACATGGCTCAATCAACTCCTACACATGCTAGTGGGTTTCACCTATTTACTGTGGCAATGACAGGTCATGCAAGGGAATAGGGTTCAACTACCGCAGCAAGTAGCAGTTCACGCGCTGTTGCCTTAATGCAGTAAAAGAGAGCAGGAGCGAGAAGATTGGGTTTGTATCGGAATGATCAATGATTGCTTGCCTGACAAGGTAGTTGTCGGGTACTGCTCTTCAACTGGATACGCAGCAGTATCCTCGGGAGCAGGACCTAACACAGGAAATACCGACGATACAATCATTAACAAACAAATGCAACAATATGATGCATGTTTATGACATGGCAAGATGCATGTGTGTTGGCTAATGCAACTAAAACCAGAAGGGTTTGAACCTATTTGAACCAAGGATTCAAATTGAAGTTCAAACTATTATTTAAATAAGTGCATTATCATGTTTTTGATATATTCAGCAAGTTAACTTGTTCAAGCATGCATGAAACCAGTGCTATTAGAAAGATTGGATTTTTCTGATCATTTTTCATATATAAATCTTTTCCATCTGAGCTACGGTTGATTTTATATGATTTTTAGAAGTTTTGGGTATTTTCTGGAATTTCCTGAATTATTTTAAATCTAAAAATCCCAGAAAAACCTTTACTGCGTCAGCATGACATCATGCTGACGTCAGCCAGTCAACAGGGCCAGTCCAGGTCAAACCTGACCAGTGGGTCCCACATGTCAGTGTCACAGCTAATTAACTGAGTTAATTAGAGTTTAATTAAAACTAATTAGCTGTCAGTGGGGCCAGGGCCCACATGTCAGTGACTAAACTAATTAACTAATTAAGATTAATTTAACACTTAAACTAAGTTTGACTTGCGGGCAGGGCCCACATGTCATTGACCCAGGGGGTCAAACCCGTGGTCAAAACTGGTCCAACTCGCCGGCGTTTAGCCGCCGGCGAGGCCAAACGCGGCGGCGTGCTTCGGAAAACGCCTACGGTGCATGGTTCGAACTGCAGTTGGGTGCGTTGGAGAGCTCTTGCTCTTCCGCATCAGATGGTGGTGGTCGCCGGACCTGGGGTGGCCGGAGACGACGGCAACAAGCTCGACGGCGGTGACCGGCGTCGGGCGTGTGTGGGGATGCGGCTGCAGGGGCCTAGGCGATGCGTGCGTAGCACCGTTCGCGTCTACGTGTTGTGGTGAGTGCGATGGACGGGTGCCGGTGACCAAATGGTCACCGGAGCATCACCGGCGACGAGCACGGCGGCGGTGCGTGCGGGCGAGCTACGTGCAGTGTGTTACAGGGCAAGAGGGAGCCAACGGAGAGGGGGAGGAGGTAGCTAGGCTCACAGCGGTTGCAGCAAGCACCGAAGCGAGCTCGGGGGTGGTCGGAGCTGAGCAGCACGGCGAGGGGGATCTCCGTGGCCGGAGTTGGGGAAGAAGAGCTCGGGGGCATCTCCAGGGCGGGCGAGCGCTCGGGGCTCGGCCTGTCGAAGCAATCGAGGACGACGGGGACGAGGGACAACACGGCGGAGCTCGGGGACGACGGTGGACGCGGCTTCTACGACGGTGCGATCACGGCGGCGTCGGCCATGGCGCGGGGAGAGCGGAGGAGAGGAGCTGGGGAGAAACGGAGGTGTCTGGGGGGTCGAGGGAGACGTGGACGTTCGTTCCACTCCTCCAGGACGGCGAGGGGGCGAAGCAGGGCGGCGGGCAGCTGCGTGGCGCGCCGTGCGGTCGCCGTCGAGCACCTGCCTGCCTGCCTGGCCGAGCCAAGCAGCCCGCTGGAGCGGCAGCTGGGCTGGGCCGGCAGGTGGGCCGGGTGGCGCCAGGTAAGCTCTCTCTCTCTCTCCTCTTTTTTCTATTTTCTTTTCTGTTTCATTTCTTTTGCAGCTTTGTTTAATTAATAAAAATGCCTAAACATTTTTATAACTCATGACACTTGTCATACCTACTGTATATAAAATGAACAGTAGGTAACATTTTAGTTCATGATTATTTGAGCATTTAAAATATTTTGTAGCATTTAAATGCCCAAATTCAAATACCATATGATTTAATCCAAAACCCTAGATTGTCCTAGAAAATTGTGCACCATTTTTGGCAGAGGTTTAAGACCAAGGCAGAAATGATGAACATTTTGAAGGGCATTTTGGGTACATTGGAAAATATTTTAGCAAACCCTAGTTGTTAGGGGAGGGGTGCTGGGGTTTCTGTTAATCCCATTTCAAGTTTCTTTGAAAGTAAACATGATGCACACTCTAGTCAGATCCTAATGCAAGTGCTAGCTAGGGATGTGACAACTCACCCCCACTTAAAAGAATCGCGTCCCGAGATTCGGGTTCCTCCGGAAAGAGGGTGGGGTACTCAAGTCGAAGACGATCCTCCCTTTCCCAAGTAGCTTCACTCTCGGAATGATGTGACCATTGAACCTTGAGAAACTTGATATTGTGGCGTCGAGTGGTGCGCTCGGTTTGATCAAGAATACGAACGGGGTATTCTCGATATGTGAGATTGTCTTGGAGATCAAGCATTTCGTGGTCCACTCCGCGGATAGGATCCGAGAAGCAACGCCTGAGTTGAGAAACGTGGAAAACATCATGAACTCTGGAGAGGTGCGGAGGTAGTTCCAATTGGTAGGCAACTTCTCCTCGTTTGGCAAGAATGCGAAAAGGACCGATATAACGAGGGGCCAATTTGCCTTTGATACCGAATCGATGGGTTCCCTTAAGAGGAGTAACCCGAAGGTAAGCCTTATCGCCGACTTCAAAAGTCACAGCCTTATGATGACTATCATATTGGCTCTTTTGGCGAGACTGGGCTATTTTCAATCTCTCACGAACGATGCGAACTTGTTCTTCTGCTTCCTGAATCATATCCGGGCCAAAGAATTGTCTTTCCCCGGTTTCTGACCAGTTAAGAGGTGTTCGACACCTTCGTCCATATAGAACTTCGAAGGGAGCTTTACCCAAGCTGGCTTGATAACTATTATTATAAGCGAATTCGGCAAACGGAAGACACTTTTCCCATTCCATACCGAAAGAAATGACAGAGGCTCGAAGCATGTCTTCCAGAATTTGATTGACTCGTTCCACTTGACCACTTGATTGCGGATGGAAGGCAGTACTGAAGGAGAGATGAGTTCCCATAGCATTCTGGAAACTTTCCCAAAATCGTGAAGTAAAAAGACTTCCACGGTCTGAGTTAATTTCCAACGGTACACCATGAAGTGATACTATTCGAGAGATATATAAGTCTGCTAGCTGGCTAGCGGTAATACTCTCCCGAACAGGCCGGAAATGAGCTACTTTAGAGAGGCGGTCGATAACGACGAAGATAGCATTATTCCCTTTCCTGGACCTGGGAAATCCGGTAATGAAGTCCATACCGACTTTATCCCATTTCCATTCAGGAATAGCTAAAGGTTGAAAGGTGCCAGCAGGCCGTTGATGCTCTGCTTTAACTCGACGACAAACATCGCAGTTAGCAATGAACTGAGCGATTTCTCTCTTCATCCTAGTCCACCAGAATCTTTGACAAAGGTCTTGATACATTTTGGTACTACCGGGATGAATCGTGAGAGGAGATTCATGAGCCTCCTTAAGAATCATCTATCGTAGTTGTGGTTTCTTGGGCACTACCAAGCGGTTCTCGAAGTACACTACACCTCGATCATCCATAGAGAAGCTTCTAGCAATTCCGCTAGCAATGTTCTGCTTGATCCGAGATATGCCTTTATCATACCGCTGGGCAACTATGATTTGATCCATAAGGGTAGGTTTCGCCACCAAGGTGGAAAGGAATCCTCGAGGAACAATATGAAGGTTAAGCTTACGAAATTCCTCGTGGAGAAGTGGTTGACTTTGTTGTAACATTAAATTGTTACAATATGACTTACGACTTAGTGCATCAGCCATGACATTGGCCTTTCCAGGAGTGTAAGTGATTCCTAAGTCGTAGTCGGTAAGCAACTCAACCCAACGTCTTTGCCTGAGATTTAGATCCGGTTGGGTGAAGATATACTTCAAACTTTGGTGATCAGTGAAGATTTCACAGCGATTACCAAGGAGGTAAAGTCACCATGTTTTGAGTGCATGGACTACAGCTGCAAGCTCTAAATCATGAGTAGGATAGTTATCCTCATGTGGACGCAACTGTCGGGATGCGTATGCAATCACTTGACGATCTTGCATGAGAATGCAACCTAGTCCTTGTCGCGAGGCGTCGCAATAGATTATAAAATCCTTGGAAAAGTCTGGTGGTACCAGTACAGGTGCAGATGTGAGGCGTCTTTTCAGTTCCTGAAAACTGGACTCGCACTGTGGGGTCCACTCAAACTTTTTATCTTTCTTGAGGAGTTCGGTTAGAGGTTTAGCAACCTTGGAGAAATTCTCGACGAAACGTCGGCAATAGCTCGCTAAGCCAAGAAAACTCCTAACTTGCTTGACCGATTCAGGGGGAGTCCAATCAAGGACGGCTTGAACTCGCTCGGGATTGACAGCAATACCCTTGCCAGAGATCACATGACCTAGATAGGTTACTTATGGCAACCAAAATTCACATTTAGAGAATTTGGCATAAAGGCGGTGCTCTCGAAGTTTCGTCAATACCAGCCTTAAATGCTCGGCATGATCTTCCTTGTTCTTGGAGAAAATGAGTATATCATCGAGGTATACCACGACGAATTTATCCAAATACACCATGAATATAGAATTCATTAATCGAGAAAAGGTAGCTGGGGCATTGGTTAATCCGAAGGACATGACGGTGTACTCATATTGGCCATGACGAGTAACGAAAGCCGTTTTAGGAATGTCCCCGTTCTTGATTTTGATTTGATGGTAGCCCAACCTCAAATCCATCTTAGAGAAGACTGAGGATCCAGCGAGCTGATCATACAGGTCGTTGATCCTGGGAAGCGGATACTTATTCTTTATGGTGACCAGATTGACAGGTCGGTAATCTACAACCATCCGCTCCGTTCCATCCTTCTTCTTGACGAAGAGGACGGGGCAAGCCCAAGGGGAAGAACTAGGACGGATGAAACCCTTTTGCAAGGACTCATCGAGTTGTTTCTTTAGCTCAGCTAATTCTAGTGGTGCCATCTTATAAGGTCTCCTAGAGATTGGGAGAGTTCCAGGAATAAGATCTATCACGAACTCGACATCTCTGTCAGGTGGAACTCCTGGCAGTTCTTCTGGAAAAACATCCGGAAAGTCACAGACTACCGGGATATCTTCGAGTTCTGGTAGAGGGCTGGCATTAAGAGAGTAAAGCTGACGTTCAGCCATTCGGGTCAAGACATTGACTATCTTGCCGGATGGATGTGTAAGTTGAACGGTCCTAGTAAAGCAATCAATCTTGGCGTAATGGGTTGTCATCCAATCCATACCCAAGATGATGTTTATGTCCGAGGACTTGAGAGCGATTAGAGATGCATGGAAAACAAGTCTATCGACAAGGATTTCATTTCCATGGCTTACCCTAGAGGTTTGCCACTTTGAACCAGGAGTTTGAATAACCATGGAAGTAGGCATGTCACAAAAAGTCATGTTGTGCAATCGAGCATAGCTCTCAGATATGAACGAATGGGATGCTCCAGTATCGAAAAGAACAGATGTCGGATGGCAGTTTACGAGAAGCGTACCAAGGACAACGTTAGGATCCCCATAAGCTTCTTCGGCAGAAACATAGTTGACATGACCACGTGCAGTGGGGATTGGCTTGACATAGTTCACTTTGCCGGTTGGCTTGCCACGGCCAACGAGTTTTCCTGGCTGGTTCTGGGGACAATCACGCATGTAGTGTCCCGGTTCTCCACACTTGAAACATGTCACGGTGGTGGTGCGTGGAGCAAAGTTGGAGGGTGGACCTCCATAGGTCTTAGCAGGTGCAGACTGTTGAGTTGGGCGAGGCGCCTCATAGGATGGCCTCGGTGTATACTTGGGTGGCAGAGCAGTGTTGGGAACCCACACACGGCGCTTGTGAGAGCCAGAGCCGGATGAGGAACCAAGGTCTCGAGTATGCTTGCGGGTGGCTTCGAAGTCGGTCTGGCCTGTCTCAGCACTGATAGCCTTGTTAACCAACTTCTGGAAAGAGGTGCACTCGTGCAGACGTAGATCTCGACGAAGTTCAGGGCTGAGTCCCTTGCGGAACCTCGCTTGTTTCTTGGCATCGGTGGATACTTCCTCAGGTGCATAGCGTGCCAGATTACCAAACTCACGACTGTAGCCATCCACAGTCAAACGGCCCTGGGTGAAATTGCAGAATTCCTCCCGCTTGCGATCCATGAGACCTTCCGGAATGTGATGTTCACGGAATGCCTCACTGAACTCAGCCCAGGTAGTGACTTGGCCAGCAGGACGCATAGCTTCAAAGTTCTCCCACCAAAGACTGGCAGGGCCCTCAAGATGGTAGGCGGCGTAGATAACCTTGTCAGCTTCGGCCACACGGGCAGAGTGTAGCTTGTGGGTGATACTACGTAGCCAGTCATCAGCATCCAGAGGTTCAGTGGAGTGATGGAACTTCGGTGGACACATCTTGATAAAATCGTGGATTGACACCACGTCATTCCTCTGACGGAACCCAGTGTTTTGCTCAATGCGTTCCAGCAGACGGTTAGTCTCTCTCTTGTTCCGTTCTGCTTCAAGCATAACTTCCGCCAAAGAGGGTGGCTGGGGCAGATTTCCATCTCTAGCCCCACTAGCCTCACCCTGCTCCTGAGCAGCAGGAGTGTTGCGAGTGCTGACCATCCTAGGAAAACAAAACAACGGTTTAGACAAGGATGGCAAAAATTTGACATAGAAGTGCAGAATGTAATGGATGACACAGAATGCAGAGATGTTCATCCGTACGACATGGTAATATAGGAACTGCTATATATACACCAGTGGTCATACACACCATACAAAGTTTAGTACAAGCCAAGGCTAAAGTACAACTGCGGTGAAAGACGATACATCCCATCAGAGGCATTCCAAGCTCCTATACATTATTTAACTACACCTCCGGAATTCAGTACACACTAAGTCATATTCCACAAGACGCGCAGGACTGTGGAAATACAACTACTGCAATACTACTACTACCACGGACTAGCTCAGACATTCGCGTAGTAATCCTCGTAAAGATTACCACCGTAGCCTGGAAGTGGTACAGACGGATCTTGGAACTCGCGAGCACTCGAAGGCTGTGGACCATAAGGGCATGGGTGTGGCCTCGGTCCCGATGCTGGTGGTAACCGACGCCCACGTGGAGGTGTAATACCCCCAACGTCACGCCAATCCATGCGATCAGGCAGACGAGTCCACACAGGATACAAATCCCGCATGTCCAGATATCCGGCGTGCACAGCAGGTGCAAGCCGTGTCAAAGTAGTCCAGTGAACGGCTCGGGTGTTATACAGCTCCATTCGGAGGGCACGGACCTCACGGTCCCTATCCTCCAACATCTGAACAGTAGTCTGAAGCAGTGGCTCTTCATGAGCAGCATCAGTATATAGACCAGTGTAGTAACCTTCTTCTCCGGGGAGTGAAGCTGGCATGTAACAGAACTCAGTGTTCAGCAACAGGGCATGCCTAGCACGGAGAATGGTCATCATCGAATAAGCGGCATCCTGTACTGTCATCTCGATGGTAATCCCGAGTCCATAAGACCAATGGATGGGATCATTTGCTCCGGGATATGAGGGGTATATCCGGACTGTGCAGAAATACTGACTTTGATTGAAATCCCGATACTGTTCCTCCACAGTGTATTCAGGATACCAACGATAACCGGTCTCAGTCATCACACGGACTAGCATAGCCGTGTGACCGGGCACATTAATGCACCGAGTCAAACGAACCACTTGGTGAGGGACGCGGCCAGACATCTGAAACACGAAATAATGCAAAGGCATTAGTGTTTCTGGAAGAAATCGGGCAGCATAACAACTGTAAATGCTCAAACAAAGATTTGAGACATCAAACAAATGATAGCATAGCCACTCAACAATTCCATATCAAGGTTCCGGGTTCAACAATCATCATACTCAAAGGATAGAAACTGAACTGAGGCTTGAAACCAACAATCCTAAGAGTCTACGGATTAGCAACACGTGAACCTAGTAAGGATAAGAGGCCTAATCCTAAATCCCCGTAGAAAGAATAGACTGACTCAGATCAGAAGGGCATAAGGTAAATGAGTAAAAAGAGCCTTACGTTCCCTTCCACAATCAATTCCCCTACTTATAACTAAGAATTTTTCTAGACTCAACATCGACCAGTTTGGCTTGAGAAACCTACAGGCAGTCTAGCTCTGATGCCAACGCTGTCAGGACCCCGATCCTAAGTCACACCGATCTAGCTGTAACACGTCATATCACTTTGCGGCCTCACGCACGGTAACCCCACGGGTGCCACCTTACCTGGCCCGGGACCGTTTGCGCATTTTGGCACACGTATATGACAGTGTCGCTAGCATCCATATGACATAGAATCCGGGCCGACATGGCTAGTTATAAACCAAAAGTGGCACTAAATTACAGAGACAGGCATCCATGACCCAGCAACGAACGTGTCGGTCATCAACGTATGAACCCAAGTCGTAGCAAGCTACCTGGACTTAAAGGAACAACGCGTGACATTTCCCCTAAGGGACAGACACAGGAACGAAGAAGGACACATGCCGGCCAGCCTACGTGTTCCGAGCAGTAGCAAGCTACCAAGGCTCATTGGAATCACTAGGAGGCATTTCCCTGTAAGATAGGCTACCAAAGGAGAACAACTAGGTGTCGGATCCCACACATACCAAGCATTTCAATCATACACGCAATATGCTCAATATGTGCAAATACAACATTGCATCACAACAGAACTCTATGACTCAAAGTACTTTATTTAAAAGGCTCCAAGAGCCTTACATAACATAGTCATACAGGTAGGGGTCACATGACCCAACACTCAAGTCATACAGTCATACAAGCACAAGTGGAAGCTACATGTCTGAGTACAGACAACTTAGAAAATAAAACAGGCTTGGTGTAGCCTGACTATCTACAAGGCCCTTCACAAGCTCCAGATCACCGTCTGGGTGTCAAGCTACTCGTCGATGTCAACGTCTATGTAGAACCCATCAGCAGGGGCAGGGTTCTCCTCTGCAACAGTTATTAAGCAAACATGAGTACAAAGGTACTCAGCAAGTCTTACCACAGAACCTAACATACATGCAACATTATCAAAGGGGGTAGTGGAGTTTATAGCAGAATGCCAGCTTTGACCTTGGCTAACCTATACTACAACTCTCAACGGATTGCAATATGTTATTACAAACACGAGTCCACTACTCTCCACATCAATACACTACCGAGGATCCTCTTCCGTCAACCTACGGAAGGGCCATCCACGGCACTCACGCTTATCTTGAGGCTTTTAGTAGTATCCATCAACTTGTCTATGAACTGTAAGAGTAACCAAGTAGTTCGTACCGCGAACAACGGCTATTCGAATAGTTTGATAACCCTGCAGGGGTGTACCTCTTCACACACGCTTCCACCACTTATCGCCGTTTACTCGGCGTGTACTCGGCAACCTTCAAGCGGAAGCCCAGCGAGGGTGTCGGCCACGACCTGACTAACTACTCAAGTCTCTCGTCCAGGTTTATCGCCTATTTGGGTTCCATCCATGGGGAGATTCGGCCGGGGTGTCGCTGACGGCCCCAAACGATGTGTACAGGGTTCCCGAGTCACCAAACAGGCAACCGGTACACCGTGCCACGTACCTGTCGCATCACAACCCACCCCGAGGGTCAGCGTTGTGCACGACCTCCAGTAAGCTATAAACACCAGAAACTAGTTGCAACTCCTGGACAGAGATCGAGGGTAATTAATAAGCCGAGAGGGTCCATTGGTTTCGGGCCCAATGCATGGTAGTAACTGCAACTTGAACCACACATACAGATCTCGGGTCCTATGGACGATTCCAATGAAACAACCCACCATGTACTCCTACATGGCCTTTACCAAGCGTATTCCACACTTCCTTCTCTTTATCGATAAGATCATTTCACTCTGATCCATCACCCAGATGAATCAGACCAGACACAACTCTAGGCATAGCAGGCAACATAAGCAAATAGGATGGTGGATCACACATCACATGGCTCAATCAACTCCTACACATGCTAGTGGGTTTCAACTATTTACTGTGGCAATGACAGGTCATGCAAGGGAATAGGGTTCAACTACCGCAGCAAGTAGCAGTTCACGCGATGTTGCCTTAATGCAGTAAAAGAGAGCAGGAGCGAGAAGATTGGGTTTGTATCGGAATGATCAATGATTGCTTGCCTGACAAGGTAGTTGTCGGGTACTGCTCTTCAACTGGATACGCAGCAGTATCCTCGGGAGCAGGACCTAACACAGGAAATACCAACGATACAATCATTAACAAACAAATGCAACAATATGATGCATGTTTATGACATGGCAAGATGCATGTGTGTTGGCTAATGCAACTAAAACCAGAAGGGTTTGAACCTATTTGAACCAAGGATTCAAATTGAAGTTCAAACTATTATTTAAATAAGTGCATTATCATGTTTTTGATATATTCAGCAAGTTAACTTGTTCAAGCATGCATGAAACCAGTGCTATTAGAAAGATTGGATTTTTCTGATCATTTTTCATATATAAATCTTTTCCATCTGAGCTATGGTTGATTTTATATGATTTTTAGAAGTTTTCGGTATTTTCTGGAATTTCCTGAATTATTTTAAATCTAAAAATCCCAGAAAAACCTTTACTGCGTCAGCATGACATCATGCTGACGTCAGCCAGTCAACAGGGCCAGTCCAGGTCAAACCTGACCAGTGGGTCCCACATGTCAGTGTCACAGCTAATTAACTGAGTTAATTAGAGTTTAATTAAAACTAATTAGCTGTCAGTGGGGCCAGGGCCCACATGTCAGTGACTAAACTAATTAACTAATTAAGATTAATTTAACACTTAAACTAAGTTTGACTTGCGGGCAGGGCCCACATGTCATTGACCCAGGGGGTCAAACCCGTGGTCAAAACTGGTCCAACTCGCCGGCGTTTAGCCGCCGGCGAGGCCAAACGCGACGGCGTGCTTCGGAAAACGCCTACGGTGCACGGTTCGAACTGCAGTTGGGTGCGTTGGAGAGCTCTTGCTCTTCCGCATCGGATGGTGGTGGTCGCCGGACCTGGGGTGGCCGGAGACGACGGCAACAAGCTCGACGGCGGCGACCGGCGTCGGGCGTGTGTGGGGATGCGGCTGCAGGGGCCTAGGCGATGCGTGCGTAGCACCGTTCGCGTCTACGTGCTGTGGTGAGTGCGATGGACGGGTGCCGGTGACCAAATGGTCACCGGAGCATCACCGGCGACGAGCACGGCGGCGGTGCGTGCGGGCGAGCTACGTGCAGTGTGTTACAGGGCAAGAGGGAGCCAACGGAGAGGGGGAGGAGGTAGCTAGGCTCACAGCGGTTGCAGCAAGCACCGAAGCGAGCTCGGGGGTGGTCGGAGCTGAGCAGCACGGCGAGGGGGATCTCCGTGGCCGGAGTTGGGGAAGAAGAGCTCGGGGGCATCTCCAGGGCGGGCGAGCGCTCGGGGCTCGGCCTGTCGAAGCAATCGAGGACGACGGGGACGAGGGACAACACGGCGGAGCTCGGGGACGACGGTGGACGCGGCTTCTACGACGGTGCGATCACGGCGGCGTCGGCCATGGCGCGGGGAGAGCGGAGGAGAGGAGCTGGGGAGAAACGGAGGTGTCTGGGGGGTCGAGGGAGACGTGGACGTTCGATCCACTCCTCCAGGACGGCGAGGGGGCGAAGCAGGGCGGCGGGCAGCTGCGTGGCGCGCCGTGCGGTCGCCGTCGAGCACCTGCCGGCCTGCCTGGCCGAGCCAAGCAGCTCGCTGGAGCGGCAGCTGGGCTGGGCCGGCAGGTGGGCCGGGTGGCGCCAGGTAAGCTCTCTCTCTCTCTCCTCTTTTTTCTATTTTCTTTTCTGTTTCATTTCTTTTGCAGCTTTGTTTAATTAATAAAAATGCCTAAACATTTTTATAACTCATGACACTTGTCATACCTACTGTATATAAAATGAACAGTAGGAAACATTTTAGTTCATGATTATTTGAGCATTTAAAATATTTTGTAGCATTTAAATGCCCAAATTCAAATACCATATGATTTAATCCAAAACCCTAGATTGTCCTAGAAAATTGTGCACCATTTTTGGCAGAGGTTTAAGACCAAGGCAGAAATGATGAACATTTTGAAGGGCATTTTGGGTACATTGGAAAATATTTTAGCAAACCCTAGTTGTTAGGGGAGGGGTGCTGGGGTTTCTGTTAATCCCATTTCAAGTTTCTTTGAAAGTAAACATGATGCACACTCTAGTCAGATCCTAATGCAAGTGCTAGCTAGGGATGTGACATTCCTAGCGAAGTTCTTGAAGATGTTTTGGACCTGCGATTTATCATCAAGAAAGAACACCCACGTAAATTTGGAAAAATCATCAACAATGACCAATCTGAACAAGTTACCACCGAGACTCTTGTAAGCGTTGGGACCGAAATGATCCATGTGAAGTAGCTCAAGTGGTCTTCTCATGGTCACAATGTTCTTTACAGGATGACTTCCTCCAACTTGTCTTCCTGCTTGATAAGCGTTGAAGAGTCTATCCTTGTCAAATATAACATATTTAACACCAAGGATATGATCACCTTTAATAAGCTTATCAAGATTTCGCATGCCCACATGACCTAACCATCTATGCCACAACCAACCTTTAGAATATTTAGCAATTAAGCAAGTACAAGGTTGGGCTTTCTTATTGAAATCATCAATGTATAGGTCACCTCTACGAATACCGGTAAAGACCATTTTATGGTTATCTCTACGAAACACTTGGCAGTCTATCTCAGTAAATAAGACATTGAAACCAAAGTCAGCTAGTCTAGATACCGAAAGTAGATTATAACCAAGGGATTCAACGAGCATAACATTTTGGATAGAGCTATCATGGGAGATGGCCACCTTACCAAGGCCAACTACCTTACCCTTTGAGTTATCACCAAAAGTGACATACTTACGGGGACCATCATTCTTAACTAGCTCATTGAACATATCTCTATCTCCGGTCATATGGTCAGTACATCCAGTATCGAGAACCCATTCCTTTCCTCCGGACATGTAGTGACGAAGATTTGCCATAAGACCAAAGTGTCCCATTGACTCATCAAGATCAAAGTCACTATCATCATCCTCATCATAGTATCCATGTTCAATATCATCTTGAGAATGATCATCACCTAGAGAGAGTGATTCATTAGATTTATGATCATGAAATGCGCATCTTTATGAATTATAATGACTTGTGAGATGATGCTACTAATGACTCCAACATCTCCTTTGGCACGCATAAGGTCATGAAGCTCAAATAGACAATCATCAAATTTCGGATCACTAGGTTTCATTTTATGAAAAACTATGGACTTTTGAAGAATCTCATCTAGATTTTTCAAGGAACAGTTTGGAAAGCATTCCTCAAGATATATCCATATAGTATAAGCACATTCAAATGAAGGCAAGCAAACAAACAAATTTCTAGGCAATCCTCTTATGATAAGATCAATAGTTTTAAGATTGCAGGTCATGTCAAGATACTCATCGGGGGTAGGATGCAAGGGATCACTAGGAGGCAAACAAGGGCGAGTAATATACTTGTTCAAATGATATTCATTGAAAATCTCAAGCATCTCATTTTTCCAAGCACTATAGAACTCCCCATCAAACATAGGCACTCTATGTCTAATACTCCCAATCGAAGCTCATCCATCTTCCTCCAATGGTGATTAAACCAAAGCAATGGAGACCAATGCTCTGATACCAATTGAAAGGATCGAGAAGAGATGTCTAGAGGGGGGTGATTAGACCCTCAACAAGCAAAAGTAGCAGTTTTTAATTTCTTCAAGTTGAGGTGGAGTTGTAGCACAAGTTTAAGCATTCACAATACAATTCAAGAAAGCATGGCAATGAGTATGAGCAGCGGAAAGATAAAGGATGCTAATTGCAAGAAAGTAAAGGGATGGGATTTGAGTGTACAAATGCAATTGGAGACATGGGTATTTTTGGCATGGTACCGATAGGTGGTGCTATCGTACGTCCACATTGATGGAGACTTCAACCCATGAAGGGTAACGGCTATGCGAGTCCATGGAGGGCTCCACCCATGAAGGGTCCATGAAGAAGCAACCTTGTCTATCCCACCATGGCCATCGCCCATGAAGGACTTGCCTCACCTGGGTAGATCTTCACGAAGTAGGCGATCTCCTTGCCCTTACAAACTTCTTGGTTCAACTCCACAATCTTTGTCGGAGGCTCCCAAGTGACACCTAACCAATCTAGGAGACACCGCTCTCCAAAATGTAATAGATTGTGTGATGATGATGAACTCCTTGCACTTGTGCTTCAGATGATAGTCTCCCCAACACTCAACTCTCCCTCTCACAGATTTGGATATGGTGGAAAGATGATTTGAGTGGAAAGCAACTTTGGGAAGGCTAGAGATCAAGATTCTTGTGATAGGATTGGAATGTCTTGATCTTATCACATGAGTAGGTGGTTCTCTCTCAAAAAATGAGTAGGGGAAGTGTAGGCACGTTCTGATGGCTCTCTCACAAATGGAGAACGGGGCGGAGGGGTATATATAGCCTCCACACAAAATCCAACAGTTACACACATTTGACCCAACTCACTCGGGCCAAATGGAAGAACTCGGTCTTGAACATTGGAGTGGCATGGACAAGAGGATGTGGGACCGATGTGCTAGGACTAGGGGAAAACCTCATCTCGGTGATTGCATGAACTCGGTGAGACCGATTTCAGCAATGAGCAAACAGAGATTTGGTCAGGCAAACTCGGTAGGACCGATTGCACATTTCGGTGAGACCGAAATAATTACAACAGGCAACAGAGAGATTGTAAGGCCATCTCGGTGAGACCGAGATCCGTATCGGTGTGACCAAATTGTCTAGGGTTTCTGGCAGTGGCTATGTCAAGTGAACTCGGTGGCGCCAGGTAGATCAAATCGGTGGGGCCGAGTTTGACTTTGGGTTTTGGACATATTTGGAATTTGAGAAAGTGGCTGAGGGTTTTGGAGCAATATCACTAAGAACTTGAGCAAGTAGACCATTAAGCATCACCTCATCCCCTTTTAATAGTATCGGCTTTCCTATGGACTCAATGAGATCTTGGATCACAAAAATGAAAATGAAGAGTCTTGAGCTTTTGCCAATCTATGTCCTTAGCATTTTGAAGGGTTCCACATCCTCTTGTCTATGCCACTCCAATGTTGAACTCATCTGAAATACACTAGGTAAAGGTATTAGTCCAAAAATAGATATGTTGACATTAATTACCAAAATCACCCCGGGAGCACTTGTGCTTTCAACGGGTAAAGAGTATAGGCAGTAATAATGACTAATGAGCTGTCAAATCACAAGGCCCACCTTTCTCTATGTTTAAGCGAGGAAGCAGCCATCATTTCACTCCTCGTTGAATATCCATCCGCTGCTACCTCCGCAATAAATAAAAATCCACTCCTACCTCCGCAGCATGGTTAATAAGATAGACAAGTTAATCACAACGTAGAAATATCATTCACTGATACAACAAGGCTCGCTCTAAGGCTGGTGATTTAATTTACTTTGTCTCTTTCTCTTTTTATCTCATTACTCATTTTACATAGGAGCACGTTAGAGGATGATGGCTATTCCTTTCGATGGGACTTCTTCGTGGGGTTCAAGACTAAGCAGCTCTGAATATTATTCCCGCTGCCCACCACTCTTAGTCGTGCCATCTATGATACTCCCATTGCAACAATAAGGTCCACTAGGTATAGCATGTCCTGTAAGAAGAGACTGTCACGCAAAACATACATTCTTGTTGCCTTCTTCCTCCATACTGTATGTACTACTAGTACTACTAGTACTCGTTCTCCTATAAACCTTGCGCTTGGAATCTAAAAAATATTAACCTTGTGCTTGGCTCTTCACCTCTTCGGGAAGTCGAGCAATGATGGTACTATAGTAGATGGTTCTATCTATCTGAGACCGAATCGATTGTTGCATGTCCACCACGTGTGCGAGGGTCGAGGGGCGATGGAGAGTGCGTACTACTACGTTCGTTTCAATATGGACTACATACGGAGAAAAACGAGTGAATCTACAATCTAAAATACGTCTATATGCAGACTAAAAATAAACAAAGGGAGTACATCAGTGTTTGGACTATGTCCTAGTAGTTCATATTGAAATCTGCTAAAAGATATATTTCAAACAATATGATAATCTCTCTAACCAAGGTAGGAACGAGGAGTATATACGTCTAACGAAGGGAGTAGTAAGGGCCTGTTTGGATGATAGCCCATCATTGCCTTGCCAAAATTTTGGTGTTGACCACTGGCTTGGGCAGCCGTTTGGATCAAGGCCAAGAAATCAAACCTCCACCAAAATTTCGGTCAGCAGTTGAGTTTTCACGCCCGTGCGTGGGTGAAATGGCGGTGGTAGATTTCTTCGCAAAAATATTGGCGCGCCGGGTGTTGGCAGGGCATGCGCATGCACCATCCAAACAGTCCCTAAAATGTCCTCCTCGTCCTGCGAGCCACCGCGCGCGTGGGCGAGGGACTGGGCGTAGGCGTAGTAAGCAAGCTTCTCCGCGTCCTGCAACTTTGCGAGCCACCTGGCCCATGGACGGGGGAGAGGGCGTACTAAGCAAGCTTCTCCTCGTCCTGCAACTCTGCGAGCCACCTGGCCCGTGGACGGGGGAGAGGGCATACTAAGCAAGCTTCTCCTTGGTCAGTTGACGGGACAAATCAAAAGTAGCACAAATCATCTCTAGTGTATAGACCCTTGCCTCTAAGGTAGGCCCCACATGGTTTGCCTCTTTTTTAAAATAACGCGTCAAGTCGCAATTTATTTGTTCACCTGTGGTACACAATCCTCCATCAAGTGGACAACCAGTACACGTGTTAAATTACCACGTGGGCTGCCTTTTCGTACAGAAATGAGCTCCACCGTGTACCCGTGCGGGTGTGGTTGGGAAAGAGACGGGAGTATAGTGCATGCGTCGTGCGTGCACCTCTTTTATTCGTGCACATCCCCCACCCTACGTGTGTGTGAGAGAGAGAGATACAACCTAGAGAGATGGCGTGGGCCGTGAGTGTCTTTTGTTAGGGGGAGGGGGTGTTTGATTTCGTGAATGTATTTGTGAGAATATGTGTCGATGATATCTCAAGCAAAAATGTGACACATGCAATGTGTGTGAAATAGAGGCCTATGTATATCATATATAGACGGGCGATCCACGAGAAGAGAGGGAGGGGTCATAGATATCGATAGAGTCGAAGAGAGGATCAAGTGTGTGGGTGCGAGATCGATGAAGAGAGCCATCGAAATTGTGTGTGTCCACGTCAAAGATATAGGGCGAATGGCCTATAGGAACGTCAGAGGGCAGATGAAAAGTTTGTGTGTGGCAGGGAGACATGACTAGAGCGCTCGATGTATCGGTGTGTGTGGGGGGGCAGAGACCTAACTAAAGAGGTAGATCAAATCGTATATGTGTTGAGAAGGAGAGACCTAGCTATGTCTTGAGGCAGATCGGTCGACATTGATACGTCTCCAACGTATCTATTATTTTTTATTGTTCCATGCTATTATATTATCTGTTTTGGGTGTTTTATATGCATTATTATGCTAATTTATATTATTTTTGGGACTAACCTATTAACCTAGAGCCCAGTGTTAGTTTTTGTTTTTCCTTGTTTTTGAGTTTCGCAGAAAAGGAATATCAAACGGAGTCCAAACGTAACAAAACTTTACGGTGATTTTTCTTCGACCAGAAGACATCCTGAGGACTTGGATTGCACTTCAGGGAAGCTACGAGGCGGCCACAAGGACGGAGGGCGCACCCAGGGGGTAGGGTGCGCCCCCACCCATGTGGGCCCCCCGTGACTCCACCGACCTATTTCTTCCGCCTATATATTCACATATATTCCAGAAACCCTAGAGGAGGCATCGAAACCACTTTTCCACCGCCGTAACTTTCTATATCCATGAGATCTCATTTGGAGGCCTTTTCGGTAATCTGCGGGAGGGGGATTCGACCACGGAGGGCATCTACATCAATCCTATTGCCCTTTCGATGAAGCGTGAGTAGTTTACCACAGACCTACGGGTCCATAGCTAGCAGCTAGATGGCTTCTACTCTCTCTTTCATTCTCAATGCCATGTTCTCCTCGATGTTCTTGGATATCTATCTGATGTATGGTGTATTTGCCAAGATCTGATGGATTGTGGATTTATTATCAGCTTATCTATGAATATTATTTGAATCTTCTCTGAATTCTTATATGCATGATTTGATATCTTATTGATTCTCTTCATACTATCAGTTTGGTTTGGCCAACTAGTTTTTTTCTTTCAATACGAGAAGTGCTTTGCTTTGGGTTCAATCTTGCGGTGCTCAACCCCAGTGACAAAAAGGGACATGACACGTATTCTATTGTTGCTATCGAGGATAACAAGATGGGTTTTCATCATTGCTTGAGTTAATTCCGCTACATCATGTCATCTTACTTAATGTGTTACTCTGTTCTTTATGGACTTAATACTTTAGATGCATAATCATTTCGGTCGATGTGTGGAGTAATAGTAGTAGATGCATGCAGGAGTCGGTCTAGTTGACACGGACGTGATGCCTATATTCAAGATCATTGGCATAGAAATTGTCATAATTATGTGCTCTTCTATCAATTGCTTGGAAGTAATTTGTTTACCCACCGTGATATTTGCTATCTTGAGAGAAGCCTCTAGTGAAACCTATGGCCCCCAGGTCTATTTTCCATCATATAAGTTTCCGATCTACTATTTGCAATCTTTTACTTTCCAATCTATAAACCAAAAATATCAAAAATATTTACTTTACAGTTTATTTATCTCTATCAGATCTCAATTTTGCAAGTAACCATGAAGGGATTGACAACCCCTTTATCGCGTTGGGTGCAAGTTGTTTATTTTTTGTGCAGGTATTTGGCGACTTGCACTACTGGAATCTGGCATTTTGTCGTCTACCTCCTCTTTGCCGTCCGCCGGCTGACAGCAAAGAGGCTCTTTGGTGTCCGCTTCCACAAAGCGGACGGCAAAGAAAGGGCACATGGCAAAAAGGCTATTTGCCGTCAGCTGCTTCTTTGTCGTGAGCCAGCTGACGGCAAAGAGCTAGAAGGCAGACGGCAAAGAGCCAGGTGGGCCCCACAGGGCATGGCGTGGCTATGTCAGATTATTTGCCATCCGCCTCCTCTGTGTCGTCTGCCTGCTAGACCTTTGTCGTCGGACGGCAAAGAAAGGGCCCAGCTAACGGTTGTCTCCCCCTTTTGCTATGCGCGCCCTTTGTCGTCCGCCTGCGGACGGCAAAGAACGTGCCCCCACTTAGTACGTAACGGCTGCCCCCCTCTCTCTCCCTCTTTCTCTCTCTCTCTCACCCCTCTCTCCACCCCGCGCCCCCAACTCACCCGCGCCCCTAGGAGCATGCATTGATTGCTTTGTTTTGATGACTCGTAGATTTTTGCAATAAGTATATGAGTTCTTATGACTAATGTTGAGTCCATGGATAATACGCACTCTCACCCTTCCACCATTGCTAGCCTCTCTTGTACCGCGCAACTTTTGCCGGTACCATACACCCACTATATATCCTTCCTCAAAACAACCACCATATATATTCCTCAAAATAGCCACCATACCTACCTATCATGGCATTTCCATAGCCATTCCGAGATATATTGCCATGCAACTTTCCACCGTTTCGTTCATATGACACGCTTCATATTGTCATATTGCCATGCATGATCATGTAGTTGACATCGTATTTGTGGCAAAGCCACCACGCATAATTTTTCATACATGTCACTCTTGATTCATTGCACATCCCGGTTCACTGCCGGAGGCATTCATATAGGTCATATCTTGTTCTAGTGTCGAGTTGTAATATCGAGTTGTAAATCAATGAAAGTGTGATGATCATCATTATTAGAGCATTGTCCCATGTGAGGAAAGGCTAAATCAAGAAAACCCCTCCAAAAAGAAAGGCAAATAAAAATAGGCCCAAAAAAAGAAAAAAGAAAAAGAAAAAGGGACAGTTGCTACTATCTTTTTCCACACTTGTGCTTCAAAGTAGCACCATGTTCTTTATAATAGAGTCTCATGTTTAGTCACTTTCATATACTAGTGGGAATTTTCATTATAGAACTTGGCTTGTATATTCCAACGATGGGCTTCCTCAAATGCCCTAGGTCTTCATGAGCAAGCATGTTGGATGCACACCCACTAGTTTCTTTTGTTGAGCTTCCATACATTTTTAGCTCTAGTGCATCCGTTGCATGGCAATCCCTACTCACTCACATTGACATCTATTGATGGGCATCTCCATGGCCCATTGATACGCCTAGTTGATGTGAGACTATCTCCCTCCTTTTTGTCTTCTCCACAACAACCTCTCTATTCCACCCATAATGCTATGTCCATGGCTCACGCTCATGTATTGCGTGAAAGTTGAAAGGTTTGAAAGAATGGAGTATGAAAACAAGTGCTTGGCTGAAATCGTGGTTGTGCATGATATGAATGTTTTGTGTGATGAAGAGGGAGCATAGCCAGACTATATGATTTTGTAGGGATAACTTTCTTTAGCCATAGTATTTTGAGAAGACATGATTGCTTTGTTAGTATGTGTGAGGTATTATTATTTCTTATGTCAATATAGACTTTTGTCTTGAATCTTTCAGATCTGAACATTCATGCCACAATTAAGAGAATTACATTGAAAAACTATGTTGGTTAGCATTCCACATCAAAAATTCTGTTTTTTCATTTACCAACTCGAGGACGAGCATGAATTAAGCTTGGGGATGCTTGATACGTCTCCAACGTATCTATAATTTTTTATTATTCCATGCTATTATTTATGATGTTTTGGATGTTTAATGGGCTTTGTTATACACTTTTATATTATTTTGGGGACTAACCTACTAACCCAAAGGCCCAGTCCAGATTGCTGTTTTTTTGCATGTTTTAGGGTTTTTAAAAAAAAGGAATATCAAACGGAGTCCAAACGGAATGAAACCTTCGGGAGAGATATTTTTGGAGCAAAATACGCACGGGAGACTTGAGAACCACGGAGTAGGGCTGACGTGGCGTCCACGAGGGTGCCCCCCCTATAGGGCGCGCCCCCTGCCTCGTGGATACCCCGTCTGGCCCCCGGTGCCCTCCTTCCTCCTATATATACCTACATACACCGAAAATATCAAAACAACAGAGAAAACCCTAGTTCCACCGCCGCAACCTTCTGTTCCCGTGAGATCCCATCTTGGGGCCTGTTCCGGAGCTCCGCCGGAGGGGGGGTCTTCCACGGAGTGCTTCTACATCATCATCATCGCCTCACCATGAGTTGTGAGTAGTTTACTACAGACCTTTGGGTCCATAGCTAGTATCTAGATGGCTTCTTGTCTCCCTTTGGATCTCAATATCAAGTTCTCCTCGGTCTTCGAGGAGATCTATTCGATGTAATCTCTTTTTGCGGTGTGTTTGTCAAGATCCGATGAATTGTGGGTTTATGATCAAGATTATCTATGAGAAATATTTGGTTCTTTTCTGAACTCTTTATGTGTGATTATAATATCCTTGCAAGTCTCTTCGAATTATTGGTTTGATTTGGCCTACTAGATCTATAGTTCTTGCAACGCGAGAAGTGCTTGGCTTTGGGTTCAATCTTGCGGTGTCCTTTCCCAGTAATAATAGGGGCAGCAAGGCATGTATTGTATTGTTGCCATCGAGGATAAAAGGATGGGGTTTATATCACTATGTTTGAGTTTATCCCTCTACATCATGTCATCTTGCTGAAGGCGTTACTCCGTTCTTATGAGCTTAATACACTAGATGCATGTTGGATAGCGGTCGATGTGTGGAGTAATAGTAGTAGATGCAGAATCGTTTCGGTCTACTTGTCTCGGACGTGATGCCTATATATAATGATCATGCCTCGATAGTCTCATAATTATTCGCTTTTCTATCAATTGCTCGACAGTAATTTGTTTACCCGCCGTAGAATATCGCTATCATGAGAGAAGCCACTAGAGAACACTATGGCCCCTGGGTCTATTCTCAACATATCAATCTGCAATCTACTTTACTTTTCCGCTCTTACTTTATGTTCTTATATCCAAAAATACCAAAAATATCAAACTATCATCTCTTTCAGATCTCACTTTCGTAAGTGACCGTAAAGGGATTGACAACCCCTTATCGCGTTGGCTGCGAAGTTCTTATTTGTTTGTACAGGTGCCAGGGACTCGCGCGTGGTCTCCTACTGGATTGATACCTTGGTTCTCAAAAACTGAGGGAAATACTTACGCTACTGTGCTGCATCTCCCTTTCCTCTTCGAGGGAATACAACGCAAGCTCGAGAAGTAGCAAGAAGAATTTCTGGCGCCGTTGCCGGGGAGGCTTACGCAAAAGTCATATACCAAGTACCTATCACAAACCCTTATCCTTCGCATTACATTTATTTGCTTCTCGTTTTTCTCTCCCCCACTTCACCCTTGCCGTTTTATTTGCCCTTTTTCTGCCATGTGTTTATCGTTCGCTTGCTTCTTGATTGCTTGAGTGTTGGATTGCTTGCTTGTCACTATGGCTCAGAACAATACCAAATTGTGTGACTTCTCCAATACCAACAATAATGATTTTATTAGCACTCTGATTGCTCCTATTACCGATGCTGAATCTTGTGAGATCAATGCTGCTCTGTTGAATCTTGTTATGGAAGATCAATTTTCCGGCCATCCTAGTGAAGATGCCGCTACCCATCTAAACAACTTTGTTGATTTGTATGATATGCAAAAGAAAATGGATATGGATAATGATATTGTTAAATTGAAGTTATTTCCGTTTTCACTTAGAGATCGTGCTAAAACTTGGTTTTCCTCTTTGCCTAGAAATAGTATTGATTCGTGGAATAAGTGCAAAGATGATTTTATATCTAAGTATTTCCCTCCTGCTAAGATCATCTCTCTTGGAAACGATATTATGAACTTTAAGCAACTAGATCATGAGCATGTTGCACAAGCTTGGGAGAGAATGAAATTAATGATACGTAATTGCCCTACACATGGTTTGAACTTATGGATGATTATTCAAAACTTTTATGCTGGCTTGAATTTTGCTTCTAGAAATCTTTTAGATTCGGCCGCGGGAGGCACTTTCATGGAAACTACCTTAGGAGAAGCTACCAAACTCCTAGATAATATTATGGTTAATTATTCTCAATGGCACACCGAAAGATCTACTAGTAAAAAAGTGCATGCTATTGAAGAGATTAGTGTTTTGAGTGGAAAGATGGATGAACTTATGAAATTATTTGCTTCTAAGTGTGGTTCTTCCGCTCCTAATGATATGCCTCTGTCCACTTTGATTGAAGATAACAATGAATCTTTGGATGTGAATTTTGTTGGTAGGAATAATTTTGGTAACAATGCTTATAGATGGAACTTTAATCCTAGATCTTTTCCTAGTAATTCCTCTAATAACTATGGTAATTCCTATAACAACTCTTAAGGAAAGATGTCTTCTGGATTTGAAACTAGTGTTAAGGAGTTTATGATTTCGCAAAAGAATTTCAATGCTATGCTTGAAGAAAAATTGCTTAAGACTGATGAATTGGCTAGAAGTGCGGATAGAATTACTCTTCATGTTGATTCTTTGAAACATATATCTATCCCACCTAAGCATGATATCAATGAGTCTCTCAAAGCCATGATAATTTCCATTGATGAATGCAAAGAAAGAACCACTAGGATGCGTGCTAAAAGAGAGAATTATATAAAAGCGTGTTCTTCTAGTTATCATGAAAATAAAGATGAATATCTGAAAGTTATTGATGTGTCTCCTATTAGATCCTTGTTTCCTAGTATAAATCTTGATGAAGATAGGATTGGAGATGATTCTACTTTAAGGTGTCCCAATGATTCGGAGTTTTTAGATCTTCATGCTAAAATTGTTAAAAATGGGAGTGAAGAGATCAAATCTTTGCATAGTGATGAACCCACTACTTTGGATTTCAAGGGATTCAATTATGACAATTGCTCTTTGATTGCTTGTATTTCCTTGTTGCAATCCGTGCTAAACTCTCTGCATGCTTATAGTCAAAATAAAGCTTTTACCAAACACATAGTTGATGCTTTGATGCAATCTTATGAAGAAAAACTTGAGTTAGAAGTTTCTATCCCTAGAAAGCTTTATGATGAGTGGGAACCTACTATCAAAATAAAAATTAAAGATCATTAATGTTTTGCTTTGTGTGATTTGGGTGCAAGTGTCTCCACTATCCCAAAAACTTTGTGTGATTTGCTAGGGTTCCATGAGCTTGATGACTGTTCTTTAAATTTGCATCTTGCGGATTCCACTATTAAGAAACATATGGGAAGGATTAATGATGTTCTTATTGTTGCCAATAGGAACTATGTGCCCGTAGATTTCATTGTTCTAGATATAGATTGCAATCCTTCATGTCCTATTATTCATTGTAGACCTTTCCTTAAAACGATTGGTGCAATTATTGATATGAAGGAAGGAAATATTAGAATCCAATATCCGTTAAGGAAAGGCATGGAACACTTTCCTAGAAAGAAAATCAAATTACCATATGAATCTATTATGAGAGCCACTTATGGATTGCCTTCCAAAGATGGCAATACCTAGATCTATCCATGTATCGTGCCTAGCTAGGGGCGTAAAACGATAGCGCTTGTTGGGAGGCCACCCAATTTTATATTATTTTTTTGTTTTTGATTCTGTTTAGGAAGAAATATTGCATCTAGCTTCTATTTAGATGTGGTTTTGTGTTTTAATTAGTGTTTGTGCCAAGTAGAACCTTTGGGAAGACTTGTCTGAAGTTTATATGATCGTGCTGTGAAAAACAGAATCATTAGCGCTCGCTAGAATGATCACCAGATTTTACTGGAGCGTGCTATTTAGTTGATTCTTTTTGCAAATGATTAGTACACAAATTCCTCACGTTTAACAATTTAGTTTTTTTTTGGAGTTACAGAAGTATGCAAAAACTTCTGATTACTACAGATTGTTCTGTTTTTGACAGATTCTGTTTTTCGTGTGTTGTTTGCTTATTTCAATGCATCTATGAGTAGTATTGGGAAGTATGAATCATAGAGAAGTTTGAATGCAGTAGGTTTAACACCAATATAAACAAAGAATGAATTCATTACATTACCTTTGAGTAGTGGTTTGTTTTCTTATACTAACGGAGCTCACGAGATTTTTGACTAAGTTTTGTGTTGTGAAGTTTTCAAGTTTTGAGTATTGCTTCGATGGACTATGGAACAAAGAGTGGCAAGAGCCTAAGCTTGGGGATTCCCAAGGCACCCCTAGGTAAAATTAAAGGACAACCAAAAGCCTAAGCTTGGGGATGCCCCGGTAAGGCATCCCTCTTTCATCTTCATCCATCGGTAACTATACTCGGAGCTATATTTTTATTCACCACATGATATGTGTTTTACTTGGAGCATCTTGTATCATTTGAGTCTTTGCTTGTTAGTTTTCCACAATTATCCTTGCTGGAAACACCTATTTGAGAGAGTTAAATATGGCCTAGGAATTGATAGAACACTCTATGTGCTTCACTTATATCTTTTGAGTTGAATAGTTTTTGCTCTAGTGCTTCACTTATATCTATTAGAGCACGGTGGTGATTATATTTGGTAGAAATGTTGATCTCTCATGCTTCACTTATATCCTTTTGAGAGTCTATTAAAACAGCATGGTAATGTGCTTTGGCTATAAAATTAGTCTTCACATGATAGACATCCAATATCAATGTAGTAAAAACTTTCACACTAAGTGCATTGAATATGATGAGAAGTTGGATGCTTGATAATTGTTTTGAGATATGAGGATAGTGATATTTGAGTCATGCTAATGGAGTTATTATGAAATTGATAAATGCTTGTGTTAAGGTTAGTGATTCCCGTAGCATGCACGTATGGTGAACCGCTATGTAATGAAGTTAGAGCATGAGGTATTTGTAAAGTGCCAACGTTTGTGTGGAGGTCGGGGGCGCGCGATGGTTAACTCCTACCAACCTCCCTCCTAGGAGCATGCGTTGATTGCTTTGTTTTGATGACTCGTAGATTTTTGCAATAAGTATATGAGTTCTTATGACTAATGTTGAGTCCATGGATAATACGCACTCTCACCCTTCCACCATTGCTAGCCTCTCTTGTACCGCTCAACTTTCGCCGGTACCATACACCCACTATATATCCTTCCTCAAAACAGCCATCATATATATTCCTCAAAACAGCCACCATACCTACTTATCATGGCATTTCCATAGCCATTCCGAGATATATTGCCATGCAACTTTCCACCGTTCCGTTCATATGACATGCTTCATATTGTCATATTGCCATGCGTGATCATGTAGTTGACATCATATTTGTGGCAAAGCCACCATGCATAATTTTTCATACATGTCACTCTTGATTCATTGCACATCCCGGTACACCGCCGGAGACATTCATATAGGTCATATCTTGTTCTAGTATCGAGTTGTAAATCAATGAAAGTGTGATGATCATCATTATTAGAGCATTGTCCCATGTGAGGAAAGGCTAAATCAAGAAAGCCCCTCCAAAAAGAAAGGCCAATGAAAAAAGGCACACAAAAAAAGGGACAATTGCTACTATCTGTTTCCACACTTTTTGCTTCAAAGTAGCACCATATTCTTTACAATAGAGATTATCATGTTTAGTCACATTCATATACTAGTGGGATTTTTAAATATAGAACTTGGCTTGTATATTCCAACGATGGGCTTCCTCAAACGCCCTAGGTCTTCATGAGCAAATAAGTTGGATGCACACCCACTAGTTTCTTTTGTTGAGCTTTCATACATTTTTAGCTCTAGTGCATACGTTGCATGGCAATCCCTACTCACTCACATTAATATCTATTAATGGGCGTCTCCATGGCCTATTGATACGCGTAGTTGATGTGAGACTTTCTCCCTCCTTTTTATCTTCTCCACAACCACCTCTCTATTTCACCCATAGTGATATGTCCATGGCTCACACTCATGTATTGCGTGAAAGTTGAAATGTTTGAAAGAATGGAGTATGAAAACAAGTGCTTGGCTGAAATCGGGGTTGTGCATGATATGAATATTTTGTGTGATGAAGAGGGAGCATAGCCAGACTATATGATTTTGTAGGGATAACTTTCTTTAGCCATAGCATTTTGAGAATACATGATTGCTTTGTTAGTATGCTTGAAGTATTATTATTCCTTATGTCAATATAGACTTTTGTCTTGAATATTTCAGATCTGAACATTCATGCCACAATTAAGAGAATTACATTAAAAAACTATGTTGGTTAGCATTCCACATCAAAAATTATGTTTTTTATCATTTACCTACTCGAGGACGAGCAGGAATTAAGCTTGGGGATGCTTGATACGTCTCCAACGTATCTATAATTTTTTATTGTTCCATGCTATCATTTATGATGTTTTGGATGTTTAATGGGCTTTGTTATACACTTTTATCTTGGGGCCTGCCGTCTCGCCCCCGGTGCCCTCCTTCCTCCTATATTTACCTACGTACCCCAAAACTATTAGAACAACAGAGAAAACCCTAGTTCCATTGCCGCAACCTTCTGTTCCTGTGAGATCCCATCTTGGGGCCTGTTCCGGAGCTCCGCCGGAGGGGGGATCTTCCACGGAGTGCTTCTACATCATCATCATCGCCTCACCATGAGTTGTGAGTAGTTTACCACAGACCTTCGGGTCCATAGCTAGTATCTAGATGGCTTCTTCTCTCTCTTTGGATCTCAATACCAAGTTCTCCTCGGCCTTTGAGGAGATCTATTAGATGTAATCTCTTTTTGCGGTGTGTTTGTCGAGATCCGATGAATTGTGGGTTTATGATCAAGATTATCTATGAGAAATATTTGGTTCTTTTTTGAACTCTTTATGTGTGATTATAATATCCTTGCAAGTCTCCTCGAATTATTGGTTTGGTTTGGCCTACTAGATCTATAGTTCTTGCAATGGGAGAAGTGCTTGGCTTTGGGATCAATCTTGCGGTGTCCTTTCCCAGTGACAGTAGGGGCAGCAAGGCACTTATTGTATTGTTGCCATCGAGGATAAAAAGATGGGGTTTATATCACTATGTTTGAGTTTATCCCTCTACATCATGTCATCTTGCTTAAGGCGTTACTCCGTTCTTATGAGCTTAATACACTAGATGCATGCTGGATAGCGGTCGATGTGTGGAGTAATAGTAGTAGATGCAGAATCGTTTTGGTCTACTTGTCTCGGACGTGATGCCTATATATAATGATCATGCCTAGATTGCTCGACAGTAATTTGTTTACCCGCCGTAGAATATCGCTATCATGAGAGAAGCAACTAGTGAACACTCTGGCCCTCGGGTCTATTCTCAACATATCAATCTACAATCTACTTTACTTTTACGCTTATACTTTCTGTTCTTATATCCAAAAATACCAAAAAATATCAAACTATCATCTCTATCAGATCTCACTTTCGTAAGTGACCGTAAAGGGATTGACAACCCCTTATCGCGTTGGCTGCGAAGTTCTTATTTGTTTGTGCAGGTGCGAGGGACTCGCGTGTGGTCTCCTACTGGATTGATACCTTGGTTCTCAAAAACTAAGGGAAATACTTACGCTACTGTGCTGCATCTCCCTTTCCTCTTCGAGGGAATACAACACAAGCTCGAGAAGTAGCACACCCGACACCCTGAGACCCCGACAATCGACACCCCGACCCCCCCTCCCACCCCCAACCCTGACCCCCGACACCCTGACACCAAACCCCGACCCCGACCCCGACACCCTGACACCACAACCACACCCCGACCTCGACCCCGACGGGGTCATAGATTTGTGAATTATGAGTTAGGTCGTATATTTTTCGATTTTGTTATGCAAAACATCATTTATAGACAATTCAGAGTATTATTAGTAATGTGAGGTATTCAATTTTTTATTATGTTCATGATGATAATACACTTAAATTATATACATATTATTCATGTCTGGTATTCAATTTTTTATTATGTTCATGATGATGATACACTTAAATTATATACATATTATTCATGTCAGGTATTCAATTTTTTTATGTTGTACTTATTTCGTTTACCTTTTGTCATTGCAGGTATTGACATGATGGTGGGCAAGGGTCCGGAGCGCCCGGAGCCTCCTACGAGAGGTACTAGCCGGAGGGGTGGTTCCATTATTGCACCCCAGGCCCTCCGGAGAGCGCTGCTAGACAGTATGCAGACACCAGCGGCGGGCGCTTCTTCTTCGGTTGGGAGAGGTCGGGGAAGGACGAAGTAGGCTGCTAGAGCTGGACGTGGCAGTGGGAGAGGTAGGAAGGCTGCTACGCCTTCCTCGCCGCCACCCCTAGCTGATTCACCCGACCACAGGACTGCTCCGTTTGACGTGGACCCGTCAGACTCGGGTCCTTCGGCCCACCAGACTCGGGTCGCCGATCCTTCGCCTGACGTGGACCCGTCAGACTCGGGTCCTTCGGCCCACCAGACTCGGGTCGCCGATCCTTCGCCCCACGTGAGTATGGTCCCAGAGTCTTCGTCCCAGAAGACTCCGGTCACGGAGTCTTCTTCCCACGAGACTCCGGAGGCTAGTCTCCCTACTGATGGTAGCGAGGACACCTTTTCTGATGATATCTACAGCGACGATGAGCTGGTTGAGAAGGGCAAGAAGGTCTACCAGCGTGGCGGTCAAAGCTCCCGCCCGTGCCGACGACCCCCGAGCAGAGGTTCTTGATTGCGCCTAATGGGTTGAAGTAAGTGCATTTACTTTTTTTAACCTTTTGCCTTCACGTTTCTTCAAATTAATATCTAATGTGTCAGCCTTGTCATACTGCAGGGGCTGGGTACACCCCCGTGGTTCCCGCGGGCCCAACCAGGTCCTTGGTGTGCTTTTCGGACAGCACTTCCCTGGGTGGGTCACGTTGCCCGGTGAGGGTCAGGTTCCACAGCTAGCACTGACCTGGGAGTTGTACTTGGTTGCCCCGGCCCTGCCGGAGTATTTGGTCGCCGGTGTCGTGTGCGAGATGGTGGCCGAGATTGTGTTCCATCGGTTTTGGGTAATTTCTCCCTTACAAAATTAAAAATCAACACTGCCCAGTGATTGTACTAATCAGTGTTTTCTTGTTTGATTGCAGACCTTCTACAGGGTTTCAAAGGGGGAGCAGGAGGCCGCGTGTAAGGATGTCGATGCCGAGTGCAAGCGCCTACTTCAGAACTTATGGCACGAGGCTCGGGTGCAGGCCGTTCGAGACTACTACGCCACAAAGGGTATTAGGATGGCCAAGAAGAAGTGTCGCGGCAACTTTCTAAGTAAGGACAAGTACATGTTGGTAATTACCTATTCTTAAGGCCTTGAACTTAGTTTTCTTGATTTGATTCGTAGGCATAGCACTGAAATTTCTCTTGACTAACTTAGGTGCCCCCGAGATGGTGTGCGGATAAGATGGACTGTTGGGAGGCGTTGGTGGATGCGTGGTGCTCTCCCCAATGGCTAGTTGAACACCATAGTGCCAAGGATAAGTGTGACCAAATGGAAGGTGTCGGCGTCCTGGGAACCAGTGTACCCAGACTTGCCTGCCTGCGGGCCATGGCGCGCTCCTACTACGGCCTGGTACGGCCCAGGTGATCAACCAGCTGCTCAAGACCATCGCGAGGGGGCTAGACCTCGCGAGGAAAACGACACCAATACCCCCTCAGGAGCGGCCTCAGCTAGGTTGCTCCAGAGGGGCGGAGAATCCAAGGCCAAGCCTACCTCACGAGGAGGCAGTGACCGGAGTAGTGACGCACCGCACCAGCGGGTGCCAGCGCGTGCCAGCGGCGCAGTTGCCGTTTTGGTGCAAAGGAGACAGCGCAGGCGTAGATTCCCGAGGGGCGGCACAAAGGTTTCCCCTTTGGTGCAGCAAGACCGAAGACCGCAAGGACGGCAGGGAGGATGTCACCACCGAGCCCACCAACGCATCATCGCCTGACCCCTTTGCAGGCAAAGACCGCTTTTGTCGGGATAGGAGCGTCCTTGTGTTCCCGCTCAAAATGGCCATCGTGGGATCCCTTCCCACCTAAAGATTTAGGGGGAAGAGGACCCTGGCCTCCTATATAAGTAGCTATGATTCCCACCGGGACGGGGGAAGGATCAGATCCAGAAAGACTCCGCCCTCACACCAAGGAGCAAGAACCCTTGCCTCCTGACCCTCATGAGCTCCCCTCCTGAGCTCAGGAACTACTGTACTTGTTCATACTCAAGCCCTCCCGAGGCTAATCCACAAAAGCAGGACGTAGGGTTTTACACCGCAAGGTGGCCTGAACCTGGGTAAATTCGTGTGTGCTTTACTTGTTGCTTGCTTGAATCTCTTCCTTGGACGAGGGCGAGGCGCTAGTAGACGTGAGTGGGGGAGATCTTCGTTCACACCCCTGTGTTTGAACTTCTTGGGTTTGCGGAGCCCGTAATCCGACATTTGGCGCGCCAGGTAGGGGGCATGTCGAAAGCTTGCCTCTCCGACGACCTCGCCTCCCCTCTCCTGCTCCGCGGCGCTATGATGACCGCGGCCCGCCGCATCCGCATGGAGGGTGGTCCTATCCCCGTCGTCCGAGCGGCATCAGCGTACCGCGCCACCCATGGGCGCTCCGCCCCCTTCCCCGACGACGTTTTCGCCGGCCGAGCCACCGGAGAGCGGCCTGCTCTGCCATTTCCGCTCCCTGTGGCCCCGCCGGCGGTGCTCTTAGTGGCGCAGAGGCTGCTCCGGCACCAGCCGCCCACGAAGGAGCTCGACGCTTGGGTGGCCCGCGTCGGCGAGCTGTTGGGCGCTGTCGGCGGGTGTTTGCCCTACCGCGAGGTCGCCTGCATCATCGGAGGATCCCAAGCACCGGCGTCGGCCGGGCATGTCAAGTCACACTTTCGGCGGATCGGGGCCGCCGCCCAGCCACAGGAGGCTCCGCGGGCGCGGGGCGCGCAGGGGCACGTCATCGCGTTCGGCCCTCGCGACCGCGCCATAGCTGCAGCCGGCATGAACGTCCTCCCTACGGTATGCACCCCCACCATCTGCGGGGTGGCTGTCACGAGGACCCTCATCGACGGCGGTGTCATGCTCAACACCCTCTCCCCGGAGGCTTTTGGTCATCTGCCCGTGTCCTACAGGCAGCTCCTCCCCACCAAGCCCTTTTCGGGGGTCGCGGGCTCAGCCGTCCCGCTCGGCCAGATCCGCCTCCCGGTCACCTTCGGCACACCCGCTAACTACTGGACCGAGCTCATCGACTTCGACGTTGCGCCCATCCACCTACCCTACAACGTCGTCCTCGGCTTCCCAGCCTTGGCAAAATTCATGGCAGCGACTCACCCGGGCTACAACACCGTCAAGATGCCCGGGAGCAACGGCGTCATCACTATCGAAGGGGACCCCAAGGCCGCCCTTCAGGTCCTTAGGCGCGCTTACAGGGTTGCAGCCACAGCCCATTCAGATACGGAGGGGGCTCCAGAGACATCGGAAGCCGCGCCTGCCAAGAAGAAGCAGCTCTTCTCTCATGACCCGGTCGAGACGAAGCAGGTGTCCGCTGACGAGGAGGGCTTAGGAGCCACCTTCACCATCGGCACGGGCATGGACCCAGAGCAAGAGGCAGTGTTGGTTAGCTTCCACAAGAATAACAAGGATGTGTTCGCTTGGAAGGCCGCTGACTTGGTCGGGGTGCCTAGACACGTCATCGAGCATCACCTTACGGTGTGCCCCAACGCGCGCCCTATCAAGCAAAAAGCACGCAGACAGTCCCCGGAGAAGCAGGCCTTCATCGTTCAGGAGGTTCGGAAGCTAGAGGAAGCAGGCGTCATACGGGAGGTACGGCACCCGGAGTGGCTGGCTAACCCCGTCATAGTCCCGAAGAAAGGAAGCAAGGAGCGCATGTGCGTCGACTTCACGAGCCTCAACAAATTCTGCCCTCAGGACCCGTTCCCTCTCCCGCGCATTGACTAGATCGTGGATTCAACGGCTGAGTGCGACCTGCTCTGCTTCCTCGACGCCTTCTCAGGCTACCACCAAATTAAGATGGCGGTGGAGGATGTGGAGAAGATGGTGTTCCTGACCCCTTGCGGGGTCTACTGCTACACCTGCATGCCTTTCGGGCTGAGAAACGCGGGCGCCACGTTCCAGCGCCTGATGCACATCACCCTCGGCCCTCAGCTCGGGAGGAACGTGGAGGCCTACGTCGACGACATCGTGGTCAAGACCAGAGAGGCCAGGACTCTCATCCAAGACCTAGAAGAAACGTTCGCCAACCTGCACAAGGTGAAGCTGTGCCTCAACCCGGAGAAATGCATGTTTGGTGTACCCTCTGGCAAGTTGCTAGGGTTCCTGGTTTCACACCGGGGCATTGAAGCTAATCCAGAGAAGATCAAAGCCATCGAAAGAATGAAGCCGCCTACAACCCTGAAGGAGATGCAGAAGCTTGTGGGATGCGTAACGTCCCTGGGGCGCTTCATCTCTAAGCTTGGTGAACGTGCCCTCCCGTTCTTCAAGCTCATGAAGATGAAGGGGCCCTTTGAGTGGACTCTGAAGGCCGACGCCGCCTTCCGGGGTCTCAAGGAATACCTCACCAGCCCACCGGTTATGGTGGCGCCAAGACCCCTGGAACCCATGACTCTCTATCTCGCCGCTACACCTCACTCCGCCAGCGCAGCGTTAGTGGTGGAGCGCGAGGAGAGGTCCCGAAGCGCGAGGTCGCGGGGCAAGTCAGCATCCTCACGACCTCCGTCGCCCCCTGACACAGCTCTGGAGGTAGATTCGACCACAGTTACCAGTGGACCCACCGTCCAGCAAGAAGCACCCAAGACTCCCGAAGCGCCTGAAGATCCTCCGGCGCCGACCCTCGTGGAGCACCCTGTGTACTTCGTCAGCACCGTACTGTGCAACGCATTCTTGCATTACCCAATGCCTCAAAAGCTGCTCCTGGCGCTCCTTGTCGCCTCCAGGAAGCTGCGCCATTACTTCCAGGCCGCCCTATCAAGGTTGTCTCATCGTACCCTCTCGAGAAGGTGCTCCGAGGCCTGAACATCGTCGGGAGGGTCGCCGAGTGGAACATCGAGCTACAGGCGTTCCAGTTGGAGTTCAGCACCACGTGAGCGATCAAAGGAGCGGCTCTGGCAGACTTTGTGGCAGATTGGACCGACGCGCCGGAATAGGGGATGGCAGGGATCGCTCGCTGGCCCTCGGCGATGAAGCCCAGACGGATAGGTGGTATACTTCGACGGCACCTTCTCGCGCCTTGGCGCAGGAGTTGGCGCCGTGTTGGTATCTCCCACTCAGGACAAGTTGTACTACGCCGTGCAGCTTTGCTTCCGGCAAGGCGAGAAGGTCTCCAACAACATAGCAGAGTATGAGGGCATGATTGCTATGCTCAAAGCCGCAGCTGCACTAGGGGTCAAGCGCCTCACCATCAGAGCCGATTCGCAGCTCCTCGTCAACTTCTCCAACAAGAAATACAAGCCCAAGGACGAGCAAATGGAGGCATATCTGGAGGAGGTGTGCAAGATGGAAAAGCGATTCCGAGGGCTGGAGGTGCAGCACGTGCCAAGGGGCACGAACAAGGAGGTGGACGACATCGCCAAATGGGCCTCCAGTAGGGAACCTCATAGGCTGGGCGTCTTCGAGGAGCGACTGCTCAAGCCGTTGGCAGCACCGCCCGCTCCTGAGCCGGCGTCCTGATACGTCTCAAACGTATCTACTTTTCCAAACACTTTTGATATTGTTTTGACCTCATTCTCGCATGATTTGAACTAAACTAACCCGGACTGACGATGTTTTCAGTAGAGCTGCATGTATGGTTTTATTGTGTGCAGGAAAACGAATTTTTAGGTATCTCAGAAAAATCCACGAAAAATCACAGAAAATCCACGCACCCGAAGGAACCAGGGGCCAGAAGAGGGGCCAGAGGGGGGCCAGGGGGTGCCCAGGCACCCTGTGGGCGCCGCCCCCCCCCCCCCCTGGGCCGCGCCGGGGGTCGCCTGGGTGGGGCCCACACCCCCTGGTGCCCTACTTTGCCTCGTATTTTTACTCACGACGCGGAAACCCCAGATCAGAAGTTGTTTTCGCAGTTTTCCGTCGTGGAGCCGCCGCCACCCTCTGTTCTTCCTCGGGAGGGCTAATCTGGAAGCTGAATTGGCCTCCGGAGAGGAGAGATCGTCGCCATCGTCATCATCATCACCACTCCATCATCCCTCCATGACTTCTCCCTCCATGTGTGAGTAATTTCCCTGCTGTAGGCGAAGGGGGTGGTAGGGATTGGATGAGTTAGATCATGTAATAGTTTGTCAGATCGTTGAGGGCATGTTGCCTATCATCTACTATGGTGTTTATCATCTTTGCTTCAACTTGTTATTCTTAATGCTTGACACTTAGGGCCCGAGTGCCATGATCTCAGATCTGAACCATATGTGTTTGCATGAATATATTTGTGTTCGTGATCCTATCTATGAGTTGTTTGCACCTATTACGGTTCGGAACCGGCGATCCCAAAAGTGACAGCTTGGGACACCAAAGGGGATGGTCCGTAGTTTGAGGATTACATGTATCCATTGAGTTCATTGCTTTGTTCCGGTGCTCTTTGACAGGAGCACCTTAATCTCCATAAGTTCCTTTTGGCCCCGTTCGTAGCGGGATGGTAGGACAAAAGATGTTGTGCAAGTTCTTATTGCAAGCACGTACAACTACCTACGGGATACATGCCTAATGTTTGATATTTGCCTAGATGATCATTACTTTTCCGTGTGCCGTGCCCCAAGTTAGAATTTATCTCATCCATGCAGCGCCCAACCATCCATCTCCCTAGCCTACAGTGTTTTAAACCCTGCTTGTCACTAGTTGCTACTTTTGCCATTTACCTTCACTATTTACTTTTTGCTGTTTACTTTTACTATCACTATTATCGCTATCATATCACTGTTACCACTTATCTTTTGTTGCAAGTAAGTATATTTCAGGTGCGGTTGAATTGACAACTCAACTGTCAAAGCTTATAAATACTCTTTGGCTCCCCGTGTGTCGAATCAATAAATTGGGTTATTCTTACCCGCGAAGACTATCTCGATCCCTTATGGTTGAGGGTTATCAAGTACCGTTTTCTGGCGCCGTTGCCGGGGAGCATAGCAATATTTACAAGTCTACTTGAGGTATCCTACCTGCTGCACTTCATCTACTATGGGTAAGAAAGGAGACCCCAAGGTTCCGATCTTACTATCTACTACAAGAAGAGGTACTGCTCTGAGCACTAGTGCTACACTTGATTCACCTTCTGTTATGAGTAAGTTTGCCTCACCACCACCACATGATGCTCCTACTGAATCTGTTACTATGTCCGATACTCTTGATGATGCCTCTGCTACTTTTTATGATATTAGTTCGCTTGGTTATGCTCTTGAGAAACAAATTGTTGCTGCTGCTAAAAAGTCTGGAATTGAACTTCCTGTTACTCGCTACCCTATTGGTGAAACTTATGATTATCCTGATTTGAGTAAACTCAAAGAGAGGCTCCTTGATGATGATTACTATATGCTTGATGAAGATTTATGCAGGGAACTGACAGAGTTTTCTAGCTCTGACCCTGAAGTTATTAAGAAACTATTTGAAAAACACTCTTTGAAGAACAAAACCGTTTCTGATCCTGAATTTGCTACATCTCCTATATGCATTGATGATCCTGATTATGATTTCTCTGTTGATCTTTCACTTATACCTATGGTTGAAGCTGACCCCTTTTATGGCAGAGAAAATGATGATGCTATTGCACACCTGACTAAACTCGGTGAGTTAGGTGGCCTGTTTACCACAGATGAGAAGATATGATACTTCTATATCACCAAGCTTCTTCCTTTCTCCTTGAAGGAAGGTGCTAAAGCATGGTATGATTCACTCCCATGCGGTTCCATTAAGAGTCCTCAAGACTTAGCTCACTCTTTTGTTGATAAGTACTTTCCTGCTCACATGCAACATGCTGCTTTACAAAGAATTTATAACTTTAAACAGTTGCAGGATGAGTCCCTCCCTAAAGCTTGGGGGAGGTACTGCGGTCTGATTCAGGCTAGACCAGGACATGAAATTCCTAAGAATGAATTAATCGATATATTCTATGCTGGTCTAACGGATGAATCCAGGTCCTATTTGGACGGTTGTGCTGGTTGTGTTTTCAGGAAAAGAACACCGGACGATGCGGAGGATTTGATGGGCAGGATTGCCAAAAACCATGAAGATTGGTCCGTCCCTGAACCACCTCCACCACCAAAGAAGAGGGGCATATTTGTTCTAAGCCCCGAAGATATGCGAGAAGCAAAGAAGTCTATTAAAGAGAAAGGTATTAAAGCTGAAGACGTGAAGAATCTACCCCCTATTGAGAAGCTGTGTGAGCCTACTACTCACCCTCCTATGGTAGAGGTACACTCTCTTTTAGATTTCAACGCAAGTGACATCCCTCATGGTAAGCCTCCTGATCAATGTTTAGATGAGTTTGATAATTTTATTATGAAACAAAACCATTTTAATGAGAGGATACAAAGTCAATTGCATGATAATTCTCTTGCTATCAAAAAACTGCTTGATGTTTTAGATAGAACAGCTAATGATGTTCAATGTCTTGTGAAGCATTTTCATATGGTTCAAACTCAGCTTGACCAAATTTCTATTGTGCAAAGAGATCTGCTTGCTAACAATGCCAAACAAGATAATTTGCAGGCTTTCGGGATTAAGACCCGAGGAGGAACTAGCACTCAAGATCCTCTCTATCCAGAGGGACATCCAAAGAGAATCGAGCAGGATTCTCAAATGCAGGAAGAAGAAATTGTTGGCTCTCCAAAGAAAAAGAAGAAACATAAGGAGACTGACAATTCTAATGATCCTATTGCAGATGAAGAGCCAGCTGTTGATCCCAACAGTGTATCTATATCCGATGCTGAGACTGAAGACAGTGCTGAACCTGAAGGTAAGGATAGTGAGAAGAATGATCCGCCTGAAGTTCGAGAGGAAGAAGCACCTGACAAACGTAAGAGGTACACTAAAGAAGACTTCATCGCAAGAAAACATGGGAAAGAAAGAGAACCATGGGTACAGAAACCCATGCCCTTTCCAGGTAAGTCCATCAAATCTAAAGAAGAAGAGGATTAAAATAAGTTTTGTGAGTGGATTAAACCTCTTTTTCTTCAAATCCCTTTGACTGATGCTATTAAGTTACTTCCTTATTCAAAATATATGAAAGATATTGTCACTAATAAGAGAAAAGTTCCTAATGATGCAATATCTACTATGCTTGCTAACTACTCTTTCAGTGGCAAGATTCCTGAGAAGCTCGGTGATCCAGGTATACCCACCATTCCTTGCTCCATAATGAATAATTATGTCAAAATTGCTTTATGTGATCTTGGAGCAGGAGTGAGTGTTATGCCTCTCTCTCTTTATGAGAGGCTTTGTTTAGAGAAACTAATTCCTACAGATATCTCCCTTCAGATGGCTGACAAGTCAACCGCTGTTCCGATAGGTATTTGTGAGGATGTTCCCGTAGAGGTTGCTAATTGTTTAATTCTTACTGATTTTGTTGTGCTTGACATGCCCAAGGATGGGAGCATGTCCATTATTCTTGGTAGACCTTTCCTTAACACCGCAGGTGCTATTATTGATTGCAATAAAGGGAAGGTTACCTTCCATGTGAATGATAAAGAACACACGGTATATTTTTCGAAGAAGATCGACAGGAGGCATGCCCTCAACTCTATAGAGAATATCGAGACCGTGAAAATTGGATAATGGGACTGTCCACTACATGTGCCTCACAAATATAAAACTATCATGGTGGGGACAATGTCCATCAAATTAAAGGTTTAGTAACTACTTCGTAGGAGGTGAGACTTTTTGCTCTATATATCGCATGTTTGTTGGTAAGACTTGATCAACCTTACTAGGAAACATGTTTTATATAGATAAAAAGTTGAGCTTGTTATGTTTTCATTTGTTTTTAGTTTTTGTCCTACTTGTTGTACCAAGTATTTATGTTTTGAAGCTTCACAATACTACTCACTACTTCAAGTTTTCAGAGAGTTCCGCAGCTTTTTGAACTTCGAAAAAAATTCAACAGTGAAGTTTTCAGAAAAATTCCAGAAAAATTTAAATAAAAATTTCCACGACGGGAGAGACCCAGAGGGACCTGGGGCCAGCCAGGGGGACCCACCAGTGGCCCAGGCGGCCAGCTGGCGCGACCCAGCTCCTGGCTGCGCCCACAGGGCGCCTGGGGCCCACAGGACCCCCCCTCCAGGTATGTCTTCTTCCTCTCTCTCTCTCTTTCTCCAAAAACGCAAGTTCTGCACTTGTTCTTGTGTTCTTGCTGTTCTTGGAGGCGATTCTTAGATCTCTCTCTACAGCCCCTCATTTGAGCTGAAATTTTGAGCAAATACTCCCTGGTATGTGACTCCTCCACCCCTCCAATTAGATTTTTGATTGGTGGCCTCATTTGTGAGTATTTAGTAGTTCTTGGTGCTGTAGAGATGAGCTTGCATGCATGTGTAGAAAGTTATTTTCCAAGTTTTGATGCAAGTTTATGCCTTGGGCAAGTGAGTTGAGTAGTCTGCCTTAACTCATCTTGTTTTAATCCTCATTTTTGTAATTGCAAAAAAATTCAGAAATGAGTTTGTTAGGAAGGGCAAAAGGGTGGCTTGAGAAGAGGAAGCCCGCACACTCCGATCGAGTTACTAGAGCCGTAGCTTCACCATCGACTGCTAGGGTGAGCTATAATGAAGATCATGTGCCCCTGGAGTTGTTGGAAGACACAAGTCCAGCACGTGCGATGACATTTCCATGTCATGAATTCCTCGAAGCTGCGGGAATCAAGGATGAGTTTTATAATCTTTGTGCTAATGCAGGTTTGACATGACTCGTCACGAGCCGTGTTACCCAGTATCAAAAACTCACCTCCAGTTTCATTAACAGTTTTAGATATAATCCTGATTCAGGTGCTATTGAGTTTAAAATTTACAATGATCTTATCACCATGACTTTGGGAAATTTTTGTGAAATAATAGGTGTGCCGAACGTTGGGAGGACGGCTAGGATGGCCACTCAGCCCTCCCAGCTGAAAACCATCATCAACTCTCTCTGCAGCATGGGTACGGGGGATATTCATCGGTCGAAGATCTCTAGCATCTTATTTCCTCACCTCAGGTATTTTGCATATGATATTGCCAGAGGGGTGTTAGCTCGTGATAACACGAGCAGCATTTCTGCTCCGGATATTGCTATCCTGGCAGCAGCCCTCTCAGGGAGGTCTGATTATAATCTGGGTGCCTTAATTGCTCGACGCCTTGCTATGAACGGTAACAAGGGGGACTTATATGGTGGCATTTATGCCACACTTATCTTAGAACATCTTGGAGGAACCCCACACCCTGATGATAATCCTTTTACTTATTTAAGCTCTGATCTTGCTGCTATGAAAAGGCATAAGTTTGTCACCATGGGTTCTGAGCTTGATAATCTTGTTTATATCTTGCGTTTCGGAATCACCGCGGAACGCGAGATCCGTCTACCTGCACCTCTTTTGTTTGATTTTTCTCGCAGGAACGGATGGTCCTTTGATGTTGTCCAGTTCGATGAGTTCATGGTCCAGCATCAGTTTCATAACCCCATGGAGGGGGTTGTGCCGGACGAGGAGAAGCACGGTGAGTTACCACATTTTCAGGAAGAGACCGCCACCGAGTTTGGTGAAGGTTCTTCCTCTGTTTGGCGCTCGGAACCTTCCTCGTGGGAGACTCCGAGGAGTTCGGTGTACGCGCCAGCATCCTTCTATGACCCTTGGACTCATCACCATACCCCCGGAGCAGGAGGCTCCTGGGGGCAGTAGCTGCTACCAACTTAGGCCAAAAGCCTAAGTTTGGGGGAGTACGTGCCCCTCTTACTTTTCCATTGTATTATCCGTTTTATTCACTTTGATCTTTTCGAAGTTTTTGCCCGTTCTTCTTTATTTCTCTCTTTGCAAAAACAACAAAAAGATTTTCTCTTTCTTTTGCTTTTATTCAATCTTTGAAAAATCCAAAAAGATTTCCTTTATCTCTTTAGTTTGCTTTGTTTTCAGAGTTCAGCCCGAGTCCGTGATGGCATTTAATTATATTTCCTACGTTCGATCGTGCAAGTGACAAACAGTAATGATGAAGATCGACTGAAGGGAAGCAACAAGGAAGACCGGTATGAACTCTTTTTGTTTCTACTTTTGTACATATGCTTGTACTTATGATCTAGAGACCAGCTTGTAGCGACATAGCGCTATGTTTACAATGCTCTTTAAGTGGTTCATGCTTTCCTTGTGGCTAGTCTCGAATAACTAGAGTATATAATGTGTTATTGAAATGATCTACATGCATTGCACTGTTCATAGTCTGGTATACTAAGGTGGTATTTCCCTTTAGAGAATTTTTGGATTGACTTGGCACATGCTTACACATGTTAAGACTAAAAAGTCTACTCTGCCTTGATGATCTTTGAGTTTCAGAATAGTTATATCACTTTCATGCCCGATTCAATGTTGCTTTGTCGCTCTGCATGATTATGACCGTTATTGCTCTCTAGTTGGTCGCTTCCCAGTCTTTTGCTAAACTTCCACCTGTACTAAGCGGACTGACTGCTTGTGCATCCAAAATCCTTAAAACCAGTTATGCCATATGAGTCCACTATACCTTCCTATACATGGTATTTACCTGCCATTCCTAACGAAGACTTTCGTGTACCATCACGAAATTAATCAAAAGCATTTCTCTTTTTGTGCCTATGTTTTAGCTCATGAGGAAGTAGTAGTTAATCCATGATCTTTTTAAGTTGGACAAGTTTCACCCCTGGATTGCATGTCTAATGTGCAAACCCTTAATACGAGAAGGAACTGGCATCGAGTGTGCCCGGCTCAAAAAGATAATATAACAAACAAACCCTCCTTCACGCTTTGTTCATGAGAAATCAGAAAACTTTGGCAGTGATAAACAAAGGAGATTAGGAGGATGTGATCGTCCTCATGCGGGAGCCGTTCCTCGAGACTTGTCCACTCAAAAAGTGATTGAGTTATCTACTAGCATTCGTTGACGAAATATGCACCTCTCAAAAACGTTTTTTCACCTCTGTTTCTAAAAACCAAGAGCTCTGGTACATGTTTAGTTTTTGTTTCCGATCACGGGTTTTCAACTTTGCCAACAAAAGCCACGGTTCGAGAGTCTTCACCTTCTTTCTTCAAAGCAATAACTAGGAGAGCATAATTGTCATTCTGAGTGTAATGTGCATTGTCCCAAAGTATTACATTGTCTTCTGCATACTTGTGATATGATTTATTCTGAAATTCTTAGTTCTAGTCTCCTTTAAAACTCTGGAGGAGTTTCTGCATTTATGTTTTGCTTCACTCATGGAGACTGGCGAGATACCACCCTAGTATGCTCAAGCTATGTGCAATGTAATCTTGTCTTGATTTTCAGTAGTATATTATTTACTTTTAAGTATTTGTGACTAGTCACTTGAAAGAAGGATTGCTCCTTGCATTGTCCTCATAGTATTGTTTTAATACTTGCTAGACTCTTTTCGTAGTACATGCTTATATACATCTAATGAAGCAAAAGAGTTTGTCAAAGTTTTCTTTGTCGCGTCCAGTTCGTTGAACTGAATTGCTTGAGGACAAGCAATATTCTAAGCTTGGGGGAATTGATACGTCTCAAACGTATCTACTTTTCCAAACACTTTTGATATTGTTTTGACCTCATTCTTGCATGATTTGAACTAAACTAACCCGGACTGACGCTGTTTTCAGCAGAGCTGCCTGTATGGTTTTATTGTGTGCAGGAAAACGGATTTTTAGGTATCTCAGAAAAATCCACGAAAAATCACAGAAAATCCACGCACCCGAAGGAACCAGGGGCCAGAAGAGGGGCCAGAGGGGGGCCAGGGGGTGCCCAGGCGCCCTGTGGGCACGCCCCCCCCCCCTGGGCCGCGTCGGGGGGTCGCCTGGGTGGGGCCCACACTCCCTGGTGCCCTACTTTGCCTCGTATTTTTACTCACGACGCGGAAACCCCAGATCAGAAGTTCTTTTCGCAGTTTTCCGTCGCGGAGCCGCCGCCACCCTCTGTTCTTCCTCGGGAGGGCTAATCTGGAGGCTGAATTGGCCTCCAGAGAGGGGAGATCGTCGCCATCGTCATCATCATCACCACTCCATCATCCCTCCATGACTTCTCCCTCCATGTGTGAGTAATTCCCCTGCTGTAGGCGAAGGGGATGGTAGGGATTGGATGAGTTAGATCATGTAATAGTTTGTCAGATCGTTGGGGGCATGTTGCCTATCATCTACTATGGTGTTTATCATCTTTGCTTCAACTTGTTATTCTTAATGCTTGACACTTAGGGCCCGAGTGCCATGATCTCAGATCTGAACCATATGTGTTTGCATGAATATATTTGTTTTCGTGATCCTATCTATGAGTTGTTTGCACCTATTACGGTTCGGAACCGGCGATCCCAAAAGTGACAGCTTGGGACACCAAAGGGGATGGTCCGTAGTTTGAGGATTACATGTATCCATTGAGTTCATTGCTTTGTTCCAGTGCTCTTTGACAGGAGCACCTTAATCTCCATAAGTTCCTTTTGGCCCCGTTCGTAGCGGAATGGTAGGACAAAAGATGTTGTGCAAGTTCTTATTGCAAGCACGTACAACTACCTACGGGATACATGCCTAATGTTTGATATTTGCCTAGATGATCATTACTTTTCCGTGTGTCGTGCCCCAAGTTAGAGTCTATCTCATCCATGCAGCGCCCAACCATCCATCTCCCTAGCCTATAGTGTTTTAAACCCTGCTTGTCACTAGTTGCTACTTTTGCCATTTACCTTCACTATTTACTTTTTGCTGTTTACTTTTACTATCACTATTATCACTATCATATCACTGTTACCACTTATCTTTTGTTGCAAGTAAGTATATTTCAGGTGCGGTTGAATTGACAACTCAACTGTCAAAGCTTATAAATACTCTTTGGCTCCCCGTGTGTCGAATCAATAAATTGGGTTATTCTTACCCGCGAAGACTATCTCGATCCCTTACGGTTGAGGGTTATCACGTCCCCTCGGGAGGGGCTACCTACGGCGCCCGCAACCGGAGCCCCGCCCTACGGGCCGACCTCCGGAGCCCGCCTTCTACTCGCCGCGGAGCCCGAGGAGGGTTGCTGGACCAAAGAGCTCAAGATGTACCTGCTACACGACACCTTGCCAAACAAGGAGGAAGACGCGGATCGCGTGGTCTGACAGGCCTCGGCTTACTGCATCCAAGACGGCGAACTCTATAGGAGGCGCCCCAATGACGTCTCACTAAAGTGCATCTCGAGGAAGCAAGGACGCGAGCTGCTGGCTGACATCCACGGTGGGGACTGCGGCCACCATTCGTCGTCCCGCACCCTCGTGGGCAAGGCCTTCTGCAGCGGCTTTGACTGGCCCATGACACTTAACGACGTCACGGAGCTTGTGTAGGCTTGTGAGGCATGCCAGTTTCACGCCAAGCAGATCCACCAACCAGCACATGGCCTCCAGACGATCCCGCTCTCCTGGCCCTTCGCGGTTTGGGGATTGGACATCCTGGGTCCATTTCCCCGGGCGGCAGGGGGCTACCGCTTCCTGTATGTCGCCATCGACAAATTCACCAAGTGGGCAGAGCTGGAGCCTGTTCGCGCGATCCCTGCCGGGTCGGCCGTCCAGTTCATCCAGGGCCTCGTGAGGCGATTCGGGGTCCCCAACCGCATCATCACGGATAACGGTTCGCAGTTCACAAGCAATCTCTTCAGGTCATATTTTGCTAACCTTGGAATACAGATCTGCTACGCCTCAGTGGCTCACCCCAGGAGCAACGGTCAGGCTAAACGCGCCAACGCGGAAGTCTTAGGCGGCCTCAAGACGTGCAGCTTTAAGAAAAAGCTCGAGGCTTGCGGCAGGGGCTGGATCGACAAGCTCCAGTCCGTGTTGTGGTCGATCCGTACCACCGCTACCAAACCCATGGGAGAAACTCCTTTCTTCCTCATTTACAGGGCGGAGGCGGTCCTCCCTCACGAGGTCAAGCATCGCTCCCCACGGGTCTTGGCTTTCAATGAGGAACGCCAGGACGCCGCCTCGCGGATGGACCTCGTGCTCGGCAAGGAGGGCCGCCGCCGAGCTACCCTCAGGGCAGCATGATATCAGCAGGCGCTGCGGCGGTACCACTGCCGCAGCGTCTGCACAAGAACACTTGAAGTTGGTGACTTGGTCCTGAGGCGAGTCCTCTCTAGGGGGGTTACACAAGCTCTCGCCCATGTGGGAGGGCCCGTTCAGAATCGCCCGTGTCTCTAGGCCTGGTGCTATGCGCCTGGAGACACAGGATGGGGTACCTATCCAGAATTTCTGGAACATTGAGCACCTCAGGAGGTTCTATCTGTAATCAAGGCTCCGTGTCCGTGAAGGTCTCCACTCGTGACACTCTCACGTAATAATGAGTTGGGGTTGTACACGCCTCGGAGTCTCCTGAGTGTTGTGTGCGGGCCATCAGACGGGGCTCCCACCCACGTCCCAGTGGCAGTCCTTAGCTCCGCGCTAGGAAGAATACGTAGTATAGGGGTCAGACGCGACCTTTTTCCTTTTTTGGCTTGGTGTTTGGCTGTCAGCCTTTTCTACATCCTTGGCTATCAGCCCTTCGTCTACCCCGTGCTATGAAGTTCTCGTGTTTCTTTCATTTGGTTCGAAGTCTTGCTTGGAATTTTCTCGCCGGTTTTAAGCTCAGCTTGTCAAGCAGGGGCTACTGCCGCTTGTTCTCCTTCGTGTGCCTCGCGCATGGGGGCTAGGACATGGTCGGTACCGGCTCTCAGCTGCCGCAGTCCCGTGACCTCACCTGGCCAAGCCTGCTCAGGCTCTGGCGTCGGGCTTCTCAGTCCACACGACCTATTCTGCCGAGCCAGCTCAGGCCTTGGTGCCTTAATCCATGCTCGGCGCTCTCAAGCGAGCCCAAGGGCACAAGCCCGCAGCAGCTCACAGTGGCTCACTCATACTCGGGGGCTCCGCGGGTCAAGACCCCCCGAACTCAGCCATCCTCATGGCCCGTCGGGGGCTCATGACGCCAATGAATCAGGAGCACTTCGCCTCAAGACGTCGCAGCACATAAGCTAAGTAATCTCACCCAGACCAAAAACATGATAGCAAGTTCTCGCTATATGTCATAGTCCATTACACGCCTTCTCGACGCAACTTAAAATTTTGACACAGGAAGGAAATGAAGAAAAGAAGAAGCAAAGGCTGACCCGCCAAGCCACAGCTCCGCCGAGCCGTGGCTCAGCACCATTGCCCCCACTCAGTCGGTGTCTTCCAGCTCCTCCCACTTCACCGAGGCATAGCGGCGCAACGACCCTCCCCCATCGCCGAGCTGAGCTCGGCGACACGGTGGCTCATTGTAGCCGCCGCTGCTGGAGGAGCTACTGCTACCATAGAGGGGGGACTCACGGTGCCCACCAAGGCCAAGCTCGTCTCTAGAGGAAGAGCTGCTCCTCCGGACGCCGTCGCCACCATCCTCTTCGTCGTTAGCCTTAGGACAGCACCCAAGGCGCCTCCCTTCCTGCGAGATGACCCTGACGAACAGCGTTGAGGCACCATCGTACCTGAAGTGGAGCGTGCACCTCCCCTGCAGCCGGCACGCATGCAAACGCCTGCCAGCCGCGCTCCAGGAACACGTCGCTTGAGGGGGAAACGTCGACCTCCACCCAGGACGCACCACTGCAGCAGCCGTCGGTCTGCAGCCAGAGGCCGCCGGGGCTTCTGGCTGGTAGCACGTTGCCGAACGAGCGGGGGAGCCGGAGCCACAAGCCGCCAGGCTTCTCCGCCCACACCACAAACTCCGACGACACATCAAAGGAGTGGATCTGTGGGCGCGGAGGACGCACAACAGCCAAATGCTACCTTGCACCTCCTCTCCCACCGCGGCCACGACCACCTTCGCCGCGAGAAGAGACGCTGCGCCTCTCATCGGCGACCGCGTCGGGACCCGAAAGGCCGCGCCCACTTCCTCGAGGAGCCGCCGCGGGTGTAGCGGCATACTTGCGGGGGCGGCCACGGCCCCTCTTCAACGATGGCAAGGCCAACTCCTTCGGGGCCTTCCCCTTCTCCGCGGCGGATGACTTCCTCAGTGGCGCCATGGAGACCTCGCAGCAAGAAGAAGAGCGGGGAGCGAACAAGGAAGCAGACGGCGCTGGCTTGAAGATGGCTTGGGGGCTTCCCCCCCCCCCCCCAAATCCCATTTATAGGACGGAGGAGCCCAACCGCCAGTCACTAGCATCACAGCCATAATGATCCCGTCATCCGCGCCGGGGAGTTGTCAAGTTGCATGGTTGCCAAGACTGTGTGGGAAGCGGAATCGCCACGTCCCATCCAACCATCACGCGCCAGCCTGGCCTGCAGTATTTTGGGGCCCGCGGCGCTTCGTCCTAGACTAAGGCTTTGCCCCAAGGCCAACTTCGCGCGCGCCTTGGGCCCGAGGGCTACTGTCGATGTCCTCAGAACCAGGGTACCCAAACTTGCCTGCCTGCGGGCCGTGGCGTGCTCCTACTACGGCCTGGTATGGCCCAGCTAATCGACCACCTACTCAAGACCCTCGCGAGGGGGCTAGAACTCGCGAGGAGAACGACACCAAGACCCCCTCATGAGCGGCCTCGGCTAGGTTGCTCCATAGGGGCGGAGAATCCAAGGCCAAGCCTGCCTCAGGAGGAGGCAGTGACGCGAGCAGTGATGCACCATGCCAGTGGGTGCCAGCGCGTGCCAGCAGCGCAGTTGCCATTTTGGTGCAAAGGAGACAGCGCAGGCGCAGATTCACGAGGGGCGGGACAAAGGTTTCCTCTTTGGTGCAACAAGACCGAAGACCGGAAGGACGGCAGGAAGGATGCCACCACCGAGCCCAACAACGCGTCGTCGTCTGACCCCTTTGCAGGCGAAGACCACTTTTGTCAGGATAGGAGCGTCCTTGTGTTCCCGCTCAAAATGGCCGTTGTGGGATCCCTTCCCGCCTAAAGATTTCGGGGGAAGAGGACCCTGGCCGCCTATATAAGTAGCTAGGATTCCCACCGGGATGGGGGACGGATCAGATCCAGAAAGACTCTTCCCTCGCACCAAGGAGAAAGAACCCTTGCCTCCTGACCCTCCCGAGCTCCCCTCCTGAGCTTAGGAACCACTGTACTTGTTCATACTCAAGCCCTCCTGAGGCTAATCCACAAAAGCAGGACGTAGGGTTTTACACCGCAAGGTGGCCTGAACCTGGGTAAATTCGTGTGTGCTTTATTTGTTGCTTGCTTAAATCTCTTCCTTGGACGAGGGCGATGCGCTAGGTAGATGTGAGTGGGAGAGATCTTCATTCATGCCCCTGTGTTCGAACTTCTTGGGTTTGCGGAGCCCGTAATCCGATAGAAGGTGTTCCACACCATCAAGGGAGCTCCAACCCGTTTGAGTACGGGGATCACTGGGTATGTGTTAGCTAAATAATGACCTAAACTTATCTTTGCTAGTTCATTTATGACATATTTAGTCTAAAATGACATAATAATCTTACATAGCTGTATAGAATGCCTAAATATGCTTTAGTTAGTTATAAAATGCCATAACTACCTTGGATAGCTCAATAACGACCTAAACTAATCTTAGCTAGTTCATTCATGACATAATTAGCTCTAAAATGACATAATCACCTTAGATAGCTCTATAAAATGTCATAACTACCTTGGATAGCTCAATAACAACCTAAACTAATCTTAGCTAGTTCATTCATGACATAATTAGCTCTAAAATGACATAATCACCTTAGATAGCTCTATAAAATGCCTAAATATGCTTTAGTTAGCTAAAAATGGCATAACTACCTTGGATTGCTCAATAATGACATAATTAGCATACTTTGGTCAATAATGGCATAATAATCTTGGTTACCTCCAAAAATGACCTAAACTTAGTTTATTTTCCTCGAAAATGACATAACAACCTTACTTAGCTCCAAAATGATCTATTTACATAGCAATATCATTCTTCATGCTAGCTTGAGCACTTAACTAATATTTTGTTCCTCTCTCTCAGGCGAACCACCACAAGAAGCCTGTGTCAAATCTGTTCGACCTCTATGGCATGGCCCATAGTGCCCCCTGCAAGAAGGCCAAGGCATTCTCGGAATCTGACCTAGATAATCCAGAGAGCTTCACCAACGTCTCCTCCGACAACAAGCTCGTGAGGTACAGAGACGAGGGGAAGGCGAGGAAAGGGGGACTTTAACCCGAGCCAGGATCCTTTTGATACAGAGCTGGTCATGATATCTATGGCGGGAGGCCCCATGGCGCCATGGCCATTGGTGATGTACTGATACGTTGTCCTAGGACTCTCCCGCGGATAAAGAAGCGCCAAACTAGCTTCGATCCTGAGATAATGCCTCATGCACGGCCCGCGGAGCTCACCATGGCGGTTAGTTATACGCACTCTCTCACCTTTCCTCCATTACATTGTGTGTGCGTCCGTCGATGATTACAATGCTAACGAGGAGTGGGGTGTTGCAGGCATTGGTTGAGAAAGAGAGATTGAACACCCAGGCGCTTTTGGAGAAGGCAAAAAGGGAGGCGGCGAAGAGGGAGAGGGAGATGGAGGAGATGACGACTAAGCTATTAGAGGAGGAGAGGAACCGGAACGAGGCATCTCACCGGGCCCTATACGAGCTCCTTGTGGTACGTTTCTCATGCATATTAGCCAAATCATGCATGTAATGTTCGCATTACTAACTAATATGACTAACTTGTGATAACCAAATGTGCAGGCCATGTGCGAGAAAAACGGGCAGACCCCTCCGCCGATGCCCCAGATTGCTCCTGCAACCACGGTGAGTTTGATTTCAATGGTCGTAAGTTACTAGTATTCACATTTTCAGTTGCATCATGCTAAGGAGACATTATTGGAAACGATCTTCGGTACAGCATGCCTCCCGACAAGCATCTACCAATCCTTCTGCGTCTGGCAATGGCGGAACCCCGACCGGTCCTTCACCTCCATCTGCCACTGCCGCAGCCCCGACCGGTCCTTCACCTATGTGATAACGGTCTTTTTCTTATTATTTAACCTATTTGGTACATTTATGACATAATTTGGTCTTTTAGTCCACAAATGACATAATAATATGAAGAAAATCAAGGAAGAGGAAGAAAAGAAGGAATAGGAAGAAAAGAAGAAGAAGAAGAAGAAGAAGAAGAAGAAGAAGAAGAAGAAGAAGAGGTTCTTCTTCTTCTTCTTCTTCTTCCTTTCTTGTTCTTCTTCTTCTTATTATTTTCCTCCTCTTACTTGTTTTTATTCGTAAATGGCATAATAACCTTGCTAACCTCATAAATGTCATATACTTAGCTTGTTGTCCTCTAAAATGCCTAAATAAGCTTAGTTAGGTCAAAAATGGCATAATTAGCTAGGTTAGCTTAAAATGACCAAGTTTAACTAGGTTAGCTCCAATATGATCCATTTAACCTACGTTAGCTCCTAAATGACATAATTTAGCCTATTTAGTCCACAAATGACATAATAAGATGAAGAAAATCAAGGAAGAGGAAGAAAAGAAGGAATAGGAAGAAAAAGAAGAAGAAGAGGTTCTTCTTCTTCTTCTTCCTTTCTTATTCTTCTTCTTCTTCCTCTTCTTTTCCTCCTCTTACTTGTTTTTATTCGTAAATGGCATATTAACCTTGCTAACCTCATAAATGTCATATACGTAGCTTGTTGTCCTCTAAAATGCCTAAATAAGCTTAGTTAGGTCAAAAATGGCATAATTAGCTAGGTTAGCTTAAAAATGACCAAGTTTAACTAGGTTAGCTCCAATATGATCCATTTAACCTACGTTAGATCCTAAATGACCTATTTATCTACCTTAGCTCTAAAGTGACCCACACACTTAGCATTTTTACCTAAATTAGCCCAAAAATGTCATTTTTACCTACATTTGTTAGAAAAGAAGAAGATAAAGAATAGGAAAGGAGAGAAAGAAAGAGAAGATAAATTCTTATTCTTCTTCTTCTTTTCCCCCTCTTCCTTTTCTTCTAGCTAGTCTTCTTCTTATTATTATTATTCTAACTTTTATCTTTCCCAATTTGCAGATTTGATTTAGACCAGAAAGCTTGCATTGATGGAGTGTACTATTCTTCTGGTGCTTCCTTGTTGTTTATGAAAACTTGTTTGGATATGTATGTCTATATGGATATGTTGTCGTTGGAAACTTGTTCCTGGATATGTATGTATATATGGATATGTTGAATAGGACTTTGTTGAACTATGTTGTTGTATATGTTGGATTTGATTAAATATGTTCTTGGACATGCTATTATATGTTATTGGATATGTTGGATATGTATGTATGTATGTATATATGTGTATGAAATCCTGTCAAATTAAAGGGATTCAACTAAAAACAGGGGATATATAGCCTCTTTGCCGTCTGCTAGCAGACGGCAAAGCTCCTTGCCGTCCGCTAGCAGACGGCAAAGAGGCCATGTGGCAGCCATCTGTACAAACTGGGATGCCTATTTGGGCACTTAGCCGTCTGCCAGCAGACGGCAAAGATTCAAAGCTCTTTGTCGTCTGTTGGCAGACGGCAAAGTGCCCAAGTAGGACTAGCAAATAGGGCCAGCTATGTCATCCGTCAGCAGACGACAAAGATTCAAAGCTCTTTGCCGTCTGCTGGCAGACGGCATAGCTGGACACGTGGCATCTTCCTAGTGATGTCGGAGCTGAGCTCTTTGTCGTCTACTGGCGAACGACAAAGCATGCCATTAACCCCTAACGGCGCTCACCCCACCCCACTGCCATCCATGATCTTTGTCGTCTGCTGGTCGCAGACGGCGGACGGCAAAGCCCTTTGCCGTCCACTTCTATGAAGCAGACGGCAAAGAAGGCCTTTGCTAGCACTCGTTCAGACGGACAGTTTGCCGTCTGCTGGCGGACGGCAAAGGAATTTGCCGTCCGTCGTGCATGCCTTTGCCGTCCGCCATGGCGGACGACAAAGAAGCTGATTCCAGTAGTGTTGTGCGTTGTCTCCTACTGGATTGATACCTTGGTTCTCAAACTAAGGGAAATACTTACTTGATACGTCTCCAACGTATCTATAATTTTTTATTGTTCCATGCTATTATTTATGATGTTTTGGATGTTTAATGGGCTTTGTTATACACTTTTATATTATTTTTGGGACTAACCTACTAACCCAAAGGCCCAGTCCAGATTGTTGTTTCTTGCCTGTTTTAGGGTTTTACAGAAAAGAAATATCAAACGGAGTCCAAACGAAATGAAACATTCGGGAGAGATATTTTTGGAGCAAAATACGCACGGGAGACTTGAGAACCACGGAGTAGGGCTGACATGGCATCCATGAGGGTGGGGGCGCGCCCCCCTGCCTCGTGGGCACCCCGTCTGGCCCCCGGTGCCCTCCTTCCTCCTATATATACCTACGTACCCCAAAACTATCAGAACAACAGAGAAAACCCTAGTTCCACCGCCGCAACCTTCTGTTCTCGTGAGATCTCATCTTGGGGCCTGTTTCGAAGCTCCGCCGGAGGGGGGATCTACCACGGAGTGCTTCTACATCATCATCATCGCCTCAACATGAGTTGTGAGTATTTTACCACAGACCTTCGGGTCCATAGCTAGTATCTAGATGGCTTCTTCTCTCTCTTTGGATCTCAATACCAAGTTCTCCTCGGTCTTCGAGGAGATCTATTCGATGTAATCTCTTTTGCGGTGTGTTTGTCGAGATCCGATGAATTGTGGGTTTATGATCAAGATTATCTATGAGAAATATTTGGTTCTTTTCTGAACTCTTTATGTGTGATTATAATATCCTTGCAAGTCTCTTTGGATTATTGGTTTGGTTTGGCCTACTAGATCTATAGTTCTTGCAATGGGAGAAGTGCTTGCCTTTGGGTTCAATCTTGCGGTGTCCTTTCCCAGTTATAGTAGGGGCAGCAAGGCACGTATTGTATTGTTGCCATCGAGGATAAAAATATGGGGTTTATATCATTATATTTGAGTTTATCCCTCTACATCATGCCATCTTGCTTAAGGCGTTACTCCATTCTTATGAACTTAATACTCTAGATGCATGTTGGATAGCGGTCGATGTGTGGAGTAATAGTAGTAGATGCAGAATCGTTTCGGTCTACTTGTCTCGGACGTGATGCCTATATATAATGACCACGCCTAGATAGTCTCATAATTATTCATTTTTCTATCAATTGCTCGAGAGTAATTTGTTTACCCGCCGTAGAATATCGCTATCATGAGAGAAGCCACTAGAGAAAACTATGGCCCCCTGGTCTATTCTCAACATATCAATCTACAATCTACTTTACTTTTCCGCTTTTACTTTCTGTTCTTATATCCAGAAATACCAAAAATATCAAACTATCATCTCTATGAGATCTCACTTTCGTAAGTGACCGTAAAGGGATTGACAACCCCTTATCGCGTTGGCTGCGAAGTTCTTATTTGTTTGTGCAGGTGCGAGGGACTCGCGCGTGGTCTCTTACTGGATTGATACCTTGGTTCTCAAAAACTGAGGGAAATACTTACGCTACTGTGCTGCATCACCCTTTCCTCTTCGAGGGAATACAATGCAAGCTCGAGAAGTAGCAAGAAGAATTTCTGCCGCCGTTGCCGGGGAGGATTACGCAGAAGTCATATACCAAGTACCTATCACAAACCCTTATCCTTCACATTACATTTATTTGCCTCTTGTTTTCCTCTCCCCTACTTCACCCTTGTCATTTTATTTGCCCTTCTTCTGCCGTGTGTTTATTTTTCGCTTGCCCTCATGTCTGAGATGGGGGAAGATTTTATCGAGAAGGGTAGTAATGTTGAGGGCAACATCCATGTTGACCCTCCGGATGAAACTACCACTTTACATATTAAGAAGTTCCGGGTAGGTAGTGGTAATATTATTGGAAAAGGATTTCTTCAAGACTTCTTTACTTGTGTCGGTGCTTTGCCCACTATGGGTGGCTCTATTCTTCATAGAACTAGTAGCCTTGTGGATGCCATATCTATGCTTGTAGTTGAAATTGAAAGGCAATTTATCCATATGCATCCCTGTATTCAGAGAATCTTTCTGGAATTTTCCAACAATGAGCACTCTTCTGTTAAGCATGCAGCTACTATCTTTTTGGCTCATGAATTTAGATTTATCATGAAAGAGGCCAAAGAAATCTTTGCTCATTATGGGGTAGATGCTGGCCGACCTCCCATAGAGGTTATCTTATTTAATCAAGAAGACATAATGCGGTTACGATCTCCTGATCATGTTGCTTTTAATGAAAACCTTAGAAAAAGGTTCCTACCGATGTCTTGGTTGATAGAATTTCTGAGTTGAATGATGATTTTGCTATTCAAAACAATGGGTTAGGCTTCTCCCTTGAGCGAAGGCTCGTGACCTTCTGCCAAAAGAATGCATATAATGATGAATTGGTTGTTCACTATAAAGGGCCAAAAGAGGAACCTATTCCTTGTGAGCTTGATATGGGGGACTTTTGTCCCATTAAATTTAGCCCTTTTGATTACTTTTGCTTGCCACAAAGGAAACTTGCTGCTGAACGTAGGGAATATGTGATAAGTTTTCGTGATATATCGTATCATTGTGGCATTCCATAGATCTATCCATGTATCGTGCCTAGCTAGGGGCGTAAAACGATAGCGCTTGTTGGGAGGCAACCCAATTTTTTATTTTTTATTTTTACTTCTGGTTAGGAATAGATATTGCATCTAGCTTCTGTTTAGATGTGGTTTTGTGTTTTAATTAGTGTTTGTGCCAAGTATAACCTTTGGGAAGCCTTGTGTGAAGTTTATATGATCATGCTGTGAAAAACAGAATTTTTAGCGCTCGCTAGAATGGTCGCCAGATTTTACTAGAGCGTGATATTTAGTTAATTCTTTTTGAAGATGATTAATAGACAAATTCCTCACGTTTACCAATTTATTTCAAAAAAATTAGAGTTACAAAAGTATGCGAAAACTGCATATTACAACAGACTGTTCTGTTTTTGAAAGATTCTGTTTTTCGTGTGTTGTTTGCTTATTACAATGCATCTATGAGTGATATTGGGAAGTATGAATCATAGAGAAGTTGGAATACTGTAGGTTTAACAACAATATAAACAAAGAATGAATTCATTGCAGTACCTTTGAGTAGTGGTTTGCTTTCTTATACTAACGGAGCTCACGAGATTTTTGTCTAAGTTTTGTGTTGTGAAGTTTTGAAGTTTTGAGTATTGCTTTGATGGACTATGGAACACAGAGTAGCAAGATCCTAAGCTTGGGGATGCCCAAGGCACCCCAAGGTAAAATTCAAGGACAACCAAAAGCCTAAGCTTGGGGATGCCTCGGGAAGGCATCCCCTCTTTCGTCTTCATCCATCGGTAACTATACTCGGAGCTATATTTTTATTCACCACATGATATGTGTTTTACTTGGAGCGTCATGTATCATTTGAGTATTTTCTTGTTAGTTTGCCACAATTATCCTTGCTGGAGACACCTATTTGAGAGAGTTAAATATGGCCTAGGAATTGATAGAACACTCTATGTGCTTCGCTTATATCTTTTTGAGTTGAATAGTTTTTGCTCTAGTGCTTCACTTATATCTTTTAGAGCACGGTGGTTATTATATTTTGTAGAAACTGTTGATCTATCATGCTTCACGTATATCATGGTAATGTGCTTTGGCTATATAACTAGCCTTCACATGATCGAAATCCAATATCAATGTAGTAAAAACTTTCACACTAAGTGCATTGAATATGATGAGAAGTTGGATGCTTGATAATTGTTTTGAGATATGAGGATAGTGATATTAGAGTCATGCTAGTGGAGTTATTATGAAATTGACAAATGCTTGTGTTAAGGTTAGTGATTCCCGTAGCATGCACGTATGGTGAACCGCTATGTGACGAAGTTAGAGCATGAGGTATTTGTAAAGTGTCAACCTTTGTGTGGAGGTCAGGGCGCGCGATGGTTAACTCCTACCAACCTTCCCCCTAGGAGCATGCATTGATTGCTTTGTTTTGATGACTCGTAGATTTTTGCAATAAGTATATGAGTTCTTATGACTAATGTTGAGTCCATGGATTATACGCACTCTCACCCTTCCACCATTGCTAGCCTCTCTTGTACCGCGCAACCTTCGCAGGTACCATACACCCACTATATATCCTTCCTCAAAACAGCCACCATATATTTTCTTCAAAACAGCCACCATACCTACCTATCATGGCATTTCTGTAGCCATTCCGAGATATATTGGCATGCAACTTTCCACCGTTCCGTTCATATGACACGCTTCATATTGTCATATTGCCATGCATGATCATGTAGTTGACATCGTATTTGTGGCAAAGCCACCATGCATAATTTTTCATACATGTCACTTTTAATTCATTGCACATCTCGATACACCGCCGGAGGCATTCATATAGGTCATACTTTGTTCTAGTATCGAGTTGTAATATCGAGTTGTAATTCAATGAAAGTGTGATGATCATCATTATTAGAGCATTCTCCCATGTGAGGAAAGGCTAAATCAAGAAAGCCCCTCCAAAAAAAGAAAAAAAAATAAATAAAAGAAAGGCCAAAGAAAAAAAAGGCCCAAAAATAGAAAATAAAAAGGAAAGAAAAAGGGACAATTGCTACTATCTTTTTCCACACTTGTGCTTCAAAGTAGCACCATGTTCTTCATGATAGAGAGTCTCATGTTTAGTCACTTTCATTTACTAGTGGGAATTTTCATTATAAAACTTGGCTTGTATATTCCAACGATGGGCTTCCTCAAATGCCCTAGGTCTTCGTGAGCAAGCAAGTTGGATGCACACCCACTCGTTTCTTTTGTTGAGCTTTCATACATATTTAGCTCTAGTGCATCCGTTGCATGGCAATCCCTAGTCACTCGCATTGATATCTATTGATGGGCATCTCCATAGCCCGTTGATACGCCTAGTTGATGTGAGACTATCTCCCTCCTTTTTGTCTTCTCCACAACCACTACTCTATTCCACATAGTGCTATGTCCATGGCTCACGCTCATGTATTGCGTGAAAGTTGAAAGGTTTGAAAGAATAGAGTATGAAAACAAGTGCTTGGCTGAAATCGGGATTGTGCATGATATGAATATTTTGTGTGATGAAGAGGGAGCATAGCCAGACTATATGATTTTGTAGGGATAACTTTCTTTAGCCATGGTATTTTGAGAAGACATGATTGCTTTGTTAGTATGCTTGAAGTATTATTATTTCTTATGTCAATATAGACGTTTGTCTTGAATCTTTCAGATCTGAACATTCATGCAACAATTAAGAGAATTACATTGAAAAACTATGTTGGTTAGCATTCCACATCAAAAAATCTGTTTTTATCATTTACCTACTCGAGGACGAGCAGGAATTAAGCTTGGGGATGCTTGATACATCTCCAACGTATCTATAATTTTTTATTGTTCCATGCTATTATTTATGATGTTTTGGATGTTTAATGGGATTTGTTATACACTGTTATATTATTTTTGGGACTAACCTACTAACCCAAAGGCCCAGTCTAGATTGATGTTTTTGCCTGTTTTAGGGTTTTACAGAAAAGGAATATCAAAGGGAGTCCAAACGGAATGAAACCTTCGGGAGAGATATTTTTGGAGCAAAATACGCACGGGATACTTGAGAACCACGGAGTAGGGCTGACGTGGCGTCCACGAGGGTGGGGCGCCCCCCCCCCCTATAGGGCACGCCCCCTGCCTCGTGGGCACCCCGTCTGGCCCCCAGTGCCCTCCTTCCTCCTATATATACCTACGTACCCCGAAACTATCAGAACAACAGAGAAAACCCTAGTTCCACCGCCGCAACCTTCTGTTCCGGTGAGATCCCATCTTGGGGCATGTTCCGGAGCTCCGTCAGAGGGGGGATCTACCATGGAGTGCTTCTACATCATCATCATCGCCTCACCATGAGTTGTGAGTAGTTTACCACAGACCTTCGGGTCCATAGCTAGTATCTAGATGGCTTCTTCTCTCTCTTTGGATCTCAATACCAAGTTCTCCTCGGTCTTCGCGGAGATCTATTCGATGAATCTCTTTTTGCGGTGTATTTGTCGAGATCCGATGAATTGTGGGTTTATGATCAAGATTATCTATGAGAAATATTTGGTTCTTTTCTGAACTCTTTATGTGTGATTATAATATCCTTGCAAGTCTCTTTGAATTATTGGTTTGGTTTGGCCTACTAGATCTATAGTTCTTGCAATGGGAGAAGTGCTTGGCTTTGGGTTCAATCTTGCGGTGTCCTTTCTCTGTGACAGTAGGGGCAGCAAGGCACGTATTGTATTGTTGCCATCGAGGATAAAAAGATGGGGTTTATATCATTATGTTTGAGTTTATCCCTCTACATCATGTCATCTTGCTTAAGCCGTTACTCCGTTCTTATGAACTTAATATTCTAGATGCATGCTGGATAGCGGTCGATGTGTGGAGTAATAGTAGTAGATGCAGAATCGTTTCGGTCTACTTGTCTCGGACGTGATGCCTATATATAATGATCATGCCTAGATAGTCTCATAATTATTCGCTTTTCTATCAATTGCTCGACAGTAATTTGTTTACCCGTCGTAGAATATCGCTATCATGAGAGAAGCCACTAGAGAAAACTATGGCCCCGGGGTCTATTCTCAACATATCAATCTACAATATACTTTACTTTTCCGCTTTTACTTTCTGTTCTTATATCCAATAATACCAAAAATATCAAACTATCATCTCTATCAGATCTCACTTTCGTAAGTGACCGTAAAGGGATTGACAACCCCTTATCGCATTGGCTGTGAAGTTCTTATTTGTTTGTGCAGGTGCGAGGGACTCGCGCGTGGTCTCCTACTGGATTGATACCTTGGTTCTCAAAAACCGAGGGAAATACTTACGCTACTATGCTGCATCACCCTTTCCTCTTCGAGGGAATACAACGCAAGCTCGAGAAGTAGCATTACTCTACTTTGTTGCATCACCATTTCCTCTTCAAGGGAAAAAACAACGCAATCTCAAGAGGTAGAAGGAAGAATTTATGGCACCGTTGCCGGAGAGAGCTACGCCAAGTCAAGATTTATCTTTTGTCAACTCGCCAATCACTGGTGCCGTTGAGATCTACATCAAGTCAAGATATACCAAGTAACCTTCACAAAACTATAATCTCTTGCATTTACATTATTTGCCATTCGCCTCTCGTTTTGCTCTCCCCCACTTCTAAAATGATTTTCGAAAATATTTGCCTTTTCTTCACCCTTCTTTTTTCTTCGTCTTCTTCTGTTGCTTCTTGTTTGTTCTTTTGTTAGATCGCTTACCTCGTTTTCATGGTTAGCACCACTATCCCTCCTTTGTCTTCAGACTTTGAAGTTCTTCACTTCAAGCAGAAACAAGGAGAAAATTTAAAGGATGCTTGGTACTGTATGATAGAGTCGTATCACATCTGCACTACGAAGGAGGATATTAAGATTCTACTTCACAATTTTTACATTGGTTTAAACATGCCCCATAGGCAACTTCTGGATTTTTCTACTAAAGGAAATTTTATACACATCGATGCCAACACTGCATTTGAGATAATAGAAGGTATGGTAGGAATACCACCTCCACCAGAGGCATTCGATAGTACCCAAGAAAAAACACAAGTCTTGGAAAAGTTATGTGAAGTACATAAAAAATGGTTGATTTACAAAAATCTATTGAACCTCTCAAAAATGTCGGTGAAAACCTTCACCGCATGAATACATTGATCACTCTTTGCAACAAACGGTTGGATGCTTTGGACATCAAAATTTCTGGAGATGATGGGAAGCGCAAGGAACCTCTCGGATTTGAGCATAACCTTACAAAAAAGGGTAAGACCAAAGATGATAGTACCTAGATCTATTCGTGTTTTATGCCTAGCTAAGGGCGTTAAAAAATAGCGCTTGTTGGGAGGCAAACGATTTTATTTTTGCTTTTTTACTTTTTGGTTCGGTTTTTCAATTTTCACACATTATTACTTCTGTAGTAATTATGTTTTGGTGTTTTAATTAGTGTTTGAGCCAAGTAAGACCTTTGGGATGGCTTATGGTGATCGCTGATTTGTTTCTGCTAAAAAACAAAAACTTTTGCGCCTAGTGCAGAAAATTCAATAATTCGCTGGAACGTGAAAACCTTCTGAAATTTTTACACCAAATTGATATACAAATTCTCCGCATCTTCCTAATTTTTTTGAATTTTTAGAGTTACAGAAGTATGCGAAGTTTTCAGATTGCTATAGACTGTTCTGTTTTTGACAGATTCTATTTTCTATGTGTTATTTGCTTATTTTGCTGAATATATGGCTAGTATCGGGGGGTATGAACCATGGATAAGTTCGAATACAGTAGATATAACACCAATATAATATAAGAATAAGATCACAACAGTACCTTGAGTGGTTATTTTCTTTGTTTTACTAACGGAGCTCACGAGTTTTTGGTTGAGTTTTGTGTTGTGAAGTTTTCAGGTTTTGGGTAAAGATTTGATGGACTATGTAATAAGGAGTGGCAAGAGCCTAAGCTTGGGGATGCCCAAGGCACCCCAAGGTAAAATTAAAGGACTACCAAGAGGCTAAGCTTGGGGATGCCCCGGGAAGGCATCCCCTCTTTCGTCTTTGTCTATCGGTAACTTTACTTGAGGCTATATTTTTATTCACCACGTGATATGTGTTTTGCTTGGAGCGTCTTGTATGATATGAGTATTTTCTTTTTAGTTTGCCACAATCATCCTTTCTGTACACACCTTTTGAGATAATACTCTATGTGCTTCACTTATATCTTTTGAGCTAGGCAATTTTGCTCTACTGCTTCACTTATATCTTTTTAGAGCATGGCGGTGGTTTTATTTTATAGAAATTGTTAAACTCTCTTGATCCACTTATATTATTTTGAGAGTCTTTAAAACAGCATGGTAATTTGCTTGGGTTATGAATTTAGTCCTAATATGATAGGCATCGAAAGGAGATATAATAAAAACTTTCATATAAAGAGCATTGAATATTATGAAAAGTTTGATTCCTTATAATTGTTTTGAGATGTTGAGATGGTAATATTAGAGTCATGCTAGTGGTAGTTTGTGAGGTTAAATAAATAATTTTTTAAGGTTTGTGATTCCCGTAGCAACCAAATTGGCACGCATTGTATCCTGATTGTTTTATCTTTGAGTGAAGGTCGGGGGCGCACGATGGTTAACTCCTACCAACCCCCCCCCCCCTAGGGGCATGCGTCATAGTGTTTTGCTTTGAGGGCTAAGTAGATTTTTTTGCAATAAGTATGTGAGTTCTTTATGACTAATGTTGAGTCCACGGATTATACGCACTCTCACCCTTCCACCTTGCTAGCCACTCTAGTATCGCGCAATTCTCGCCGGTGCATCAAACCACCTTACACCCTTCCTCAAAACAGCCACCATACCTACCTATTATGGCATTTCCATAGCCATTCCGAGATATATTGCCATGTAACTCCACCGTTCCATTTGTTATGACACATCATCATTTTCATATTGCTTTGCATGATCATGTAGTTGACATAGTATTTGTGGCAAGGCCAGCGTTCATATTTTTCATACATGTCACTCTAGATCATTGCACATCCCGGTACACCGCCGGAGGCATTCATATAGAGTCATACTTTGTTCTAGTATTGAGTTGTAATATCGAGTTGTAAGTAAATAAAAGTGTGATGGTCATCATTATTAGAACATTGTCCCATGTGAGATTATAAATAAAAGAGGCCAATGAAGCCCAAATAAATAAAAGAGGCCAAAGAAGCCTACAAAAAAGAGGCCAAAGAGCCCAAAAGAAAAAATGAGAGAAAAAGAGAGAAGGGACAATGTTACTATCTTTTTCCACACTTTTGCTTCAGAATAGCACCATGTTCTTCATGATAGAGAGTCTCCTATGTTGTCACTTTCATATACTAGTGGGAATTTTTCATTATAGAAATTGGCTTGTATATTCCAACGATGGGCTTCCTCAAATGCCCTAGGTCTTCATGAGCAAGCAAGCTGATGCACACCCACTAGTTTTCTTTTGAGCTTTCATACACTTATAGTTCTAGTGCATCCGTTACATGGCAATCCCTACTGACTCACATTGATATCGATTGATGGACATCTCCATAGTCCATTGATTTGCCTAGTTGATGTGAGACTTTCTCCCACCTTTTGCCTATCACCATCTTCTATTCCACCCATAGTGCTACGTCCATGGCTCGCGCTCATATATTTTCTGAAGAGTTAAAAAGGCTTGAAAAGTAGAGTATGAAAGCAATTGCTTGGCTGACACCGGGATGGGATGAGGGGTATCTTGTGCTAAGAAAAGCGAGCATAATGACTATATGATTTGTAGGGATACCATGATTTAGCCATGTTATTTTTGAAGCTTCGTAGATTACTTTTGGTATGCTCGAAGTATTACTGTTTTGATACTGATAAACTTTTATTTTAAGTCTTATGGATCTAAACATACATGCCACAATAAAGAAGAATTGCATTGATATATATGTTGGGTAGCATTCCACATCAAAACTTCTATTTTTATTATTTACATACTCGAGGACGAACATGAATTAAGGTCGGGGATGCTAGATATGTCTCCAATGTATCCATAATTTTGATCATTCCATGCTATTATATTATCTGTTTTGGATGTTTTATATGCATTATTATGCTATTTTATATTATTTTTGGGACTAACCTATTAACCTAGAGCCCAGTGCTAGTTTCTGTTCTTTTCTTGTTTTTGAGTTACGCAGAAAAGGAATATCAAACGGAGTCCAAACGGAACAAAACTTTATGGTGATTTTTCTTGGACCAGAAGACATCCAGAGAACTTGGAGTGCACGTCAAGGAAGCGACGAGGCGGCCACAAGGACGGATGGCGCGCCCCCTGATACATCTCCGTCGTATCTATAATTTTTGATTGTTCCATGCCAATATACTACAACTTTCATATACTTTTGGCAACTTTTTATAATATTTTTTTGGGACTAACATATTGATCCAGTGCCCAGTGCCAGTTCCTGTTTGTTGCATGTTTTTTGTTTCGCGGAATATCCATATCAAACGGAGTCCAAACGGAATAAAAACGGACGGAGAATTTTTTTGGACTATACGTGAATTTTGGGGAGCGGAACCAACATCAGACGATGCCCGAGTGGGCCACGAGGCAGGAGGCGCGCCCTGGGCAGGGGTACACGCCCTGGGTCCTCGTGTCCACACCGTAAGACGGTTGATGCCCTTCTTTCGCAGCAAGAAAGCTAATATCCGGATAAAAATCGTGTCAAAAAATCAGCCCAATCGGAGTTACGGATCTCCGGGAATTTAAGAAACGGTGAAGGGCCAGAATCTGGAAACGCAGAAACAGAGAGAGACAGAGAGACAGATCCAATCTCGGAAGGGCTCTTGCCCCTCACACGCCATGGAGACCATGGACCAGAGGGGAAACCCTTCTCCCATATAGGGAGAAGGTCAAGGAAGAAGAAGAAGGAGGGGGGCTCTCTGTGCCATCATCGTGTGACGGCGATCTACACCAACACCTCCGTCATCTTCACCAACATCTCCATCACCTTCGCCCATCTATCTACAGCGGTCCACTCTCCCGCAACCCGCTGTACCCTCTACTTGAACATGGTGCTTTATGCTTCATATTATTATCCAATGATGTGTTGCCATCCTATGATGACTGAGTAGATTATCGTTATCCTATCGGTGATTGGTGAATTGCTATGATTGATTTAAATTGCTTGTGGTTATGTTGTTGTGCTTTGGTGCCCATCATATGAGCGCGTGCATGGATCACACTATAGGGTTAGTTGTATGTTGATAGGACTACGTATTGGAGGGCAAGAGTGACAGAAGCTTCAACCTAGTGTAGAAATTGATGCATACGGGATTGAAGGGGGGCCAATATATCGTAATGCTATGGTTGGGTTTTACCTTAATGAACGTTAGTAGTTGCGGATGCTTGCTAATAGTTCCAATCATAAGTGCATAGAATTCCAAGTAAGGGATGACATGCTAGCAGTGGCCTCTCCCACATAAAACTTGTTGTCGGTCTAGTAACGTAGTCAATTTCTTAGGGGCAATTTCGCAACTCCTACCACCACTTTTGCACACTCGCTAAAACTAATTTAGTTATGTCTTTATCTTAACAACCCCTAGTCTTTATTTACGTGTTCTTTATATTCTTGAAAACCTATCCAAAAAACTACAAAGTACTTCTAGTTTCATACTTGTTCTAGGTAAAGTAAACGTCAAGCGTGCGTAGAGTTGTATCGGTGGTCGATAGAACTTGAGGGAATATTTGTTCTGCCTTTAGCTCCTCGTTGGGTTCGACACTCTTACTTATCGAAAGAGGCTACAACTAATCCCCTACACTTGTGGGTTATCAAGACCTTTTTCTGGCGCCATTACCGGGGAGCAATAGCGTGGGGTGAATATTCTCGTGTGTGCTTGTTTGCTTTATCACTAAGTAGATTTTATTTGTTGTTCTAAGTTGTTCTCTACCTTTAGTTATGGATATGGAACACAAAATACCAAAAAACTTAGGTGTACTTGCTACTCATGGAGATGGGGAACCTCCTAAAACCCTCGATGCAAATTATGTGAAAGATATTATGTACTACTTTTATAATCCTGAGAAAACCCCATTCAACTATGTAATGGGAGTAACGTTGGATCAACGTGAATACTTTAGGGATTATCGCTTGACACAAAAAGGGAAACTGTTATGGGATCAAATTCATTTGTTGCATTGGTATGCTCGGCAACTATGCTTGAGATATGAATATACTTGTTGCTCTAGGATGAAGGCTCCACACCTTCCCTTTTCATGCAAATTTAATGATAATGAAACCTTAGCTTCTTATGCTAATGGTATATATGATTATTATGATGTGGAACAAATAGAAGAATTCATTGCTTTTAAGGGTGCTTATGAAATTGAATCTCTGTTTAAAAAGAATGATGCTTTTGATGATGATGTTTCTAGGCCCGAAAATCTTGCTATATTGAAATATTGTTATTTGAATTATGAATATAACTCCAATATTGATGCGTTTATTGAGAAGGTCTCCACTGTCCAAGAAGAGACTAATATTTTGCAGGAGTCCATGGAAGAAAAAATTAATGACATTGTGAGCTCATTGGATGAAAAAGATGAGGAGGAGAGCGAAGAACAAAAGGAGGAAGAGCGGATTAGCTACCCATGCCCACCTTCTAATGAGAGTAACTCTTCAACGCATACATTGTTTAATTTCCCTTCGTGCTTACCGAAGGATGAATGCTATGATGATTGCTATGATCCCGTTGATTCTTTTGAAATATCCCTTTTTGATTATGCTTGTTATGCTTGTGGCTAAGATGCCAATATGAATTATGCTTATGGAGATGAACTTGCTATATGTCGGGGAAACTGATCGCCCACGAACACCTATGGGACCGGAGCCCCTTCTCGGTAAGGCAAGGGAGCGGAGGGTGCACGAAGAGCGGATCGAGGCGAACACGCGAGCAGTTTACCCAGGTTCGGGCCGCACGGATGCGTAAAACTCTACTCCTGCCTTGGTTTGTATTGCGTTCTTGGCTCGGGAGCGAGAAGAGCTATAGTACTTATCGCTAGCAACACCGAGCGTGAGAGTGATCGAAGATCGGAACCTCCTCTACGTTGCGCATGGGCCTCCTTTTATAGATCAAAGGGGTCACCGACAGGTGGCAACGTAGGTAGTTGGAACAGTGTATGCATAGTGCTTTATACCTAACCCTGACGGCAGGGGACAAGGGCATTAAATGCCCGTCGCCGTCGCCCCAAACAGTGCAAAAAGCGTCTGTCAGGGTGTCTCCGTCCGCCACGAAGGTGGCCTCGTCATCGCAGCTTGCCACCGTGTACCCCAGGCTTCATAGCCTTCCGCCACGCGTGCCTGGAAGGGCCCCAGGGCGACGCGTGGGCGGATGAGCTGGAGCGCGGGTACTTAGTGGAAGCTTGCCACGGCGAGCGCCTTGCCGCGGTCGCCATCGTGTCGCGCCTGGGAGCTTATCGCTCCTCGGGCCTTGCCGGGACGCGTGGCGCGTCGCGGCAAGTCTCTTGAAATGCCGTGTTTGGCCTTCCCGGCAAGCTCCTCTTGCCAGGGTCTTGTACCAAAGAGGCGGTCTTGAGCCTTGAATGGCCTTCCCGGCAAGCTCCTCTTGCCGGGGCCTTGTTTCTTTAACTTGAATACTTTGTTCTTGAATGGCTCCAAAGGAACCACAGCGGGCCTTGGCGGACGCGCGGCAAGCCCTGCCACGGGACGCTACTACTGCCCGTGCACAAGTTCGGGATACTAAGGTACCCCTACTTTAGTACACCGACAGGAGCCCCCGGGCCTGGGCTACACACGGTGCCGAGCACTGTTGGGCCAGGCCCAAAACAGTGCACGGGCACACGCGGCCCACGGTCGCGCCGTATCCCACAACGTATCCACCGCGCCCCTCCCTAACGGCACGCGTCGATTGCGGCATCGTGGGAGAGATCGTGGCATGTTTCTTTAATAGGGAAATGCGGAACGCCCCCCTCTCCCCCCTTAAAAGCAGGGGAAAACAGGGGCAGTTCCTCCCATTCGTCCGCTGCTTCTTCATCCTCCAGAAACCCCCGCTGCTCCCCTCCTCCCCGAAGGTTGAAAGAGAGCCGCGCTCCGCCCTTCCTCCGCCACCGCCAGTATCCCCAGCGCAGTCGACTTCCCTCGTCGTCCCCGCCATGGCCCCGAAGGGCGACAAGGCGAAGGCCGCGAAGACCGCCAAGGCGCTGAAGCTAGCAGCAATGCGGAAGAAGATGGCGGTCTTCCCGCCGAGGCTCAGCGCGGAGGAGCTGAAGGACTCCTTCTACCTCTTCTGGTCGAGGGAGACAAAGGCGCATCCGCGCACCAAGGTACTCCCCGCCGTGGCCTGCGATATGTTTCCGGGAGGCTACGCCTTTTTTGCTCTGTTCTTCTACTACGGGCTCTGCCCGCCCTACTCGGAGTTCTTCTGTGTATCATGAATACCTACGGGTTTCATCTCCTTGATTTCACCCAAACGCTGTCTTGACCATGGCCGTTTTTGCACATCTGTGTGAAAACTTTGTTGGAGTCTACCCCAATGTAGCTCTCTTCCGCCACTACTTCACGCCCCGAGTCGAGTCTGGGTCTCCTCTGTCCGGCGGAATTTCTTGGATCTTCAGGCTCCATAAGAAAGAGTCTTACTTGACTGGGGAGCTCCGCGGCAAGTGGGAAGAATGGAGGGCCAACTGGTGCTGGATCATGGAGGACGACCCCCAGCAGTTCACTTCCCGGCGCCAAGTTGCAATAGTGCGCGGCAATGGCTGGAGTGACCTGGCCCCTGAGGACGACAAGCTGAAGATAGCCACCACTAGGATTCTTCGCCTCCGGCAAGCCGAGCTCACTGTAGGTGCCATCTGGGCGGACTTTCTTCGCCGCCGCATCGCTCCCTTGCAGGAGAGAAAAAGGCCTGCTTGGGAGTTTGATAACGCTGCAGACATCATGAGGCTGTGCCCGGGCCTCAACTATTATTTCACGGTCTTGGAGCTCAACGCAATGCTCGAAGCGCTATTCAAGTACGACCCCAAGCATCCGGAGTGGTTTGCGTTGCCGCGGGGCGTAGTTCCGTTGTGCAACAACGCGTCGCTCAGTGCCATTCGCGCGGTGATGCCGTGGTGTGACTCCCACGGAACCGACCCCACTTGGCGGGAACCTTCCGACGAGGCTGTGCAAACATTCTTCGACAACCTGGTGGAGCTGCCAGTCAAGCCCGACGAGAAGAGGGGCCTCACCCGTGACACCACCGATGAGGAGATGGCGTATATTGCCACCAGGTTGGAGGAGGCAGCTGCAGCCAGGGCTGCGGGTGAGTTTGGATATACTGTGGAGGAGGCGGACGTAGCGGAGGCGGTAAGTTTGGCCGAGGAGGAAGAGTTCCTCAAAGTGGGAAAGCTTGTCGGGCGACCTGCCGGGACAAGCGAGGCCGCCGAGCAAGGTACAGAGTCGAGCGGGCCCGCCGAGCAGGGCGTCGGATCAAGCGATCCTGCCGAAGACTCAGGCGGGTCGCTAAATCTCGACTCTTCTTCTTCGTCCTCGAGGAGATCACCACCACCACCAAGTCCTCCAGTTGCGCCAAAAAGGCGCATCCGCAAGGCCGCAGGCGTGACCGGGCGGCAGACGAGCCGGCAGCCGCAGCGCCGCCCGACACGCGCCACCACGACGAGCAAGGCCGCCAAGGGAGTGTCTCGTGCCTCAGCGCCAACAGGAGGGGGATCTTCCCGGACTGGCGCCCCCGTGCCCACCGCCCCTCGAGCTTCGGCGGCAACCGGAGCGGGGTCTTCTCAGACCACCGTCCCGGCCCCCGCCAAGCGGCCAAGGGAAAAGACTCCTCCAGCTCCTCGCGCCGGGATGCGCGAGCCGGATTTCGACTTTTCGGCGCTCAGCTCCGACGACGAGGAGGAGGAAGAGTAAGTTTTCGTGATTCTTGTTTCTCGTTAGGTCTTTGATTGATCCTTTGTCTTGTAGCTTCTTTGCCTGATTTTGATCTTGTTTTTCTTCCAGGACCTTGGCCCAGAGGGCGGCGAAGTGGGCCAAGATCCCAATAATCGTCGTTGAGGACGAGCCCGCCGCCGCAACAGGGGGTGCGCCTGCGCCGAGCTTGCCGGATCAGGCAGCTGCTCCCCAGAGCAGCCCCCAGCGCAGCCCTCAACGTAAGTCTTCTGTTCACTCTCCGCTCATTGGGCGCGCGCGCGCGGGCTTCTTATCCTTGTTAACATTTTGTTTGTTTGTTGACTTGTGCAGAAGCAGAGCAGCAGCCTCTGGAGCGCCAAGAGATTGCTCCCGACGAGCCACATGTCTCGACCTCTCCGCCAAGGAGGAGCTCCCCGGCGAGGGAGAATACTCCGCCAAGGGCGAGTACCCCGCCGAGGGCGAGTACCCCGCCAAGGGAAGGCACTCCGCCAAGGGAAGGCGCCAGCGGCCCTCCGCCGGCGGGAGCTACCACCACGCCGCCGAGGGAGAACTCCCCGGCAAGGAACCCCATCGAAGAGGAGGCCCGCGCAGGTAAACTCCTGAACTTTTCTTTTTTCTGAATTTCTCTTTTTAGATATTTGCTTGACCATTATTTTCTTCTTTCTTCTTTTCTTGGCTTCAGATCCGTCCGTAGCCGAGCCCATGGAGACGGAAGTCGCCGTCGAGGAGGACGCGCGCGGCGACACCGGTGACGCTGCAGCCACTGAAGGGGCGGTCGGTGCTGACGAGCCCCCCGTCGAAGAGGCAGCCAAGGCCGCCGGCGCGGCAGCCGAGAAGGGTACCGGCAGTCGCACTGACGGCCCTGAGGCCGTAGGAGCGTCAGACGCTGCGCCGACTGCCGACCCCACCGCTGCCGCGGCCGAAACAGGCGCCTACCTTGAGGCCGGCAATGGAGTCTTCATCCAGCTCCCGTGGGCGTCCACGTCAAGGGCGCCCGCGGAGGGAGAGGTCTTCGACGGGGAGGTCCTCGCCTCCGCCGGGCTGAAGTTCGTCGACGCGCCCGGCAGCAGTAGCGAGCCCGAGGAGGAGCGGCTTCAGCGGAGGCTTCTGGCCCTGTACCGCGCCAGGCAGGCCAAGTTGGAGTCCCGAGAGGCTCTGGCCGCCAAGGCGGGTACTGACTTGGAGAAGCACGCTGAAGAGCTCCGGGCCGCCAACCAAGCAGCCCTCCGATCCTTGGCGGAGGAGCGGGAGGAGCTCGCCGAGGCGCATCAGGCGTTTATTCTTGAGAAGGCCGAAGCAGAGGAGCAGCAACGGCTCGCCGCCGAGGAGTTGTCCCAGCGGGAAGGTGAACTAACGCAGCGGAAGGTCGACCTCGACAGCCACGAGGACGACCTTGCCGCGCGCGAACAGTCTCTTGGCGGAGCTCTGCAGGAAGCGAAGGACACCGCTGCAGCTGCTGAGACCGCCAAGAGAGACTTGGAGGCGAGGGTGGCGCAACTGGAGGTCCACTTGAAAATGAGCGAAGAGAAGGTTGCCGCACTTGCGTTGGAGAGGGAGAGGGACGCCCACAGCCACTCCGAGCTGCAGGTCCGCCTCTGCGACAAGGGCAAGGAGCTTGCCGTCGCCAAGGACTCCATCGCCGATCTAGAGTTGAAGCTTTCCACCCTCACCGCATCACTTGACGGCGCCAGAGAGCGGGAGACGAAGCTGAAAGAGGATCTCAGGGGCGAGAGGGCCCTATTGGAGAGTGCCGCTATCTCCCAAAACAACTTCAGGCAAACCGTGGAGCTCTGGACAGAGGGTCTTGTCCTTGCCGCCACCAACATTGACAAGGAGCTGGAACTGCTGGGGGCGGAGTATCTCGGGTACTCCACCGACGAGAATCTCCACCCCAGCGCCAAGCTTACCTTGTTCCTCCAGGGCGTGGGGACGGCCCTCCAGCAGCTCCGGGAAAAGATTCCCACGCAGCTGGCGAACGAGGCGCGCAGGCTCTGCACGGGCGTCTTGGAGAAGGTGCTGATGAAGATAGTCTTCCGCAACCCAGGACTCAATCTCAATAACGTCCTCAGGACCTTGCCGCCCGACGCCGACCAGAGACGCTCAAGGCCCTTGTCGCACCTATCGTGGCCAAGGTGGGCAAGATCAAGAGAGTCGAGGGCGACCGCGCGGATTAGGCCATTTTCCTTTCTGCTTCCTTTGTCACTGCCAACCATGTTACGAACAATAGTCTATTAGAGCAGCGACAAGTCATTTTGTAACATACTTTATTTTGGGTAGTTAATGCAATGTTATTTCCTTTACTTGACTTCTTCGCTTTGTATGCATTTACCCTACGCTTTTAGGGAACTTGCCGGCGAAGGGACGCCTACCGCGAGCGCTGAGTGCGGAACTTCAGCAGCCTGCTGGCAGTGTCGTTGCCGACAAGAAACCTCGTCGCAGCTAGTCGCAGCACACTTAGGTTGTTGAGCGAACTCGAAAACGAAGTAAGGGCGCGACACTTGTCGCAGCACGCTTAAGCCGTTGAGCGTGCTCGAAACAAAGTAAGGGCGCGGCTAGCCACGAGCTGGTTCCTCCGCGCACAGGTTTTCCATACAAAGTGCGGTCGTTCAAGGAAGATAACTTTAAAATTAAAAATTTCATTGCTCAAACTTTGGCGACTTAGCTTTTGTGTCGTCTGCTTCTCGGCAAAGGCAAGGCTTTCTTGAACGGCACTTGGTCCATACCACTGTTTCCTTCCCCCCCCCC
>LR738712.1:190134526-190193784 GCA_902687465.1 Secale cereale | reverse complement strand
CCCCCCCCCCCCGGCAAACTTGTGCGCGAGGAAAACTTCTTCTGCTTGAGAGAAAATAAAAAGGGAGGAAACATAGACATGGAGCTTTGCGGCTCGTTATTGCTTACCGGGGATGCGTGCTGCACAAAGTGTCAAATAGTACATGCAAGAAAGATGAAAAGGCATGAAATGACAAGTTGTGCGAGGCATATAAGTTTTACTGATGCACGGGGTCTGCACCCGGCTTTGTACAAAGGTTTACATGCAACAGCAGCAAGACTTGTACAAAAGGTGGTTGCCGGAGCGGATCACGGCAATCGCGCCTCATGGGTAAAACTTGCGAAGGTGCTCAATGTTCCAGGAGTTGCTCACCGGTAAGCCCTCTTCGGTCTCAAGGCGGACAGCGCCGGGCCTTGTGACTTGTCTCACCCGATAAGGGCCTTCCCACTTCAGCGTCAACTTGTTGGAATTCTTGGCGGACTGAACGCGCCGAAGAACAAGGTCGCCTTCCTTGATACTTTTGGCTTTAACTTTGCGGCTATGGTAGCGGTGCAAAGCTTGCTGGTATCGAGCAGCTCGTACAGCAGCCTGAAGACGGTCCTCCTCAAGGAGCAGTGCGTCATCTTGCCGCAGCTGCTCTTGCTTGAGCTCATCGTAAGCGAGCACTCGAGGCGACCCGTATACGAGTTCCGTGGGGAGAACTGCCTCTGCTCCATAGACAAGAGCAAAGGGTGTTTGTCCAGTGGCTCGATTTGGTGTCATCCTGATTGACCAAAGAGCCGCCGGCAATTCTTCAATCCAGTTTCTTCTGCATTTGTGCAGCCTGTCAAAAGTTCTTGTCTTGAGTCCGCGCAGCACTTCAGCGTTCGCTCTCTCCGCTTGACCGTTGCTCCTCGGGTGAGCACAAAAGCGAAGCAGACCTTGGCGCCAAGGTCTTGGACGTACTGCATGAAGGTGCGACTTGTGAATTGCGTACCATTGTCGGTGATGATCCTGTTAGGGATCCCAAAATGGCAAAAAATTGATCTGAAGAACTTGACTGCTGACTGTGCGGTCACCTTTCTCATTGGTTCCACTTCCGGCCACTTTGTGAACTTGTCGATGGCAACGTACAAGAACTCAAAGCCCCCGGCTGCGCGGGGGAAGGGGCCGAGGATGTCGAGCCCCCAGACCGAAAATGGCCAGGACAAAGGGATCGTCTGGAGAGCTTGAGCTGGTTGATGTATCTGCTTGGAATGGAACTGGCATGCTTCACACTTGGTTACTTGCGCAGTCGCATCTTGGAGGGCTTCTGGCCAAAAGAAACCTTGCCAGAACACCTTGCCGGCAAGTGCTCTGGCGCCAATGTGGTGGCCACATATGCCTCCATGTATCTCTGCCAACAGCTTCTGCCCATCTTCCCGGGGAATGCACTTCAATTTGACACCATTGAGTCTTCTTCTGTACAGTTCATCGCCGACAAACTGATACATACTTGACTGCTGGGTTATTCTTTCTGCTTCTTCCGGCTCTTCGGGAAGTTCTCCTGTTTGAAGGAAACGGACAATCTGTTGTGCCCATGCTGGAGCCTGAGGCTCAACAACAAGGACTAAAGGCATCAGTGCTGCTGCGGGAACGTCAGCTTCTACGGCAAGAACCTGTGGCTCGGCCGGAGCTTGACGTTCCTCGGCAAGCTTGCCAGGGCAAAACTTGTCGGGAACGCCTGCTTCAACTGTACAAACCCTAGGGTCTGCAGGAGCAGACTGTTCCTCAGCAACTTCATCGTTGACCTTGGGGACCTTGTTGGCGGCGGTTTCAGGAAGTTCTGCCGGCAAGTAGTCACCGGAAATCAACTTTCTCTTCTTACTTTGTCCAGCCGATGGTGTAACGGATGGTTGAGTTAGCTTGAGCACAAAGATCCCCGGTTCCACGGGTAGCTTTAGTGCGGCACACTTTGACAGGCCGTCTACGATGTCGTTTTGAGCTCTTGGAACGTGCTCCATCTGCAAGCCTTCAAAGTGTTCTTCAAGCTTTCTCACTTCGTCAACGTATGCCTCCATCAGCGGGCTCTGGTAGCTCTTGTTCACTTCTCGGACGACCAACTGCGAGTCACCCCGTACAATGAGCTTCTTGATCCCAAGTTCCACTGCGATTCTGAGGCCGGCGAGCAAACCTTCATACTCTGCAGTATTGTTCGTTGCTTGCTCCTTGGGAAAGTGCATTTGGACGACGTACTTGAGGTGTTCTTCGGTGGGCGCGACAAACAGCACGCCGGCACCGGCGCCTTGCAGCGAGAAGGCACCATCAAAGTACATTATCCATTCCTTGCTTGCTTCTTTGACAGGGATGCTTCTCTCTCGAATCTCTTCATCTGGTGTTGGCGTCCATTCTGCTATGAATTCTGCCAATGCTCTGCTCTGGATAGTTGAAGTACTTTCAAACTTGAGGCCAAAGCTTGACAGCTCCAGTGCCCACTCGACAATCCTGCCTGTTGCTTCTGGATTTTGCAGTATCCTTTTCAGCGGAAAGCGAGTGACCACTGTTATCTCATGTGCTTGGAAGTAATGGCGCAGCTTTCTCGAGGCCATGAGGAGGCCGAAAAGCAGCTTCTGCACCCCAGAGTATCTTGATCTAGCCCCCTGCAAGAGGGAACTGACAAAATAAATTGGGCGTTGCACCATCTTCTTCCGCACCTCTTCCTGCATCTGCACAGACCCATCCTTGTCGGGACCAGAGCTTGACGGGGAAGCCCCCTACTTGTCGCTGGACGTGCTTGCCGGGGCTGTGGGCTCCTCATCTGCCTCCCTCTCTGCTACCAGCGCAGCACTAACCACTTGATTGGTTGCTGCTAAGTACAGCAGCAACTTCTCTTGTGGCCTAGGTGCGACAAGTATTGGAGTGGAGGACAGGTACCTTTTCAAGTCTTGTAGCGCCGCCTCCGCTTCCGGAGTCCATTTCATTGGACCTGCCTTTTTCAAGATTTTGAAAAACGGCAGGGCGCATTCTGCAGACTTAGAAATGAACCTGCTGAGAGCAGCCACACAGCCGGCAAGCCTTCGCACATCCTTGACGCGTTTCGGAGCTTCGATCTGCTCGATGGCTTTGATCTTGTCGGGATTGGCTTCAATCCCCCTTTGGGACACGAAGAACCCGAGAAGCTTGCCGGAGGGGACTCCGAACACGCACTTCTCGGGGTTAAGCTTGAGTTGTATCTTGCGCAGATTCGCAACGGTTTCATCCAGATCTTGAACCAGGGTAGCCCTGTCCTTGCTCTTGACCACTATATCATCCATGTAAGCTTATACATTCCTATGTATCTGTGGCTCAAAAGCAGTGTGGACTACCCTCGCAAACGTTGAACCGGCATTCTTCAATCCAAACGGCATGCGTATGAAGCAATATGTGCCACATGGAGTAATGAATGCGGTCTTCTCTTCATCTTCTTCAGCCATAAATATCTGGTGGTATCCTGAATAGGCATCAAGAAATGAAAGCAACTCACATCCAGCCGTGGAGTCAACAATCTGGTCAATGCGCGGCAAGGGAAATGGATCTTTGGGACAAGCTTTATTCACATCGGTGATGTCTATACAAAGCCTCCACTTCCCATTTGCTTTGCGCACGACAACAGGGTTGGCCACCCACGTGGGATGAAGTACACCTCTGACGAGGCCTGCCGCTTCCAGCTTCTTGATTTCTTCAGCAATAAACTCTTGGCGCTCCACCGCTTGCTTTCTAACCTTCTGCTTGACGGGCCGCGCGTGAGGAAAAACGGCAAGCTTGTTGTGCTCAATCACTTTCCTGGGAACACCGGGGATGTCAGATGGTTGCCATGCAAACACGTCGACATTCGCCCGCAGGAAAGCAACGAGCGCGCTTTCCTATTTAGGATCGAGCGTGGCACTGATGGTGAAAGTACCACCAGTGTCGTCCTCCTTGGCGGACACCCTCTTGGTTGTGGATGGAGCTGCCATCGCCTTCTTGCACTTGCCGGTGGAACTCGATGGTGCGTCCTCGACGGCAGCGCAGCACTCCGAGGAGGTGCGTTTGCCGGAGTGTGCCCCAGAGCTCTTGCCGGACTTGTTCTTGTTCTTCCCCCTGGGAGCTTCAGCAGCAAGTGTCTCGCTATCTGTTGCGGCTGCTGCATCCCGGTAGATCTTGTCGGCACAGATAAGCGCGTCCTTCTTGTCGCCGGGGACAGAGATGACGCTTATCGGGCCTGGCATCTTGAGCATGTTGTAGGCATAATGAGAGGCTGCCATGAACTTGGCGAGCGCCGGACGGCCAAGTATCCCATTGTGAGGCAACGGGAAATCGGCAACGTCAAAGGTGATCCTCTCAGTCCTGAAGTTCAGCTCTCCGCCAAAAGTCACTGGCAGTGTGATTTTCCCCTTCGGCTTGCTCCTTCCCGGGTTGATCCCTTGGAATGTGCCGGTTTCCTCGAGCTCGCTGTCGGGGATCTGGAGTTTCGGGACCACGGCAGAGGAGATCAGGTTCAGGCCGGCCCCGTCGTCGATCAACATCTTGGTGACCTTAAGGTTGCGGATAGTTGGTGAAACTAACATCGGCAAGCTCCCGACCGCAGTTGTGCGATCAGGGTGGTCCTCAATGTCAAAGACGATGGGCGTGCTAGACCACTTTAGAAGTTTGCGTGACTCGACGGGTGGCTCTGCCGCATTGACTTCCCGCACCCATTGTTTGAGTTGGCGGTGGGAAGTATGCAGAGAAGCTCCACCGTCTACGCACAAAACCTCCGTTGCCTTCTGGAACTCCTGCTCGCTGTTATCTCCGTCTTCCATGTCTTCGTCGTCGTCGTCGTCTTCGTCCTTGTCGCGGCCGCGGGGAGGTCTATCTCCTTGCCGCTGCTTGGCCTTGCCGCGGCGTCCTCCCCGGCCATTGAATGGCCGCTTCTTGCCGGACTCTCCTCCACCTCCCTGGGCCTTCTCCTTGTCGCGTCGCTCGTACTCAGCTTTTTGCTGCTCGACGAGGTACTCGACCCTTTTACAATTCTGGAGGTCGTGGCCCTTGGTGCGGTGGATTTTGCAGTACTGCTTGTCGGAGCCGTCCTGCTTGTCGGCGACCGCCACAGCCTCCTTGCCGGAACTGCCAGCCTGGGCTTTCTTGGCGCCAACCTCCTTGCCGGACTGCTCAACGACCAGTACTTCTTTGCTCTTCTTTTTCCTATTGTTCCGCCTCCGGTTCTTCTTTGCCGGAGCGGCATCCTCACTGTCTGTTCCCCCTGCTCCAGTATCCTCTCCGGGGAGTCTCCTCCCCTCCTCGGCGCGTGCGCACTTGTCGGCCAGGGCATAGAGCTCACTGACGTCTCGGATCTTGCACATCGCCATTTCCTCCCTCATCCTGCGGTTACACACGTTCTGGTGGAAAGCGCTAATAACCGCGGCAGGGTGGACATCTGGGATGTTGTGCTGGATGCGGCTGAATCTTTGGATGTACTTTCGCAGGGACTCTCCTTCCTTCTGGGCGAGTATATGAAGATCGCTCTCCTGGCCATGGGGCTTGTGGCCGCCCGTGAAGGCGCCGACAAACTGATGGCACAGGTCGGCCCAAGAAGAAATGGAATTCTCCGGCAAGTGCATGAGCCAAGATCTGACGTTCGGCTTGAGCACAAGCGGGAAGTAGTTTGCGAGTATCTTCTCGTCTCGTCCCCCTGCAGCCTGCACCGCGATGGTGTAGATGCTAAGAAACTCTGACGGATGAGTCTTGCCGTCGTACTTCTCGGGTACGTCGGGCTTGAAGTTCTTCATGCTGGGCCACTGGACTTGCCGCAGCTCACGGGTGAACGCAGGACAACCCGCCGCGTATGGCAAGTCGCCTGGTTCTCCGGGCGCGTGCATGTCGACAGCGGGTCCAGCGTGCTGGTCGGATTGTCGTCGCGCTTCTCTTCGACGCTCGATGCGAGTTCGAGCGTCTTCTTGTCGTCTGTCGTCAAGGACTTGGCGTTGATCGCGGCGAGCTCGTGGATCTGACGACGCCGTGGAGTCGTCGTCGATGTTGATCCGGCGAGTCGGTGATTTCGGCCTTCGGGGCGGGGAGTGCACGGTAGTTGCACCCCCGGTGGTCTTGTCGCCATCAGCCCGCGCCTGGCTAACTTGCCGCGGCCGCGACGTCGTCGGCTGCTGCGGAGTGTCGTTATTGGCGAAGGCGATGAGGCTTTGGATGGTGGCCCTCCAGTCTTCGGCCTTGTCCGCCGCTGGAGGGAAGTCGAGGAGTAGCTGAGCTCGAGCTAGAGCTTCTGCTGGAGTGGCGGGGAGCGGTGGCGAGCGGTGCGAGGAGCGAGATATGCTTGGACTTCTAACAGCGTTAGAAGGAGCAGCATCTCGTCCCGGCGACCGCGCCCTGCTCGTGCCAGCACGTTGGCCTTGAGCGTCCCGCGTACCGCCAGCTTGACCTTGGCCCAGCAAGCGTATGGTACCTTGTGTACCACGTCGCTGCCGGTCCGGCGCCTCCTAAGACGGGCGGGGAGCATGCACGGACGCCGAGGTCTTGGAGTGCGCTCGGTCGTCCATCTTATCCTTGGACTTGGCGGCGCCGTGAGTTTCCTCGCCGGCGTCCGCCCTTCCGCCGGCATCTACCCCACCAGCCGTTGGCTCCGGCGGTGGTGGGATTGACGCGGACGGGCCTGCTGCCCCTGAAGCCTTCTTCTTCGGCGGCATGTTGACGAAGTCGATGAAGTTGATGAGGTTGGTGGAGATTTCGCCCGCGTGAACACCGGATCGGGTTCACACAACCTCGACGCCCCCTACCTGGCGCGCTTAAGATGTCGGGGAAACTGATCGCCCATGAACACCTATGGGACCGGAGCCCCTTTTCGGTACGGCAAGGGAGCGGAGGGTGCACGAAGAGCGGATCGAGGCGAACACGCGAGCAGTTTACCCAGGTTCGGGCCGCACGGATGCGTAAAACCCTACTCCTGCCTTGGTTTGTATTGCGTTCTTGGCTCGGGAGCGAGAAGAGCTACAGTACTTATCGCTAGCAACACCGAGCGTGAGAGTGATCGAAGATCGGAACCTCCTCTACGTTGCGCATGGGCCTCCTTTTATAGATCAAAGGGGTCACCGACAGGTGGCAACGTAGGTGAGGGTAAAAACGTAAAAACGGTGGTAGTTGGAACAGTGTATGCATAGTGCTTTATACCTAAACCTGACGGCAGGGGACAAGGGCATTAAATGCCCGTCGCCGTCGCCCCAAACAGTGCAAAAAGCGTCCGTCAGGGCGTCTCCGTCCGCCACGAAGGTGGCCTCGTCATCGCAGCTTGCCACCGTGTACCCCAGGCTTCATAGCCTTCCGCCACGCGTGCCTGGAAGGGCCCCAGGGCGACGCGTGGGCGGATGAGCTAGAGCGCGGGTACTTAGTGGAAGCTTGCCGCGGCGAGCGCCTTGCCGCGGTCGCCATCTTGTCGCGCCTGGGAGCTTATCGCTCCTCGGGCCTTGCCGGGACGCGTGGCGCGTCGCAGCAAGTCTCTTGAAATGTCGTGTTTGGCCTTCCCGGCAAGCTCCTCTTGCCAGGGTCTTGTACCGAAGAGGCGGTCTTGAGCCTTGAATGGCCTTCCCGGCAAGCTCCTCTTGCCGGGGCCTTGTTTCTTTAACTTGAATACTTTGTTCTTGAATGGCTCCAAAGGAACCACATCGGGCGTTGGCGGACGCGCGGCAAGCCCTGCCACGGGACGCTGCTACTGCCCGTGCACAAGTTCGGGATACTAAGGTACCCCTACTTTAGTACACCGACACTATAGTTCCATATGTAAAACATGAGATTGTTGCTATTGCACCCACGCATGATAATCCTATTATCTTTTTGAATTCTCCAAACTACACTATATCGGAGAAGTTTGCACTTATTAAGTGTAACATCCCAATTTTTCCTAAATTAGGATGTTATTAGATCATTCATATGCATCTCATATTTTTATTGCATCATTTGCTATTCGTGAATATTTGGATCATTATGCAACTAAAGGCAATTATTGGAGTGGAGATAACATGACTTCTCCCCTGTTTTAAAAATGTTCATAATGTCCAAAATATTATTTCCAGTTCATTTGTTATGTTCTGGTAATTTTTGCAATCTTCAAAGTATTTTATTTGCTGTTTGAGTGGCCAAATGCATCAAAATCATTTTTCAAAGATTGCATTAGCTTTGGAACTAGTGTTCCTGTAGTTTATATAGATAGGGCTATTTTTACTGTGTGCCTAGGTATTTTTATCTAGATTTTATACTGTGTGTTTTATTTTATCTATTTTATTTTGCAGCTGGTTGTGTTTAAAAAAAAGCCAGCCAGCCGGCCAGCTAGCCAGCGGCCCAGCCCACCAGCCAGCCAGCCAGCGAGCAGCAGCACAGCGCAGTGCACCCCGTGGCCCAGCAGCGCACCGCAGCGGCCCAGGCCACATTTCCCCGCGAAGCGGTACGCACCACCCGCACCCGACCCGCGCCCGCACCCGACCCGGCTTCTCTCTCTCACTGACCGTGGGCCCGCCCCTGTTCTTCTCTTCCACCCCGTGCCGGACTCGACCGCGCCGAGCGCGCACGTCGAGGCCAAGCCGATCCGCCCCGCGCCCCTGGTCCATACAGGATGCGTCCGACTCGCCGCACGCGAGCTAAGCCCTAGGGCACACGCCACAAACCCTCCCCATCGCGTTTCTTTCCTCGCACGCGACGCCCGAGCCAAACGAATCTCGCCGCAGAGCTCGGCCGACCGCCGCTGTTCGCCGGCCGTTTTCGCCGCCGTAAGCACACCTCAGCCGCGACACTTTCTTCCCCTAGAACCTCCTCTTGTCTGCGCTTCGTTTTGACAAGGTTGCGTGGGCAGGAGATCATCGGAGGACTGCCGCCGTCGACGTCCGCCGCCACCGGAGTTCACGAACTCACCGCCGCCGCTACATCCCTCCCCACCGCCGTCCGACTCCACCACTACCTCCGCCACTCACCGCCGCCTCCGCCCGTAGCATCACCGTCGCCGGAGACCCACCGGAGAAGCCCCGCCGTCGACGTCCGACCGCCGCCGCCGTTGTCGTTTGTCGCGTGGTGAGTAAAACACCTGGGCCAGCCACAAACTGCCACGTGGCGAGTGCTACAGGAGTCGCAACAGGAGTTCTGCACAGTGCACGCGATTTCTGTTGTTTTTCTTTTTGTCTTTTTCAGTTTTTCCTCAAATCTTCAAGTATCCATATCTTCTATTCTGTTAATCCAAATTAGGTGATTCTTTTTCCTATGCACTCACAAAAATCATCTCTTCATCACAGTACCAATTTTGCACATGTTTGCACAATTCAAATTTGAATTCATTTGAATTTGAATTATACCTTCCGGAGGCCGTATCTTTTAAACCGTTTATCGGAATCGAGTGATTCTTTTTGCATTGTGACCGTAGTGCAATATAGATGATCTGTACATGTTGTTTTGCTGCTGTTGTTGAATTTAAAAATGATTTTCTTGCTGCTGGCTTTATTTTGGGTTTCTTTGGAGTTTCGGTGATTGATTTGTTGAACTGTGTGAAACGTGTAGATTGTCCGGAGTGCGACGCGAGCTATTGTCAGGAGTGTGACTTTTTGTACCAGAACCAAGGCAAGTTACATGTTGATCATCCTTTACCTATTGTTTTCCTATGCATTGTAGGTTATGCCACACCATAAATTTATGCATTATAGGATTGTTATAACTTGAGCTATAATGTTGAACTATCTCCCGTATTTGCAAATCGTGGTAGGTATAGTTTTGCTATGCTTGTAGACGGGGTTGGTTCCTGTATACATTGAGCTTATGTGAGGATTATTAATATTTAACAAACTGAGTAGTAATTCAGGACTTAACTCACCTCTGGGCGGAAGTGGTATTGTTGGGTGGTCTTAAGAACATCATGGTTTTTACCCTCTAAATGTAAGTGGACGGCTGCCCAGGCTCAAAAAGATCAGACAGACTTAATGACTAGTAGCTTCCATGCGCGACCACTAGCTATATGGGCTCTGGCTTAGTTGAGTAGGCTGTGGGATCCTCGCCCAGGTGTGCTAGCAGATGTAGATATGGATAGGTGTACCGGCTGCCGGGGGTGGAGGTGACTACTTTTGAAAGGCTTCGTCTCAATCTTCGGGTTGGGTCTAGTGGGTAAAGTGTGCAAAACTCTGCAGAGTAATAAAACTAATCATGATTAGCCGTGCCCCAGTTATGGGTAAATTTGAGCGACTATGCCATTACAGTTGTTGGATGATCTTGACAGATGTGACACTTAATAATATTTGTGGGCAACTTAATAAATGGGTAGGTTGGAGTTGATTTTGCCAACTCAACCTTGTGCATTTAATTGTAGTATTAAAGGAACTAAATGAAAAATTGACTATTAGGTAGTTATGAGGACAAAATCAGCTTTCTGCAAAATAAACCCCCAAGCCTTCCTTTGTTGTTCTATGCATATACATGTAGGTCTGCTTTATTACTTCTCCTGTGTAACTTGCCAATACATTCAATGAATTGACCTATACGGCTGCAACGTCTCATGTTGCAGGATTTTCAGACGAGGAGTAAGGTACCGTTAGGGTCGCGAGTCTGCACTCAGCATCGCCAGTTGGGCTATGATGGGACTCATCATTATTTTTCTGCTACTTTCCGCTGTGTGATTGAATAATAGCTAGCCATGAGCTATGCAAATTGTTTTATTTTATATACTCTGGATCATACGTTGTAATAAATGATGCACTTGTATTCTGGTATTCATCTATACTGTGTGTGCTAGCGAGTTCGATCTAGGGACTAGCACGGTAAGCATAGAGACTCAAATCCTTCGAGGTTTGGTTGTTACATTAAGGATTATATTGATGGGTTGCCTTTTTCCGTTACACATGATGATTTTGATGAATATAATATGCATGTGCTTGCTGCGCCTACTTGCAATTATTATGAGAGAGGAACTACATCTCCGCCTCTCTATGTTTCCAACACGGTAAAATTGCAAGAAACTGCTTATACTATGCATTGGCCTTTACTTGATGTGCGTGAATTGTTCTTTTATGACATGCCGATGCATAGGAAGAGAGTTAGACTTCATTGTTGTATGATATATATCACTTTGTGCTCACTACTAAATGCCAAATCATTTTTAATTAAAATTGGCTTTGATATACCTTGGGATCCGGGTGGATCCATCACTTGAGCACTATATGCCTAGCTTAATGGCTTTAAACAAAGTGCTGCCAGGGAGACAACCCGGAAGTTTTAGAGAGTCATTTATTTCTGTTGCGTGCTTTTATAAAGTTTAAAAACAAAAGAATAAAGAGGGGAACCCAAAACTTTTCAAAAAGAAAAGTGAAAGTGAGATAGACTAGCATTGTGAAAGTGGGGGACGTCCTTGAACTTTGTTCATGCCCATGGAAACTTTTTGAATCTTAATTACAGAAACTTTTCAACAAAAATAATTATCCCCTTTTACATTTCCATTGTACTATAAAAATAATGTGCCAAGGTTTGCCTTTAGGATGTTTACAATGCTTGTTGGTTTGTGCGGTGCAGGACAGAAACTTTGGCTGTAGTGCGTGATTTTACATTTTTTGCTGGAACATCAAATGGTTCTGAAACTTTTTGCACTGTATTTCTATACAAATTTTTTATTTTTCCTAATTTTGGCAGAATTTTTCAAGTATCAGAAGTATGGTGAATGTTCAGATTATTACAGACTATTCTGTTTTAGACAGATTCTGTTTTTGATGCATAGTTTGCTTGTTTTGATGAAACTATCAATTTCTATCAATGGATTAAGCCATGGAAAAGTTATATTACAGTAGCTACAATGCAAAAAAAATATGAATTGGTTTTCAACAGTACTTAGAATAGTGATTTGCTTTATTATACTAACGGATCTTACCGAGTTTTCTGTTGAAGTTTTGTGTGGATGAAGTGTTCGAAGATCGAGGAGGTCTCGATGTGAGGAGAAGAAGGAGAGGCAAGAGCTCAAGCTTGGGGATGCCCAAGGCACCCGAAGTAAATATTCAAGGAGACTCGAGCGTCTAAGCTTGGGTATGCCCCGGAAGGCATCCCCTCTTTCTTCAACAAGTATCAGTATGTTTTCGGATTCGTTTCATTCATGTGATATGTGCAGATCTTGGAGCGTCTTTTGCATTTAGTTTTCACCTTTTCTTTTATGCACCATGCTGGTATGAGATAGTCCTTGGTTGATTTATAGAATGCTCTTTTCACTTCACTTATATCTTTTGAGTATGGCTTTATAGAATGCTTCATGTGCTTCACTTATATCATTTGAAGTTTGGATTGCCTTTTCTCTTCACATAGAAAACCGCCATTCGTAGAATGCTCTTTTGCTTCACTTATAATTGTTAGAGCATGGGCATAACTTTTGTACTCTCTTGCTTCACTTATATCTATTTAGAGAGTTGACGGGAATTGGTCATTCACATGGTTAGTCATAAAATCCTACATAAACTTTTAGATCGCTGAATATGATATGTTTGATTCCTTGCAATAGTTTTGCGATATAGAGATGCTAATATGTGGGAGGAACTAATGAATGATTATGGTTTAGTAAAAATATTGGTGTTAGGTTTGTGATTCCCGAAACATGCACGTATGGTCTCCTAACTATGTAACCAAATTGGCGCGCATTGTATTTTGATTGTTTATTTTTGCGTGAAGGTCGGGGGAGCGCGATGGTTAACTCCTACCAACCTCCCCCTAGGAGCATGTGTCGTAGTATCTTTGCTTCGAGGGCTAATACATTTTTCGCAATAAGTATGTGAGTTCTTTATGACTAATATTGAGCACTCTCACCCTTCCACCATTGCTAGCCTCTCTTGTACCGCGCAACTTTCGCCGGTACCATACACCCACCATATACCTTCCTCAAAACAGCCACCATACCTACCTATTATGGCATTTCCATAGCCATTCCCAGATATATTGCCATGTAACTCCACAGTTTCATTTATTATGACACGCACCATCATTGTCATATTGCCTTGCATGATCGTAAGATAGCTAGCATGATGTTTCCATGGCCTGTCCGTTTTTTGATGTCATTGCTATGCTAGATCATTTCACATCCCGGTACACCGCCGGAGGCATTCATATAGAGTCATATTTTTGTTCTAGTATCGAGTTGTAAGTAAATAGAAGTGTGATGACCATCATTATTAGAGCATTGTCCCTTGAAAAAAAAAGAAAAAAAAAGGAGAAAGGCCAAATAAAAAAAAGGAAGGCCCAAAAAAAGAAAAAGAAAAAGGGCAATGCTACTATCTTTTTCCACACTTGTGCTTCATCATAGCACCATGTTCTTCATGATAGAGAGTCTCCTATGTTGTCACTTTCATATACTTGTGGGAATTTTTCGTTATAGAACTTGGCTTGTATATTCCAACGATGGGCTTCCTCAAATGCCCTAGGTCTTCATGAGCAAGCAAGTTGATGCACACCCACTAGTTTTCTTTTGAGCTTTCATACACTTATAGCTCTAGTGCATCCGTTACATGGCAATCCCTACTCACTCACATTGATATCTATTGATGGGCATCTCCATGGCCCATTGATACGCCTAGTCGATGTGAGACTTTCTCCCTACTTTTGTCTACTACCACCTTCTATTCCACCCATAGTGCTATATCCATGGCTCACGCTCATGTATTGCGTGAAGAATTGAAAAGGTTCGAAAAAGTAAAGTATGAAAACAATTGCTTGGCTGACACCGGGATGGGCATGAGGGGTACCTTGTGTTAAGAAAAGGGAAGCATAAAAGACTATATGATTTTGTAGGGATAACGTTATTTAGCATTGATATTTTGAAAGACTTGATTGTTTGATGGGATGCCCGAGTATTAAATTCTTATATGTCAAATGATAGACTATTTCTTTGAATCACTCGTGTCTTAAAATTCATGCCATGATTAGATTACATGATCAAGATTATGCTAGGTAGCATTCCACATCAAAAATTATCTTTTTATCATTTACCTACTCAAGGACGAGCAGGAATTAAGCTTGGGGATGCTGATATGTCTCCGTTGTATCTATAATTTTTGATTGTTCCATGCCAATATACTACAACTTTCATATACTTTTGGCAACTTTTTATACTATTTTTTCGGGACTAACATATTGATCCAGTGCCCAGTGCCAGTTCCTGTTTGTTGCATATTTTTTGTTTTGCAGAATATCCATATCAAACGTAGTCCAAACGGAACAAAAACGACGGGGATTTTTTTGGAATATATGTGAATTTTGGGGAGCGGAACCAACATCAGACAATGACCGAGTAGGCCACGAGGCAGGGGGCGCGCCCTCGGCCCTCTTGGCCACACCGTAAGGCAGTTCATACCCTTCTTTCGCCGAAAGAAAGCTAATATCCGGATAAAAATCGTGTCAAAAAATCAGCCCGATCGGAGAATTTAAGAAACGGTGAAGGGCCAGAATCTGGAAACACAGAAACAGAGAGAGACAGATCCAATCTCGGAGGGGCTCTTGCCCCTCCCACGCCATGGAGACCATGGACCAGAGGGGAAACCCTTCTCCCATCTAGGAAGAAGGTCAAGGAAGAATAAGAAGGAGGGGGCTCTCTACCCCTCGCTTCCGGTGGCACCGTAGTGCCACCGGCGCCATCATCGTGTGACGGTGATCTACACCAACACCTCAGTCATCTTCACCAACATCTCCATCACCTTCCCCCGTCTATCTACAGTGGTCCACTCTCCCGCAGCCCGTTGTACCCTCTACTTGAACATGGTGCTTTATGCTTCATATTATTATCCAATGATGTGTTGCCATCCTATGATGTCTGAATAGATTATCGTTGTCCTATCGGTGATTGGTGAATTGCTATGATTGATTTAAATTGATTGTGGTTATGTTGTTGTCCTTTGGTGCCCATCATATGAGCGCGCGCGTGGATCACACCATAGGGTTAGTTGTATGTTGATAGGACCACGTATTGGAGGGCAAGAGTGACAGAAGCTTCAACCTAGCGTAGAAATTGATGCATATGTGATTGAAGGGGGACCAATATATCGTAATGCTATGGTTGGGTTTTACCTTAATGAACGTTATTAGTTGCGGATGCTTGCTAATAGTTCCAATCATAAGTGCATAGAATTCCAAGTAAGGGATGACATGCTAGAAGTGGCCTCTCCCACATAAAACTTGCTATCGGTCTAGTAACGTAGTCAATTGCTTAGGGGCAATTTCGCAACTCCTACCACCACTTTTCCACACTCGCTAAAACTAATTTAGTTGTGTATTTATCTTAATAGCCCATAGTCTTCATTTACGTGTTCTTTATATTCTTGCAAACCTATCCAAAAAACTACAAAATACTTCTAGTTTCATACTTGTTCTAGGTAAAGTAAACGTCAAGCGTGCGTAGAGTTGTATCGGTGGTCGATAGAACTTGAGGGAATATTTCTTCTGTCTTTAGCTCCTCGTTGGGTTCGACACTCTTACTTATCGAAAGAGGCTACAACTGATCCCCTACACTTGTGGGTTATCACCCCCCACCCTTGTGGGCCCCCCGAGACTCCACCGACCTATTTCTTCAACCTATATATTCACATATATTCCAGAAACCCTAGAGGAGGCATTGAAACCACGTTTCCACCATTGTAACTTTCTGTATCCACAAGATACCATCTGGAGGCCTTTTCCGGTACTCTGCCAGAGGGGGATTCGACCATGGAGGGCATCTACATCAACCCTATTGCCCTTTCGATGAAGCATGAGTAGTTTACCACAAACCTACGGGTCCATAGCTAGTAGCTAGATGGCTTCTTCTCTCTCTTTGATTCTCAATACCATCTTCTCCTCGATGTTCTTGGAGATCTATCCAATGTAATCTTCTTTTGCGGTGTGTTTGCCAAGGCCCGATGAATTGTGAATTTATGATCAACTTATCTATGAATATTATTTGAATCTTCTCTGAATTCGTATATGCATGATTTGATATCTTAGTAATTCTCTTCGAACTATCGTTTTGGTTTGGCCAACTAGATTTGGTTTTTCTTGCAATACGAGAAGCGCTTTGCTTTGGGTTCAATCTTGTGGTGCTCAATCCCAGTGACAGAAAGGGACATGACACATATTGTATTGTTGCCATCGAGGATAACAAGATTGGGTTTTCATCATATTGCTTGAGTTAATTCCGCTACATCATGTCATCTTACTTAATGTGTTACTCTGTTCGTTATGGACTTAATACTCTAGATGCAGAATCGTTTCGGTCAATGTGTGGAGTAATAGTATTAGATGCAGGCAGGAGTCGGTCTACTTGACACGGAAGTGATGCCTATATTCATGATCATTGCCTTAGATATCGTCATAATTATGCGCTCCTCTATCAATTGCTTGGCAGTAATTTGTTTACCCACTGTGATATTTGCTATCTTGAGAGAAGCCTCTAGTGAAACCTATGGCCGCCGGGTCTACTTTCCATCATGTAAGTTTCCGATCTACTATTTTGCAATCTTTTACTTTCCAATCTATAAACCAAAAATACCAAAAATTATTTACTTTACAGTTTACTTATCTCTATGAGATCTCACTTTTGCAAGTAATCGTGAAGGGATTGACAACCCCTTTATCGCGTTGGGTGCAAGTTGTTTATTGTTTGTGCGGGTATTTGGCGACTTGCATGTTTGCTCCTACTGGATTGATAGCTCGGTTCTCAAACTGAGGGAAATACTTACTCTACTTTGCTACATCACCCTTTCCTCTTCAAGGGAAAAACCAGCGCAAGCTCAAGAGATAGCAGACATCCATACATAAGTGAAGGACGGGAAATAGGTTGGGAATGAGAGAGAGAGGTAGAGTGCCGGAGGGGTGGTGGAGTTGCTTCTCGAAGATGATGGGAGAGGCCTACTAGACAAACTGAGGGTACAACCGCAATATCAAGAATAGAGGGGATGTGTTTGTGTGTGTGTGTGTGTGTGTGTGTGTGTGTGTGTGTGTGTGTGTGTGTGTGTGTGTGTGTGTGTGTGTGTGTGATAGATGTGTCGGGAGGCATGCATATGGATGATGAAGGGGGGCCATATGTGTTTGATAAGTAGACCTAACTAGATCGGTTGATCGATTGTTGTGTGTCACGGGAAGGGAGAGACATAACTAATGAGATAGGTCGATCGGAGCATGGGGAAAACGAGTTATAAACGACCTAGATAACTATATGTATAGTGGGAGATCGGTCGGTGTACATCCATTTGTTAGAGGCAAATACGGCTGAGAGAGACGGATAAAGAGAAAGGGATGGAGCTAGGAGGTGGTGCGAGGGGCCTACTATATAGGGGGAGGAGTGTGTGAGTGTGATATCGATGAAAAGAGGGGCGAGAGTTTACACGTGTGTGGGACCATATGAGAGACATGAGGCATGGACAGAGAAAGGAGGAGATGGAAAGTGTGTGTGTGTGTGTATGTGGTAGGCAGACATCGCTAGAGAGGTTTATCAATTGGTGTGTGATGGAAAGAAGGAGCCATGGAGATCGTGGGAGAACGACATAAAGAAAATAAATGAATGTGCGCAATGGATAGAATGTTGAGGGAGGGGGAGGGCGAGGAGGGTGTGTGCATGCACGAGAGAAAGTTAGCGCTAGCTACAAAGGTTAGAGGATTGGGTGGGTGTAAGAGACTAACAAATATCATAATTCGATATGAAAGTATATTCATATATTTGAATAAGAGATCATAGTGTTATAAACCTATGCATGCATGAATATAGCGGTGATACGCGTGGTGTGGTTTTGGACATGTTATACTATAATGTGATAATGTGTGGCGTTTGCAACTCACAGCTAAATATCAAACAATTTAAACCATACTATGTATCGAACAATCTCATGGTTTTTTTGAATTTGTGATAACGTGTGGCGTTTGCAGCTCACAACTAAATATCGAACAATCTAAATCATACATTATGTGATATCGAACAATATCACATTTTATTTGAAATCACGATAACGTGTGCCATTTGCAACACACAGCTAAATACTTGTAGGCATAGGGGCGGGGCACCATACATTATGTGATAAACACATTATACATATGAGACATGGTTTAGATTATGAAGATCTAGCTAGAGCTTGAAATGCACTGTGATTTGAAATCAAGATAAAGTGGATTCAAAAAATTGCGTTCGAGTTCATATAGTACACATAGTTCATATCTAACTCGACAGTAATCATGTGGTGTGTTGTGAAGAAAATAACAAACGATGGTTTAACTTGACAATAATGATGATTGTAGATCTTGTTAAAATAGAGAAACGAATTCAAATGGTTTAACTTGACAACAATCATGATTGTAGATCTTATTCAAATAGAGAAACGAATTCAAATTTAGTTCATACTGAAGCGGTAGTATATACGTTTGGGATGCACTAAAATGTTCACTTCAGTAGCAGGTTACATGCATTATACATGTAGCGAAACATTTTAATTGAACATAACATGGATTCAATGTTTTGAATGGCATTTGTGTTAACTCATACAGTAAGACGGGACTAGAGTCTCTTGAGTGGTGCGAATTAATTTCTTTTTGGTTTTTTCGTTGAGGGAAGTGCGAATTGACTTGGTACAATATACATTACGCTTGTTCGGAAATTTCAACCCGTGCCTTGTTATCATGAATTTTTTGATATCTCTTTGTCTCGTTGTGCTCCTAAAATTCCCTCCATATCAACCCGCGCCTTGCTATCCCAAAATTACAACGCGCGTGAAAACTCCCAACTCCTGTGAAATCCCGACATGGCTCTCGCTAGAAATATAGTAAAACAGGACATGGCTCTCTCTTGTGGGGTGTGAATTGTCTTTTTTGTACATGTTAAGCTTGTTTCCCAAAATTTCAAGTTGCGCCTTGTTAAGCCGAAATTCAAGCTAGCATATCTGTTTATTGTGCTGCAAAACTCCCGCCTCTTCAACCCGCGACTTGTTACCCTAAAATTTTAAGATATCTCTTTGTCTCGTTGTGCTTGGAAAACTCCCTCCATCTCAACCCGCACATTGCCATCCCAAAATTACAACGCGTGCAAAAACTCCCACCTCCTGCGAAATCCCGACATGCGAAATTCTTCTGATACCCCCTGAACTGAAAGAACCACCTAGTTCAAATTGATGGGGGTATTTTCATAACTTACCCCACATTTTGGACAAGTGTGTCCCTAAGCCATGGTTCGCCCCTCCCATCCCCGTCGCCGCCCCCATTCGAACACCGAGGCCACAAAAACCCGCGAAGCCCCACACCCTCCTCCGTCTGCCACCCAGCCGGAGCCTCTTCCCCGACGACGTCATCCATCGCAACACCTCGACCTCCCTCATCCATCGTACTAGATGAGGATCCATCGTCGATCTCGTCGTCCCGCCGGTTCAGCCACCCCGTCCTCCACCTCCAAGGAGCTGCCCCGACGTTCCCCTCGTCTTTCGCGCCACCTCCATTCCCACACCGTTGTCTTCACATGCACCATCGAAAGAGCAGCATCATCTAATTCCTCGGATGAAGCTGAGGCCTAATCGGCGCCACCAAAGAGGTTCTACAGTAATCGTTGCATTTTCTTCTTGCTCCAATCTCACGGTGTTGCCGACGCTCAGTCCCGAGCCACCATGGCGCGGCTCCATCTACGGCGGCAGCGCCGGCCACTTCCTTTATGGCGTTGCTCCCTCGGCGGCGATGTCCACATCAATCGGAGGTGCTGCTGCTTTGGCTCTCGCTCGTGCTGCTGCTCTACTCTTGCTCTCCGGTCCCATGCCTGGTCTGCTCTTGCTCTTGCTCGCACTGCTGCTCTTGCTCTTGCTCTTGCTTGCGCTGCTGCTCTAGTCTTGCTCATGCTGCTGCTGCACGAGCAGAAGATCCTGCTCTCCCTCGAGCCCCTGCAGCTACTACCCGAGATGCTGCTACACGACTAGCTGCCCCGGCCCTCGCACGCACTGCTGCTGTTGGTACTGCTTTTCTGCTACTAGTGCATTCAGTTTCGATAGTAAAATTCAGTTTCGATAGTAAAATTCAGTTTCGACAGTTAAATTCGGTTTTGACAATTAAATTCAGATATGAGCGGCTAATGTATTTTACATCTAGCAATTTATGGTTATGTATATTACATCATCTATTGGAGATGCTATTAGAATTCCACTCGGGTTAATGTTGTCTCTCTTGTCCTGCTTTAGCCTCCCTGTCGTACAACTCACTGGAGCTGCTCCAACCACGAAACCCTCCATCACAGCGGAGCAGTACCCTCGGATCCATCTCCAGACGCCTAAGATCTTCTTCCCCTCCTCCAACAGCCACATCAGCTGGAGCATCCTCACCGCCCAACCCAATCATGCTAAGATCGACATGGCTTCGCCAAGGAGGTTGTACACTTGTTGCATCGCTTTTTTATTGTACATGTTATATATATATTTTTCACTGAGCACACGTAGTAACGTGAAATACGATTAGTTTCTCCTACTATATGACAAGCAGTGAGGTACCAGGCAACTTAGCTATCCATGATGGACTCTCTTGAACGCCATCATTATTTATTTCTGTGCGTTTGAGCTGTGCATTTGTAGATGGGCCTGGGAGTTGAGCTAGTAGGGCAGTGGCCTCAGTTCAAAGTAGTACAAGTAGCAAAAAAATATTTTTTTTGAGTGTAGGCTTTTCCCTGTTCAAGCCTGCCTACTAGAATCGCCAGTGCTTGAAAGGAAAAGTGAAGGAAAAACATAGGAATTGGAAAGTTTCCTATGGTACTACTATTCATGCATTTGGTTCAAAGGAATTGAGCAAAGGAAAACTGTAGGATTTGTTCCTTTAGTGTCTCCTTGAAAGAAAACATGTAGGAATATTAATATCCACTTGTCCTCCTTTTCAAATTCATATTCATGAAGCACAATACTAATAGATTGTAGCATAATAGCGTTATAACTGTACATTTTTCCTGTCTTTTGACTTAATCTCACCATGCTTCTTTGCATCATGTGATCTTTGAATTCTTGTGAACCAAACACCCAGGTTGGCAGAAATCCTGTGTTTTTATATTCTCTATTTTGCGCGTGCATTCCTATCCTATTCCTGTGTATTTCCTATCTCTGCATTGTTAGAATCCTCCAATGCAAGGAAGCCCTTACAGAATTACTTCTATTACATATATGTGTCAAAGAAAACCGTGTGTGGTTTTTCCTGCTCCTGCTGCGCTGTGGTCCACCCCAGCTCAGCTGCTCCAACGATGGAAGGGTTCACCACAGCAGGGATCCGCCCTCCACACTGTCTTTCACCACCTCAGATCATCTTCTCTACCGACGGTAGCCAGGACAACTGCATTACCTTCATCAGCTGAGCAGATGGCCTTGAGGACTACACGGGTCCGCAAGAGAGGTCGCACTCTTTGGTGTATGCTTACGTTATGCATCACTTAACATGATGACATGCTACTTTATCATCATGTTCATCGATTAGACTTTGAGTGAGGTCCAAACTAATGCTCATCATGTTGCTTGCTTATTTATTTCCTTGTTGTCTTGTTTATTTGTTTGCTTGTAGTTAGTGCAGTTCTTTTTCCGTGGTTTGCTAGTGGCCGCAATAACCTATTTTTTTAAAACTAGGCCAAATAATCATGGGCAACATACGGACCGCTGTCACCATGGTCCTGTTATCTACTGTAGTGACCATGGGCCTTCTACGGGCCATAGAATCAATGGGCCTTCTATGGGTTGTATGATCGATTGGCCAAACACGGGCCGGTAACGGACCGCATTATGGGCCCTAAACGGGCTAGAGTGGCAGCCGTCCATTCATGGGCCAACCATAATGGGCCTTTAAGAGACCGACGAGTATAACAAGCTTAACTCTATCGACTGGCATAACGGGTCCTTAATGGGCCGTATTTGATGATGCTATGAAAACGGTCCAACAGATTAATGGGCCATAAAAGGGCCGACTTTAACCACGGGCTGAATTTTGCCCACAAGCGGAAAAGGCCAGTAACGGACTGTAAGCAACTGAATGCTGCAAATTAGCCCAAGAATAAATGGGCCCTTAAAAGGCCGAAAGATAACATGGGCTGGGAACGACCCAATGAAGTAATGGGCCATTAATGGGTATGAAGCGACATACTATTCATTATGGGCCAATTTCACTATAGGCCGTTAATGGGCCAAGAGTTACAATGGGCCTCATATGGGGCGAAAGACGTCATCGGTCGTACATGGGTCAGAAGTTACAACGAGATGGAATCATATTTGACGGCCCAGATGAAGCTAGTGGGCCAAATTTGGAAAGGCCATAATAGGCCGTGAGTTATCGAGCCTAAATGGGCTATATGCGAGCAGGTCGTTAGCAGGCTTTTGATTGGTTGGCCCATTAACCTTTGACCAAGTCCAATGGGCCAGCCTTTTGACCTGAATGGGCCACTGTTGGGCCATGCCATGTGTCAACGTATCATAGGCGCCTCCTATCCATTGGTTGGTTGACATCTGTCTGCACATGGAGCTGACACGTGGTTCCTTCGGCCAATGAGAATTTTACACGTGGAAAATCCCCATTGGTCCTCACTGTTAGCGGGTTATTGGATCCAAAACCGGACCCGATAGCTTAACGGCGACCCATTACGGTGGGATGCCATGTGTCGGTTACCCTTGACGAAAGCACTTCCATGATGTGCCATTTATCGTCATGGAAGTGAACACTTTCGTGATGATAATTTTGGTATTGTCATGGAACACTTCTATGACACCACAGGTATCACTATCTTGATTCTGTCATAAAATCGTCATGGATGTACATGCATGACAGAAAACGTGACCTACTGTGAAAAACATGTATTATCACGAAAGTGGCTTTTTTTGTAGTGCAATCATTCACTAGTACCCCCACATATCACCATCTTAATATCGCAAAACTATTACAAGGAATCAAACTTATCGTATTCAGTGATCTACATGAAAGTTTTTGTTATACCCCCCTGTATACCTATCATATCAGGACCAATTTAATAACATGTTCTTAATTGCCATTACTATTTATTAGACTCTTAGAAAGATATAAGTGAAGTATGAGAGTGCAACTATTTCTTTAAAATATAACCACCCCCGTGCTCTAAAAGATATAAGTGAAGCACTAGAGGAACTGCCTAGCTCAAAAGATATAAGTGAAGCACATAGAGTATTCTAACAAATCACGAATAAATGTGTGTTCCTCTCAAAAATGTGTGCAACAAACAATGATTGTGGAAAAATAAAAGTCAAAAAAGCAAAGACTACTACTCCCTCCGTTCGGATTTACTTGTCGCAGGAATGGATGTATCTAGACATATATTAGTTCTAGATACATCCATTTTCGAGACAAGTAATTCCGAACGGAGGGAGTATAATACAAGACTCTCCAAGCAAAACTGAAATCATGTGATTAATAAAAAATATAGCTCCAAGTAGTATATCGATGGATTTTAGACGAAAGAGGGGATTCCATCCGGGGCATCCCAAGCTTAGACGCTTGGTTTTCCTTCAATACTACCTTGGGGTGCCTTGGGAATCCCCAAGCTTTGGGACTTGCTACTCCTTATTCCTTCATCCATCGTGGTATCACCCAAAACTTGAAAACTTGAGCACACAAAACTCAACAAAAACCTCACGAGATCCGTTAGTATAATAATCAAACCATAAACTTTAGGCACTGTTATGAACCCATTCATATTTTATAATTGCATAATACCCCCTGACATAATCCATAGCATCGTCAAAACAAGTAAACTATGCAACAAAAACAAAATCTATCTAAAATAGAAGAGTCTCAATGATCAGAACAATTAGCATACTTCTGCAACTCTCATAATTCTGAAAAATAGTACAACATGGGAAGTTTGTATATCAATTATGTGTAAAAAAAAATAGAAAATTATCACATTCCAGTAAATTATGGAAGTCTCTGCACTAGACGCAAAACTTTCTGTTTATTCACAAAATCAAGTCAACTATCAACCAAATCATCCCAAAGGCTTTACTTGGAATGAACACTAAATAAAACAAAAAAACATAATCGTAATAGTAGAATAATTGTGTGAACAATCACAAACAGAAAGAAAACAAAAAATTAAGATAACTATTGGGTTGCTTCCCAACAAGCGCTATTGTTTTACGCCCCTAGCTTGGCGTAATCCATAGTTTCAAGTATTGTCATCCTTAGTTTTCATCCCATAGGTAGCTCTCGTAATTGATTCATATGGTGGTCTAATTCTTTTCCTAGGGAAGTGTTCCATCCCTTTCTTTAGTGGGAATTGGAACCTTATAGTTCCTTCTTTCATATCAATAATAGCTCCTATGGTGCGTAGGGAAGGCCTACCAAGTACTATATGACAAGAAGGATTGCATTCAATATCAAGCACAATAAAATTCACGGGCACATAATTTCTAGCAATAATAATCACGCCATTTATTCTATTCAATGGTTTTTAATAGTGGAATCCGCCTAGTGCAAATTAAGGGAACATTCATCCATACAAGGCCTAACACATCACATAAAGATTTTGGTATAATGGAAATGTTAGCACCTAAATCACATAAAGCATTACATTCATAATCTTTAGTCTTAATAGTAGGTTCCCATTCATCATGCAACTTTCCAGGTATATAAATTTCTAACTCTAGCTTTTCTTCATAATCTTTCATCATAGCTTCTACAATGTGTTTAGTAAAAGCTTTATTTTGTTCATGTTCGTTAGGTGAATTTATCATCAATTGCAACAAGGAAAGACACTCAATTAAAGAACAACTATCATAATGAAAGACCTTGTGATCCAAAGTAGTGGGCACATCACTATTTAAAGTCTTAACCTCTCCAAACCCACTTATATCATTTTTTATCATCAAGATTGTCACCCTCCGAACAATTGGGGTGTCTTCTAGCTAAAGTTGACTCATCTCCAGCCCCTTTTTAATAAATTTTTATGTTGATAAACAAAGATTCAATAGGTGTGACATCAACCATTTTAATATCTTCATCATGATTATGGTAAAAATCGGGCGGAATCGCTTTTTCTAGGAATTCTCGCTTAGCTGCCAACATAGTGGTTCTCTCTTTACTTTCATTAATGGAGACATGGATGTATTTAATAGACTCATTAATATCATGCTTGGGTGGCAAAATTTTATATTTGAGAGTTTACACATCATGAGCAATTCTATCCATGTTCCTAGAGATCTCATCAACTTTATTCAATTTTCTTCCACCATAGTATTAAAAATATTTTGAGAATTAATAAATTCTTTAATATTACTCTCAAGATCAGTAGGTATTCTATTATTATTGTTTTATGAATTACCATAGGAATTTCCATAATTATTACAGGAATTTCCGGGATACGTTCTAGGATTGATATTACCCCTATAAGCATTGTTATTGAAATTATTCATGGGGATAAAATTCACATCAATATCATCAGTATTTTTCTCAATAAAAGTATATAATGGCACATAATTAGGATCAACATGAGCATTTTTACTAGCAACTAATTTCATAAGAGCATCTATTTTATCACTCAAAGTGGTAATTTTTTCGACATAATTTACCTTCTTACCAGTTGGAGCTCTCTTGGTGTTCCGTTGAGACTAATTTGTCATTATATTATCAAGGAGTTTTGTAGATTCTCCCAATGTAATTTCCATGAAAGTACTACCTGTAGTAGAGTCTAGAAGATTTCTAGAAACAAAGTTTAGTCCCGCAATTTTTTTGTATAATCATCCATGAGTGGGATAATTTCTAATCATTAATTTCATTTTATCCCAAGATTGTGCAACATGTTCATGATCAAGTTGCTTAAAATTCATAATTTTATTTATAAGAGAAATAATCTCAGCGGGAGGAAAATACTTGGCAATAAAAGCATCCTTACACTTATCCTAAGAATCAATACTATTTCGAGGCAAGGATGAAAAACAAGTTTTAGCACGATCTCGTAGTGAGAACAAAAATAATTTCAATTTAAAAATATCATTATCCATATATATTTTCTATTGCATATCGCATAGTTCAACAAAAGTATTAAGGTGGGAAGCAACATCCTCATTAGGAGTTCCAGAAAATTGTTCTTTCATAACAGGATTTAGCAAAGCAGCATTAATATCACAAGACTCCGCACTAGTGGTGGGAGGAGAAATTGGAGTACTAATAAAATCATCATTATTAGTATTTGAAATGTCAGACAATTTGGTATTTTCTTGAGACCTGGTGACAAGCAAGCAAGTAATCGAGCAAAGCAACAAAGCAAATATTTTTGTGTTTTTATAAATTTTTATGAGAAGTTGGGGAGATGAAAACGAGAGGAAAATGCAAATAAAAAGTAGAGCAAGTAGATGATAGTATGTGCGAAGGTACTTGATAGGTTTTCATGATGTCTCCCCGGCAACGGTGCCATAAATTATTCCTGCTACTTATGAGATTCGTTGGGATTTTCCCCGAAGAGGAGAAGAGATGCAACACAGTAGAGATAAATATTTCCCTCGTTGATAACCAAGGTATCAATCCCGTAGGAGAATCGCGCAAAGCCTCATGAATAACACATGCACACACAAAAGTAAATACTTGCACCCAACGTGGGCAAGAGGGTTGTCAATCCCCTTAAACTCGTTACTTGAAGGGATCAAATCTTGTAGTGGTAGATAGATAAATTGCAACACAAATAAAAAGTAACTAAATTGCAGCAAGGTTTTGTATGTATATATGCATCACGCCCAAGTCAAGTAGACCGACTCCTGTCTGCATCTACTACTATTACTCCTCAAATTGGCAACTATCCTAGATGCATATATAGTATTGAGATCATGACAAACAGAGTAACGCCTTAAGCAAGATGACATGATGTAGACAAACTAAAACTAATTAATATGAATAAACCCAATCATTTTACCCTTAATGGCAACAATACAAAGACGTGTATTCTCCCCTTCTGTCACTGGGATATAGAGCACTGTCAGATTTAACCCACTTCAAGGCACCACTCGCACTAAAGATAAATCAATCTAGTTAGCCAAACCAAATGGATAAATCAAAGAGAAATACAAAGCTATAAAAATCATGCATAATAAATTTCAGAGAAGACTCAATTACTTGTCATGAATATTCAAATCATAAACCAACAATTCATCGGGTCACAACAAACACACCGCAAAAGGACATTACATCGGATAGAACTTCAAGAACATTGTATTGAAGATCAAAGAGATAGAAGAAGCCATTTATATACTATATATGGAACCGTAGGTCTATGGTGAACTACTCACACATCATCAGAAGGCAGCAAGGATGATGTAGAAGCCCTCCGCGATCAGTTCTCCCTCCGACGGAGTACCGGAAAAGGCATCCAGATGGGATCACGGAAGAACATAAACTTGCGGCAATGGAAAAAGTGTTTCAAGTGGATCTCTGGTGGTTTCCCAATATTTGAGAATTTATAGAGTTGGAATTAGGTCAGATGGAGCCCCATGGGGCCTACAATGTAACAGGACACCCCCAGGGCGTGCCATGTTGCCTTGTCGTCTCCGCGATTGCCGTTTGGTCTCCTCCCAAAGCTTGTAGGGTCTCTCTTGTCTAGAAAAAATCATCAAAAAGTTTCGTAGCATTTGGACTCCATTTGGTACTGATTTTCTGGAAAACCAAAACAAGCAGAAAATAACAACTGGCACTAGACACTAGGTTAATAGGTTAGTCCCAGAAATGATATAAAATAGCATATAAATGCCTATAAAACATCAAAGATTGATAATATAATAGCATGGAACGATCAAAATTATAGATACGTTGGAGACGTATCACTCACATCTGCAGGAGGAGGAGCCGGTGCCAATAGCAGTCGGGGCCTCCGCGTTCCTATGTCGGAGCCAGCGATGCGTGGGACAAGCTCCACCGATCCATTCCTATGCATCCTATAGCTGGACCGAGGACGAGCTCGTGTGCCCCTTTGCTCGTGCCCAAGCCCGAGCCTGGGACAAGCTCGCAGCCCCCCTGCTCATGCCCAAGCCCGAGCCTGGGACAGGCTATGGTGCCCCCCTGCTCAAGCCCAAGCTGGAGTCGTAGCTGCTGCCACTGGCGGAGTATAGGGCACAATGTCCATCTAGCCCGACAACCCTACAGACATGTCGGGGCTCCTCTAGCCGCACTGCGAATCGATAAAGGGGCCGCAGCGCCACCCCAATGACCCAGTGGACTCGCCGAGGCTGCGAAAGGCGGTCTTCGCCTCGGTGCCCGACGTCACCATCGACCTCGTGAGCAACGACGACGAGGACGAGAAGAAGGAGGACGACGAGGACTTCTTCTACAACATCAACGGCTCCGATGTTGACGACGATGATCATTAGCTTTGTTTAGGGTTTATGTTTGTAGAAATTATAAAGTTTAAATGAAATTTGTGTTATCTGGATGTCCAATTTTAATGTCAGTAGCTATGAATGTTTGAATGTCCAATTTGCGCCCTGTTTGCTTGTGTGTGACAAGTTGTGACCCAAATTTAATGAAGATGCTAAAATAATTGGGTGTTTTCAATCAAATTTTTTCAATTTTGTGAAGTTTTTTTTAACTTGTTGTATTGCAAGTTTAATAATAAATTTCCACAAACTAGTGCACATAAGATGGCTCAATGCAAAGACATTTGAATTTTTTAGCCTTCTTTCATTCTCTTTGCTTTTTTCAAATTGGGGTCAAACTTGCAGTGTTCACCATTCATACAAAATGGTTTGGAATTCCTACTTTCCTTGTTCCAATTTCAATCACCACCAATATTGTAGCGTAAACTGATTTTTGGAAGTTTCCAGGACCAATCTACATCACACTCGTAATGCAAATTTGGGCCTTTTCTGACAATTCACTAAAACTCAACTAAATGTATGCAATATAGTAATATTACCATGAAATTGCTAAAACTTCGTTAGTGACCATCCAATGTGGCATCCTTTTGATAAAAAATGAAATGGAATAAATTCCAAAATTATTTGAGGCACTTCCTTCACAAAAAGTCATTCCTAGGCATGGAAAATTGATTTTTTTTATTACAAAATAATTGCAAATCCTAATGAAACATTGTCCACAATGGTAACACCAATAGTTGTGCCAAATTTGGGCATGTTATCATGGATTTTCCATGTATGTGGCCATTTCCATGTGCACATGCCTTGAAATCGACACAAGTCCATACTAGATAGGCCATTTTGTGAAGTTTTTTTTCAAACTTGGTCTATTGAAAGTTTAATATCTTCCCCGCTAACTAGTGCACATGAGATGGCTCAATGCAAAGTCATTTGAAGTTTTTAGCCTTCTATCATTTTCTTTGTTTTGTTTCAAATTAGGGTCAAACTTGTAGTATTGACCATTAAAAAATGGTTTGGAATTCCTACTTTACTTGTCCCAAGTTCATCCACCACCAATATTGTAGCATAAAATGATTTTCTGGAAATTTTCAGAACCAATCTACATCACACTTGTGGTGCAAATTTGGACATTTTCCTGATAATTCATTTAAACTCAACTAAATGTATGGAATGAAACAATATTACTCTAAAATTGCTGAAACCTGGTGAGTGGCCATCCAATGTGGCCTGCTTTTGATGAAAAATGAAATTGAACAAATTTCAAAATTATTTGAGGCACTTCCTTCACAAAAAATCATTTCTAAGGCTTGGAAAATGGTAAATTTATTTTTTTATTACAAAATAATTGTAAATTCCTATGAAACATCCAACCGTTTAGTCACTGACATTGTCCAAGTATGTGTACGTGACTAAACGGATGGTTTATCCTTCGCTTCCTTTAGTGCATAAAATGGTGAGGACTGTTTCAAAAGTCACATACACATACTTGGTCGGTTGGCTCTTGCTCCTCTCTTTGAGCCTGTGGTCTCGGGTTCGAGTACTCTTCCTGGCTTAATAAGTCACCTCTTTTTTTTTGGTTGGTGCAGCCATTGACAACAATGTCCCACAAGCCAGTAACTGCGCCCACCACCTACGATCGTGAAGCCACTGACAAAGGTGTCCCATGCACCAGTAATCGCGACCATCACCTACAACCGCGCAGCCGATGAGAGAGGTGTCCCACGTGCCCGTAACTACAACCACCACCTACGGCCGCGCAGCCGCTGACAGAAGTGTCCCATAAGTCAAAATATGCGCCCACCGTCTACGACCATGCAGCCGCTCACAGAGGTGTCCCACAAGTCAATATATGTGCCCACCATCTACGAGCACGCATCCACTGACGGAGGTGTCCCACAAGTCAGTATATGTGCCAACCATCTACAAGCAGGAAGCCACTGATAGGGGTGTCCCACAAGTCAGTAACCACACCCAGTAACGGTCAAAGACTTTGACCCGACGGCAAACCCCATTTGGGCTTTTGCGAGGGTGGGCCGCGCGGTGGAAGGGAAAGTGAGGACTGCCAAAGAGCGTGGGCAAAACCAAGGAGAACTAAGCAATGAGGCGCATGAAAATAGAAATCCCTTGTGTTGTTATATTTCCATATTCATAATTATAGAGTTTATATTCTATGTTATAACTTCTACGATCCTGAATGTGATTTAGTGGAAAACTCATATGTATGCGTGGAATGATAAAAAGTTAAGTAAAAGGTTCCTAGTCTTGCCTCCAGGACTAGCTCAAGTGTTGTTGGTGATCACGTTTTCTGGATCTTAGGATATCCTTAAGTGTAATGATAGTCCTAAAACAACATTGAGATTATGACATTGGAAGAACAATCATATTGAATCGACCCAAACTTATTGTGTGTTACGAATTAAGTTAATATCATCTGTAATCAATTGTAATAACACAAAGTGTTAACATGTGACTTTTCTCCTTAGACCATGAGAGTATTGTAGTCACTTCTTACCATATGGTGGGCTTTGGGGTTGCTCAAACGTCACATGTAACACGGTGATCATGACGACAACTTATAGGTTCATCGAAAAGTTTGACAAGGGACTAGATACCTCAAGAGTGGTATTTGCTCCTTCGATGATGGATATATATTCTTAGGGCCCTATCGGTGTGATGACATCAATCATCGTCTAGCCACGCACAGGTGACTTCATCATGGGAATGCCGAAACACAATATTGAGAAAGAAGAACAAAACTGGCAACGAGGATAACGGTATAGAGAGCATGGTGATGACTCAGGAGGATACTGACACGTCTCGAGTTTTGTGAATTATCACGAAGCAAAAGTAACATCACATGATAACCAAAGGTTCACTCGAATATCATTCGTGTGCTCATAGGGACCGATATGGACGTCCACGGTTTCGTTGTCGGTCATTAAACGAAGGGGTTACATTCATGTCTATGAGTTACCGAACCTACGAGGTCACAAGCTTAAGGCAATCATGATCTGCTGACTGTTAGTAGGACGGGAGTAATGAAGGTATATTTATGGAATTTTTTCATTAATATTCAAAATAGCTCCAGAGGATCCGGAAGCGTTTCAGGGTCACATGAAGGGTTTCAATAAATATTGTGTAATACCGGGTATTATTGATAAATAATATATAGCTGGAAAATGCTTCCGAAGATGTTAATATATATATATAATGGTCTAAAAGTATTTAGAATATTTCATATTTAATTTAATATCAATGGGCCTTAAAAGGCCAAGAGGTGGAACTCAACTTGGGCCACAAGGGCCCAAGAGGAGAGGCGCCCCTTCCTCTAAGGAAGGAGGCCGAATTGGGGAGGGGGGAGTCAGAGTCCTCCTTACCCCTTGGTGGCAGCCCTCCCTCTCCCCTCTAACCTATATATACTTGAGGTTTGGTGCTCTTCTGGATACACAAGTTTTGGAGCCTCCTCTATTACTTCTAGTTCTAGTTGGTCCTAGTTGACTAATTAGTGTTATGCTAATCCTATATTCCTCATAATTAGAAGCCCCTTGTGGTTCTAATCTCCTCTCTCTAATTCTCCGACGATGATTGGCTCTGGAGGACGAAGCGCTGCCGAATCGTGAAGGCTCTACGCTTCAAACCAAGTAGAGAGGTTCTGCTTTTGGTCTTCGGTTCGAGGGACTGTTTGTGGGCGGTTCGCGAGATCGTTATCGACAGTTCGAGGGACTCCAGGTACGATCTACACCAACACGATTTGTTTTCGCTGCAACTCGGTGACGGTAACGATCGTGATCCCAACTCGTTATGCATCTTCATACCGATCTTGGGTGTGCGTAGGCATGATTTTTTTGTTTTCTACTACGTTTCCCAACAGTCGGGGCACATGGCGGAAGCCGGATTCATGCCCTTAATGGCCACCCGGACCTCCTCCACGAAAAAGGGGCCGTGAGGGTAGCATTCTCAGCCACTGAGACACGCTGGTGCTCAGCCCAAATATCAGGGGCCAGAGCCACCCATCCCCTAGGGGAGGAGGAGAAAAGGGCTTTATAAAAGCCATCGATGTGACGAATATCAACATGTCGTTGGAGGAGGTTATCATCGTCCCAAAGGCGAGGGATGGTGTTACGACATCTCCGGCCATTGGCAGTGGCCTGGAAGTACATCGTATTAGCGTCGCCCTTGAGGACCCATTACTGCGTTCCTCATTGGAGCCAATAGGCCTCCTCGTTAGTGTAAATGACCGGTTAGAGGAGTAAATTTACTCCTCTAACCAGCACCTAGCCGATCACCAATCCGCCGTAGTGGAGGATAAATTATCCTCCGCCGCATATCCTTTCCCTAAATATACTCCACCGCTCGACGGCTAAGTAAAAGCCACGCCTCTCCCTTGTTGCCTCTCCAGCTCCACTCCCGCGCCGCATCTGCACCGGCGCCGTCCTCCCACCCTCCGCCGACACCTTCCCGCTGTCGCAGACGCTCCGTAGGCTCGGTCGCGGTCCTTGACAACTTGGATTTGTACCTCCTTGTCCCGCCGCCGGCCCAGAACCGGTGGATCTGTGTCTGCTGTCGTCGCCGCTGGATTTGATGCCTCCGGCCACCGGCGACTGCGCCTTGCCATGGATTGGCCGAGAACCGGACCGCACAGCCCCGACAACGGCTCTGCGCATCATGCAGGTATTGGCTCCGCCTTTAGCCACTCGAATCTCTTTCGTCGGTGGTTCGCCGGCAAAGACACGCTCGACCATCGCCCGGGCTCGGCATTGGCCCAGCCGCTCGTCGACTCATCGTTGCCAGTCATAAAGTGCGGCAACTGCCCGCGACAGGTGGTGCGCCGAGTTTCTACCATGCCGGAACATCTCGGATGGGTGTTCTTCAAGTGCAAAAGTGATACGGTATGTGCTTCTTTTGATTCGGTTGTTCACCGGATTCAGCGCAACTTCCGTAGCTCATTGTTTGCTCAGATTTGTGTGTAGGATGGATGCATGTTTTGGTATTGGGAAGAAGAATACCCTAAACTATTGATAGCATGAAATTTGATAGATACGCGTGCACTCGTTGCTGGAGTAGAGGCTGGAGATTAGACTAGAGATGAGATTAGATGTGAAGCAACGTCTACTTATTTTATAATCAAAGAAAGAAGTGTGCAAGCTCGAGAAGCCGCAGATCAACAATGAAGACATAGAGAAAATATTAATCCAACTAGTGGGAGCAGTTATGGAAGTTGGATATGTTTTAAAGTGTCTAATGATGGTTCTTGTTTTCTTTGGTCTTACTCTCGTAGCGAAGAATTGGTGAATTATGTACTCCAATGTATCAAAATGTCGTTGAATGAAATAAATAAGCAAAAAAGGTGTTTCGGTGGCCAAAAAAAAAATGCAAATGAATTTTTTTAACTCCGTTATATATAGGGAATCCGAAATCTTAGTAGAGTAAAAATACTCCACTAAGGTTTTGCTCCGGATACTCCGTTATTTTTAGGTGGTCGGTTAAAAATGCCCTTATAGCATATCCATTGGACATTAGATAAGATTGATCAAAAAAAAGTGACAAGCATTGATTCATGACTAGTTGGAGGAGAGGAAGACGGTGTGATGGCTTTTCTTGGGTAGATCCAAGGGCTTCTGATGCTGATGCGGCTACATCACATTTCCAATCATGTGTGCATATAACAGAGTATTTGTGCGTTGCGGCATCGACATCAAATGTGGTGATAAAACTACTATCAGAAGGAAGAAAATAGTAGGATCACTATCATGCCCATGACGGCAAGAACCACTATGAGACGCAACAAGTATTAATAACATTGGATGAGAGTTGTAGCAGCCGTCCCAGGTCACAACGTCCTGCGCTGGCTAATGGTCTAGACAAGTAAATGGAATCCAGTTGCATCACTTGTGTGGAATCTTTGTGCGAGATGTAGAAACAAGCGACATGTGCCCAGCTGATCACAGTCCAGCAGATGATACAGCTGATAAGATCTGGTCGCGCTTCACTTTTGAGTTTTGATTGATACACCAACGAGATCTGATCCCGGCCAAGCTATTAAGTCCAGTAACGACAGATTCCTGCTACTAACCACGCAATACATCCGTCGCAACCTAGTTTAGTTTACTACTAAACCCATATATGAGACAAGGCAAGCACAACGGTGGAACATCACATTTTCTAGTGAATGAACCCGAATGGATAGACGATGGATCCATCATGTCAACCGCACAGTTTTCCGGGCTAAGTGTCGAGGTAGTTTGCCGCCATCATCAGCTCCAGCGTTATTTCTGGCTCGATCGGGAACTCCGCCGTCTCCTTCCCACTACAAACAAAACAATAGAGTCGTCAAACAAACGCAAACGGACGTGAGATGCAAACATCACATTCACTACTAGTACCACTAAACACACCACTTAATACACGGGCTTATCAGTACACTGCTTCTGTTTTTTAATGCAAGGCACTACCCAAAGTCAAGGTGGAATCTGCAATATATGCGAAATAGAAAAACACACTAAATTCTCCTCTAATCATGGGAAAAATCTCTTCTACACACCAAATGTCAATATGGAGTTTTCATCAAAATTTCATTTGAACAGAGAACCATGTGCAAGGGGCGTGCATTCTACTCCAACCGAGGAAAAAAGCGCTAGGCCTTAATTGTCTGTTTTGCCAGGCTAAATTGCCTCGGCTAAGCACACGCCTAGCATTATTAACCACTAGGCATCCTATTGTTGCCTAGTGCCTAAGCACGCCTTTTTTTTCACTAACTCAAGTAACATCTGTAAGCTTGGAAAGCACGAGTAAGTGCTGGATATTTTGAAGGAATGTTATTTTTTCTGGCACAGAACCTGCTCTACCGAAAACTCTATGGCATAACCTGGCCCCGGGCCCTGGTAGACTATCCAGTTTTCAGCAGAATTCTTCAGAACAATACAGCTTGTGAACGATAGTCAGCATACAATTCTAGGCAACCTCTGTAGTAAAAATAAAATATAACTTGAGTGCCTCGTAATCAGACGAAAAACTTGAGACACAACTGAATTTACCCTGACAAATTCTGGATTAAAAGTTAAGAGGACCTATCAAGACCTAAGGCAGAAAACATTTAAGGTTACATTGCACAGTTATTGAGTTATATCATTTCATGAACACCTCGGTTAGGAAAATTGTCTAGGTTTGGTACAGCTACAATAGAGTTAGCTTAGGTGGTGGGAACCACATGGTATCTGTAGCTTGATGCAAAAGCTGCATGTGTTGTTGGTGTGTCGCTATTGTTGTACCAGTGTATAAGAGGTGACTTCACATAAATGAGACGGAGCATGTAACCTTGTTCCAGAACAAAAAATGATTCTTACTCAAATGGACATGTGAATGGAGAAGTTGTTCACAACTTCACAAAAGCAGTAAGCAATTAGAAAGGATTAAGAGTTAGAAAACATCATATTACACACAGTTAAATTCTTGCTTTGCCACCACAAATGACAAAATAATCCAAGAAGTCATAATTAAGCTTACAGTAAAAATAACACCAGAAATCTAGAGATGTATGCATGACCAGTAACCCACTAATAAAACAGGAAAGAAAAATAATAGCATGAGGAATGCAGCAGAAAAGAAAGTACTCCCTCTATAAACTAATATAAGAGCATTTAGCTCACTACTTCAGTATTCTAAACGTTCTTATATTAGTTTAAGGAGGGAGTATATGGACAAGTCATGTGCATGATATATACTCCCTCCGTTCCTAAATATAAGTCTTTTTAGAGATTCCAATTGGGAGTACATACGGAGCAAAATGAGTGAATGTAGACTCGAAAATATGTCTATATACATCCGTATGTAGTTCTTATTGAAATCTCTAAAATGACTTATATTTAGGTACAGAGGAAGTAGTATGGTCTAAGGTAGATGCCTGGATGGTAAATATTCTGATATGTGTTATTTTGAAGTTGTGTGATGTATTCCACAGAACACCTAGTGTGCCATTTGTAAGCACGAAATAATTGACTGGGATGCTGGAGTATAAACTGCACATGCTTCATAAGTTTAACCACTGAACAAGTTTGATGAACCATAAAAGTTTAAGAGAGGGAATACATGGGAACCATTCAATTGGTTCTGCTCCTAAATATCATTCTGTAAACGAATCATATAGATTTTTTTTCTCAAAATTCTGAAAAAAAGTCATAGAAAGCTATTATTTCTTCTTTATGTCCGGACTGGCCTGTCCAGAGAAAAAAAAGCCCGACAACAGTATCCCCTAGTTCTGTCCGGACGTCCGAAATCCCCCATTCTGGCCCCAGATCAAGGGGCAAAGTAGGGGAGTCCGGACATGTCCGCAGACGCTACCAACTCAGCATAGGACCACTCTGATCCCACAACAAACCCACTTTTCCTCTCTTCCCCTTTGATCTCCTCTCTCCATTGGACAAAGTGGCGGACAATTGAGGGATACCGTTGGATTACCCGACAAATGGGGCATCATGTTTGCCGTTGGAGATGCCCTAAGCATTTAATTCGGATCATTTACAGTAACGAATGAGCAAATAATAAGTAACCTTAAATTTTCGGACACAGATATGCTTTCTACGTCATCACACTTATTCTGGAGTTCTGGACATTTACACACGAAACATTTTAACAAAATAAACAAAAGAAACCTGCAACATACTCCTAATAAATCTGATTACTTAGTTCAAGATTTTGTAAGATCACTCTGTGATGGATCTTAGTTCAAGCAATCGATAAATAAATAAGTAAAACAGGGCGACCGTTGGGAGGACAAACAAATGCAAGCCACAGGCACCTAAATCTGATTGTTTCACGGCCTTGCTTGCACAGACAGAGTTATGTAGTTGGGGCCGATATATCGACACTACCTTAGGTGAGCGGATAAGCAAATTTATCCCCACAAACAAAAATTAAGCTTATTTGATAGTCTGGACGTACAGAGGGGGGAAGGAGAATCTGAAGGAAGGGATTTACTTGGCGTAGTGGAGCGACCAGTAGAAGTACTGGCAGATCTTCTCTAGGATCGCGGTGCTGATCTCCGGGAACCTCACCTCGCCCTCGCGCGTCTCCGCGAAGCCACCTTAACGCTCATCGATTTCAATTCGATTAGTTAGTAATACCGATCGATTGATGGACGGATGGAGCAGAGGGTAGGAAGGATACCAGGTGAGGTGAGCATGTTCCGGAGGGTGTTGGAGACCATGGCTGCCTTCTTGTCGATGACAAACTCGAAACCCTCGGCGCTGATCAGCTTCACCACGCCAACCATGTCGCCCTCTTCCTCCTGCTCCTCCTTGTGCTGCGCCGACGCCGCGGCCTCGCCTCCTTTCCCCACCATCGCGGCCTGAATCCCTTCCCTCGCTAAAGCTTGGATGAGAGGCGACGCCACCACGAAGGAGAGAGAGAGAGAGGAAGAACAACAACAACCCGATGAAAGTACAATCGTGGGCTTCTACCTTGTAGTGTGTGGGTTGGGCTTCTCTCACAGGCCTCCGCTCCTACTATTTATCGTGGGCCTCTACATTGTAATGTATGGGTTGGGCTTCCCTCGCAACCAGACAGAGCTGGCCAGATGGGGGGCCGCACAACACGGCCTGGGATAAATAGGGCGCCCCTATATCTCGCCTCCAGCGACTGGGTAGGAACACTCGCTAAGGGGGAGACCGAGATGGCCCAGCCCAGGAGCGCGAAAAGCCACAGACTCCTTTTTTCTTTTCTTTTTTTAGGTTTCGGTTTTTGCATTCTGCTTTATTTTTGTAATTTTATTTATACTTTAAGATATTTTATATATATATATATATATATATGAATAACATTTTTTAAATATTGAATAAGTATTTGAAAATTGTTAATCAAGCTTTCGAAAAAATGTTGAGCATGTATTAAAAAAATGGTGCAAATATTGGATCATGTATATAAAGATTTTAATCAAGCATTTTGAAAATAATAATTGAACACTATTTGAAAATGTTAATCAAGCATTCAGAAAAAGTTAAATGTTTATACAAAAAATGTTAACCATGCATTAAAAAGTTGATCATGTATATAAAAATGTTAATCAAGCATTTAGAAAAAGGTTGAACAAGTGTTTGAAAAATGTAAATCAAGCATATAGAAAATGTTAAAAGTGTATAGGCAAAATTATACCGTGTATTAAAAAATCATAAATTTAATTTATCATGTATATAAAACTGTTAATCAAGCATTTAAAAAATATTGAACAAGTGTTTTAAAATGTAATCAAGCGTTTGAAAAATGTTAAATGTGTATAGAATTTTTTTTATCATGTATTAAAAACAATTAATATTTTATTTGAAAACTGTTAATCAAGCACTTAAAAATGTTTAAAATGTTTAGAAATATGTTAACCATGTATTCAAAATATGTTAATCTTGTATTTGAAACTTTTTAATCAAGCATTTGAAAAATGTTTAAAATGTGTAAAAATAATATCAACCATGTATTAGAAAAAGTTAAACTTGTATTTAAGAAAAATCAACCGTGTAATAGAAAAATTCTTGACGTATACAAAAATTCTGCAATGAAACCAAAAGACGGAAAGGAAAATAAAAAACAATGAAAATAAAAAAAGAACCAAAGAAAAAATAATACGAAAAATAGAATCAAAGAAACAACTGCAAAAATAATTGAAAATGATGAAAACCAATAAAGAAACAAAAAATGTTGAAAACCAAGAAATAAAACAAAAAACCAAAGAAAAAGAACAAAAGTGAGAAAGAAAAGAAAAACGGATACAAACAATGAAAGAAACAAGGAGAAAGCATAAGAAAACAAAAAAAATGAAGTATAATGATGAGAAAAAAAGAAAACCGGAGAAGAAATAAAAAAACTAAACAAAAGACAAAAGAAAAAAAGGAAAAAAATAAAGGGGTGGTTTTCCCTTCAAGTTGGCCGCGCCTCTTGTATTAACACCAGCTCGCCCTTTACACGTCAAAAAAAAAAAACACCAGCTCGCCCTTGGCTTGATGGCCACCAGCACCACCAACCATCGAGGCCGGGAGGGAATGATTTCTGGAGCCGTCGTTTCCTCCTCCTATTTTTCTTAATGAGGTAATTACACTAGGAGTTACTCCCTCCATTTCTTAATATAAGTTGTATTTTTTCAAAAAGTTAAACTTGTTTAACTTTGACCAAGTTTATAGACAAAAATATCAATGTCTAGACTACCAAACCATTATCACTAGATTGCCCGTGGAGTATATTTTTATATTTTATATATTTAGTATTGTAAATCTTCATATATTTGGTTATAAAGTTGGTCAAACATAGGTTACATTTGACTTTTTGAAAAACTAATACACCTTATATTCAGGAACGGGGGAGTATAAAACTTGCATGCAGCGATTAATTTGGTACATAAACTTGTAAAGTATGTGATTTCGGTCATCAAATTTGTGCAGGTGTGCAAATACGATCACTTTTCCCGTATCTAGCAGTACCATGTGCTTATATGGTGTGCTGGCATGACGGCGGCCCACATGTCAGGCAGGCTTTTTTGCAATAGACACCCTCTGCTTCTAATTAGTTACCCCATTTTTTAGCACAAAAGTGCTTTGGGAGAAATAGGAAAAAATATACATTGAAGGGATTCGAACTATAGACCAATAAAGAAACAAAACAAAAAAATGTTGAAAACCAATAAAGAAACAAAAACAAAAACAAAAAATGTTGAAAACCAAGAAATAAAACAAAAAACCAAAGAAAAAGAACAAAAGTGAGAAAGAAAAGAAAAACGAATACAAACGATGAAAGAAACAAGGAGAAACCATAAGAAAACAAAAACAATAATGAAAAATTAAGTATAATGACGAGAAGAAAAAAAAACGGAGAAGAAATAAAAGAAACTAAACAAAAGACAAAAGAAAAAAAGAGAAAAAAATAAAGGGGTGGTTTTCCCTTCGAGTTGGTCGTGCCTCCTGTATTAACACCAGCTCGCCCTTTGCACGTCAAAACAAAAAACACTAGCTCGCCCTTGGCTTGATGGCCACGAGCACGACCAACCATCGGGGCGGGAGGGAATGATTTCTCGAGCCGTCGTTTCCTCCTCCTATTTTTCTTAATGAGGTAAATACACTAGGAGTTATAAAACTTGCATGCAGCGATCAATTTGGTACATAAATTGGTAAAGTGAATGATTTCAGTCATCAAACTTGTGCATGTGTGCAAATACGATCACTTTTCCCGTATCTAGCAGTACCATGTGCTTACATGGCGTGCTGGCATGACGGCGGCCCACATGTCAGGGAGGCTTTTTGCAGTAGACACCCTCTGCTTCTAATTAGTTACCCCACTTTTTAGCACAAAGTGCTTTGGGAGAAATAGGAAAAAAGATACATTGAAGGAATTTGAACTATAAGACCTGATGTAAGAAAGCTAACTGCAGCAACCACTAGACCAGGAACCAATTGTTTATTATTCATCAGATAAATATAGGTTTACCATTCTGCTCGCTAAGCCCAACAAAAGAACAAACGAAATCTAAAAATTTGGGGTGTTACTAAACACCCAAGTCTCGATGGAACACTTGATTTTTTTAACACTAATGATGGAACACTGGTTTGACTATGTACTCCCTCCGTCCGGAAATACTTGTCATCAAAATGAATAAAAGGGAATGTATTTAGATGTATTTTAGTTCTAGATACATCTCTTTTTGTCCATTTTGATGACAAGTATTTTCGAACGGAGGGAGTATTTTATAAGCCCCGTGCATAAATTACATGCATCATACATAAGAAAGATTTTTACAAGTTTATGCATCATACATCATACTAAGCACCCCGCATAAGCGCATGATACGGCTAGATGCGGGCAAAGTGACTGTATTTGCACTCTTGCCCAAGTTTAATGACCGGAATCATGGATTTTACAAGTTTATGCACCAAACTAACCGTCGGATGTATCCCCTCGGTCCCCTCCTCCAGTGAGGGTTCTGAGAGGTAGACCCCCCACGCGTCTCCACCCCTCTAAGCACCAAGTAGTGGTGCGAGGGGTTAGTGTTGGGGCACCTCTCTTGGAGCCGTCGGTCGCTGAGGCCCCTCATGTGCGGGGGCGTCGCGGCCGTCCTGCGAAGTCCTCCGCCCGACCCACGATGGTCGGACGTGCTAGTTCGGCCCCACCCGAGGGGCCTAGGACTTCCCCGGATGTTCCAATATGAAGCTCCTATGTTGGAACATCTGCGGCTTTGGCCATCTTGGTCGAAGGCAACAACTTGTTGAGTTTCTCCGTCAAGAATACATTGACATAGTTGGGCTGCAAGAAAAAATTCGCCAAGACTTCTCCATCTCTGAGCTTCATGGGCTCTCACGTCACCGCTTTGCCTGGCAGTGGCTCCCAGCTTCCGGCCAATCTGGTGGCATTCTACTGGGAGTACGGGAAGACTCCTTCTCGGTCGAGGACATGGACCGAGGGGAGTTCTTCCTTAGTATGTCCGTCACGGACCGGCATGTTAACCTCAGATGGGAGGTGATTATAGTGTATGGTCCGACGGATCATGGACGGTCCGCGGACTTTCTTGCCGACCTACGGAATAAAGTCGACCCCGCCTCCTCCCCGGTGGTGACCGCGGGCAACTTCAACCTCATTCGGTGGGCTTCTGATAAAAGCTAATCCAATGTGGACCTCTTGCGCATGCGTCTCTTTAATGACTGCATTGCAGACTTGGCTCTGCGAGAGATCACCCGAGTTGGTGCTAGATTCACCTGGATGAATAAATAGGTTGACCCTATTAGGAGTGTGCTTGAACGGGTCTTTCTCTCGGCCCAATGGGAATTTATGTTCCCTCTATGCTCACTTAGAGCGGTCACATCACCGGCTCCGATCACACCCCTCTTTTGTTCTTCTCCGGCGATGATGCCTCTCCTCAGTCTCATCGCTTTCACTTCGAAGCCTCTTGGCTGTCACGGACTGGCTTCATAGAGATGGTGAAGACCCGCTGACTTGAGGCTACAACCTCCCCGCCCCGTGTCTTCTGTGTTGTGGACATCTGGCACCATTGCTCCAGATTGCCTAGACAGTTCATGCGAGACTGGGGGGGCAACCTCGGTGCTGAGCTAAGGGCCCACAAGGGGGGCCCTCTTAGATCAGATTAAGGCCCTTGATATTATTGCTGATGTCCTTGGTCTTTCCCCTGACGATTGGACCAGGCGCTATTCCATGGAGGCCTCGCTTATGGAGATCTTCCAGGGGGAAGAGCTATTTTGGCAACGCCACGGGCGCCAAAACTGGCTGCTCAAGGGGGATGCCAATACTGCATACTTCCAAGCAATTGCTAACGGGCGGAGTCAAAAGTGTTCCATCCCATACCTTTGGGATGGTGATTCTTTGTTAGAACATCCAAAGGAAATTACCTCCCATATCTATGCCTTCTATAAAGGCCTCTTTACAGTGGGACCATGTGGGGGCATTTCCCTCAGTGTAGACTTCTGCCCCCCCCGGAAGCTCGGGTATCCGATGTTGAGAATGCGGAGTTAACCCTCCCATTCACTTCAGAGGAGGTGTGGCAAGCTATCGGCTCCATGAAGGCTAGCTTGGTCCCAGGCCTGGATGGTCTCCTTGTCTCCTTTTTCCAGAAATTCTGGGAGGTCTTGTGCCCGGTCATCATGCCTATGTTCCATGAATTCTATATTGGGACGCTTGATATGTCCCGAATAAATTATATGGAGTCATATCCCTGTTCCCCAAAATAGTTGGCGCGACGGATATTCGTCAATTCCGCCCCATAATGTGATTAATGTGCTGGAATGGATTTTTGCGAAGGCGTGTGCTTCTCGTCTATCCTTTGTGGCATCATGGATTGCTCATCCTCTCTAGACCACGTTCTTAAAGGGCCGGCGTTTTCACGATGGAATCCTGGCCCTTCACAATATTGTCCATGAGGTTGCCTCTCATGGCCACAAAGGCATCTTCCTTAAGCTGGATTTCCAGAAAGCTTATGATCGAGTGGATTGGTCCTTCTTGAGATTAGTCATGTAGCGTCGTGGTTTTGATGATCGGTGGTGTTCCTGGATCATGCAAATGGTCATGTCTGGGAACACCGCCATCAATATTAATGGCGAAGTAGGAGCGTATTTTAGGTCAGCTAGGGGAGTGAAGCAAGGAGACCCCATATCCTCTCTTCTCAACCTAGCTGACTATGCCCTAGCTGGCATCCTTGATAAGGCTAGGCTGGTTGGGCACCTTAAGGGTGTGGTCAGCCACCTGATTCCTGGTGGTGGTGTCACCCATCTATAGTATGTCGACGACACCATGATCATGGTTGAGGGTCCGCACTTGGACATTATTAACCTTAAGTTCCTTCTGCTCTGCTTTGAAGCTATGTCGGGACTTAAGATTAACTTTGATAGAGTTGTGGTCTTTGGTTACTCGCCTGCTGGTCAACAGAGAATTGCTGACAACCTCAACTGCAAGCTTGCCTCCATTTCCTATCTAGGGATGCCTTTGTCAGATTCCAGGATACTGGTGTTTGGCTACGATCCACTTGTGGGATGAGTAGCGTCCCGTGCGGAGCCCTGGTGTGTCTGTTTCACCTCCAAATGCAGTAAGACCATCCTCATTGGCGCCAACCTTGCTAGCCTCCCCATGTAATTGATGGGGATGTACATCCTACCTGAGGGTGTCCATAGCTCCTTCGCCAAGGATCTTGTTAGGTTCTTCTGGCAGGCGGCGGACGGTCTCCCTAAATATCACATGGCGAAATGGGCACACATTTGGCTCCCCAAAGATGGGGGCGGCCTCGAGATCACCGACTCTCGCCGCATGAACATACCTCTCATGATGCGTTGGGTTTGGATGATTTTGCGTGGCGATGGAGGTCTTTGGCTACAGCTCTTGGAGGCAAAATATCTTCAAGGAGAACCCTTGTTGGCTTGCTCTTGCTCCGCTGGTTCCCAGTTCAGGAGGTCCATTCAAGTTATTAAGGATGAGATCCGGATTGGTGTTACCTTCTCAGTGGGCAGTGGGAATGGCACCCAGTTTTGGATTGACCCTTGGTTACATGGGGAACTGCTTCGCTTTCAATTCACTAGGCTCTTTGCTATCTGCGTTCGCCCGAAGCACCTCATCTCAGAAGCCTGTCTAGACGGGCAGTGGAACATCGCGTTTCGCTGCTCCTTTGGACCGGCTGAAGTGATCGAGTGGGACGGCTTGAGGGAAGTAGTCCCTCTCCTGATGTCCATGTCCCCTGACTTAGTTTCATGGAGTCTCTCTCCTTTGGGAGAATTCTCCGTGAGTTCTGCTTATCAAGCCCTCTGTCGCCGTCCTGTCATTCCATGGTTGTCCCCTCTCTGGAAGGCGCCATTGCTCCTAAAGATCAAGATTTTCGTTTGGCAACTTCTTCGTGATCGCCTCCCCTCTAGGACAGAGGTTCTTAAGCGGCATAGACCGGGTGATGGTACTTGCCCCCTTTGTCATGTCCCGGAAACGGGAGCACATATTCTGTTCCCTTGTGTCGCCGCCCGAGCCCTTTGGTCCTTCATGCATGAGGCCCTTGGACCAGACTGGGACGCCCTAGATCTAGCAGAGTTTCTGCAATCTAGGGCCACCCTGATAGGGGCAAGCGCCGCCTATTCTGGCTTATTTTTGCGGTGCTGACGTGGACCCTTTGGACAATGCGCAATAAAATGGTGATTGAGCGGATCTTCCCGCGACAAGCTTCTGACTCGTTCTTCAAATTTCTTGCCTTCTTGCAGCACTGGCACCCGCTTGCTAGGCAGCGTGACCGCGACCGCATGTACGCCATCTTAGGTGCCCTTCTTGCTTCAGCGCGCCGGCTTTCTTCTCGCTCTTCATCTTCGTAGCATGCCACTACGTGGCCCTTTTTTGTTTCTTCTTGCTTTCATTGGGCATATGTGTGCTGCTCGCCCCAGCAGGCTCTATGTGCGTGTTCTGAGACTTATTTGTATGGATGCTTGCTTTATATATAAAGCAGGGCGAAAGCCTAATTCGGGAGACTAACCGTCGGATGCAAGTTCTATGACTTACAGTATATTTACCTCTTTCTTAATTTACAAATGGCTAATTGACTACTATGCACTAATGGGCCAGCTCGACGCTTCAGCAAGAGCTTCTTCTGTCTCGCTTAACGTGAGACATAGCTCTCGCGGGATAAATGTTCCCAACACTGCATGTATGCTATACGTGACGTGGTCATCCCCCGGGCCCGACCATGTAGTAAATGCATCAGGCCAGCGACATGTTTTGCCCATCAGCCAATTTCCGGCTGTTTCAGCCTTTTCGACCTATATTCCACCTATTGAGTTGTACAAAAATAAAAAATAAACCGAAAAAATGTTAAACGGGGCGTGCCGTGCTAGTATGAGGGCCTAGCCTCGCAGCCCTGGCATGACCCGATTAATCACGTGTTGGGCCAGACCCGTGACACGCCGAGCACGCATGCTCACGGGCTAGCACGTGGCCGTTGGTCTGGATTTGCTCAAAAAAAAAGGTCATTGACCTAGATGCACGAGTGCAGCGACCTACCATACAAACAATTTTTACCCTTTTATGTGACAGAGTTTTAAACCGCCGCCTCGCCTGTGTGTGCGAGAGGGGGTCCATCCCGCACGACCCAGAAACTGTCGGTGATAGGTCCTCTGGTCACACACGTGGAGCAAAAAAAGCTCGTGTGTGATCGGGCGAGCCATCACATTTTCTTTTCTTTTCTATGATTTGATATTTGCATTCTACTTTTTTTTGTATTTTATTTATACTTTAAGATATTTTAAATATATATATGACAAAAATACTCCATGAATAACATTTTTAAAATATTGAATAAGTATTTGAAAATTGTTAATCAAGCATTCGAATATTTCTGAGCATGTATTAAAAAATGATGCAAATATTTAATCATGGATTAAAAAAATGTTAATCAAGCATTTTGAAAAAAATGTTGAACACTATTTGAAAAAACGCTAGAAAATGTTAAATGTTTATTAAAAAATATTAACTATGCATTAATAACTTGATCATGTATAAACAATGTTAATAAATCATTTAAAAAAAAGTTGTACAAGTGTTTGAAAAATGTAAATCAAGCATATAGAAAATGTTATATGTGTATAGAAAAATGTAGAACATGTATTAAAATACCATGAATTTGTTTTATCATGTATATAAAAATGTTAATCAAGTATTTAAAAAATGTTGAACAATTATTTGAAAATTTTGAATTAAGCGTTTGGAAAATATTAAATGTGTATAGAAAAAACGCTGGCCATGAATTAAAAGAGCTTTAATATTTTTATTTGAAAACTATTAATCAGGCATTTAAAAAATATTTAAAATATATAGAAATATGTTGACCATGTATTCAAGAAATGGTAATCTTGTATTTGAAAAATGTTAATAAAGCATTTGAAAAATGTTTAAAATGTGTAAAACAATATCAGCCATGTATTAGAACATGTTAAACTTGTATTTGGAAAATATTAACCATGTAATTGAAAATATTCTTTACGTATACGAAAAATGAAGAATGAAACCAAAAGAAAGAAAGGAAAAGGATAATAAAAAATATAACCAAAGAATACGAAAAATAGAACCAAAGAAACAAATGCAAAAATAATTGAAAAACGATGAAAATCAATAAATAAATAAAAATAAAAAACATTGAAAACCAGGAAATAAAATAAAACACCAAATAAAAATAAGAAAAGTGTGAATGAAAAGAAAAACAAATACAAACAAGGAAAGAAACAAGGAGAAACCATAAGAAAACAAGAACAATACAAAAAATGAAGTATAATGACGAAAGAATAAAATCGAAGAAGAAATTAAAAAACTAAACAAAGGACAAAAGAAAAAAAAAAGGAAAAAGGGTGGTTTCCCTTCAAGTTGGTCGTGCCTCCTGTATTAACACCAGCTCGCCCTTGGCTTGATGGCCAATAGCACCACCGACCATCGAGGCCAGGAGGGAATGATTCCTGGAGCCATCGTTTTCGCCTCCTATTTTTCTTAATTTACAATGTGTTAATTTGTACTATGCACTAATGGGTCTGCTCAATGCTTCAACGAGAGCTTCTTTTGTCTCGCTTAATGCAAGGCATAGCTCTCGCGGGATAAATGAGCCCAACACTGCATGTATGCTATACGTGTTGTGGTGTGTCGTTCCCCAGGCTCGACCATGTAGTAAATGCATCACCAGCGGCATGTTTTGCCCATGGCCTCGCGTATTATTCAACCTATTGGGCTGTTTAGGCCTTTTGGGCCTATATTCTACCTATTGGGTTATACAAAAATAAAAAATAACAGAAAAATGTTAAATGGGCCGTGTCGTGCCAACATGCGTGCTTGGCCTCGCAGCCTAGGCATGACCCAATTAATCACATGTCTGGCTAGACCTGTGACAGGCCGAGCACGCGTGCTCACGTGCTAGCACGTGGCCACGGTGTGGATTTGCCTCAAAAAAGGTCATTTGCCTACATGCACGAGTGGAGCGGCCTGCTATACAAACTGAAAGGATCGATATGGTTGACTAGAGGGGGGGGGGGTGAATAGGCAACTACACCTAGGAGCCAAAACACCGTTCTCCTATTCTTAACCAAATTAAACTTAGCAACAATATAGGTTGTCTAGATATGCAACTAGATGGGCAACCAAGGTTGTGAGAATCGTGATCTTGAATCGGATCGGAGATTCGATGGTAGGATCACAAATCGTAGAATCTTCACTATCGGGATCGTAGAAACGTAGATTTTAAGAACTAAAACCGTAGAATCATAGGGGTTAATTTGGATCGTAAAGTCGTAGAATCGTACAATGGAATTGTGATTCTGACAACCTTGTGAGCAACCTATACGATGCAACAATAGTAAGCACACAAGCAAGCACAAGAGACTAACACGATAAAAGCTTGCACAAGTAAAGGTGAGAGATAACCAAAAGTGGAGCCGGTGAAGACGAGGATGTGTTACCGAAGTTCCTTCCCGTTAAGAGGAAGTACGTCTCCGTTGGAACGGTGTGGAGGCACAATGATCCCCAAGAAGCCACTAGGACCACCGTATTCTCCTCACGCCCTCACACAATGGGAGATGCCGTGATTCCACTATTGGTGTCCTTGAAGGCGGCGACCGAACCTTTACAAACAAGGTTGGGGCTCTCTCCACAACTGAATTGGAGGCTCCCAACAAAACCACGGAGCTCCACCATAATGGATATGGCTCCGAGGTGGCCTCAACCGTCTAGGGTGCTCAAACACCCAAGAGTAATAAGATCCACAAGGGATTAGTGGGGGGAATCAAATTTCTCTTGGTGGAAGTGTAGATCTGGGCCCTCTCAACCAACCCCTAGAAAATCAACAAGTTTGATTGGCTAGGGAGAGAGATCGGGCGAAAAAAGCTTTTGGAGCAACAATGGAGCTTGGGGGAGAAGAGATAGGTCTTCTAGAGGAAGAAGAATCTTTTATATAGTGGAGGAGATAAGTGAACCGTTACCTCCTTATCTGCCCGCACAGAGCGGTACTACCGCTGGGTGGAGCGGTACTACAGCAGGTGCCAGCGGTAGTACCGCGACTCCTAGCGGTACTACCGCCCTGTGTTAGGGACGAAGCACGGAGGAGAAGAGCGGTAGTAGCCCCGGTGGTGGCAGCGGTACTGCCGCTTATAAGCGGTACTACTGCTGCTACTACCGTTCCTACTACCATAGAAACCGACTTGAGAAATGCTCGCCTCGAATCGACGCGGAGGTGGTGCCTTGCTGCGACGGTATTGCCGCGTATACCCCCAAGCGGTACTACTATGCTGCGCAGCGGTACTACTACTTGGAGGGTATAGGCGGTACTACCGCCCCAGCGGCGGTACTACTGCACCCAACAGAAAAGAGCTCCACATAGAGATGTGAAGATCCCCAAGGAAAGGAGAGACGATGAGGGTGCCGAAAATGTGTGTACTTGATGATTCCACCCTGGCCTTTCCAAAGCGGACCCCCCCCCTTGATAGTACGGTGTCTCCTACGACTCAAGTCCCCCAAAACAAATGCCGATGAAGACGACACGTCTTGAGCTAATAACTCAGAGGGTAGACGATCGTCTCGTGCCAATGGATTCATCTATGAAATACTTAGGACACACGATTAGTCCGCAAACGCATTGTCATCAATCACCAAAACCACATAGGAAGGGACATGCTCTTTCAATCTCCCCCTTTTTGGTGGATTGATGACATCACGGGATTTGCACATAATATAATAACACTAGGAGTAAGCAAACCTAAAGGACTACAAAATATAGACGAGCTCCCCCTAGATATGTGCCTATAAATGAGTTGCTTGTGGAATGCGAAGCACACACTCTAGGATCAACGCTCCCCCTATATTTTATAGTCCGATAACATCTAATAATGAGGAGACATAAGCAGTAACATAGCAGGTGAGTAAAGGTAGGAAAGGAATTAAGCACAACCTACTAAAGTACTCGACATAATTTAAGATAACATAGGTCTCACACATAGAAATGGTAACTGGGTCTCACGAACACAAACCAAACCCGATAGACAAAGAAAGTTTGCGAGAAGAAAAGACAAAGCACCTAAAACGCAAGAGACAGAGACACACTCGCAATAAGCAAATCCACCTCTCCCCCTTTGGCATCGAGACACCGAAAAGGGGCAGAGAAAGGCACAACATCATCACATCGCTGCATGGTCATCTGCACCTCCGTCATCGGCAGGGGGCTGCTCAGGGTCAGAGTCAGTCCAGTGGCAGTGTTTCTGAACCCAGTCGTCCTCATCTGTGATCCGGCCTTCAGATCCGCTGACAACTGTGGCACCAAGCTGACGCATAAGCTCCTTATGACGGGTCCTGGACTTCTTCTCAGAAACATGGGCCATGTACTGACCGTGAGACTCCATGCAGAACAACTTCTTCATCTTCTTTTTAAGCTTCTTTGCCCAAGAGGGCTCTGCTCCAGATGGCATATACTCATCATCATCATCATCATCATCATCATCATCATCATCATCATCATCATCATCATCATCATCATCATCATCGTCGTCGTCGTCTTGACCAGCCTCTGCCTCAGAATCATCTGCACCAACCGGGATTTCAGGCTGAGTGATCGGAGTGTTCCAGAGATCCTTCCTCCTAAGCCTCTTGACCTTGTGAGAGACCAACTCGCCAGTCTCTAGCGGGTACCCAGCGTAGGTGTGCTCCCAAGCCTTCTCAATGAGGAGCATGATACACGGGGGATAGATGAGACACTTACGCTTAGAGATGGCGGACAACAGTTAAGACCACATGACATGAGAGATATCCAATGTTTCTCCAGTGTTTCGTTCCTTCTGATGCTGGCAGAAAAGAAGCATGTCCACAAGATATGAGTGGACCATATCCTGGTTCCTAATATGAGGAAAGAGCGTCTCCCTGAAGATGCGATGAAGAATATCCAGAAACACAGGCAGCTCATATGTCTCCTTCAGAGTCTCAGGGTTGACCTTCTTAGTACAATAGGGCCAAAGGTTCTGCTTGTTAGTGGAGGTAGCATTGTGATGAGGTCGAAAGCCAACCGAACTCTCAAGTCCGAGATCTTCAACACCAAGAAGCTCCATGAAAGCTTTCCACTTGACCGCCAGACGCATGCCATTAGTCATCCACGTCAAGGTCCTTTCTGCATCGATGCCAAGATGGATAGTGGCATAAAACCGAGCCACCAGATCAGCATCAAAGTCCTTGTTGAATGACATGACATTGAGAATGTTCAGCTGAGTGCACATATCCAGGGCTTTGACGAAGTAAGCCATGTCCTTCTCCAAATGAGCAATGTCAATAGAGCAAACATCAACAAAGAGATTCTTCTTGGCCTTGATCACATCAAAGTAGGTTGCATACTGAAAGCGGTTCCAGAACGGATGGTTGACAAGGGTGGGCTCTTGCTCATGCTCATAGGGATTGCGCCGACGCCTCTCCCAAAACTCCTTGTTTGACATTTTAGTGACAGTCTTGGTCTTCTTAGTTGGCTTCTTTGCAGTACTCTTGGACGGCTGCTGAGACTGAGACGGTGGTGCACTTGAAGAAGGAACACCTGTAGAGCCACTTGCAGACCCACCTGCTGCCTCAAAGGTGCGATAGCGCTTTGAACTAGTGCGCCCGGGGTTGATGCGACGAGAAGGGTGTTCCGTTGGGCCATCTCCTAGAGCCAAACGCACAAACACAAAAGACAACAAGAACGAACAAGCATAAGACACGAGACAAAGAGCAAGAAATCAAAATTTGATAAGATCATGATGGATGATGGTCCCCCGCGGTAGTACCACATAGGATAGGCGGTAGTACCGCTCACAACGGTAGTACCACATACAATAGGCGGTAGTACCGCTCTAGGTGGAGGAACAGCGGTTCCCAAAACACCATGCCTAATCCGATACTACCGGGAAGGCTAAAATCAAACATAGTCCCACCAAAGATCAATCATAGCAGTACAGAGGTGTTCACCATCCTACTCAAGCCTTGATTTGGCCAAAAAACACGGAATGTATGCCCATTGCCCCTATAAACCTAGATCTGAAAACTAGAAGCAACAAGAAGGAAACGGGGGGCAATACCGGCATCCATGGCTTGAGGAAGGGGTGGGGATCGATCCCACCGAAGGAAAAGGTGAAGCACAGCCCGGAGGAGGCAGCCCACCGGCGACCTCGTCGGTAGGTTCTTCGTCGGAGAAGAGAACGAGATGGGGGTGAATGGGTGTGGGTATGGGAAAGAAACTCCCCGACCCCCCTTAACCCCGCAGTCTCGCCCTGCAGCAGTAGTACCGCTTTGAGCGGGCGGTAGTACCGCTTAAGTTACTAAGCGGTAGTACCGTGTGCTCCAGCGATAGTACCACCCAACTCAGAGAAGGAAGCTCTAAACTGACTTTTTGCTCACAAGAACCTTTTAGCGAGAAAAACACTCAACTTAGAGACAACAAACAGGAAATCAGAGGAAACATCACAAGCACAAGCACAGAAACAAAAGGAAAACACGACAGTAAACACACATCTCTCGAAAGGGATGGCGGTGGCTGAGGCCACCTATGTTTGAGTGAAGTGGTATGGTACCACGAAGATTTCAACCTTGGGCCCATGATCACTACTCATCTTTGAAGCACATATATACCATCAACAATGGTGAATGTGAAAGATTTGATCGATTTATGCATAATGGGGGAGGGAAAGTTCATTGAGAGAACAACACTCTGCCTATTTCCATGCCTACATCTAAACAAGATAACACGGTGTGTATGGGAGGTGTGCACAACTTCAATCCACATTGCTCAAATCTATGATATTTAGCTCATGCCTTAACTCGCGAAATCTTGCTTCATCCAAAGGCTTTGTGAAGATATCTGCAAGGTTATCATGAGTGTTGACATAGTGAAGATCAATTTTCCCCCGCCGAATATGCTCCCGGATGAAGTGATACCGAATCTCAATATGCTTCGTCTTGAAGTGTTGCACCGGGTTGAGAGAAATCTTGATGGCACTTTCATTGTCACACTAAAGAGGCACTTTGTCACAAGTGACATCGTAATCCTTTAAAGTTTGCCTCATCCATAGGAGTTGAGCACAACAACTGTCGGCCGCCACATACTCGGCTTCGATGGAAGAGAGAGATACACAACTTTGCTTTTTGGAAGACCAACTCACCAAAGAGCAACCAAGAAATTGGCAACCTCCGGAAGTTGACTTCCTATCCACTTTGTCTCCCACCCAATCCGAATCCGAGAAACCTACAAGGTTGAAGTTTGCTCCTCTTGGGTACCATAAGCCGAAGTTTGGGGTATGAGCCAAATATCAAAAGATTCGCTTGCCAGCCACAAAGTGACTTTCCTTAGGTGAGGCTTGAAACCGTGCACAAATTCCCACACTCAACATGATATCCGGTCTAGATGCACACATGTAAAGCAAGGATCCAATCATAGAATGATATACCTTTTGATCCATCGCTTTACCATTGGGATCAATGTCAAGTTGGCACTTGGTAGGCATTGGAGTAGTAGCCGGCTTGACATCACTTAGATTGAACCTCTTGAGCATGTCTTGAGTGTATTTGGCTTGTTTGATGAAGATTCCTTCTCTTCTTTGCTTGATCTCAAACCCAAGGAAGAACTTCAACTCTGCCATCATGGACATCTCAAACTCCGCGGTCATGAGTGCGGCAAACTCATCATTGAAAGCTTTGTTAGGTGAACCAGAGATAATATCATCAACATATAGTTGGCATATAAAAAAAATCCCCTTTGACCTTCTCAGTAAAAAGAGTGGGGTCGATTTTTCCAATTTCAAACCCATGATCTTGCAACAACTCAGTAAGATGCTCATACCACGCACGTGGGGCTTGTTTAAGGCCATAGAGTGCCTTATCGAGTTGATACACATGGTTGGGGAACTTAGGATCCTCAAACCCCGGGGGTTGTTTGACGTACACCAACTCATTAAGAGGACCATTTAGAAAAACACTTTTCACATCCATTTGTTGCAATTTAAAGTTATGATGAGAATCATAGGCAAGCAACAAACGTATAGATTCAAGGCGAGCGACGGGGGCTGTAACGCCCCGGACACACCCGCCGGTGGTTGTTACTCCTGGCGGGATCTAGACTGGCCTCACATATCAATACTAGTCTTTTCTGCGCACTTTGTCCTCACTCGTGCGCACCCGGGAGCAACTTCCCGGCCGGTCACCCATCCTGAAACTACTCCAAGCCGAGCACGCTTAACTTTGGAGTTCTATCCGAATGGGCTCCCGGAAAAGAAGGAATTCCTTATTGATATGAGTAGTCTATCATCCCTAATAAGCCAGGCCATCACATACACCCTCACTCAGAGGAACCGACGTCCTCGTCGGGCCACAGGAACGTTCCCTCTTGGCACAACCGTCTGTGCTTCCAGGACATCACATGTGCCATGCCGTGTGCCACGACGGGTCACAAACGTCATGCACAACATGACTGCAAACTGTCCACAAACATCCGTGTAACCGCGAGGGTCGGCTCTGATACCAACTTGTAATGCCCCGGACACACCCGCCGGTGGTCGTTACTCCTGGCGGGATCTAGACTGGCCTCACATATCAATACTAGTCTTTTCTGCGCACTTTGTCCTCACTCGTGCGCACCCGGGAGCAACTTCCCGGTCGGTCACCCATACTAAAACTACTCCAAGCTGAGCACGCTTAACTTTGGAGTTCTATCCGAATGGGCTCCCGGAAAAGAAGGAATTCCTTATTGATATGAGTAGTCTATCATCCCTAATAAGCCAGGACATCACAGGGGCAAAGGTTTCACCGTAGTCGATACCCTCGACTTGGGAGTAACCTTGAGCCACCAAACGAGCCTCGTTGCGGATGACAATTCCGTGAGCATCTTGCTTATTCTTAAATATCCACTTGGTTCCAATGACACTGTGGTTCTCCTTCGGCCTTGGAACCAGACGCCACACCTTGTTGCGCTCGAAGTTATGGAGTTCTTCATGCATGGCATTGAGCCAATCGGGGTCTTCGAGCGCCTCATAGACCTTTTGAGGTTCAACACAAGAGACAAACGCTTGATGAGCACAATAGTTTGCTAATTTTCTATGAGTGCTTACCCCCTTTGTGATGCTTCCAAGTATATTCTCCATGTGTTTCTCTCTAGAAGCGAGCCTAAAAGCAACTTTGGCAGCACGACGCTCCAATTGTTCTTCAAGTGATAGTTGAGGAGCTATGAGTTGATCATCTTGAGCGTCGTCATGAGCTTGATCTTGATTTTGAGCTTGCTCTTGATCTTGAACATGCTCGGGAGAGGGAACTTGGCCTTGTGCATCACTTGGAGGAATACCACCATCTAGCGGTTGTTCTTGCACTTGGCCTTGTTCATCGGGTTGAGGGCCTTCACTTTGTTCTTCGAAAGCGTGTGGGTCTTGGGTTGGTGATGGTTCCACTTGAGTGGAACATTGTCCTTCTCCTTCGGCCATAAGGGGTTCCTCAATGGGTAAGAAATGACCAAAACCCATTCTTCTTATGGCTTGATGAGGAATTTCATCACCTACATCACAAGTACCACTTTGCTCCACATGGGAGCTGTTATTTTCATCAAACTCTACGTTACACGTCTCCTCAATGAGTCCATTGGACTTGTTTAGGACACGGTAAGCATGAGAGTTTGTAGCATAACCAACAAATATGCCCTCATGATCTCTAGCTTCAAATTTAGACAAACGAACACCTTTATTGAGTATCAAACACTTACAACCGAACACCCAGAAGCTTGAGATTGGGCTTGTTACCGGTAAGTATCTCATATGGAGTCTTGTTCAAGCCTTTGCGGAGATAGAGCCGATTGGATGCATGACAAACGGTGTTGATGGCTTCGGCCCAAAAGTTGTACGAAGACTTGAACTCCGCCATCATGGTCCTTGCCGCGTCCATCAATGTCCGGTTCTTTCTCTCCGCCACACCATTTTGTTGAGGGGTATACGATGAGGCATATTGATGCTTGATCCCCTCATCACTAAGAAACTCATCCAAGGTGTAATTCTTGAATTCGGTGTCGTTGTCACTTCGAATCATCAAGATCTTTGCCTCATGTTGTCGTTGAGCTTCATTTGCAAAGTTGATTACGGTTTGTTGGGTCTCACTCTTCCTCTTGAAGAAGTATACCCAAGTGTATCTTGAATAATCATCTACAGTCACCAAGCAATACTTTCTACCCCCAAGACTTTCAAAGGATGGAGGCCCAAAGAGATCCATGTGGAGGAGATCTTAAGGTCTCGTTGAGTAGATGATAGTTGTGGGAGGGTGAGCCTTCTCATGTAGCTTTCATTCGATACAAGCACTACAAGCACGATCTTTGGCAAAACTAACATTTGTTAGTCCATGGACATGGTCCCCCTTGAGAGGACTTTGCAAAGGTCTCATATTGACATGGGTTAACCGGCGATGCCAAAGCCATCCCACATCAACTTTAGCCATTAGACAAGTCACGGTCTTAGTGGGTCGCTCCGAGAAGTTAACCACATAGAGACCGTTCTCGACATGCCAAAAAAGGCTACTTTAAGAGTCTTGCTCCACAAGAGGGCCACGGTATCGATATCAAAGAATGTGGCAAAGCCCATGAGTGCAAGTTGACGAACAGAAAGTAAATTGTATGCAAGGGACTCAACAAGCATGACTTTCTCGATCGTGAGATCATAAGAGACAACAACCTTGCCAAGCCCCAATACCTTAGAAGATGAAGCATCACCCCATTCGACATTGGTGGCCATAGATGAACCTTGGTGCACGTCCACCACCAAGTCTTTGGTTCCGATCATATGATTTGTGGCTCCACTATCGAGCAACCATGATCCCCCACCAGAAGCAAACTCCTACAAGAGATCAATGCTTGGATTTAGGTACCCATTTTGTAATGGGTCCTTTGAGGTTAGTAACAAGGGTCTTAGGAACCCAAATAGACCATTCAATGTACTCATAATAAGAACCAACAAATTTGGCAAAAACATGTCCATCACTAGCACAACATTAAACATAAGAATGGTTAAAGTCACCGGCTTTGTTGGAAGGAGTGGTAGTGTTTTTCTTGACTCCACCACTCTTCACAATGTTCTTCTTCTTCTTAGGAGTACCCTATCCCTCCTTCACAAAGGTTTGCTTGAGAGGAGGGGGTTGCTTGGTCTTGTCGTTCTTCTTCTTCTTGGGCTTGGGAGCAAACCCAATTCCTTCCTTCACCACAACTTCCTTTTGATTGCTCAAAAGATCGTTGAGGTTTTTCTAACCTTGTATGCAAGACACAAGGCCTTTCTCAAGTTGCTTCTTCAACTTGGGATTCTCTTCAACAAGATGCACATGCTCGCAACATGGGTTAGTAGCATTTGCATTATCAATTAAAACCATGCGAGGAAATGTAGCTTTCTCCTTGGTTACCGAAACTTGAAGTTGATCACGAGACTCTCTGAGGATAGCATGTACACTCTTCAAGACCTTGTGAGCCTTGTCAAGTGTAACAAACTCCTCCTTGAGTCTAGCATGGTCAACCACAAGTTTTGCCTTCTCGGAATTGAGCACATGAGAGACAACTAAAGCATGATCAAGATATTTCTTTAATTTAGCATGATCATCGTTGTGTGACTCCTCAAGAGCCAAACGAAGACCACGCTCTTCCTCAAGAGCATTAGAGAGATCCGATATTTCATCGGCATAGTCTTGACTATGACCCTCCATTTTAGAGATGGTCTCCTCATGAACCTCCATCATGTCATTGGCTTCACCAAGTTGTTCCAAGAGAGCAACAAAGTGCTTCTTGGGTTTACCTTTGAGCTTACTCATAAACAACTCAAATTCAATTTCATCCTCCTCTACCCCTCACTCTCATCAATGCAATCTGTCAATGAAGAATTAGAAGTGATGGTAGAATTGGTGTTGGGGTTACCTTGTTAGTGTATTTAGCCATGAGGCACTTAGTGATGATGTTCTCATTTGGTGAGTCGAAGAGGGATGACCGTGGTGTTGTTGCAATAGCAATGGTGGCCATGGTAACCATCTCGTCATCTTCTTCATCACCATCATCTTCATAATATTCTTCTTGGGCCACCAATCCTTTGGGAGGAGTCTTCTTGGAGAAGTTGTTCTTGTTGGGATAAGACTTGTCCTTGTCCTTTCGGATAAGCTTGCCTCCATTGTCTTCTCTTTTCTCATATGGACAATCTACAACAAAGTGACTCACATTGCCACAATTGTAGCACATCCTCACTCGTTGCTTGCCCTTGACGCCACTTGAGTTGTTCTTGTTGAAGTTGGGCCTTGAGTTCTTCTTGTTGCCCCAAAATTGCCGTGATGCAAGAGCCATGTGCTCATGATAGGCATATTTGGTGTCTTCTGGGCAACACTCATCTTCATCCTCTTCTTCCACACAAGCTTTGGCTTTCAGTGCAGGGTTGGGCTTCTTTGATCGTTGAGCACGCAACACCGCATTGGCGGCGGTCTTGTCTAAGATCCTCATGGCAACGAACTCATCCAACACTTCACTTGAGGACAAAGTGTGGAAGTCCGATCTTTGGCGGATGACGGAGGACATGGCCTTGTGATAAGGCATCATGGCCTTGAGAAACTTGCGCTTGATCCAATTGTCATCCATATCCTTGCTCTCATGATCTCTAAGTGAGACCTGAAGAGTGGTTAATCTCCGATAAAGTTCACGGGGATCTTCATCTTCGATCATGGCAAACTCATCGGCTTCATATTGCACAACTTCATAGTTTGAGCGTTGAATGCTTGCGCTCCCCATGTACAAGGAACCAACATGCTCCCATGCTTCCTTGGCCACGGAGAAGGGTCGAAGATGTGCAATGTCCTCTGGAGGGATAGCCTCTTGAAGAATGCAAAGAGCAGACTCGTTGAATTGATGATCCACAGCTTCTCTTGGAGTTAAGTTGTAAGGATCATGCGGGTAGAAACCTTGCTCAATGATTCTCCAAAGATTAGTAGAACAATGATTTAAATGACATTTAAAACGAAACGTCCAAGTATCAAAATCAGAATTTTTCACAAACTTAGGAAGAGGACCAACCGAATTTAAATGCGAAGTAGGAACGGGTCCTCCATAATTGATGGGAGGAGCGGAGTGAGCAAAAATGCCACTCCCATTCGTAGTCATCGGGACTTGCTCACTACTAGCTTCTCCCTTGTAGGGAATAGCATCCGACATGTTGGTAGCGGGACGAACCACTTCCAACGGTGCGGTGGGTAATTTAAATCCCTCAAGAAATTGTTTGAACATGCCTTTGACCTCGGTCGTCAATGAGTCTTTCAATGTGTCCAAAGCCACATTGAACTCCTCACGAGAGACCAAGGTTCCCCCATCGTACGTAGGCAAGGACGGAGTTCCAACGGAGTGTCCCACCGTCTCGACTATGTTGTCACCCATACTCTTTGGACGGTAAAGTCCTTAATAAAGAGACGAGGCTCTGATACCAATTGAAAGGATTGATATGGTTGACTAGAGAGGGGGGGGGGGGGGGG